>JAMZAV010000531.1:0-600000 GCA_024449915.1 Sweltsa coloradensis
CCTGTTACTGGTATCCTCACCCTGTAACTGTGTATCTCTTCCCCTGTAACTGTGTATCCTCCTCTGTATCTGAGTATCCTACCCCTGTAACTGTGTATCCTACCCCTGTAACTGTGTATCCTACCTCTGTACCTGAGTATCCTACCCCTGTAACTGTGTGTCCTACCCCCGCAACTGGGTACATTAACTTGGCTCAACCACCAATGAAATTATGACGTACGATATGATGTGAATTTTGCACACTTTTTGCACAATTTTGCACAACCAACTTCGATTTTTGCACAAGAAACACAAAAAAGTTACGACAACTTCATTTTGGCTGAGCCAAGTTAATGCTAGAACACCAAATGGATTCATGTCAAAACCAATGCCATATTTTGCACACTTTTTGCACAATTTTGCACAACCTTTTTTCGTTTTTTTTTCACAAGCAACAAAAAAATGATACGAACAAATTCATTTTGACTGAGCCAAATTAATGGTTTTCAAAATAACGAATTTCATGTGCAAACTTAGACCATATTTTGCACACTTTCTGCCCCATTTTGCACAACAACCTTTCATTTTGCACAAGCAACACAAAAAAGTTACGGCAATTTCATTTGGCTGAGCCAAGTTAATGCAAGAACAACCAAAAAATGGATTTTCATGTAAAAAACCTATGCCATATTTTTGCACTCGTTTTGCACAAATTTTGCACAACCAATTTTGGGATTTTGTCACAAGCAACACAAAAAAGTTTGACAACTCATTTTGGCTGAGCCAAATTAAGGTTTTCAAAATAACGAATTTCATGTGCAAACTTATACCGTTTTTTTGCACACTTCTTGCCCCACTTTAGCACAACCATTTTCGATTTTGCACAAGAAACCCACAAAAAAAATAGGGAAAAACTTCTTTTGGCTGAGCCAAGTTAATGTTAGAACAACCAAAATGGATTTTCATGTAAAAACCTTTGCCTTTTTTGCCCTTTTTGCCTATTTTGACAACTTTTTTTATTTTGCACAAGCAACACAAAAATTCGACAACCTCATTTTGGCTGAGCCAAGTTAATGATTTTCGTAAAATAACGAATTTTATGTGCATATTTTTACTATATTTTTGCACTTTGAGCACAATTTTGCACAACCAATAATAATTTTTCCATTAGCCGCACAAAAAATATGACAACTTCATTTTGGCTGAGCCAAATGAATGGTTTTCGTAAAATAACGAATTAAATGTGTAAACTTTCTTATTTGGTACATGCAATACAAAAAGTTGTCTCAGTGTTATTTTGGTTCGATTGACCAAAATGGATTTCATGTTTAAATCAATGCCAAATTTTGGGCACTCTTTTTGCACAATTTTGCACAACTAATTTTGATTTTAATCACAATCAAGACAAATAAATTTGCATCTATTTCGTTTTAGCGAGTCAAGTTGATAAAATAAAATAAAATTAAATTTTTTGAAATTCCCAAATTCAAATATCGAATTTTATGTCAAAACTTATGCCAAGTTAACACAAACTATATACGACTTTTGCACAACAAAAAGACAAAACTAATAGCTACTTCATTATGGCCAACAAAATGAAGGTATTATTTACTACAATTCAGAAATTAAAAAAGCCCGCCCCAACCGGGAATCGAACCACGGATCTCCCGCATCCCAGACAGGCGTCTTAACCACTAGACCATCTTAAAGACTTTTTTAATTTCTGAATTGTAGTAAATAATATCAATTACACCTACGGGAGTATTTCCCGACTAAACAAATCGAGAAAAAAAATGAAGGGGCTATGCATAAATAACTGGTTTAAATATTTAAAGAACTAAATTTGAATTTTGTGTGGAAACTTATGCATATTTATTCCAAATTTTTGACAATTGTGCATTATACTTATTTCAGAAAATAAACTAGTAGCTATTTAAATTTGGCCAGTTTAGTTGATTTTAAAATAAAGTTTAATTGAAAAACAATCGAACTTTGTATCAAAAACGTATGCTTTATTTTGCACTCTTATTGCACATTTATTTATTTTTGATTTTGGTACAAGGTACAGATCACGATCCGATGTTATCACTTTATTTAGACCTTGGGGTATGACCATCTTAGTCAATATCTTTTAGTTAATAATTATGTATGATATGAATAAGAGTAAATTTCACAACGTGATATTGTAAAAACGATATGTTGAAGTGGGAAACAAGAAGAATGAAGGCAGTGCTACAACCTCTGATATAAAGTTTAGAAAAACGTAATCATGAAAAGGTTAGCCCCTATCTGACATGTTTACGAAATTTTTAGCTTTTACAACCCTTGTTTTATTTTCTTTTTCAACTGCAAAATTACTTGTAATTTCCACTGATGCGTTCTTTTATTTAAACAAATTTGACTATACCCTGAAAACCATGGTAAAACTGCTTACACAACAACTTTTCAGTATTACAATGGTGAAAAAATTTTAGAGAAGGTCAGGTTTAAGATCATGATGATTTTGGACTATACACTATATACTATATTTATATTTTTTTATATTTCTATATATACTATATTTCAACCTCCTTCATCAGGTTTTTAATGACAGTTGAAACAAGTTGAAATATTGTAATCGTTGATATATTTTGAGTAGTTTTAAGTCCTAAAAACATCATGATCTTAACTTTTCAGAAATTTTGGTTACATTGAAAGTCATTGAAAAGACTGACCTTCAGCCAAAATTCATTTTAAGTAGCCATATGATCCCACTTTTCTTTAGCTTTTCTAACCATTGCGTTATAATTTGAACAACCGTGCGGGGTGAATACGGGTAGTATACGGCTTGAATGTGATTTTAACAAGTTTTTTGTTTGCTTTGCGATCAAAAAAAAATCATAGCAAGAGGTGTATCGCTATGTGTCGGTGCTCGCGTTTGTTATTGAAAAAAAAATGTATTTAAGGTCTACCCACTCAGGTATATAACACGATTTTTCCCTGGGGTGGGGCATTGAATTTGGTTCATGGTAAGAATTTTTTTATGATTTTGGGTTTAAAAAAATTTTAATTTTTTACCACAAAATCGTTTTGGGTGGCGTCGGTCAACAGGCGAAATGATCTTACTTACAATCAAAGCGAAACTAGGGAGAAAGAATAAAAAGCTTGGCTCAACTTCTATATCTCACAGCATTCACAGCCGAAGACTTTTGAAGGAGAGCTTGGCTGCCGTTTTTTTTTTTTTTTTTTACAAATTTTTGTATTTTGGTTGGATATAAATATACAGCAAAAAGAAAACACAAGTAAAAGGCATTACAATCAAAAAACAACATGTTTTATTTTGTACATTCATATTATAGACGTAATATAAAGAAAAATAAACAATGCCCAGGTTCAATATTACAATATCATATTCCACCCAACAAAGTAATTTAAAAAATATAAATTTTTCATCAACAAGAACACAAAAGGGAAAAGGCATTACAATACAACAACAAAAGGGTCTTTTTTTTTTACATTCATAATATGATAGACGTAATATCAAGAAAAGTAACAAAGCCGAGGTTAAATATTATAATATAATTATTCCACCTGCAAAATAATTAAAAAAATAAAAAATTCCAACAACAAGAAACACAAGTAAAAGGCATTACAATACAACAACAAAAAGGGTCTTTATTTTGTACATTTATATTATGATTAGACTAATATCAAGAAACGTAGACAATGCCGAGGTTTAATATTACAAGTTCATTATTCCACCTAACAAGTGGCTAATTAAAAAATATAAATTTACAGCAACAAGGAACACAAGTAAGAAAGGCATACAATACAACAACAAAATGTTTTATTTTTGTACATCGATATGATAGACGTAAATTTCAAAGAAAGGAACAATGCCGTGGGTTTAATATTACACTATCATTATTCCCCCCTAACAGTAATTTAAAAAAAAAAATAAATTTAAAAGCAACAAGAAACACAAGGTAAAAAAGGCATTACAATACAACAACAAAATGTTTTGTTTTTGTACATTCATATGATAGACGTAATATCAAGAAAAGTGAACAATGCCGAGGTTCAATATTACAATATCATTATTTCACCTAACAAGTAATTAAAAAAATATAAATTCACAGCAACAAGAAACACAAGTAAAAGGCATTACAATACAACAACAAAAGGCTCTTTATATTTGTACATTCATATGATAGACGTAATATCAAAGAAAGTAAACAATGCCCAGGTTCAATATTACAATATCATTATTCCACCTAACAAGTTATTTAAAAATATAAATTTACAGTAACAAGAAACACAAGTAAAAGGCATTACAATACAACAACAAAATGTTTTATTTTTGTGTACATGCATATGAAGACGTAATATCAAGGAAAGTAAACAATGCCCAGGTTCAATATTACAATATTATTATTTCACCTAACAAGTTATTAATAAAATATAAATTTACAGCAACAAGAAACACAAGTAAAAAAGGCATTACAATAGGCCTACAACAACTAAAATGTTTTATTTTGTACATTCCATATGATAAGACGTAATATCAAGGAAAGTAAAAAAATGCCGATGTTCAAGGTTACAATATCATATTTCCCCATCATATAACCACAAACACACATAATGCACATTCACTACAACAAACCCAACACCTACAATACAGGCATAACAATACAACAACAACAGGCTCTTTATTTGTGTACATCATATGATAAGACGTTATATCAAGGAAAGTAAACAATGCCGAGATTCAATATTACAATATCATATTCCACATCATATAACCACAATCAACATAATGCACATTCACTACAACACCCAAAACCTACAATACAGGCATAACAATACAACAATAAAAGGCTCTTTATTTGTGTACTTCATATGAAAGACGTTATATCAGGAAAGTAAAACAATGCCAGGGTTCAATATTACAAATATCATTATTCCACATCATATAACACAAAACCACATTTAAGCACATTCCACTACAACACCAACACCTACAATACAAGCATAACAATACAACAACAAAAGGCTCTTTATTTGTGTACATTCATATGATAGACGTAATATCAAGGAAAGTAAACAATGCCCTGGTTTAATATTACAATATCATTATTCCACATCATATAACCACAATCCACATAATGCACTTTACTACAACACCAACACCTACAATACATGCATAACAATACAACAACAAATGGCTTTTTTATTTGTGTACATTCATATGATGAGAAAGATGAGTGATGATTTATATAAGTTCAAATATTACAATACATTATTTCCCCCTAACAAGTAATGAAAAAAATATAAATTATAAATAAAATTAAAAAATTAAAAAATTATAAATTATAAATAAATAAGAAACACAAGTAAATGGCATTACAATACAACAACAAAAGGCTCTTTATATTTGTACATTCATATGATAGACGTAATATCAAGGAAAGTAAATAATGCCCAGGTTCTATATTACAATATCATTATTCCACCTAACAAGTTATTTAAAAAATATAAATTTATAGTAACAAGAAACACAAGTAAAAGGCATTACAATACAACAACAAAATGTTTTATTTTTGTGTACATGCATAAATAAATAATAATAAGTAAATTTTATTTAGAGTCTACCCACTCAGTTTGAAGACGTAATGAAGACGTAATATCAAGGAAAGTAAACAATGCCCAGGTTCAATATTACAATATTATTATTTCACCTAACAAGTTATTTAAAAAAATATAAATTTACAGCAACAAGAAACACAAGTAAAAAGGCATTACAATACAACAAATAAATGTTTTATTTTGTACATTCATATGATAGACGAAATATCAAGAAAGTAAACAATGCCGATGTTCAATGTTACAATATAACATTATTCCACATCATATAACCACAATCCCCATAATGCACATTCACAACAACACCAACACCTACAATACAGGCATAACAATACAACAATAAAAGGCACTTTATTTGTGTACATTCATGTCATAGACGTAATATCAAGGAAAGTAAACAATGCCGAGGTTCAATGTTACAATATCATTATTCCACATCATATAACCACAATCCACATTATGCACATTCATTACAACACCAAAACCTACAATACAGGCATAACAATACAACAAAAAAAGGCTCTTATTTTGTGTACATTCATATGGAAGACGTTATATCAAGGAAAGTAAACCAATGCCCAGGTTTAATATTACAATATCATTATTCCACATCATATAAGCACAATCCACATAATGCACATTCACTACAACACCAACACCTACAATACAGGCATAACAATACAACAACAAAAGGCTCTTTATTTGTGTACATTCATAACATGATAGACGTAATATCAAGGAAAGTAAACAATGCCGAGGTTCAATATTACAATATCATTATTCCACATCATATAACCACAATCCACATAATGCACATTCACTACAACACCAACACCTACAATACAAGCATAACAAAAACAAACAAATGGCTCTTTATTTGTGTACATTCATATGATGAGAAAGATGAGATGATGATTTATATAAGGTTCAAATATTACAATATCTATTATTCCCCCCTAACAAGTAATGAAAAAAATATAAATTATAATAAAATTAAAAAATTAAAAAAATTTAAAAATTTTAAATAAATAAAAACACAAGTAAATGGGAATTACAATACAACAACAAAAGGCTCTTTATATTTGTACATTTATATGATAAACAAATATCAAGGAAAGTAAATAAAGCCCAGGGTTTTATATTACAATATCATTATTCCACCTAACAAGTTATTTAAAAAATATAAATTTATAGTAACAAAAGAAACACAAGTAAAAAAGGGATTACAATAAACAACAAAATGTTTTATTTTTGTGTACCCTGCATAAATAAATAATAAAAAATCTTATTTAGAGTCTACCCACTCAGTTTGAAGACGTAATGAAGACGTAATATCAAGGAAAGTAAACAAAAGCCAGGTTCAATATTACAATATTATTATTTCACCTAACAAGTTATTAATAAAAATATAAATTTACAGCAACAAGAAACACAAGTAAAAGGCACTACAACACAACAACTAAATGTTTTATTTTAGTGTACATTCAAAATGATAGACGTAATATCAAGGAAAGTAAACAATGCCGATGTTCAATGTTACAATATCATTATTCCACATCATATAACCACAATCCACATAATGCACATTCACTACAACACCAACACCTACAATACAGGCATAACAATACAACAATAAAAGGCACTTTATTTGTGTACATCATGTCATAGACGTAATATCAAGGAAAGTAAACAATGCCGAGGTTCAATGTTACAATATCATTATTCCACATCATATAACCACAATCCACATTATGCACATTCATTACAACACCAAAACCTACAATACAGGCATAACAATACAACAACAAAAGGCTCTTTATTTGTGTACATTCATAACATGATAGACGTAATATCAAGGAAAGTAAACAATGCCCAGGTTTAATATTACAATATCATTATTCACATCATATAAGCACAATCCACATAATGCACATCCACTACAACACCAACACCTACAATACAGGCATAATAAAGCAACAACAAAAGGCTCTTATTTGTTACATTTTATGTGATAGACGAAATATCAAGGAAAGTAAACAATGCCGAGGTTCAATATACAATATCATTATTCCACATCATATAACCACAATCCACATAATGCACATTCACTCAACACCAACACCTACAATACAGGCATAACAATACAACAACAAAAGGCTCTTTTTTGTGTACATTCATATGATAGACGTAATATCAAGGAAAGTAAACAATGCCGAGGTTCAAATTACAATATCATTAGTGCACATCAAAAACCACATCCACATAATGCAAAATTCACTATAACACCAACACCTACAATACAGGGATAACAATACAACAACCCAAAAAGGGTCTTTATTTGTGTAACATTCATTATGATAGACATAATATCAAGGAAAGTAAACAATGCCCAGGTCAATATTACAATATCATTATTCCCCATCATAAAAAGCACAATCCACATAATGCACATTTTACTACAACACCAACACCAACAATACAGGCATAATAATGCAACAACAAAAGGCTCTTTTTTTGTGTACATTCATGTGATAGACGTAATATCAAGGAAAGTAAACAATGCCGAGGTTCAATATTACAATATCATTATTCCACATCATATAACCACAATCCACATAATGCACATTCACTACAACACCAACAATACAGGCATAACAATACAACAACAAAAGGTTCTTTTATTTGTGTTTCATTCAAAAGAAAGACGTTTAATATCAAGGAAAGTAAACAATGCCGAGGTTCAAAATTACAATATCATCAGTGCACATCAAATAAAACCCCATCCACATAAAGCACATTTACTATAACACCAACACCTACAATACAAAGCATAACAATACAACAACAAAGGCTTTTTTATTTGTGTACATTCATATGATAGACATAATATCAAGGAAAGTAAACAAAGCCCAAGTTCAATATTTCACAAAATCATTATTCCACATCACATAACCACAATCCACATAATGCACATTCACTACAACACCAACATCTACAATACAGGCATACAATACAACAACAAAAGGCTCTTTATTTGTGTAACATTCATATGATAGACTTTAAAATAAAGGAAAGTTAACAATGCCCCGGTTCAATATTACAATATCATTATTTCCCCATCATATAACCCACAATCCACATAATGCACATTCACTGCAATACCAACACCTACAATACAGGCATAACAATACAACAACAAAAGGCTCTTTATTTGTGTACATTCATATGATAGACGTTATATCAAGGTAAGTAAACAATGCCCAGGTTTAATATTACAATATCATTTTTCAATATACCAACGGGAGTGGCTTCCGAAGAATGAAATTAAGATACAAAAATATAATATAAATGTAATGTACTACATACAAGTGTTGCATAGGCTAAGAAAGAGATCAAACAATGCCATAATAAAGTATTAATTTTAAAGTAAGTCAACTTCAGATAAAAAACAAAATCAACTCAGAAATGATCATTGAAAGAAGTTGAGCATTTATAAATTAATTCAAAAATATGGACTACACTCTTTAAATACAGTTTGTATTTAAAAGTAAATTAAATTAACTTTTCAGATTTCTAATACATGTGCCCAAAATTGCAGTTAAATGAACAACAGTTTTTTTGTTTTTTTTTTAAACGGCCCCTCCATCCCCTAGCCGTCCAATCTCCACCTTATCGTAACCAAACCGTGCAGCATGAAAAACAACATATTGGGTTTTATTTTAATGACTCTACTAATATCAACAGCAGTTAACTTCTGCCTCGAGCAAGTCAATCTCGAAGCATGGGGCCCGTAGCATTGAGATAAACTTGCAGCAGTTTTATTTTATTTTATCTTCAAATTTTACTTACTTTACTTGAATGATTTTATTTTATATCATAACATCATTACAGTACATGCATACAGAGCACATTACTAGACCCACACTACTATTCTACAGATAACTACTACTATAAACTACTATACTACAACTACTATATATATAAACTACTAAGATAACTACTACTACTAGCTACTTCTACCACACTACTAAAACTAATAGGGCCCACTACATACATTCCAAACTCATTCTACGATAGTACTGTGCTGTGTAACAATCGTTTTAATATAAGAGGTACCGGTTTATTAAATGAATCTGAAGCAGAAGCAAATAATCGTTTTTAAATATTTTTTTTCAATGAAAATCATAAGTTAATGTAAATAGTCACATCACATTTGTGTGAGAGCCAACATTTTGTTTAATGTAAATTTAATGACACTGTTCCATTCACACGACATAATACCTACTTGACATTTAAGGTAGGTACATTTTAAACAATGCTGTCACGGTTTGATCACGATTGTTTAACACGCATATAATATCTAACACTAATATAAATTAATACAAAATAGTCTTATTCTACGTTATTTTGAGTTTGCTCTTCACTGACAGATGGGTTGAACCTCTCTTTGCAAAATTCTTCCTGTAAATAAATCAATCAATCATCAATAAATAAATGAATCAATCATTTAATCATGGAGAAACAATCTTATAGGGACATACTATAAAATTTTTTTCTTAGTTAAAATTTTTTTATAAATCTTTTCAGAATTAGTGTTTGAAACGACAAGTGAAACATTTAGCCAACAGATTTTCACGCTAATGGGTAGTATTAAGTATAATATTCTATTAAATACATGTGAGTGTAAGAGCAACTCAAGCAACTATAAAAAAATTATTATTATTATTATATTATTGGATGAGCGTAGCGAGCGAATTGCGAGCGTAGCGAGCGAAGCGAAGATTCCATTTCACTACACTGGAGAAAAAAATCCGGAATGTTTTTTTTCTTTCTTTCTTTCCTTCCCTCTTTTTTTTGTATTTTTGTCTGTCTGTTAACACGATTCGGCTAAACCCGATAACCGATTGCGATGAAATTGTGGAGACTCGAAATCTCTGAAACGAAGAACTGCCACGTTGTTGAGCGCCACAACATCGGAAAAATATTTCTCATGAAAATCGCCAAAATTTTACGATTTTTTCGATTTTTGAAAATTCTTCGACTTATAACACCCTACATGCTTTGTTCGAGTTTTTTAATGATTTTTTCAACAGAACCTTATTTTATAGAATTTAGGTATTCGTGTGAAAATTTGAGCCGCAATTTTTTCGAAAAATTATTTTATCATGAAATCAAAATTTACGATTTTTTTCTTCTTTTAAATTACGATTAATCAAAAAATTTAAAATTAAGGTTTATTTTTTTTTAATTTAAATTAATTTTAAAAAAAAATCTTTCAACCTAAGTAATGATTTTTTCACAGAACAACAACAGAAATCCGCATAAAACTTGGCAACTCAATGCACCAAATACGCTCACTCCAACAACGCGGGGGAACTTAAGCTTATTTTCCTAGTTATTACATTATTATACAGAGTAATAGGCCACTCAGTAGGAAGAAGACTCATATTCGTTAAAATAAAAGGGTAAATAAGAAGGCGTAAAGCGAACTAAGAACTCAAAATAAAAATATGTTTGGCTAATTAAAGTTACCCATGTACCGCCGCGATATCTCCAGGCGCTATTTTTGCTGCAGAAAATGTGTTTATATAAAAAAAACAATCTAATGAATTCGATAATCGACAATGTACACGTTTCTATGAAGTCTTATGTTTTTGTTCTAAACTGTCCGCGTACCAAAAAAAAATAAATACCATGCATGACACCCACCCGGATGAGTTGATTTTGATGTAAGTACTCGATGGTGTCTGCCTCGCCCGATATTCTTGATAATAGGCAAAAGCGAGGACAACCAAAGCAGAACCAGCAGACAGCAAGGTGGACGTATACATAAGAGCTTTTTCCTAAACAAGGCACAACATGATCGAAATACTAAATCCAACTGCAAGACAAAGAAAATACACGCCACCATGAAGGAAGGAAGCAATAAGCCGGCAGTAGATTCAAACCGAGAATTAAGTATTCTAATATTATGCTATAATTACATACCTAAACTATAGCCCCTAGCCAAAAACAAAACTTCCAGCAAACTCACCCGGATCGAGTCATCTTATGTAAGTAGGCGACGGGTCTCGCCGATATTCTCTTGATAACGAGCTTGCAAGATCACGCGTTCTTGAAAGCCAAAGCGCGACACACAGCAGAACCTGGATCCAACAAGCTATGGCATACATAACAACTAAGTTTAAGAGCACAAACATTATTGAAAACTAGCAAAAAACAACCACCACGCAACATGAAGGAAGGGAAGCACTAAGTCATGGCGGTAGATCGAACCAGAGAAATGATTACTTCGTAAATTATGCCCGACGAACCTTATTCCTAAGCCCTGCTCCAAGTAAACAAATAACAAACAAACTCATCCGGATTGAACTCGATGAGCCACCTTAATTAGGCTAAGTAGTAGACATCCGTACCCCTCTTCGCCCACCATGGTACTAAGCGAGTGGACACGGACTAGAACACAGTGGGCCAGCACCTAGAGGGCCAGGGAGACCGACCAAACAGAGCTAGCTGGTTCTCTTAGAGGTTGGAACCGCTCGGCTACCAGGAAGATTTACCCCGCACAACACAGAGGTCGCCGGTCCATGGTCACAGTCACACAAAATGTCGTCGTCACATGGCCATGGTGAAAACGTAATCGGTAAACTATAGACTACTAGCCCGTAAGGTTCGATCTTCTGGGGGGTATTGCAAATCGGTTGTTGTCTATTCGTCATCAGGGGAACCAGGCGTATTCAATATGGCTGAACAAATTTGTATCAGTCCGCACGTAGCTTAGTTGTATGTTTTGTTGTAAGTAATATACCTGTCTAAGTTGGGGGTAGAATACCCAAGCATTGCTTTACTTATCGTTATATAGGCGAGGACGAGATCGGGTCCATTTCCATTTCCTAAATGAAACTACACGCCACCATAGAAGAAGTAAATGCACTAAGTCTCGGCAGTAGATCAAACCAGAGAGTTAAAGTACTTCGTAATATTATGCTATTCTACATAACCTATGCTCCTAGCAAAAAAAAACATAGACCCAGTCCTACTCACCGGATCGAATCATCTGATGTAAAGTAGTCGACGGGGTCTCGCTGAACAGACATAAGGTTCATAATGAATGCGGTAACTTTTACCACAGACGCGGTGCAACGCCATCTGATTTTTGCATTTTGCCATAGTCCTTAAAAACAAGAACACAATTATTGTGAATAACGACTTTGATTATATATTCTTCTTTTGGGACAAAAATCGTACAATCTTATCCGAAGTAGAGAGAACCTCTGTACGGAGCAATGATTCATGAAGAAATCAACTTTTATTTATTTACTATTATCGACAAACTATGGAATTATATTGTAAACATTGATGTAATGGAAAAGTGAAGCCTGAAATTCAGAGAAGAGAAATGAGAGAGAGGAGGAGGACTGTCAAACTCAAAAGAGTGAGGTGGCCAAACATTACAATGTCATGTCAATAAACAAAGATTAAAAATAATGAGTAATTGTGGTAAATTGTTATTAATAATTCGATATTAATAGTAAAAAAAAAAAAAACACCCGAATTGGTGGCCGTATTTATTATTACTTGTCATCAAAGTAAACTTACATGTTCTCGAAGTTCCTCCTCACGTTCTCAATGTTGACGAAGTGAGCGGCCACCGGAGCTAGAGGGACGTAGTGGATATGGCCACCAGAGGGCCAGACGAGCCTCGAGCAGCAGAAATCCGCTGACAGAGAGCAAACTATACAGAAGCGGTCCCAGGAACCTCGGGCAAGACAAGAGGGGCCGTCACCACGACACACCACGGAAATCGGTA
This sequence comes from Sweltsa coloradensis, assembly GCA_024449915.1. Taxonomy (NCBI): domain Eukaryota; kingdom Metazoa; phylum Arthropoda; class Insecta; order Plecoptera; family Chloroperlidae; genus Sweltsa; species Sweltsa coloradensis. The sequence continues at coordinate 13,412 of JAMZAV010000531.1, forward strand.
CACACGACCTGCTGCCACACGGTGCGTCACTTGCCATGCGCGTGCCTTCTTGCGACGACAGCCATCTTCTTCCTTTCCTTGAAAGTCACCATCTCAATGCGATGATGTGGCGTGGTTTCCAGCTTGTAAACAGAACAACGCGCTTGTATTACACAATTCAAGGAGGAATTTGTACATACTGCATAAAATTTAAAGAAGAGAAGACAGCAGAGTGTGTCCAAAACTCTAAATGGTGAGGTGGCTAAACAGTTATAATTGGAAAATAGAATTGTATGTCAGTAACAATAATATTAATAATCAAAACTCAGTTTGAACTATGTCGGGTTGAGGAGGGTTTGGGGCAATTATACAGGACATTAAACAGTAGTACTGAAGCTTGCTAGATCAGTGTTTCTTTTCATCATCTTCTCCTTCCTCCACCAAAAAATGTAATAATATGCGGCCACAATTAATTTGATTAATTGTTATTACGAGACAATGGGACGCGTAATTGTGTAAAATCAGACCGAATTGGTGCGTATTTATTATTTACTGTCATCAAGTGTAAAAACTTACTGTTCTCCATGTTGACGAAAAAAAATCGTGAAGCGGACACCGGCCGCTAGTAGAGGACGTAGTGGACTGGTCGACCAGAGGGCCAGACGAGACTCGAGCAGCCAGACAATCCGCTGACAGAGAGAACTATACAGAAGCTACCAGGAACCTCGGGCAAGACCAGGGGGGTCAAACCCCCCCCCCGACACACCATGACATCCGGTACACACGACGGCTCTGCCAGGTGTAGTCCACTTGGCCATGCGAAGTGTTTTCTATGCCGACGTACAGCCATCTTCTCCTCTTCCTTGAAGCACCATCTCAATTGCGACGATGTGCGTAGTTTTCAGCTGTAACAGAAAAAACAACAACCGCTATTATAACAATTCAAGAGAATTTGTACATACTGCATGAAATTTAAGAGAAGAGACAGAGAGATGAGAGTGTGTCAAACTCTAAATGGTGAGGTGGCTAAATAATTAATAAATGGTATAATAATTATTGGACAAAAAACTGGGGCCCAAACTTTTGCTTTCTAAATTTGTGATTTTTTAAAAAGAATTTTACATTTTTAAAAACTTTTTTCCTTGATCTTTTAGGAAAAAGTTGCTGATTTTAGATTCCAAATTGATATCAAGTTTAAAAAAAATCAAAATCTGAGTTTGTTTTTAACAATAAGTTTTTTTTTGCAATTTTTCAGTATTTTTTCTACATGTTATTGGATCTTTTACAAACAAACAAAATATCCGGGACATCCCGGAAATTTGTTTATTTCTGTGTTTGTATACACGATTTGATTTTAAACCACTACAAAAATACTTCTAATTAGAATTTAGTGTGAAAAAATTCTACCATTTTCTAACAAAACAAAGCAGCTTTTACCCAAATTAAAAGTATAAAAAAAACTGACAGATTTAATTTGAAGAGCTTTTTGAAAGGAGTGGAGATTATATGTATCCCACTGTCTTATATAGGGTTAACATTGTTATGTCAATAACAAAATGATAATAACTAGGAAACGCTTAAGGGTCCCGCCGCGTTTTGGATGAGCGAATATTGGTGCATTGAGCTGCATGTGTACGCGGATTTTCTGTTGTTCTGTGAAAAATCATTACTTAGTCGAAGATTTTTTTAAATAATTAAATAAAATAAAAAAGTAAATGAATTTTTTTTATTAAATTTAAAAAATAAAAAATAAACTTAATTTTTATCGTAATTTTTAAAAAGAAAAAAAGTAAGTAAAATTGCATTTTCATAAGAAATAATTATTCGAGCGCCTAAAATTTAAACACGAATATGTTAATTCATGAAATTACGGTTTCTGTAAAAAAAAATCATTAAAATAGGATAAAGCATGTAGGTGTTATAAGTCAAAGAATTGTTTTAAAAAAGAAAAAAAACCTGTAATAAAATTTACGATTTTATTGAGAAATAAATTTTTTGATTACGCTCAAATTTCACCACGAATATTTATTTCATAAAATAAAGGTTCTGTGAAAAAATCATTAGAATCGGATAAGCATGTAGGTGTTATAAGTCGGAAGAAAAGAAAAATGTTTAAAAAATCGAAAAAACAAAAATCGTAAAATTGCGTTTTTTATGAGAAAAAATTCCCGATGCGCACTCAAAAACGTGGCAGTTCTAAGTTCCGAATTTCGAAGGCCTCTACAATTTCAATCGCAATCGGAGTAGTATCGGTTTATAGCCGGGAATCGTGTTAACAAACACACAATAATACAAACAGAAAAAAACAAAGAAAAAAAAAAGAAAATCATTCCGGATTTTTTTCTCCAGTGTAGTGAAATGGAATCTTCGCTTCGCTCGCTACGCCTCGCTACGCTCATCCAAATAAGGAGTACGACAATGTAAAAAAAATTATTTACGGACGCTAATGAACGCCGCTTGATTTGTAATCACCCCAATAGGTGCGATATTTATTATAACTGTCATGAAGAGTTAAACCACTTACATGTTCTCGAAGTGCCCTCTTCTAAGTTCCCATGTTGACGAAGTCGAGCGGGCACCGGAGCCAGAGGACGTAGTGGTATGGTCACCAGAGGGCCAGACGAGCACGAGCAGCCAGACAATCGTGACAAAGACAACTATACAGAATCTCACAGGAACCTCGGGCAAGACAAGAGGGGGTCACCCGACACCACACTGGACATCCCGGTACACACGACCTGCTTGCCACGGTGCGTCACTTGGTCATGCGCGTGCCTTCTTTGCGACGACAGCATCTTCTTCTTCTTCCTTGCAGCCACCATCTCAATGCGATTGATTGTTGCGTGGTTTCCAGCTGTAACAGAAACAACGCGCACTTGTATTACAACATTCAAAAGGAATTTGTTACTACTTGCCATAAAATTTAAAGAAGAGAGAGACAGCACGAGTGTGTCCAAACTCTAAATGTTGTGTGAGGGGTATAAAACAGTTAATTCGGAAAATAGAATTGTATGTTAATAACAATAATAATATTAATAATCAAAACTCAGTTGAACTATGTCGGGTTTGAGTGGTTGGTTTTCGGCCATTATACAGGACATTAAACAGAGATACTGAGCTTGCTAGGGACCTTAGTGTTTCTTTCTCATCACTTCTCCTACCTCCACCAAACAAAATGGTTAATATTAATGAGCTGCCACAATTAATTTTTGATTTATGTTATTTACGGAGACAATGACGCTGGGTTTTTAATTGTGAAATCAGCCTCGAATTGTTGTGAGTATTTATTCATTACTGTGATCAAGACACTTACAGTTCTTGAAGTGCTTCTTCCTAAGTTCTACATGGTTGACGATGTCCCCCTGTTCAGTGAGCGGCCACCGGCGCTATGAGGACGTAGTAGTGACTCGGCACCAGAGGGCAAGACGAGCCTCGAGCAGCAAGAACAATCCACTGACAGGTAGAGCAAACCTATACAGAAGCCTCCCAGGAAACTCGGGGCAAGACAATCTTGTTCGAGGGGGGTCACCCGTTACACACACTGACACCGGTACACACGACCTGCTTGCCACGGTGTCGTCACTTGGCCCATGCGCGTGATCTTCTTTGCGACGACAGCATCTCTTCCTTTTCCTTGAAGTCACCATCTAAGCGATGATTGTGCTGTGGTTTCTGTGGCCAGCTGCTACAGAACAACGCGCTTGTATTATACAATTCAAACAAGAATTGTGTACATACTGCATAAAATTTAAAAGATAAGACGAGACCGCAGAGTGTCGTCAACTCCTAAATGGTGAGGTGGCTAATAGTGCAGTTACTTGGGAAAAGAAGAATTGTTATGTCAGTAACAAACAATAATATTAATAATCAAAACTCAGTTTGAAACTATGGGTTTCGGGTTGAGTGGGGTCGGTTTTTCGGCCATTATACCACGGACATTAAACAGTGGGTCTTTTGAGATACTGATTGCATTGCTAGAATCAATGTTTCTTTCTCATTCTCTTCTCCTTCCTCACCAAAAAAAAATGTTAACATAATGAATGCCACAATACCGAAAATTATGCATTTAATTGTATTCTACCGGAGACAATGACGCGGTAATGGTGTAAATCAGGCCCTGAATTGGTGCGTAATTCTATATTACTGTCATCAAGTATCACTTAACATGTTCCCCCCTTGACCCCCAGCCTCCCTGCCCCCCCCCCCCGTCCTTCTAAGTTCTCCATGTTTGACTGAAGAGGGTAAGGGGGGGCCACCGGAGCTACGAGGACGTCCCCCACCCCCCCCCCCCAGTCGGACCGGTCACCAGGAGGGCCGACGAGCCTCGAGCAGCAGACAATCCACTGACAGAGAGGCAACTATACAGAAGCCTCCCAGGAAACCTCGCGGCCAAGACAAGAGTGGGTGGTTCACCCGACACACATGACATCCGGTACACCACAGACCTGCTGCCACGGTGCGTCACTTGGCCATGCGCGATGCATTCTTTGCGACGACAGCAATCTTCTTCCGTTTTCCTTGAATGTCACATCTCAATGTCCGATGATGTGCGTCCGCCCGTTTCCAGCTGTAACAGAACAAGCCCGGCTCTGTATTATACAAATTTCAAGCGAATTTGTACATACTGCATAAATTTTAAAGAAGAGAGACAGCAGAGTGTCTGTCCAACTCTAAATGGTGAGGTGGCTAAAAAGTTAATTGGAAAATAGAATATGTTATGTCCAAGTAACAAAAAATATTAATAATCAAAACTCACAGTTTGAACTATGTTCAGGGGGATTGAAGATGTGGTGGTTTTTCGGTATGTAGATACTGAGCTTGCTAGACCAGTGTTCCTTTCTCATCATCTTTCTCCTTCCTCCCACCAAACAAAATGTTAAATCATATGAATGCACAATTAATTTGATTAATTGTATTTACGGAGACAATGACGCGGGTAATTGTGTGTAAATCAGCCCGAATTGTTGCGTATTTATTATTTACTGTATCAAGTACAGCTTACATGTCTTGAAGTGGCCCTCTTCTAAGTCTCCATGTTGACGAAGTGAGCGGGCCACGGAGCTAGAGGAGTAGTGGACTGGTCACCAGAGGGCCAGACGAAGCCTCGAGCAGCCAGACAATCCACTGACAGAGGAGCAACTATACAGAAGCCTCCCAGGAACCTCGGGCAAGACAAGAGGGGGTCACCCGACACACACTGACATCGGTTTACACAGACCTGCTTGCCACGGTGTCGTCACTGGCCATGCGCCGTGCCTTCTTTGCGACCGAACAGCCATCTTCTTCCTTTCCTTGCAGTCACCATCTTCCCCCTTTTCTTTCTAATGCGATGATGTGCGTGGTTCCAGCGTGTAACAGAACAACGCGCTTGTTATTATACAATTCAAAGGAGAATTTGTACATACTGCATAAAAAAATTTAGAGAAGAGAGACAAGCAGAGTGTGTCAAACTATAAATGGTGAGGTGGCCCTAAACAGTTAATTGGAAAATAGAATTAATGTTGTCAGTAACAAAAATAATATTAAAATCAAAAATCAGTTTGAAATATGTCGGGTTGAGTGGGGTTTTCGGCCATTATACAGCGACATTAAAACAGTAGATATGAGCTTGCAGATCCAGTGTTTCTTCCATCAATCTTCTCCTTCTCCACCAAACAAAATGTTAATAATAATGAGTGCCACAAATAATTTTGACAAATTGTTATTTACGGAGACAATGACGCGATAATTGTGTAAATCAGCCCGAATTGGTGCGTATTTATTATTACTGCTCATCAAGAAAAAAACTTACGGTGTTCTCGAAGTGCCCTCTTTAAGTCTCCATGTTGACGAAATGAGCGGGGCACCGGAGCCAGAGGACGTAGTGGGACTGCGTCACCAGAGGGCAGACGTGCCTCGAGCAGCCAGACAATCCGCTGACAAAGAGCAACTATACAGAAGCTCCCAGGAACCTCGGGCAGGCAAGACAAGAGGGGGTTCACCCGACCACACAATGACATCGGTACACACGAATGCTTGCACGGTGTCGTCACTGGCCCATGCGCATGTCTCTTTGCGACGACAGCATCTAGTTCCTCTTCCTTGAAGTCACCATCTCAATGCGATGCTGTTCGTGGTTTTCAGCTGTAACAGAACAACGTGCTATTTTTACACAATTCAGGCCGCAGATTGCCGGAATACACAATGTGTTGGATGTAGGAAGAGTAACCTATCCTTTTAAAACACACTAATTTCTTTCATAACAATTAAAATTAGATTTAAGCAACTCTATTATTGAGATACTTGCAATAAAGGGTAGTGTAATCGACCTCGGAAGTGGCATGGATGTTTAGATGTTGCTCACCCACTTAGAAAGTAGCGTCCAGAATAAACATTGTTGCAATGAGTCGAAAAAAAACGAAGATCACTCATAACCTTCGCAAGGTCATCAGTAAACCAATTTCTTTAACGATGAGAAGTTTTCGTAGCCAGCTTATATATGTTCTCTCTTTGTTTATGGGTGAGAAACACACAGTTATTCTCTCTTAATGACAAAATTCTTCGCATAAGACCGACGACCAGAAAGATGTTTTATAAAAAAGGTAAATATTAATTAGGTGTTTGTGGAAAACAAAGGCCAAAAATAACGGAAAAGATTGTGGTTCTTACATATATTCGACCTCGTTTTGCTATTATCGCAAATTGCTACCAAGAGAAAAATATAATGGAATGTCTTTGAAACCTGGCTCGATACAGACAAATCAAAACTTTTTTTTATTTTTTCCGATCGGCCACACGGCAAATTATCGCCTCCTCAAAAATTTTCAAACTCCAATTCGCCCAAGCACACCATTCAACGTAGGTAGTTGTGTTTTTGTGACTATAATTTTCAACTGGGTTTCTTGAGGCTGACTGAGAGAAGAAATATTGTTTTAACTAGGAAAACGCTTAAGTCCCGCCGCGTTGTTGGATGAGCGTAATTGGTGCATTGAGCTGCCATGTGTTACGCGGATTTTCTGTTGTTCTGTGCAAAAATCATTACTTGTCGAAAGATTTTTTTTTTTTAAATTAAAATAAAATTAACTAAAAATTAATTAAATTTTTTAAATTCATTCGTAATTTTAAAAAATAAAAAAATCGTAAAATTGCCAAATTTTCATAAGAAATAATTATTCGGATTTGCGCTCAAATTTAACACGAGTACATAATTCATGAATTAAGGTTTCTGTGAAAAAATATTACAATAGGATTAAAGCATGTAGGAGATGTTATAAAGTCAAAGAATTGTTTAAAACAAAAAAAAAACGTACTATTTCGATTTTCATGAGAATAAAATTTTTCGATACGCTCAAATTCACACGAAATATCTTAATTCATAAAATTAAGGTTCTTGTGAAAAAAATCATTACAATCGAATAAAGCATGTAGGTGTTAGAGCTCGAAAGGAAATTTTTAAAAATCGAAAAAAAATCAAAAATTGCGTTTTATTATAAGAAAGATTTTTCCCGATTGCGCCCTCAAAAACGTGGCAGTTCTAGATTTGAGATTTCAAAGATCCTCCATAAAATTTTCATCGCAATCGGAGTATCGGTTTAGCCGGAAATCGTGTAACCAGAACACAAAAACAAAATACAAAAGAAAGAAAAAAAAACATTCGGAACTTTTTTTCTCCAGCTGTAGTGAAATGGGAATCTTCGACTTCGCTCGCTACGCTAATCCAACAATTCGTAACCTGCGAAATGTTTTCAGTTTGTTTCAAGGTACAAAATCGTACAAAATACCGGAAAAAAAATAAAAAAAAATATAATAAACTAGGAAAAACGCCTCAGTTGGACGCGTTGTTGAGCGAGCACCGCGTACGTGCCAACACGACCAGAGTACGGACATTTACCCATAAGTTACATCCAATAAGTCTTTAAGGTCTGACCGATTTAGCTGAAAATTGGTTTTAAAATAGGATGAGAATGGAATAAAAATCCACCGCCATCTAGAGGACCTTCACATCATTCCTTTGGGGAAAACCTATTTACTCTGACCAGAACTCTTGTGCGACTTTCGTTGCCACGGTAACGTTACTTTTGTTTAAATGTATATTCTATCTACATACTTATCGGACAAAATAAAATTACATATTCGTGGGACCGGACGGACATTCTAAATGATTGGCTACTCAGATTTTGTCGCCGTTATGTTTTTAAAAAAAAAACTTTAGATTAACTTAATGTAACTTTATACACTTTTTGAACGATTTTGCCACAAAACTAATGGCATTCAATCGGGAAACGAAACTTGCGGGCATGGTCAAAAATTTCAACTCGATCGAGCCTCCATTCGACCGCTATCATGAGCAAAAAAAGCGTGCGAACTTTCCGTTGCCATGGTAACGGACTTTGTTATAATGTAATTCCATCTACACTACTTATCGGATCAAAATAAAAATAACATATTCGTGATCGGACGGACATTCTAAATGATTTGGACCACCTCAGATGTCGCCATTTAGTTTGGAAAAAAAAACTTTCGATTAACTTTTAATGTTAACTTTTTAACTTTTTGACGATTTTGCCACAAAAACTATACAGCAACCCGCCTAGTTGGTACGTACATGTGTGCAAAATTTCAGGTCGACTTCAGAGAACAGGTGCGACCTGTATCGAAGCGTAACAGAAAAAAACAAAAAACAAACAAAAGGACATCCGAGCTATATAGAGTGAAGTGGAGACGCTCGCTACGCTAGCTCAATGAATGATGTAGTGTTAAAGTTTAGTAGCTACTGGTTTTCAAAACAACGTCGAAACTCGAAATCACTATGACTCATTGGAAACCTGAAATAAATACGTGGTGGGAGTAAACTTGCCATCACTCAATTTGAGTTTATCAAACAGATCATTGGGTTAGATCTGTCCAAACAAAGAGTATTTCGTGACATGTTACGAGTGTTTCCTGACGATGCAACTGATCAATTCGATTTGTAATCTGTCACCGCACAATTCAAATTTACGCGAATTACGAATAAAATAAAATGATAATGCTAATTTATTTATTTTACTGTTATATTATCATGCAATGTTACTATTATTAATTATGTTATTCTTGACGGTAATTTCTTATAGAATAGTCCGTGGGGAACAGAACCAAATTCACCCTATCGAGGGCTCGAACTCATGGCCCTCAGTTGCGTGTACGTCAATTACTTATTTATTAATACAGTAATCTTCGCCCTTCAATACTGGTTGATGATTGATTGATTGATGATTGATTGATTGAATTGATTGATGATGATGATTGATGGACATTTGCATCAACGTCGCATATTAATGCACTTTGGCTATTCGAGACGAGGGATGTGTGAAAGATGAGAGAGGAAGTATGAACAGAAGGAGGAAGGGGAAACCCGTACGCACCCCCCCCCCCCCGAAGCCACTCCTTTCGAAAAGTACCAAGGGACCAAGGCCTTCTTACTGAACGTACCATCCGAAAGGACACCTAACCATGACAGTATTATAGGTTCTCCACTAACCCGGACTGCCGAGCAGAACGAAGCGGTTTTATTACTAGCTTTTGTACCATCCATTTGCTATAGCCAGCGGTATACGTATGTTTCAGGGCAAAGCGGTCACCCACATGGACCAACGCAAAGGTGAATCTGAACTATACGGGATTCGAATGGAAACGACTAAGCTTTCGAGCACTCCGTGCTGCAAACTCACAGATATTCAAAACATCACTTTGTATCCCACCCCCTCTTATTTTATCAAGGACTTATTATTAAGTTATCTATTTTTACTTTCGTGATACAGTAGGCTATTGGGGACCCGAATCTAGGATTAAAAGGACTAAGACCGATCTCACTTCCGTGTCCTTAGTGAGGTGGACTAGTGCGGAGACCCGCGACATAAAGCTACAAATCTACAAATTTATGACAATTATCACTGGCTTTCCCCGTTGCACTGGAATGTCCGACGTTCACGCAGACTGTGGACTAGAAACACAATACCGATGTAATCACCTAAATAGGGGCTAGTTGTCCCTGGGCTGGTTCCTTACCAATAGTGTATTCAAAAAATAAAAATAATTAGCACTCTGTTCTAAACTATTACAAACTTACTATGGCCAACAAAATCTCTGGACTCGTCAATTCACTAAATAAAATTTACTACCGTCTTCTCTCCAACTCAAAGGTCATAAAAATAGTTACAGACTTTGGCAGGCGCTAGTGAATACAGTCTAAAGTAAATACATACTCGACCATTGCATGGTTAGTGCAGAGACCCCAAATAACTGGGACTTAATCTACAAGTTGCATGATAATGCTTTCGTATACTATAATGGGTCGAAAAATCCCCGTTTAGTACAATTCACTTGTAAAAAGCCAATCCCTTCCTACACTTTATGTGGCTGGATCGGTGCCAGCATGAGTCTGTACTCTTCACATCCCCTATAGGTGGCGTACTTACAGTTGGACGCGCCTGTAAACCAAAATGAACACAAAATTAAAAACTTCAAAAACGTTTACGTCAAACTCATAAAAACGCATGTGATCAACACAAATAAAAAAGCCTACAATTCATGCCGATTTGAAAGGCACGGCGAGTAATGAGATTATTACAATGAAGCTCGACTGAAGTCTGTGCTCACTGCTATTGGGAGAAAGTAAGGTTATTTGTCTAGGATCCATCTAGTAGGATACCAAACGGGATTAAATACTATATTTCCTATTTAAAATACCGATCTTTAGTGGGGAGATTGGCGGTAAGTTTTGAATGTAAAAGTCCCACAAATTACTGTAAATAAGATATGATATTGAGGGGTATAGACGATCAAATACAAAATGTCATTTAATTCATCAAGATTTAGTGGGTAAATATAGATTCATGATAATATTATATTTATATTTATAATATTACAATAAAAACTAGGCTCAACTTAACAACAAAATTCCTCCGTGAGGCGAAACAGCAAGGCAATAAAAACGTACAACATTCGTGTTACAAAGACCACATTTAACTATACTAGGAAAACGCTTAAGTTACCGTCGCGTTGATGGATGAGTCTTTTTTGTAAGTTTTTAGTTTGCGTGAGATCTCTTTAATTATCAAGTGCCATTGAACGCATTGTAGGTGATTGTTGTCAAAGTTTTCCATTGTTACTTGTAATTGTTATTAAATTCCTCAAAAAAAACTTAATTTTAAAACTTATTTATATGGTTCTGGATAATGTTTTAACTTTTCTTTCACAAAAACTCAATACATCCACCATTAGCGTAATGTCCATGTGAAGAAGAACATTCTAGCCCACCCGTTTGGTCAGAAATCGGCCCAATTTTGACGGAAAAATATCGCATAAAAATAAAAAAACTCTATTAAAACCATTATTTCTATGGATTCTAGGCGAACTTTTTCAAAAAAATTTCTACAAGGTACTACATCACCATAACCGTAATGTCCATGTGAAATATGAACGTGGTAACCCCGACCGTTTGGTCAGAATCGGCCAAATGTGACGAAAATATCGCATTTAAAATCGAAAAAAAAATCGTTAACAAAAGTACGATATTCATGAGAATATTTCTTCGATTGGACCCAAAAAACGTAGCCAAGTTAAGTTTCAGAGATTTCGAAGGTCCCTCAATTTTCATGAAGATCGCAGATATGCCGTTTGCCCGGTAGAGAGCGAAACAAAACAGACAGAAAAAAAAGTAACAAAAAAACCAAAAACACCCGAGCTATTTTTCTTGAGGGTAACGTAAGTGAAAAACAAACAAAAAAAACAGAAAGTCAAATTGAAGTCTTCACTTCGCTCGCTCCGCTCACCCAATAAATGCATAAGTATATAAAATACGTGTCAAGACATACCTTCATCTACATGCCATAAACTGGACGCCACTGAACACGAATATGTATCGTGATAAAGGCAAAGGCAGTTGTCAAAAATAACGATGTAATTTCAATAAAAAAACATAGGTGCGTTCCCATTGATTAGGTAGTAGAAATGACAACAACTTATCGCTAAGAGCGGCACGTGTATGACCCCTGACGAGGCGCGAGACGGTGACTCACCACTTACCGGACGTCACGTAGACTTGTGACGTCAATGCATGACCTTTGTTGAAAATGGTGGCTAATTTTGCATATTAATAATTATTTTGGGCTAACGTATGATAAAGCAAACATGCACTAACCAAAACCAAGACGATGGGCTATGAGGGGCGATATGTGAATGACTGAATTATGATAACTGAATAGGATACGTTAAATTAATTAATTAAGTAATTAATTCATACATACAATTAAATTACCCTATCACATAAGGGAACGTGGGATGAAACAATAAAGGAAAAGGCCAGTGCTGGACAGACCTAGCAATTGGCGACTCGACTGCCCTATGTTGTATTTGGAATCTGGCTTTATTAGCACTAACAATCAGTAAAGAACATCTATTGACATATAACTTTTTCCTTACTTAAAACTCATTTTATACTACATGATTGAATGAAAATTATGAATGTACATGTGCAGTTGGATATAAAATAATTCAGTCCTACCTTTTTCGACTCCTCTCTGAACAAGTATGACGCAATCTGCAATGTTTTTATCCTGTTGAAAACAACTTCACGTAGATAACCCGCAATAACACTTCAATTTTAATTAACTATTAAAAAATAATAAAATGTTCACGCACGATTTGACGAACAATACCAACACAAACTTATTATTCATTTGACACTGCGCACTGAACGATCTGACAAGTCGTGTACTAAGGTGCTGTGATTTGAGTTGAGTGCGCTCCACCACGTGCTGATTTGGAGCGTTCCCATTGGTCAGATTCTCAACAACTACAACACAGCGTCACGTGACGCGATACGAGTCGACTGTCAAACTTCATGACGACAAAACAATCGCTTTACTATGCCCCAAAATTAAGCAAATTCCACTTCTTACGACCGCCCAATCCGGAGTATAATGTTTTAAATAATAGCACTGCAAGATACATGTATGCTATATTAATAAATTAAATATTTATCGAAATTATCAGTAGGAGTATCGGTATTATGATCTCTTTGGTAAAATCAACAAATTAATGTTCACAAATACAGTTTGAGACCACACAATAAGTGGAAATAACTAGTGGCTAATCTATCACAATTGAAATTTGTAAAGCAAAATTGATGTTTGAAGACACGAACAGCAAAACGTCACACAATGACATTACACCAGGCCTAGACCTTCCGGAACGTAAGGATAACATACATTGAAACACAATTAGTAAACATTGTATATAACACACGCAGAAACGTTTTAATAAGGCACAATACAGAAATGAGTGGCGATAACACCACAAAACACATCATACTTGTAACTTGTAAGGCCCTATAAATAAACACTACTATATCGAGTTGTTAAAAAGTCCACACAACACTATCTAACGAATTGGGTAATCGAGACTGCGATCTGGTACACAATCAACCTTCACTCGCGTAATATCAACAATGCATGAATACAGTAAGGTATCTTGAGAAATCACAAAAACAAAACTCCAGTTCACTCGACTGCATTCTACACTTTTTGAATCAACAGACTCTAACCTACAATAAATGTGTTCACTTGTTCATGTGACTCACTGAACTTCAAGGCTCACTGCTAAAACTAGGCCTACACATTATTATTTATTTACTACCGTCATCGAAAATGTAAGTGTTCAAGCCTGCGTTGACATGTAAATGTAAACAAAATCAGCTGTGCTGTACATCGTGCGAGCTAGGCCGGGCGTTATCAAGAGAGTGAGATTTCAGCTTGCCTGTGCAGAAAACCCAGCAACTTGGATTTTGTGTGTTGTAGAATACGATACAAAATACATTGTGTTACTTCTCAAGATGGTGGTGTGTTTGTGTTTACTTTTAACTATTTATTTATTTGTAATTGGGCCGATAGGGGAGAGAAAACAGCTTTCTAAAGGATAGATTTTCTCATGAACGTGAAACAAAATGAACATAAACGTGACGGAAATGTATGACGTAAAGATATAATGAAGCAAAAGAATAATGTAAACTAGGAAGAGCCTGATGTGTGTGCTTGTGTTTGCGTGTGTTGTGCATCCGAAATGACCTCGATCGGAATATTCTAACAGTTGTGAACGTCTTGAAGAAACTTATCTAGAAATGTCGGTGTGGGATTCGAACCTGTGACCTGCCATATCAAGAGGACCTTAGAACGCAGAAGCAATTTATTTACGTGAATGCATTGATGTGGCTTCTTCATTATGTTAGGCCTATTTCAAATCTTGACTTTTCAAAACTTATAAGCCAAACGTTGAAAACTTTAAAACACGAGACTAATTAATAATTATAACAGGGTTTTGGATAAAAGTAATAAAGCGAGGCCATTCAGGTCAAAGTCAACCCCCTTCCCCCCTCTTTACCTCATATACGTAGGTACTCAATTATCTTGACTAGACTATTACAAAATATAGAAATTAAACTGTGATTTTCGTGGCAAATTACATTAACGTCGCTATGAAACAATCATTAACTCTTAATTGGACTTCCTTACATACCCATTCGAAAATAAGTATCCAAAGCAAATCAAAATGGCCACCCGTGACACCTAAGAGCCTACCTCGTGTTAATTGAGAATTTCACTTTCTACCTCTTAAGTACTAAGTAGTAGACAACAGATATAAATGTTAAAATGGTGTTAGATGTACAGGTAGCTTTATTTCTAAAAGAGACATATGGCAAGTCTTACCTTATTGACAGTTTGAAGTCACTGTAGTCTTGAGAGGTGATTTTGGCGACACTTCCAGGCAGGCAAGATGTTGATGAGTAACGAGCGGCAGTTGGCACCGGATGCAAAGTGTGACGTGTGTTACCCCTTTTCGCGCTTCTCATTGGTCAGTTCAAATAGGCGCGAAATCACATGATACTAAAGAATGCACACCCACAAATACCAACTGCAGTCTTCAGCTTTGATAACGTTCAATTTGATGTATTTTACCGACAGATACGGCACTTACGTACAAATGGAGGATGTCATCCGATTTTTATCTTCGAAATAATAATAATATGAATTCTAAATTATATTTTTAATTTAAAAAAAAAATTGAATCCGGTAGCCAATTTAAACTCATTATAGACGCATGGCCACGAACCAAATATTGACACTGCCTGTCAGTGGACTGATTAGAGAAAACATTCAATTCTCGCTGATTTGAAGAGCAATTGACCAATCACAATACGTAAATCACACTGAAAAAAACTGTAGTTTGCCCTTTCGATAACACTTTTAAAAAATACTGTTGTTAGTAAATTCAAGAGACTGGCATTAAATCTTCACGACTTGAGCAACTTATAGCCTGTACATAATTAGATTCACCGACAGTGTTGGCTCGAGCGTTAAGCGCGAGACTCTGATTCGGGAGGTTTCGGGTTCGAATCCCGTCGAGACCGGCAATCCTGACTGAATGTTTTTTCCGAGGTTTTCCTCAGCCGTTAATGCGAATGTTCTACTGTTCTACTTTCTTTTAAGATTGCTGCCTAGCTTACTTGCTTCAACATTATTTTACAGCATTCTGATAGCAATCGCAGTTGAATGATTAGACAAACATTTTAAGAAGGAGATAAACATAATTTTAATGAGGTGTTATTTTGAAACTTTGCTCCAAATTTGTCCCCCATTATCTCAACTTTCTCTAGAAATTGTAAACTGATAACCCACGACAGCCGTATGATACATTATGTTATGAACGTAGGCCTACTGTTACGACTTGTAGCACGTGGCGAGAAAAATATCTATTGAAAAGTTCTTTTGATTGTGTCAGAATCTCACTCCGCTGAGCTCAAGAACTATGGCTATCGGTTTTTAAATATATAGCCAGAGTGCAAAAAAATTCTATTTTGGTCAGCCTTTTCATAGATGTGATACCATTGGCGTAACTCAAAATGGCGGGGCCCGTATGCAAGTTGGATTTTTGGGCCCCTACTTTCGGGTCAAAGTATGGTTGTGCGGTATAACCGGGGATCTGGGGTGAAGCCCCAGCCTGCGGAGCCATTTTCGCCGTAGGCGCAAAATACTTAGGCTACATTATAATATTTGATGGCCTAAAACGCATTTCAAGGCGACTTTGTATCCCAAATGACAGTGAAATGTAAAGTTAAAATAGCCCATTTTTGTTTGGTATAATACCGGGTGGTGGTCACGGGGCCCCCTAGGTCGGGGGGGGGGGGGGGAAGGGCGTAAGCACCGCCCTCCTTGCACCATAGGGAGTTGTGCCACTGTGTGATACTCTTGCGTATAGATGACTTTAACTATATTTCTCTCAACTGCAGCTACGTCCGAACACTGCTTTCAGCTTTACCTTAACCCTGCTTTGATGTATACCGAAACTAAGTGTATTCTACGTTTGAAACTTCTCATTTGTAGCGTTTTCTTTAAATGATTAAAAAAAATAAGTTCGGAGTTGTTTTTTGACATTTTTGGTCCCACGGTCCCACCAAATTTAGCCCCTTGTGTTTTGGACGCTAGATATTTATAATGGTTAAAAGCATGTTTAATTTCAAATTTGAACAAATTACCACTCCTTAATAATTACGTGTTTTGATTATCATCCAAAACAATTATTTTATCCGGTCCCTGTTACCCGATTTTGGTTTTGAATACAAAAACTACTGCTTCTGAGGTACATCTAAGTGTGATCCAAGTTTCATTGTTCTAAGAATATAACTAGAGGCATGAAAATTTAGCGTTTTAGGTTATTGATGCTAAATCAGTGAGTATAAATTCTTAAAAACGCTACAAAATGCTAAATTTACTGAAAATAAGGTTTACCTATACCAATTGAGAATTGGTTTAGCATTGTATTCTAACGTTTAAAGTGACTACATTGAATTGAAATGTTCCTATAAATCATAATTTGAATTCATTCCCCATTAAAAATACAAA
The DNA here is from genome assembly GCA_024449915.1 of Sweltsa coloradensis. Taxonomy (NCBI): domain Eukaryota; kingdom Metazoa; phylum Arthropoda; class Insecta; order Plecoptera; family Chloroperlidae; genus Sweltsa; species Sweltsa coloradensis. The sequence goes on from JAMZAV010000531.1 coordinate 30,307, forward strand.
AAACTCCCCACATTTGGGGTTTTGGTGGAAAGAATAAAATCAATGCTACAAAATGCTAAATTTGGAAAAATTAATGCTAAATATTCAGAATATAAATGCTATTTTTTCATAGCTCTAAATATAACTCTTCGCGGAGAATTAGCCAGCCAGCCGAAAGGATTTCAACGATGTTGAGGCACATTTTTTAACACAGAACGGGTTATCGGATCGGGATGATTTTTTTTTTGTAGGTCATGGACCACATATCAGCTCATATACCGAGTTTCAAGATTGTAAATCTTCCGGGGCGGCGTGTGCAGATAGTTGAAAACCCCCCTACTCGGGTAGCATGTATACATGCCGAGTTCGGTCGTCGCCCTAGATGCGTGCTATCTACGCTATGAAAGGATACAATTATTAATACCAGTGTAAAAACTAAGGGTTATTCCTATTTTCAATCTATTCAAAAACTTTGTTTCACACGCAAAGCTACAATTAAATAAATAAATTACAACCATGAAGATGCTATAATATTAAAGAGGGGTGTGGATTAGCTTCTTCCTACACATTTGCCACTCGTGAGAAGCCATTCTTTGCGTGCAGGTGTAGCTAGCTGAACTCGACTGCTACTTACCACTTTATTTCAAAACTGTTTAACTTCTGCAATAACAATTAGCACTTCTACATACTACTACAAACACAGTCATTACTATTACTACTACCTTCAATACTACTACTTTCACAATTTCTTCTACTACAACGCTACTTCTTGTACTATTCCTACTACTTCTTCTATCAACCACATTACTACACGACGTTTACCCTCTTGTACTTATACTATAGTTGCTACTTCGACTACTAAGACAATTATTCCTGCATATAAAAATAAGTTATGATTATACTAGAAAAGTTTCAACACTTCTTACACTTCTAACACGAGTTCTTTTAAAACTATTACCAATACCACTGCATCGCATTCTTCATCAACTGCTTCTGCAACTTAATACTATCACTCGCATTCTAACGTAGTCATGAACGTGAAAGAAACGGAAACTACAGAATGTAGTCGTGTGGGTGTAGACATTAGTACCTCCTCGCAGACATCATTGGAGAAACCAGATACTTCGCAACGTAGAAGATGCCTGGATCTAAACATGAAGATTCTGTTCTTTTCGGGTAAGTAGAAAGCTTTCAATAGTTAACTCATTGACGAGTAAGTGTATTTCTTAGAAAACTATTTGCTTTTTCGTTGACGTGAAGTAAATTTACTTATGTTCAATACATGCATCTTTTCAAACCTCTCTTTAAAATACCTATTTGGATCACAGTAGCTGATGATGTGTGATATGTGATTTAAAAAAACTACATAAATTAAATGAGTCAACGTTATGGGTTGATTACAAAGGGCAAAGCCCCTTTCACATTAGCTTTGTTTAACAATACATTAAACATAATAACATTAAAGTTTATTGGAGGAGCAAAGCGGACTTCAATTTCACTGACCCTCCAAAAAAATTAGCTCGAGTGTTGTGTTTTTTTGTATTTTTGACTGTTTGTTCGCGCTATACCGGGCAAAGCATATGCGATCTTGATGAAAATTTGAGGGGACCTTCGAAATCTCTGAACTTAGACTTGACACGTTTTTTGGTACAATTGATAAAATATTTCTTGTGATTATCGTACTTTTACGATTTTTTCGATTTTTAATGAGATATTTTCGTGATATTTGGCAAACGGCTACTCCGATCTTGATGAAACTTTATGGGAACGTTTTAAATTACTGAAATCATATATGTTATGATTTTAAAGATATACTTGAAGAAATATTTCTCATAGATATAGTAATTTTACGATTTTCCCACTGATTTTTAAAACGATATTTTCGTGATATTTGTGCCGATAATCAACCATAAAAGCTCATCCATCAACGCGACTTTAAAAAACGTTAGCGAGGACGCCTAGTTCATAAAACATCCATTCACACAAGAGTATAAAAACAACGCGTATATTCAATTTCTCGATTTGATTAGTCGGGAAACAATCCCGTAGGTGTAATTGTTATTATTTACTACAATTCAGAAATTAAAAAAGTCCGCCCCAACCGGGAATCGAACCACGGATCAATCGTTTCAATAGTTCCTTTCTTGTATGCTCGAGGTTCTATTTAGAATAACGATTAGTCAGGTGTCCTGAAGATGGAACCCATAGTGGTTCCGAAACGTCAAACTCACACACTAGTAAATGTTAGCACGCGACGTGGAAAATGACTTGTTTCACACTTTTTTCAATTTATCATTTATTAAAGTTAAGCAGTCTTCGGGCGTGGTCAGGGGTTGAGTGCCAAGTGGGTGACCGCTCTGCCCTGAAACTCGCGTACATCGCTGGTTAGAGCAAATTGAGGGTTCGAGAGCTAAGTGTAATTTCTTCGTTCTCCTCGATATCTGTTCGGCAGTCCGGGTTAGTGGAGGAACCGGTTACACCGTCCTTTCGGATGGGACGTAAAGCCGTTGGTCCCCTTGGTACTTTTCGAAAGGAGTACGCTACGTGCCGGTACCGGGTTTCCCCTCCTTTCTTCTGTTCATACTTCATCCTCATCTATCACCACTCATCGTCTAGCTAGAATAGCCTTAGTGCATTAATTACGTTACAATATCCAATCATTTATTAATTTTGTATTTACATTTTAAGACTTATTTCATTTGTAAATTTTAATAACGTTTTCTTTAATAAGATAACAAACAGTGAATGCGTGAAACTGAAACACAATTTACTATCATATTATGTAGACGTACTAAAATGTGTCTGCAATCTGCATATTGTTTCTTTACCTATATCCAACTTGTACAGTGACTTTGCACTAATCTTTGCAATCTCCTGATTTGTGCAGGTTTCTGGCCAGAAGAGAAACATGTGAAACGTGACGGGATGTTCTTCTTCAGGTATCTAGTTCCCTCGCATACTGATGATCAAGATGGTTTACAACCTCATCACCCAGCTCATCAACGTGTCAATCGTGTGGGGAGACACTAACAGAGCGTCGGAGTTCGGCGTCGTCTTGGTGTTTTACATTATCACCTTAGTAAAAAGTTGTACGTTGCTTCTTCAACGCAACAAAATCAAAGTCATATTCGATCTTCTAGATGGGTTTCGAGACAAGATGTGGACGCAGGATAATTACGTGCGAGAAAGTGTGCAGAAAACTGAACGCTTGTCGAACGCGCTGACCAAATGCTGCCTGATTGCTACCGCGATTGTTCTGGCAATAAATCAATCAATATTCACATATCAAGCACTCACCACAAGGGTCATCCCACTAAGGTAGGTAAGAGAAGGTGCATATATAATTGCAAAGTGAAGACTAGAAATAATAAAGTTTTATAGAGTATAATAACAAGTCTGTTTGAGACTAACTTTCCAGAAATTTCCACGACCTTTTTGTCACGCAACTAAATAATCAATAATTCAGTCATGTGATCGACTTCAGACAAAAACAATAATTCTGACTGTAAAAGGCAGAAATCTTGTAATTATGAAAATAAAACTTTAAAAAAGGCTCACGGTCGTTTCTTCAAAACCCTGACCTTACACCCAGTCACCTGAAAAGGGATAAGTTGTCAAAAGGAAAATGTAATTACGTGCGTTAGAGGTCAAAATTAGATACGTATACCCCCATTTTCTAGGAAAAGTCGTTGCTAGACTAGTGAATGAGCCATGTGTTGAGTACCCGGTAACATTCCCTTTCTTAACCCTACCTACTGCTGGATCTAGACAGCATGGGTCTTTTCTCAGTTGACGCGCCCTTAAACCAACTTAACTCAAAACCCTATCATTAATACATGATATATCAATCAACTTGAATGCAAATGTTCCCGCGTTTAACACATGACTCGCTCACTCGTCGAACAACGACTTTGGCGTTATAGTCTAGTTGGCTAAGACACCCTTATATTCCCGGAATGTAGGAGACCAGGGTTCAAACAGCGGTCGGGAAAGATTTTGTAGTTTCAGGCTGTATTTAAAAAACTATAGAACAAGTTTTTGAAATGCATACAATTCAGTGGAAAACATAACTAGTACAAAATATGTGTAAAGATCAAAGGTTTACTTACTATCCGAGCGGAATTTGGGGGTACCTTGAGCGTACAAAATTATATAGACCTTGGTCACTGCATGCAATTATCACAGCCTGCCTTGGTCGCTTTGGTTAAATGTGCCCCACTCAAAAACAATTTCAGTTTCAATATGACTGAGTGGGTAGACTCTAAATGCGAATTAATTTATGTATTTATTAACTTTCAACAACTTGTTATTCTGGTGGTTTCAAAATGAAATTACACTGAATTTTTCGTTCCTCAGGCTGTGGTTTCCTCTTGACATTACACCATCACCTATCTTCGAGATAACCGTGCTAGTTACTCTAACTACTGCAACCATCGATTCGTTAATGGTTACTTTATGCGATGTGACATTCATTTCTATCTTGATCCACACGATTGGACAGTTCAAACTGTTGAGTTACACACTTCAGAACATTCGCAAACTATCAACTGAGGAGGTGGTCAAGAAGAACTTGCGCAAGAGACACGTTTATAGTAATGCGCATGCGTTGGAGCAGGAACTGGCCCAGAGAGGATATGAGAGAGGTCAGGAAGACTCATCAGTCTTAGATATTACAGAATGTGCCCTCGTGGAAGCAGGGTCAGGGTCCGAGTCTGATTTTGTAGGAGAGTCAGATAGTGAAACAGGTCGACAAGGAACTGTGATTCAAAGAACTTTAGAATCAAGGAGTCAAGCAGTCTGCAAAGAAATGTGATTGAAAGAACTTCAGAGTCAAGGAATCAAGCCAGTCTGCAAAGAAATGTGACTCAAATAACTTCTGAGTCAAGGAATCAAGCCAATGTGCAAAGAAATGTGATTCAAAGAACTTCAGAGTCAAGGAATCAAGCATGTCGTCAAGAAACTTCAGACGTCAGGAATCAAAAAAGTCGGCAAAGTGGAGGAATTTGCGGGACCCCAGAAATTAACGAACATGAAACAAACCTGACAATGGAAGGTTGCATTAAGATGTGCGCTAAACACCATCAACAATTGTTCAGGTAAACGCTATTTGTTTAATATTTTCTTAAAATAATTCAAAATGAGTATATAAATTTTCAATTTGTAATGCCCAGTTCACATTAAGTCGTAAGGTTTAATCCTAGTCGTAAGGTTTAGTCCTAGTCGTATGGTATAAGATTTTGAGGGCGTGGTTTCAAGTTTTAACAAAGAACTTCGCGTAAAGATGCGTCATGTTTGGCCGAAGCTCTTTGGCATTTGGATGTGACGTCATTCGCGTAAAACCTTGATAGAAACGGGAACCGGAAGTAGTCTCTCAACTGACTCTCAACATAGTAGCGCAACTGACTCGAGTAGGTATCATTTCATTCATTGGTCTGTTGTAAGTGACGTTTCAAGCTCTGATTCGCTCGTCGTAAGAATTTGTGGTTTAGTCGTAAGAAAGATGAAAATCTTTATCTTTCTTAGGACTGTGACTGATACCAAACCATGCAACGTGTTCCCTATATTTTACCATTGCTTGTGACTACGACTAAGAATAGAACAACGACTACGACTAGGACTAGGACTGCGACTTTATGTGAACTGGGCATAATCTGCATAATTATGCATGGAAAATAGTTTTTTGTTCATGGTAACATGATGGATATAATTACGCTGGTTTTTGTTAGTCATAAATAGTTCCGCTTAGATGGAATTGGGGGTCTGATGGTCAATCTCAAAAGTCAAAACTATATTACGTTTGATTCCCTTATCGCGCAACGAGATACATCATTGACGAGAAGTTATTTAACTTGCCATTAATGAAAAGTGAACATACCATATTGTTCCATAATACCTTTACAAGGACATTTTTTCTGTGTTACGACGAAGTGATGTAACGTACAACATCGTTATCATATCATTGGCTTTTGCAAAACTAAGGGTTGATTTATGATAAGGTAACACAACAATACAAAATGTCCACGAGCGATTGTGCGAACTGCCAAGATCTTAACAGAAATAAATTTGTATTTTGAGTCTCCCCACTCAGCTACATCAATGCTTCTTACTCGAGGACTGATTTTTTTTTTAAATTGGACTAAGCCAACCCTATTGGCGCCGACGCCAACTACGCGGAAACAGTAAACCAGAGACTTATGAAACACTGACCAGACTATCTACTCACGGATGTCTCTAGAATCAGCAACGCTATTTCTTTAGAGACTGTTTTTTTAACCATTTTTCGTAGTGTAACCGTTAATCAAAAAACAGTTTACTGTTCACGGGTATTTTTAAACTAGAAAAGCTCCAATTGTAATAAGAACATAAACTTCAATAAACGAGGAGCCGCGAGCATAAACCGTGTAACTGACAAATGATCGATCTGAGATACGAACAGTCGCGCGCGGCCGGTGAAGCTAGAAGCCACGCGTAGGCTCCAAGGAGGTTGTATTAGATGGCTGGAGGGGGGGTGCTGCACGAAAGTTGAAGCAAATCCGCCGGCCGCCCGGCGCGTGGCCGCCATGTTGGGACTGGACGCTTTCAGGTGACAGCATGCGGGAAGCCCGGTTTTGAATGCGTTACTAGTTACGATTTCGGGACGGAACTGCAAATATGGTGATTAGTTGTGCTGCGTTCGGTTGTTACAATATTATATAATAAATAAAACAACAATAAATTACCCTATGTTGGCTATATGAATATAAAAATAAAGTATAAGCTGCTCTAAAAAAAGATAAGAATCCCAATATAACTATACTATACTCAAGTTCACCCTACTAATCTTTTCAATAAGCTAATCTCACTTCATAAATTTAAAGAAGGAGGAGCTGTCATATTACAAGAGATTAATAAAAATCACCATAAAGTTAGGCATAACATTTATTAACCCACAAATAATTAAAAGTCGCCGACCCCGAGTCGCTCATAAGAAATATTTGCTAAACAAAATAAACCAGATGAACATAAACCATGAGCAATTAAAAGAGTAAAAGAACCACAAAATCCCCAATAAGTTAGTCATAAATCCCCTTAAAACAACCCCCATGTGAGCAACAGACAAATAAGCAATCAATGCCTTTAAATCCGTTTGAGTAAACATATTAAACTAACTAACACACCCCCGACTAAACTAATCCCTACTCAAATGTAATTAAAAGTCAGACCAGCTATTATTAAAACCTTAAAAATACGTCATAAACCATACCCATACCATACCATACCACCTGCTAAAATTATCGAACCTTACGATAACGATAAACAGATTCTCTAGCTGTTACTATTAATACACAAATTCAGAGGCTCAACAAAATCAAGCCATAAGACAAAATATCACATCCTACAAAATAACCCAAGTTCCCCAAAAAAGTGCTATAAACATATAAATATAAAACAAAAGTTAACAAAAAAGTAATGATTAAACCAATCACCACATATTTTGTATAAAACATAAAGGAACTAAAAAGACTAATGAAATCAAAACCTTCAACCAAACTTTTTGTAAAATTCTAAATATTGAAAATAATCATTACCATGAGTACGGATTATAGAAACCAAAATTGATAAACCTAAAGCCCCCTCACAAAAACAAAAATTCAAAAATACTTTTCTAAAAAAAACACAATTTATTAAATTTAAATAAATCAACAAAATTATAAATAAACTCAGTACTATAAATTCTAAACTTAACAAAGTCAACAATAAATGCTTACGCTTTGAAACAAACACTCAGCCTCACACACAAATAAAAATAAAGAGAATAACCAATAAAAAGATACTAACATCAGTTTTAGTAGTTTAAAAAAAAACTTAGGTCTTGTTAATCAAAATTAAGGTATCCAATCCTTCTTAGACTTTCAGATAAAAGACTTAAACCTTCCATCATTAATCCCCAAAACTATTTTTTTTAACTATTCTCTGCATCTTCCACTTAATAACCCTCTCCATAATAATAATGTCTCTTGAGAGTCACGTAAGAGATTTGGGGCCACTTGATGGCCATGTCAATGAATTGACCCAGACCATTGCTAACAAATACCTGAAAATAAGAATCCATCATGCAACCAAAGAGTACAATAGAAACCGGTCAGATACAAGGGTCAGGACAGTGCTAAATCGGCTAGTCATCTTCAAACATCAATAACCAATAACAACCAACTGGTAACAATATTTTATATTTTATATAAAGGTCGGTTTACGCACCTATTTAAGATAACAGGTTTTATTTTCATTACAATCAGTAATTTTGTTTTGTTTTAAATACTATTTTTCGATATAACAATCAAAATAACTAAGCAGCTGATTTAATATTTCATTCAGTCTGTAGCTGGCTTACCACCAAAACAATGAGTCAGATTTTCGATGTCGACTGCCATTAAAATAAACATGTTTATAAATTAAGACGTGTGACTATGTAGGCCTACATCATTTTGATATTGGCTTGGGATTAGGTTTCATAAATAATTATTGTTATAGGTACCATTAATAAAAAGCTTTAAAGTCCAATAACTTGTATTGAATATGAATTGAGAATCTGCATTGTCTATTTGTTGTTATTAAACTTTGTATCAATACTAAATATTAATTCAAGTCAATTCAATTTGTTAGCAGTTCGTTATTATTACAAAATAATAATAAAAAATATGGCAAATGAATAATATGGCCATTGTTTGAATGCTAATATTATTAATGTAAGTATGTATCCTTTATTTTAAATTCTTATTCCTGAACAAATCCTTAATTTCCCTATCCAAAGTAGGCCAGCAGTGCTAACTGCTACTGAAACACGTAGCAGAGAATATGCATGCATAGAAATCCGTCCAGTCCCAATATGGCCGCCGCTCGACCGCGCGCTGCAAAACTGGCTTCAGTCCAGCAGCCAGGTAAACATAGGCCACCGCCCCTCCAGCCATCTAATACAACCTCCTTGGTAGGCTCCTGCAAGCTATTCTATATTCGTTCACTGTGGCGCTATCTGTGTGCAGATTGGTGAACTAGGAAGTGTATTATGACTTCAAATTGAACGGCGCGACTATGGCTGGCCGCGAGCATAAACCGTGTAACGCGCGTTACACGGTTTATGCGCGCGGCTCCTCTATCTTGTTAACAATGTGTTCGACAGAGTCTGGGAGTTATGAAACGATACAAACTATCTGATTTATTTATTTTTAAAGCTGTATTTCTTAATTCAGAATTGTTCCAAAGAGATCGTACAACCCCGTTACATTGATATCGTTGTGTTTATTGTTTAGTTTAATCGATGAGATCGGAGTGACCTTCAAGATAATGCTTTTACAACAAATCGTATTCAATACCCTAGGAGGCCTGGTGGCTCTTTACGTGACTACTCTGGTGAGTCAATACAAACTCTTCAATTTAGTTATCTTTAATTTAGTGCAATACATGTTGATGCTTTAATGAAAAACTAACAGCATAACCGACAGTGTTGGCTCGAGCGTTAAGGCTATTGCAATCACCCTAGGGTCAAAACCTTAGAAGTCCATGAAAGTTGGCTGAACGAAAGAGTACCTTTAATAAAACAGCGATTTTTTTATGGTCCGGACATAACCTCACTATCGGCCATTATATGTCGTTTTTGACAATAGTGTAGTAAAGTAGTAGACAATTATAGTAGCTAGTGAAAAATCAAATTTTGTGAATCGGTTTTCTAGATGTAGTTTCTTAACACCTTTACCTTTAGCTACAACTTCAGCTATAAGGACAAATAGATTTCTATAGTAACAGTTGGTGTACGATTTTTATGCCAGACGATACAAAACTGAAAAAAAATCGTATTTGTACCGTTTGACAAAAAAAAACGTATACCAACTGTGTTTTCATAAATCAATTTGTCCTTATAGTTGAACTGAAGCTAAAGATGTTTAGAAACTATATCCAAAAAAGAAAACCGATTCTTAAAAATTAATTTGGTACTAGCGGTGATGGCTACACTATTGTCAAAAAAACACATAATAACCAATTGTAAGGTTATGTCCCACCCCCACAAATTTTTATTTTTTTCTGTTTTAAGTAAGGCCTTCTTTCATTCAGAAAACTTTTCTGCCATGTTTCTTCAACTTTCAAATTATCGGCCAGAGATGATACAATAGCCTTAAGCGCGCGATTCCGATTCGGGAAGCCCCAAGTTCAAATCCAGTCGAGACGGGCAAACCTGACTGAAAGTTTTTTTCTTGGATTTTCCTCAGTCGTTAATGCGAATGCAAGGGTTGAATCCTCTAAAACAGACCTCGGACATAGGGAATTTGCATAAGTTTCAGATATCGGTAAAAGTATGTGCAATATATAGATATTTGTCTAAAAATGATAAAAACGCTAATTTCAGGTTTTTAAAGTTAATCGTTCAATATCTATTGAGGGTCAAAGTTTGACCTTTTAAATTTCCCGCACATTTATTTTGAAACGGCTGCCAATAGGTCTGTTCGTTCGTACACACTTTTGTGAAAAGAGCCATTTTGGTCCGTTCGTTCGCTTCAGTGTTAAAACTGGCACTCATAACACTAGCCTAGAAGCCAGTGTAAAGTGTAGACACTGACTTTTTGAGTGTTAACACTAGGTCCGCGAACGAACAAACCTAGTGACATAATATAAGCTAAGCGCTAGACACACAGTATTGGGCACCAAATCGACATGTAGATCGCAGCACTGGCGGCGCGCTACGTCACAACATGGCTGGCGTAATTGTGATTCCGGGCTGGAGCGTATATGGCGCTAACGTGTGTTAGTCGCGCCGGTTATGACAATTCGGGGATTATTTCCGATCTGATCACTAACATTTACCTTTTTCGCACACGCATTAAATATGATGTATATTTTCATCTACGGTTTGCATTTGTTACGCTCTTATACAACCACAAGTAGGCGTAATTGCGTAGATAGGCCAACTATAGCCAAAATCGAACCTTCCTATTCCTATATTTCTGAATGGGATAGGGATGAAATGTAAAATATTATATAATAATATCATCTTTATAGTTGGTTGGGTATATTATTATGTTTGAGAAGAACATTCAGAAAATAATTCATAAGCAGATTATTATTTATTATTTAATTACTACTATAAGTAAAGTTGCCCGTCGAAATTGGTATTGGTCCAAGGAATTATTACCAAATTTGAATTTAGAATGTTAAGTTTTTGAAGTGAAACGAGTCTGTTTGTTGTATCAACAAATATTTTGCAACAAATTGATATAACACTGAACAGCTGAAGTGCAAGGTGCAATATTTAACGTTTTCCCGCGATAATGTAATAACAATAAATAGTACAACTTGTATTATTTTCATAATATTCCCTGAAAATGTCAATAAATTAGGCCTACATCTATGCTATAATCCGGATGTTGTCAATTTGTAATCATCGACAAAGTGTGCTTTATTCAGAACATGGCGAAACTTCTAAAAATACTTGGCTGCAGAAATTGGTATTTATTATGAAAAATGTTAATTGAAAACGATTTTTCCGAATTTATTACTATACATAGGCCTACCTTTTTTGTTGTTGATAAAAACGCACTACAGTGTAGTAATTTTGAGGTAGTCCATCACATACAAAACAAATTGAATGTAGGCCTATGTGCTATGTAGGCCTGTATGTGTAACAATTGGGAACGGTGTGATAGCCTATTGGCATAAGCATGAATTAAAATTATTGTCTGAAATTGTAAAACGCGATTTAATATGAGTGTCGGTGACGGGTAAAAAACAATAAGTATAATTATTAAAAAATGAACATAAATAAATAATAAATCTATCAAACACAACGGGAAAACTCAGTGGGTGACACCACACTGTCATCTGACTATAATATGTTTTCGGACTTTATCCCTGGACTTAAATGTAAGAATAATGTTTTTATTAAGAGTAGGCCCTACCGAAATTTAAATTGAGATCACGATAATTTAAAAGTTGTTATTTAAGTGTAAAGAGTTGTATTTTAAAAGAGAAATGTAGGCCAATGCTTAACCATTCGAGAAATAACCCTTGTGTCAGGTGTCCACTTTATGGTGCACTTACAGGCCCCATTCTTTCATTTAAAATTTGTTTTGTTGTGATAACCATAGCACAAATATGTCTTTATTTTATTTCTAACGTTCAACATCCGTAAACAAAACGTATCACGTCGAAAACTCAACTTTTTAGTTACATCTACACGTTCTTCCACGTTATTTGCCGCTGTGTCTACGCGAGTGATCACTACTGCTAGGGTTCTACGTTCCGCCAACAGGGCCGCGCTAGTGTGCTTTTTGGTGCCGAATAGCCGTGGGGAGCATAACAATTTGAACCTGTCTCGAGTAGGGAAAAACCCACCGCCGTCTAAATGTATCGTACCCTTAAATTTAACAGCCTTTGTGTTAACAAGCGGTGTAAAATCAAAACCGCAAGATGGCGATTTCTCGTTATTATTGAAGAAAAACAGTCTTTCTTCCTCAAATCTCTCAGTTACTCCGATTTCCGAACAAAGCAATTCAAATTGGTGGACTATCATACTATTGTCTATCTACACTAGGATTTAAGTAATCAAAACCTAGTAATTTGTGCAGAACATGTGTCTCAACAAGGTCGTGCAGGTCTAGGGTTGCCTAGGAGAGGCCTAGGGCTTGTCAAACGTGTAATATTAGCATTAATTGAATGTAGTTCTATAGCCTAATGGAACTAAAGGCTTACACTGTTGTATTATAAATAATTTTCTTTATCTGGGCCTAGGCCCGGGACGGTTTCTGGTTTGTTTTATGAAAGTAATGACAATTTTTCTCGTTTCACACATAGAAGCAAAATTTAAAATGTCCGCCATTTGTTTACGTATTTGTTTATCCCCGCGACGTTCAAATAATCCACTGCATCTTAGTTCATTCAACTAGATGAAGTATCTATGTTGCAGTGAAGTGATTTTTCCCTACTCGAGAGGCTTCAAATTGTTACGCTAGCGCTCGGTTGGAAGGATAGGAGACTGAGCGTCTAGCGCTTTGCTACGCAAAGCTTATGTACGTCATTGTGCCTTCATGATGAACACGGCCGCCTAGATAAACAACGAAATTCCCTCCTTTTACCAAAGTCTTTGATTCTTACAACAATGGGCAACAATAAACAGAAGTTGATGTCCTTTTCCAAGTTTTATAATCAACATTGCGATTTTACTTATTATCAATTAAAATGCAGTTAAAGCTTACGTTGTGATATTACTAAATGTGTAAAATAAAATATTATCATATTAGAACAAACTAGATGTCAAAATATGCTTCCACAGCCAAGATAATCTCCGAAAGCGAGTAACTTGATATATTGTTACGTGATTGGTTGATTGGCATCATGAAGGCTGGTGACGTATGACCCGTTTTTTCCCGCCAAAATATGTAGGAAACTTTCACCCTTATTTTATAAATGAAAATATTCTCAAAATCAAGAAAATAAGATTTTTTTCTGCGTAAATGAAGGTGGTCTTAACCCAGTAGAAAAATAAAATAATGTTATGCAAATTCCCTATTGTCCTATCCGCAACATACCTAGTTAGACACCTGAAGAGGGGCATGAATTGCACCCTGGGCAGGCTTCCCACACAATAATGATTTTATACAGAGTAAGGAAATTGAATCGGATGAAGAGGAGGCTGAAGAAGTTGCGTCTTGTGGTTTCCCAGCAGGAGGAATATGAAATAAATAACATAATTTAGTTTTTGTGTGAAACCCAGACAAAGCTGTATTATACAAGCTTTAGTTGCTTAGCTTTAAATAATGGGGTATGATGATGGTGAAAGAATAAGTTAAATTGTAACCTTAGTAAATCATACTAAAATACTAGTATTAATCTAGCTTTCTTTAATGCCTCAAATAGCACATATTAGATGATTAAGTTTATTTATTGCCTTTTCATTAATTTTACTAGTATTCAATTGTGTAAATTATTACTCTTTTATGCCTCAATCTCCACTTCCACAAGTCACTTTCTCTGTATTCGACATATATTTTTAGATAGAGATTAAACTAATTGTGAACCGAATGAATGAACTTTTCAGTTATTCTGAGTAAAAGTTGAATTATTATTTCAATATTTATATACGTTTGACCACGTCTTCTTGTCCGCAGGCTTCCCAAAACGGACGCGACGGTTGTAATAGTGTGGTGCGCGTTGTGCGGCTTCTACTTCGAGTTCATGTTGTTCTGTTGGTTTGGCAACGAGGTAACGGACGAGGTGAGTTGATAAGTTATTATCATCTCACAAGTGTCAGGTAACTAAAACTAATACAAATACATTATACAAATCATTTAACACATGAACAAGAATACAAATACATTATACAAATCATTTAACACATGAACAAGTTTTACTAGGAAAACGCTTAAGTCCCGCCGCGTTGTTGGATGAGCGTAATTGGTGCATTGAGCTGCATGCCATGTGTTATGTAGATTTTCTGTTGTTCTGTGAAAAAATTATTACTAAGTCGAAGATTTTTTTTAAATTTAATTAAATAAAAATAAAAAAATATCTTTATATTTTAATTAATGTAAAAAAAAATCGTAAAATTGCGATTTTCATAACAAATAATTATTCGAATGCGCTCAAATTTTACATAAATATATAAATTCATAAAATAAAAGTTCTGTGAAAAAATCATTACAATAGGATAAAGCATGTAGGTGTTGTAAGTCAAAGAATTGTTTTAAAAAAGAAAAAAACTGTAAAATTTCGATTTTCATGAGAAATAATCTTTCGATTGCGCTCAAATTTCACATGAATATCTTAATTCATTAAATTAAGTTTCTGTGAAAAAATCATTACAATCGGGTTAAGCATGTAGGTGAAGAAATTTTAAAAAATCGAAAAAAATCGTAAAATTGCGATTTTCATGAGAAATAATTTTCCGATTGTGCTCAAAAACGTGGCAGTTCTAAGTTCAGAGATTTCGAAGACCTCCATAAAATTTCATCGCAATCGGAGTATCGGTTTACGCCGGAATCGTGTTAACAAACAGACAAAAATACAGAAAAAAAAAAACATTCCGGAATTTTTTCTCCAGTGTAGTAAAATGGAATCTTCGCTTCGCTCGCTACGCTCGCTTCGCTCATCCAATAAAATTAAAATTATACTAGAAATACAATACGTCAAACTTGAGTAACAAAACAATAAATAAAAAAACAACTGAAAAGCCAAGATCAATGAAAAAACAAAGGTTTTAAAATGCAAAACTAGTGAAAAGGTGATAAGAGAGATTAATGAGTCGTATTGGATAAGGCTTTTCGACAGCGTTTTTCTATTTTCCAAAATTTGCTATACCAATAATTTAAAATTTAGTGAATGGCTTTGAAACCTGGCACTTTTAGAAAATCAAAACTATGTATTCAAATTTTTCTGATCCGATACACGGCCAATATCGCCACCTCAAAATAATTTCAAACTTCAATTCGCCAAGGCACACCGTTCAACGTAGGGAGTTGTGTTTTTGTGACAAAAATTTTCAACTTGTTTTCTATATGCTGACTGAGAGAAAATTAATTGTCTACTCCTGCGAATTTTTTCGTTTGGCGGTACAAATCGGTACGAAATACCGACAAACGAAAAAATTGACAACAACAACAACAACGTCAACGTTGAACGTTGTACAATTGTTGGATGAGCGTAGCGAGCGAAGCGAAGATTCCATTTCACTACACTGGAGAAAAAAATCCGGAATGTTTTTTTTTTTTTTTTTTTTTTTTGTATTTTTGTGTGTTTGTTAACACGATTCCGGCTAAACCGATACTCTGATTGCGATGAAATTTTATGGAGGCCTTCGAAATCTCTGAACTTAGAACTGCCACGTTTTTGAGCGCAATCGGGAAATTTTTTCTTATAAAAAACGCAATTTTACGATTTTTTTCGATTTTTTAAAAATTTCTTCGACTTATAACACCTACACGCTTTATCCGATTGTAATGATTTTTTCACAGAATCTTAATTTTATGAATTAAGATTCGGTGTAAAATTTGAGCGTAATCGAAAAATTATTTCTCATGAAAATCGAAATCTTACGGGTTTTTTCTTTTTTAAAACAATTCTTTGACTTATAACACCTACATGCTTTATCCGATTGTAATGATTTTTTTACAGAACCTTAATTTCATGAACTTATATATTCGTGTTAAATTTTAGCGCAATCGAATAATTATTTCTTATGAAAATTGCAATTTTACGATTTTTTATTTTTTTTAAAATTACGATTTATTAAAAAAATTAAGTTAATTTTTTATTTTATTTAATTTAATTAAAAAAATCTTCGACTAAGTAATAATTTTTTCACAGAACAACAGAAAATCTGCGTAACACATGGCAGCTCAATGCACCAATTACGCTCATCCAACAACGCGGCGGGACTTAAGCGTTTTCCTAGTTTAAAAAAATTCTCTCTGACAGCCTATAGAAAATCAGTTGAAAATTAGAGTCACAAAAACAAAACACCCCATTGAAGTTAGACATTATTTTGATGTGGCGATATTGACCGTGTACCGGATCAGAAAAATTTGAAAAAAATAGTTTTAATTTGCTAAAAGAGCCTGGTTTCAAAGCCATTCGCTATATTTTGACTTGGTAGCATATTTTTAAAATACAAAATCGCGGTCAAATAGCCTTGACTGGCAAGCCTTAGCTGCTTTAAATGAATGAAGTTTTAAATTAATGAAGTTTCAAATGAATGAAGTTTGATGTTGGCTGATTTAGATTAAGAGTAGCAACCCTTCTATAAGAGAATGTGACTATAGCAAACTAGGCTTTGGCGCATCACGAACGGACAGTAAATTTGCCAAAAAATGTGTTTATATATATTTCTATATGGATTGTTGTAGGTTTTCGCGGCCCGTCATAGGATAAAAACAAGGATCTTGGGTAAATTACTCCAACCTCCGTAGAGTCACAGTCAACCTTGAGAATGTCTGACGTAGTACAGACGAAACGTCGGTGGACGCCCAGGTTCTAATCTGGTTCCTCTTATTTTCGACGCGGTGTTACCCAAGATCCTTGTTTTTATCATATATTAGTACTCAGAGTTTCAAGAGGTCTATGAGGATCATGATATCCCGGTGTAACAAGCCACTGTTGATAAGAGCTGGGGGGCTGCCACTAACCGTACGCACGTGCAGACAGGTAAGTTTTCTTGTTGCGACTGAAAAAAACCCATGGGTATAGTTCACTCGGGATTGACGGGATGTGGGGCATCCGCAGAACCCATTAGTTATAAGTCTTTGTCATTAGTTATTAGCCGTCATTAGTCATTAGTCATTAGTCATAAGTCATAAGTCATAAGTCATAAGTCATAAGTCATAATCATTAGTCATTGGTCGTTGGTCATTGGCGTAAGTCATCAGTCATTAGTCATTAGCCATTAGTAATAAGTCATTAGTCATAAGTCATTAGTGGGTAAATTATCTAATCTTATTTTACGAGTTGCAGTAAAAATAAAATATGTTAAAATTGTTATAACAATTTCGGGAAAAACTTCCATTAAAGTTTCTGCGCGGATGATGCAACTTATTTATGTTTTTATATTATGTTCCCCTTTAGATTTTTCGAGCTGCATATTACTTCCATATGGTGCTAGAAAAGATATTCAATGGAGAGAAGATATTGAAGGATCATGCTAGACGAGGATAACTACCGACAAGATATCGTTGAGATGACACCATAAGATGGAGCATTTGAACGTTCCATCATTGTTCATTATTCATTTAAATAAAAAAAATCATTTGCTTTATATTTCGCATTTTGTAATTTTTTTAAAAATTTCAGAACGCGTCCACCGCAACAAATGGTGATTACTTATATGTTAATAACGGTAGTCATTACCTATGGAAACGTTGCAAGAACTCCACTCATCTTGGGCAGGCCCGTGCTAGCCCGATCAAGCCACAGGCGACACAAAGTTGCATACTCCCTCCAGGTTAGAAACTTGGAACCAAATTGAAGTATCCGGGAATAAGTTTGCGGAGGTTGGGGGGGCAGAGCTGAAATGTATCTACGAGACGATGTATAATTTACGCTATAAACCACGAGAATATTGCGACTTTGATTAGTTTTTTACTGTTGCTATGACGGAGTGAAAAGTAGAGCGACAAAGCGTTGAAGCTGTAACATAGTAACGAGCATATCGTCATTTAAAAAAAAATGTATTTACTTGTTTGACGTCTATTCTATTCAGTTAAAAAACTGATTTACAAAGGAGGACATTGACAACTAAATTAATCTAATTTCATTGATGCAGACACAACAATTTTGGTAACAAATTAAAAAAGGATACTAAATGCAATTAATTAATAAATCGAATTTGAAAAAGTTGTGGGAAAAAATAAAAAAGAAAAGAAAAAGAAAAGAAAAGAAAAGATAAGAATAGAAAATCGTTCTGAAGCTTTGTGTTGGTGAATTAACCGATGAGGCAAAGATGATGGCGGTCCAACCTGGGTATTTTGAAAAGGACCCATTACATTGTTTACTAAATGTTATTTAGATGTGTGAATTACGAATATAGACCTACCAAGTCATATTTTGGTTTGGACAATAATTTGTACAATGTTTTATTCTTCTGTAGCCTACTAAATTACATAGTTTATATGAGGATCCGGACTCAGGCTGCGTTCCAATGCTTCATTTTTACGCTAGTCTACTGCGTAGTGGACTCATTTACCGGAAGTGAAGTGACTAGCAGGCGACCAAAGCTCCGATTTGGCTAGCAGGCTAGCAGATAGCAGACAGCAGGCGAAAGTGTACACTACGAAGTCGACTACCCTGCTAGCAAAATGGCGGCCAGTAATTTCGCAGCCACAAACCTACAACTAGAAGCTACTTATGGAGTTAAAGTGTTATGAATTGATGATATTACGATAATAAAATTGAATATAACAGCAAATACAAATACTTACATCCAGTCAAGCATTCTTTTCAATGGTTTCATGTGAAAAGTGAGGTTAGGGTTTGTTTATTGTTTATGTTTATTGTTAGGGTTGTTGATGACTTTTCTATCTGTTTAGGAAGCTGTGAGTAGCCATAGTAGGTAGACTTCAAAAGTGTATGCCCAAAGGTGTAAGTAGGTAGCAGTTAGCAGGCTAGTGGATAGACGGTAGTGGCTAGCAGGGCAAAGAAGCATTGGAACGCAGCCTCAGTGCCGTACTGGGGGAGAATAGCAGGCGCGTCGGAACGTTTTGGAAGTTGGGGGGGGGGGGCAAATCCATTGGTAGATTTTGTAGGGTAATTTGTAGGGCGTCTGGGGCGAAGCCCCAGCCGCCGGAGGCCCTATTCGCCGAAGGCGAAAAAATTTCACTATACTACAGTTATTTCGTCATGTTTTAACTGCACTCGGACTCTGCAAACGATGTTTTACATCAACTATCTGCGATCTAAAAACTAAAAAAATTAACGTGAAGTGGCCCATTTAATAAATTACAACTCATTTTTATTATGTAATGACGAAGCATACAGGCAAACATATTTTTGTTTTACCCTCTTCTTTTAAAAAAAATACTAACTGAAGGCTTTTTAGTACGTTCCATATTTTTTTTAAAATTACGATTTCAATTTACCATTAAATACGAAAAACTACACACACACTTACACTTTACTTTACACTTCACACTTCACTACTTACACTCTAAGAGGAAAAATCTTCCCACTTGCCACTTCGCTATAATCACAGTCACTACACCACTCCAAAGATGACTGAACAGTGAACAGTGAACGAATAACGTTGCGACACGAGCGAACCAAATCCCAACTTGCGTCTGCCAATAACTCTAGCAAATCATTCAAAGGGATGTTTGGATTAGACTTGAGTCTGAGTTACGTGTCCACTGAGTGACCGGCACACAATACAATACGGGTGGCTGGTTTTAAAGATAGGTCCTATGGTTATAGGATAGACGGTTCAGGCATGGGATACGTCAGCCAACCTAACATTCCTGCTATTGTTGGGTTGTTTATTCCTGGAAAAGAATTGTTGACAGGATCATTCGACGTTGTTTTACCCAAAAAGTAGAGTAGAAAACTTGATTTTTCAACTCTAAAATCTGCCCCCCTATCCCCCATGGCATGGAAGGTAGGGGGGGGCAATGCCCCCCTTGCCCCCCCCCCTGTTCCGACGCTACTGGAGAATAGCAATATGCATTGTCAAACAACTGGCCCATTATTCATACCATCCTAACGAAAAGTAATGATAATTAAATTTGTACAAAGTACAAAATTGAACACTCACATAACTATATTAACTACAAACTGCTTTCCTGCAGTACAGTTTAGTTTAATTTTTTTTAGTTTAGATAAGAGATAAGAGATAAGATAAGAGATAAGATAGATAAGAGAGAGCATTGAAAAGATAATAACTATATAGACCGCTGATTTAAAAATTCCACCGAGGAAAAAATCACCGAGACGGTAACTATTTAACCTCTGAATTGTATAGGATGGCCTTTTTTAATTTCTGAATTGTATTAAATATTAACAATTTTTAACTATCCAAATCGAGAAATATACCCTCGCTCATACCTGCGTAAGGTATGGTTCAACAGCAATTTGTTTTTCGATTCTTTATTGTTCCAACCATCCAGTTCGATATAACTACAATTCAGAAGTTAAATAGTTACCATCTCGGTGGTCTAGTTGGCTAAGGCGTCCACCCAGAAAGTGGGAGACTCGGGTTCGATCACCGATCGGGATGGATTTTTTTATTTCTGAATTGTATTAAATATTAATTATTGGCTGTGTTTATGGATCAAAGACAAAAAAGTAAAAACAAAAATAAACTGATAAATTTTATATAAATTGTAAGCACCTTGACATTTCCATACTGCATTTGCACCACGCTGGCACCATGTTTGATGTCGGACCCGTGTAACTTGCCAGGGTGAATAAACGTGCGATGACTGATGAGTGATGGTCGGATTCCGAGGCATCTAAAACGTGTGTGGTGGAAGGACACAGCTGAAAGTCCAGTGGGCTTGTAACTCAGGACTGATCATTGGATTGTTTTACTATAAAGGCCGCTACGCGAATGCTTTTTACAGACGCATTGAATTTGAATTGTGCGGACTGTCATAAACTTAGTCTTTTAATACAGTATTCGTCAATTGTTTTCAATTCAGTGATCGTCATTAAGGCTATTCGACCGCGTTTTTCTATTTTCCAAAATATGCTACCAAGTCAAAATATAGTGAATGGCTTTGAAACCTGTCTCTTTTAGAAAATAATCATTTTTTTCTGATCCGGTACACGGCCAATATCGCCACTCTAAAATTATTTCAAACTCCAATCGTCAAGGCACACCATTCAACGTAGTGTGTTGTGTTTTTGTGACATTAATTTTCAACTGGTTTTCTATAGGCTGACTGAGAGAGAAAAGTTTTTTTTTAACAATTGTATTTCCTGTGAATTTTTTCGTTTGGCGGTAAAAATCGGTACAAAATACCGCCAAAAGAAAAAATTCGCAGGAAAGACAATTGTTAAAAAATATTCTCTTAGTCAGCCTCTAGAAAACTAGTTGAAAATTAATGTCACAAAAACACAACGCCCTACGTTGAATGGTGTGCCTTGTTGAATTGAAGTTCGAAATTATTTTGAGGTGGCTATATTGGCCGTGTACCGGTTCAGAAAAACATTTGAAAATAATAGTTCTGATTTTCTTAAAGAGCTAGGTTTTAAAGCCATTCACTATATATTGACTTTGTAGCATATTTTTTTAAATAGAAAAACGCGGTCGAATACATAGCCTTAATTCGAATGTCACTCACGTGCGTGTGACATGCCTACCTCCATCTGTTTTATTCACGATATTCATGAATATATTACAAACAAAGTTTAGTTGAGCTGTTCAAGTGAAGTTCAGTACACGCATACTTAAACTATGCATAGTGTACTAAAGCGTAGTAAAATAACGTGGTCTGCTGCTATTGAGTGCTTTTCTCATCAATACTTTATTTTAAAATACATGATTACTTATTTCATGCACATAGTATTGATGCCATTGTTGTCGTATTCTCCATCGCAATGTTTGGTTTCTACCTTGAGTACTTCCTGTTCTACTGGTACGGCCACAAGATAACAAATGCGGTATGGTAATTTAATGTTATTTATATATAATCTTTAACTGCCTATTACAAACAAGGTCTTCATAATTGAAAATTCGCATTTTGTCTTAAATTTGTGTAATTTGTATTTCATTTCATTTATTTCAGTCCACTGATATATGCATTGCATATATATGGAACAAATACAAATTACAAATAATAACAAAAAATACAAATACAATTAATACAGATTATGGTAATTACAATATACTAAAAAATATCAATAACAATGCATATGCATTTTGTTATTATACATAATAAATAAGATAATATTACATGAATACATTTTACAATTTTTTAAATCATAGCCAAAGTGAAGAGAGAAAAAAAAGGTATGTTGTATGTATCATATTATGTGTACTATGTCTACATGTCTAGAAAAAATATTTAATTCTTATATTTACGTATTCACAGTACAAAGAATAAAACAATACATTTCTCCACCATACATATAGCCCTCAATAATATAGTAATCAAGTAATTGCAGTCTCGAATCATTAATAAACTTAAATGTTTTCTTTTTAAATACATCTAATGACTTACATACTCTTATGTTCTTCGGCAATTTGTTGTAGTATTTTATACCTGAATGAAATGTTGAGTTCATCAAATAGATAGTGGTGCACAGTTTATGTACTGCACTTAACTCCTTATATTTAATTGCCAACCATTTATTAATTTAACGTCTATCCTATTTATCTACAAAAACTTATTTACAAAGGAAGATAACTAAATAAAACAATATTACGTATACAGACACGATAATGAACCGTAGTAAGGCCTAAGAAAAGTTTCAATGCATAGTAAAGTAAGAAAACACTTTTTGGTAACGTAAGAAAATTGCAAATAAACAACATGAAGTGAAATGAACTAAAATAAAGCAATTATAAATTAGGACTAAGAAAAAAGAAAAAATATAATAAAAGTTTAAAAAAAAGATGCAAATCAATTCATCGTATGGACCCTAAAGGCCAGTCTTTTGCATCCTATCTATTACTCAAATACTCTGTAATATAGTTTTTAGATACATAAAAAATTAATTAATTAAATATAACTTGTAACATTTGCTCGAGTTTCCAAATTTTGTGTTAACAAGACATCGTAAAATTTTAAGATCTGTAGGCCTATTGACACATTTAAATGCATTAAATAAAGTATTAGAACATAGAATAGTTTTTATTTACTACATTATTCAGAAATTAAAAAAGTCGTCCCCAACCGGGAATCGAACCACGGATCTCCCGCATTCCAGACAGGCGTCTTAACCACTAGACCATCAGGACGGGTAAATTTTGATCTCTGAATTATTGTAGTTGCATTATACATCTGAATGGATTGCTTTTTAATTTCTGAATTGTAGTAAATATCTAGGTGCCCGTTAGGGCGCCGCAGCCAAGCCGCGGTGCGCTACACACTCAAGCACCTTATACACCAAGCAGAGTTGGGGTGATTTCGAGGTGTTACCCAGCCGTCATGTAACGTGATGTGAACTTGAAAACTATCACAATCGAGGGGATTTAGGTACCTGACAACACATGCCAAATTTTATTGGGGTACGATTATTCCTTCTTGGTGAAAAAATGGCTTGAAACATGCTCAAAATCACTTTAAGGATGTTAGCTACTGCTAACTACTGCTACTGGCTACTGCT
Organism: Sweltsa coloradensis; assembly: GCA_024449915.1. Lineage (NCBI taxonomy): Eukaryota > Metazoa > Arthropoda > Insecta > Plecoptera > Chloroperlidae > Sweltsa > Sweltsa coloradensis. The sequence continues at coordinate 54,061 of JAMZAV010000531.1, forward strand.
AACATCTAATACGTCGGCCCGCGATTCTGACCAGACGGGTGGGACTACAATGTTCATATTTTACATGGACATTAAGGTTATAGAAATATAGTCTCTTTTGAAAAAAAAAGTTGAAAAAGTTTGTTGGAAGGCTTCCAAATAAAGGTTTTAAAATAAGCCTTAAACACTTGGCATACAATCAACAAGTAACCATAGTTACTTGACACTTGTTGACGGTATAAGCAGAGTTAGGCGGGAAAGTGCGATACGTAAACAAATAGCGGACATTTAAAATTTTTCTTCTTTGTGTGGAACGAGAAAAGGTGTCATTATACTCTCATAAAACAAATCAGAAACCGTCCCTGGCCTAGGCCCAGATGTGGAAAATTATTTATAATGCAAAAGTATAGGTCTAAAGTTCCATTTGGCTATAGGACTAGTAAAATTCATACTTACATTACATGTTTGACAAGCCTAGCCAACCCTATGCCAGCACAACATTGGACTGATATGAACTTGCTCAACTGTTTGTTTACATAATTGCAACAATCAAATCATTTCATACAACTTGTCTTTCGATTGGCCGGCGTTTATGAAGGCACTGCCATCTAGAATAAATATAGAACTTTTTCGAGCTCTTTGCTATACGCAAATCTTTTTAAAGTGTTTGGATTTCGTGATACTCTTTCAACCATAGACATCCTATATAATTGGCTAGACCAGCAGTCGGTGGTCCACTTCCGGTACAATTAGAAGCCATCTTAAAATGACAGTTTACATGTTAATCAAATGGGAGCGATTTGTGGCCAAATAGTTCTCAAGATTGCCGCCAGGTTGACAGGTAAGCATACTAGCCTTTAACACCAAATGATTACTAAATTCCCTTATGCAATCACTTCGTATTGTTTCTTTTGTATAATACCATGCTGCACAAGCTAAAACCATATCAAACAATCCAGTAAAATACTTTATTGCATTAAAAAAGCATAAATTAAAACACCAAATCGCCATCTTGAAATGGGCCGGTTGAGTCTTCAATTTGCTACGCTCGCGCCTGTGCGGAGGTATAGGAGACTGCTAATCTAGCCTACTATAGGGGTTTAATATCAATGCTTTCAACTCACAACCCATGACGTTTTCCACGATACCGTTCAAGAATACCAATTCCTTCGAAAACGAAAACGACTTCGTTTTCAAATTGCGTTTTCAACTCATCTCCCACGAACTCAAGAATTGGGGTCCAGTCCTTATACCGTCGTTATACCATGGTTATACCACCTATACCCAGGATGTACATGAATCCGGGTCTAGATATTTTACATCCTATATTGTTACTGCTAATACCATAGAATTTAAATCAACTTTGATAAAAATATTATATTTTAGCAAATAATTTTGTAATGGAACTTGAAAAAGTAATGAGATCACACACATAACAAAAACTTGTAGAAATACAGCCAAACCTTACACACTCAAAAGGAATGAGATCTAAAAAAAGGGCCAAGCTCATCTACCCTTCCACATAAACGTACAGTGTCCCATAACAGCATCCTCGAAAAGCTTGGCAAAATAGAATTTGCATGTTATTACGTTTAAATTAATTAGAAAAAAAGAACTTGGATAAACTATTACGTTAAATTAATAATCGCAAATTCTATTTTGCCAAGCTTTTCGAGGATGCTGTTATGGGACACTGTACGTTTATGTGGAAGGGTAGATGAGCTTGGCCCTTTTTTTAGATCTCATTCCTTTTGAGTGTGTAAGGTTTGGCTGTATTTCTACAAGTTTTTGTTATGTGTGTTAACAATTACACCTACGGGAATGTTTTCCGACTAACCAAATCGAGAAATAGAATAGTTTAACGGAACTCACAATATAAAAGATTGGAAACTTTATCCTCGGTGTAACATTTTCCGTTAGAACGAGTCTAGGGTAAATGGCATGTTAGGCAGGGTAAGGATGAATCAAAGTTGTATTTTTCTTTGTAAACTGATAAATGTTAATTTTAATACAAAATTGCTATGTAAAGGAATTTGAAAAATATATTTTGAGTTTTTATTTATTTTTAGTCTTGAACATATTATATAAAACACATTTCTTACAAAGTTATTCTTCAATCTCGAATATTTTCTTTAATATAACAGCTTAATAGCAACTTCACTAAATAGGAATATTGATAATAAGTTATAATATTTTATAAAGTCGTATTCAGGAATATTTAAGAAAATATCATTATAAATGCAAATATTATAGATATTAGTTCAAAACGGGTGTTAATTAATTTCTACTTTAAACTTAACATAATATTTACAAGGTTTTTAAGGCAAATTTATCTTCCTCTTGGTAAGTCTGTTGCAGAGACTAATGGTGCAGAAATACACCAGCTCGACCAGACTCAGCACACTGAACCCCATGAACAGTCCCAGGAGACCACCGCAGTTGGCTGGAACACAACACAAGCTCGTTAACACTCATTTTCTGATGGTGGACTGGACTAACGTGACTTAAAAACAAGGTGGACTTGAACCCAATTAGTTCAACTAATTTAAGTATTATTTAAATATTACATTTAAAAGTATCTATATCCTCGCCCCACCAGTTTGGTTTCACCCCTCATGTCTCTACAGAACATCTTATCAGACTTACTAATAAAATCACTCGAAGCTTCAACACTAACTACTCGACAGCTGTCGCTTTTCACGCTGACCTGATTCATAAACTTATTGAGTTTCACTGCCCTTCGTATCTTGTCATATTGCTCCAATCCTTTTTCTCAGACCGTAGCTTCTATGCCACTTGGATGGGATCTATCTCTTCCACTCGTCCAATCCGGGCAGGCGTACCTCAGGGCTCAGTTCTCAGTCCTACGCTGTTCAACATCTTCTCCGCAGATATGCCTACTACTATGGCGTCACAGACCACCTATTTGCTGACGACGACGCCGTTGCAGCAACCTCGAGAAAAGCCTCTCTTGCAGCCGAAAAATCGCAGAAAGGAATAAACATAATAGCCCCATAGTATGGCCAGTGGTGTCTGAGACTCATTGCGGAAAAGAATTCAGCCACACAATTCACGTTGAAGAGAGAACACACTGTAATGAGTTAACATCGATAGGTATTTATAATCAGTTAGATAATTATTTATTAATCACTTTGGTTACATTATGTATTATGTCACTGTTGTAGTTACTTATTAATTATACATTTACAGAACGGCTAGTAACAGTCAGTTCCCACTTCAGTGGGGTAGCCATTAGTCCTCTGTGTTTCCATGGATTCCCGCGGCTACTACGACATCTCTAGCGCTAGTAGTAGTTACTGTAACTCTTGTTTAATTCTCAACAGTTGGCTAACTGCACAACAACAACAACTTGAAATCAGCTGTGCTGTCAGTTCACCAGCTCTAAGTACACACTTATTACACCCACTCTACAATGTCTACGGGTCAACGGCAAAACAGTACCCTGGACAGCTTCCAACCGTTATCTAGGAGTTCTTCTAGATCGACACCTGTCGTGGAAAGCCCACATAGACTCTGTTCATGCCCGTGCATTCCGCAAATGTAATGTTTGGTTAATTGAACTTTTGGGACATTGTGTCTTGTTGCAATGTGGCCACATTCCGTTTTCTCAAGAAACGTAATGACATTTTACTCACCAAAGAAATCTGTTTGTCCGAATAGTTCCCTCCTCTGGTTTGCCCTAAACTGAATGTCGCCTATCTTGACGATCAGTTCTGATGAAGATATTCTAAAACAAAACAACACGAATGTTGGAAACGTTTTACAGAGTCTACCCTTATCGGTCATGTAGCGGACGGTATCGGATATTTTGTTTCTGAACACTATACTACACACTTACACTAAACGACTCTTACACAAGTTTTTAAAAGTCAAGCTCAATAGGCTCACAAAATTTCAGATCTTTAGCCAGTCAACTTTTTTCAAAAAGGTACCTAAAAATTATAGTGGCCATTATGTTGTGCCGAGTTTTCTTCATTCTTCTGGCTCCATTCGTTTGGCAATCATACCCTTTTCCCTGAGCAATGTTTTTGGGTTCGTACAATATTATAACTAAAGTTTGACTTACGTTCCGTCTGTGTTGACCTCATACTTGTGGTCTCTGTTGCCTCGCAGCTCGTTACTCGTAGAAGTGACAACTCTGTAAGCGAGGGTTGTGCATGAAGGAAGACAGCCACAGTCCAGCTGTGAAGTGTTCTCAGGAGCTGCAGACGCTTTACGATAATAGCTCTCACTCACTCTCGGGTCATTCCTCATCTTCACCGTCTGCTTTGCAACTGCAGAAAGACAATTGATTCTTGATTGACAGCAGAGGGTAGCCTCGTAAGTGCAACACAATTGACATATTATATTTTATTATGCGTATTATGCATTATTGCATTAAGGGCACGTCTACTGCTAGGTCATAATGCGCCACTTTTGCCCTTGCATTCATTGCTATTTAATATGTATATATGTACTGGTATCGCAGAGAGCTTCTTCCAGTTAGTGAGGAAACTGCTTTGGAAAAAAGAAGTGCCAAGGCGATGCAAACTTTAAATATACAAAGCATATTTTGTACCGGTACTCACATATTATGGTGCAGTGACATGGCCAGTTGGGGGTAATATAAAGAAGAAAGACAAATTCAAGCTGCGGAAATGAAATTTTTAAGGAGTATAATGGGAGTTACGAAGATTGATAAGATGAGGAGCACGAAAATAAGGAAAGAATTAGGAGTAGATAGTTTAAACTTTAAGTTAGGGAAAGAAAGGTTGAGGTGGTTTGGACACATGAAGAGGATGCAGAAGGAGAGGATTCCGAAGATGCAGTATGAACAAGACGTAGGAAACGAACAGAGAAAAAGAGGGAGGCCCAGACTGAGATGGGAAGAAGTTATAGCAATGGATTTGAAAAGGAGAAATGCAGCTTGGGGAAGGATTAACCAGGAAAGATGTTGGGAAAAACGAAAAATATAGTAAAAACTGGCGGAGGTCCCTGAGGAAGAAGACAGTGGAGAGGAAGAAAGTGAAGTAGATGATGCAGAGGAAGAAAAAGATGATGTGGGAGAAGCGTCAGGCATGGCTAGCCGGCTTCGATAACCCCGGGGAGCCAAGAATGTGGTGGGAACCTCCCACCCCCTACCCGACTTAGTTGGAAATAGGGCTCAATATGTACATAAATGTATCCATCGACATTGGTTCAAATGGATCTATATAGGTAAAGATATAAGTTACTTAGTGTTTTGTAGTAAGTAATAACAAAAGTTTATCATTTTATATCATAACATTAGTTACAATATGTATCTTTGTATTATGTGTGTGTGAGGAAGTGATAGTGCGTGTGCGTGTGCGTGAGAGCATGTTTTTCTTGTATCCGCCACTGTAGTATTGTCTTCATAGTCTAGAACATTTTTCCAAGAAAAGAAACAGGAAGTTGCAATAATTTACTTCCTTACCTAAATCTCCCTTATAACAAGAATCGTATTCGTTGTTCCGGTTGCAGATTGGTGTGTTGTTCATCCCTGTGAACAAATTGAAATGATTATTTGACTTATTTATATCATTTGTCAGCGTTTATAATGATCCGATCACCTACAAAAACCAAACGGGGACATGAATGAATTATTTATTAAGGGTTTCTTTCAAGCATATAATTACATACATTTGGTCAAATATTACATTAATTCAATGCTTAAGCCCTAACTTATAACTTCTTATGACTAAACATATTGCATAGTAACGTTTGCTTACTGTAGCTACATAATTCGTCCGCTTGCAGTAACTTTACGAACATCGGCAGATTCACCGTCTCAGCGGTTATAATTAATAACAAGGGTTTTAAATGTAAATTTCATCTTCGCTGACCAATGTCAGTGGGAACTTAAGTGGGCGTTGTCCGGATCTCTCCCGTCAGCGTGGTATAGGCGATTAACCCGTGCTAAATGTTTCGTAAGCTATAGCGCGTGAACCCGACCAAGGACCGGAATTATATCCATACAATAGAAAAAATTAATCTTTCCTCTTTGCGTGGATATACAGAACTCTGCTCTATCCTAAATATTATTGACATTTACTATCCCTCTTCGGTTAATGGGGTGATAATGTAAAGGAACGGAATAAATCGAAACTAGCTAACCAGCCTGAACGTAAAATAAACAATGTTCAATAATAACTAGCTAAACACTTATGCGATGTGACCTAGAAATCTTTGTTTAATTAAATTTATAATATTATGTTACATATTTATCAAACATCTGAATGTGTGACTTTATAATATGCTTGTTTATTTTAATATTCCTCATACAGCGGTGATAGAAAATATTGTTCTCTCGACGTATATACCTGCTTCCTGTAAAATTTTTACATATAATTCCCAGATGTCTAGACACTTAAAAAAACTGCCACAATTATTTCTCATGAAAATCGCAATTTTACGATTTTTAAAAACATTTTTCGACTTATAACACCCACATGATTTATCCGATTGCAATGATTTTTTCACAAAGACTTGATTTTATGAATTAATACATTCATGTGAAATTTGAGCGCAATCGAAAAATTATTTCTCATGGAAATCGCAATTTTACGATTTTTTTCTATTTTTAAAACCTTTCTTCGACTTATAACACCCACATGCTTTATCCGATTTCAATGATTTTTTTCACAGAACCCTAATTTTATGAATTAAAATATTCGTGTGAAATTTGAGCGCAATCTAAAAATTATTTCTCATAAAAATCGCAATTTTACGCTCTTATCGTTAAAAAAAATCATCCGATTTTTGTTTCGGGACATGACATTTTGGATTTATTGGCATTATTTCAGTTAAGTAGTATATTTTTATGACGATCAAGCAAGTTTTAGGTATACATAACAATACATATGTCAAAAGTGGGATAATTTAACTAAAATGTAATTAATTACGTGATTATTAATTTTTTTATTGCATTTATTCGTCTTAAAACTAGCTTTAAAATGATATCAAGGTCGACCACATTGTGTTAATTTTACACAATTAATTGAGATTGTTGTCATTATTTTTAAGCAATGGAATTAATTGAATAAATAGGAAAGTGATTGGAATTAATTTTTGGAACCAATATTTTTTTGGTTCGTTGTGGTCATAAAGTTCTTGTGTGATACACTAGGTGACTTAGGTACGTGAATAAGAAACTTTTAATTGGGATTTAATAACTGCTTAAATTCATTCATTAATTAATCAAAAAGTTACAAGAATTTCGTCTCGGGACTTAAAATTTTGGATTTATTGGCGTTATTTATTATGTTTCGAAATTTTTTAACAATCTAGCGAGTTCTACGTATAAATAATCACAAATATATATATATATAAAGAAGCATCTAGCCTTGTTCATCTCATTGTATTTTATTATGTAATTGGCTATGTTTTAATCTAGAGATATTATAGAGGATTGATTGATGACTAATTATTGAATTATTAATAATAAGACACTTTATTCAAAGCAAAAACAACACGAGACAAAATGAATTGACGTTCCGACGTGGACGCCATACATAAAACAATACTACCAACACAACAACGTGAAATATAACCAAGTGTAATCAGGGCGCGCTGTTCAAAGTCCATATTCAACAGTTAATGTAACCTTAATTAAATTTTAAATTTAAAAAAAATATTAATAGTAAGTTGCGTAACTATACGGGGGGGGGTCAGAGAAAGGCCAGGGGGGCACAATTTATTTAATGAGGTATTTATTCAGATATTATATGGATACTGAAATATACTTCATAACGCCCTTTCTTTGTGCTTGAGTGTGTTGCACATAGATGAAACAACACAATCTTCGAATTGCACCTTAAAAATCAATCAATATCGTACTTTGTACTTCGAACTGGGTGATAACACCGTTATCCAATCACGAGTGCGACGCACAATCGCGTATCACGCCATAGGAGATAAAGGTTTCGCTTCTTTCTGGAATCTCACTACTGTGTTAGTGTCAACCGTACCGTGCGTATCTTGGAAGCAGCCATCTTGTCAGGTAAGACCTAGGGCGGATTATTATTAGTGCCGTATGACTTAGGGGCCTAACTGGTCAAAACGAATCCCAGACATTTAAGGTAACGTGGTTCCAGAACCTGTAATTTTGTCGTCGAATCGTATTTAGGTATGAAAATAAGAAAGTATAGACATGGAAAACTAGGTACGCCTGCGTAGGGAACTATTTTAGACCTACACCTGAGTTGGTCGGGATTGTAATATAGCGTTATAAAATTGTAAAGGAACTTTTAATTCTTGCTAACGAAATAATAATGTTGGAGAAAGTAACGTATTCCATGTAACAGAATGTTAATCAAGAATGAAAACCGTTGGTATAAGAACCTTACATTCCAGAGTATAGGCCTCCGCCATTGATATTAAACATCCATAGTAAGCTAGATCCGCATTCTTGGTCCACTTCCGTGACAATCTAGACCCATATTGTAAAGGTGGGATTGCATGATTGTTAAGTAGATGGGAGCGATTTGTAGCACAAATATTTTACAAGATGGCCGTCAGGTTGACTGATGAGCAATGAGCATACTAGCCATAAACATCAAATGATTACTAGTTAAGTTTCCCTTATGCAATAACTTCTTATTGTTTCTGTTTGTGCATTCCCAATGCTGCACAAGCGCAACAGGAAAAGCATTTGCCCCGTAGTACTTTCGTAGCTGTTACCCTTGGCTACATCCTTCTTAAACATAGATTACCTATTTTCAGTCCTAAGTGTTGCTATAGTAACTTAGCTATTCCCTAGTAAAAATATTTGGTTGCCAAATGGTTGCCAAGTGGTCACCAACAGGTCACCAACTAGTTCACCAACTGATGCCAAGTGATCGCCAAGTGATCACCAACAGCAGCCAAATGGTCGCGAACAGGTCGTTTTTTGTCAAAATACTGCATTGCAGAGTTGGTGACCCGTTGGCTGCCTTTTGGTGAACGTTTGGCTGTCATATATTTCTTTTGAAATTTCGGTGGCGACCCTTGGTAATCACTTGGTAACCTGTTGGCGATCAAAAATAAGCCTTGGTGATCTGTTGGTGACCGCTTGGCGACCGTTTGGCATACAAATATTTCTACCAGGGTTCCAAATGATTGGTAGCCTGTATTTTAAGTAGAATTATATATTTTTTCCCAGTTTTACAAAGAGATTATTGTAAGTAACTTTTGCCCGGTGTCACCTTATAAGGACATGTAGGGTGTGGGCCTACCTATCACATGATCTCTAGTTCCTCACTACCGCACTAGAGCGCCAGTGTTCCTTGATACCTCAGGCTAACACTCACTCACTTGACGAATCGACCCCACCCCACTCGGAAGCAGCCATCTTGTCGTTGTTGGAAACTTGGCGAGGTAAGGGCATTTAGTACCGTATGGCCTTAAGTAACATGGCTTTGGAACCTATGATTTTGTGGTCTAATTGTTTATTATATACATTTCAGGTATAAGAAAATAAGAAAGTATAGACATTTAAATTAGGTTCGTAACTATTCTAATCTTAATACGTTTTACACATGAATTCGTTGGGATTGCGATAGCGTTAAAAACTTGTAAATGAACTTTCATTTCGTACGTACCAAGTTTAACGAAATCATAATAATAAGAGTTACTAAGTCTTAACAGAATCTTTCCCGAAGAACGAAAAACTGAATAAAATAATATTAAGCTGGTTGGTATTAGGGACCTACATTACATCATGGAGTGTAGGCCTAGGTAACATGTGTCAACAGAATCACTGGTTAGTTAGAAGAACTTCACCGTCGCACATTGTTATTGTTAGAGACTGCCGTATAAAATATCGCATTTTGTAGCGTTTACTTCATCCCCACTTTCAAAACCTTTGCTACTGAAGATTCATTGACATGTTTCAGGGGCTTTACCCCCCAAAAGTATTTTAACCACATCATCTAGAGCATAATACAACACTCAAATGACACCTATCTCTTGTACCTATGATTTAACGCAAATAAGTTTTTAAGTTTTTTGATCTCGAAATTTGCGTTTTGGTGAATTTCTTAAATGATTATTGTTATTTTTTGATTCACATAAATACTAGAGCACCATACCAATTTAGAATGGCAATTTTTTTTAAAAGATGTCTTTAAACTGTGCACAGATATACACTCAAACACTACAAAATATAAGTTCCAAAATTACACCTTCTCTTGGTAATCAGCATATTTTGACCGAACCACATGCCCAAATTACAAAACAAAATATATCGGATTTACAGAAAAAACTGCAGAATATGTCAATAATGGCCAATATTTTTGGGATCAAAATCCTCCAAGGTCACGGGGCATAAATATCGTCCCTATGTTATTTCTGATGAGAGATTTTTGCTGGTGGGATCTAGCTCGAAAATTACCAAGTTTGACCAAAAAAACGGGCTAGGTGCACCCAATCATTTTCTGTTACTTTCTAAATTCATAACTAGTTAGCCTGAATGGAATATATATTTTAGGTAAGCGGATGAATACCCATTTAATGCGCTGAGGAAAAAGCTCATATATTGGTGTGAATATATCTAGTCACATTTTTACTGGAGTACATTATTTGTTAAATTATTAAGGCCATACAACTTGCAAAGAATAAATAAATAGGTGACCGTTTCGGCGCCGCATTCATGCCGTAGTGCGTTATTGCATCATATACAGCAAGCCGAGTTGGGGTGATTTCAAGGTGTTGCCCAGAAACGTGGTAACTTGCAAACTGTCGTAATCGGAGGGATTTAGGTACCTGACAACAACGCCTAATTGGTTGGGGTATGAACCATTCTGGGTAAAACATGGGTTGAACATGCTCAAAATCTCGTCTCTTTTCAAAATGTACATAACCTTGCCCCTTCGTTATGATCTCAATGTTTTTGATATAAGGTTTAACTGTATTTTTACAAGTTATGAAATGGACGTACCCGAATATTTAAAAGAAATTTCAGATTAAATAACGTACTTTTTGAGGAAAATACACAAATCATGCCCCAGAAAACTTCTACCTCGAGATAGTTTCAGCAAAAGGGGGAATTCGCCGACGATGCGCTCACATCCGATGATTGCACCACATGACACCACCATATCACCTGAGCGCTAATCGATGACGCAGTATTTCATTGCATCATGCTTCCATGAATCATATTATATATGTTATCTTTATTCTAGAAGACAAGTCTTTCGAAGAACTTAAAATCGCTCTAGTCATTGTACACGCTACACGACCGTCTTGTTCAGAGATTGATTATCAATAAAATACAAAAACTACACATTGAATCGATATATTCGTGATATTAACATATTTTACTTGTGTTGTGGACACAAAGTTTTAGTTGTAAAGTTCAGAGCACCGATTGAGGACATCCAAAGTTTCCACAAGGTTAGTTTACCACATTAATTTTGTAGTTAGCGAATGATAAAACTGATAATGGAACAAAAACTCGTTTTCGACTGGCGTGGAGACGAGTTTAGACGCTCAGCCTTAACAATTTAAAATAATTTGTTGTTAACTTATATTCCATGTCATTAGGATCTCGAAGTATATTTTCTGTCCGTGTGTCCGTGTGTGCGGTACGTCTCACGACAAAAACCGATCACGGCGACCAAATCCCACGCGTTTCTTGTTGACATTGACCTAAAACACAATCTGTTGGTGACCTTTGGGGTAAGGGGAGGATGTGCCCAGCAGTTACGCTATTAATGAATGCGTGAACAAGCGACGATCAATTTATTTTTGAATCCCTCATTGTACCGGGCACAGTAGCGTATCCAAGGGGGCAGGGGGAAACTCCCCTCCCCTTGCCAAAAAAAGTGTGAAAGTGCACTTTAACGTTTCAATGGAGAATATAGAATAATAGTTTTATCGCGATAATAAAGGCAAATAATAATCTGACCAAAAGAGGATTTTATTAGATCAAAAGTTGGTGAAAATGACCTTGAAAGAGAAATATTTTAGATAAAAAACAGGATTCTATTAGATCAAAAGTTGGTGATGCTTTAAAACGCACAGATTTTCACCAAATTGACCTTAAAGGAGAAAAATTCCCCCCACTTAGCTTTCGGTACACCTATGACTAATTGTTTTAACCCCCCTTGTATGTTTGTAAACGCCACTGACCCGGCACCTCCACCAACATCGAGAAACGATCTTAGAAAGGGAATTTTTTCGTCTGGCGGGACTTTTAAAAGAGCCACGGTTTTATTGTGATGATAAGAGTTAACTTTGATAGGAATTTAGCTCCAATAACCCGGCGGACTTCCGAGTCCCAACAGTCCTGAGCACATAGAGCTGTTCACATAGGATAATATTTACGTGTTCTATACTTTTTTTAAACTGTTGAAGAGTAAAAACTTGAAAATTATTGTATTTTCTACACAAAAAAATTAAACTTGGCCATTTTGTTTTCGATTTTATCTGTTTTATATAATTTAAAGATGCTTTTTATTGAACTATTAGTTTAACATTCTTGTCTTAAAGTATACTATATTATTGTAGTTCATATTCAAAATCTATCATTTTTTAAAAAAAGTACATACAGCATTTTTGTTTTGGTAAGGTAGGTGACGATTAATCAGTGACAAAAATCCAAATTTTTGTTTATTTCTATGTTTAGACAAGAACGTGTTAAGTAGCTTCGCTCCCTCTTTTGGTTTTTTTCGTACCCGTACTTGTGTTTCTTATACTAGGAAAACGCTTAAGTCCCGCCGCGTTGATGGATGAGCGTAATTGTTTAAAAACGAAAAAGCGTAAAATTGCGATTTTTTAACAAATAATTTTTCGATTACTCTCAGATTTCACAAGAATATATTATTTCATAAAATAAAGGTTCTGTGAAAAAATCAGTACAATCGCATAAAGCATGTAGGTGTAGCCGGAATCGTGTTAACAGACACACAATAATACAAACTGAAAAAAAAACATTCCGGATTTTTTCTCCAGTGTAGTTAAATGGAATCTTCGCTACGCTCATCCAATTATATTTTGTAGGAATATTTTACATATTATGTTGTATTTGGTAATAGGCCTCTGCTTGAGGAAGAGCCACCAGGAAGGTGTGGAGTAAATAAACAACACGATTACTTATCCGTGAAAAGATTTCCTGCATTGAGAAGTTCTTTTGTGCACTTAAAGGGGCTATAAACCCCAAAAAATATTTTTTACCACGTGATCTATAGCACAATACTACACTTAAATGACCGTTTAAAAAATTATATCTTTTAACTGTGATTTAACACGAATTTTTTAATTTTTTTGATCCAGAAATTGGCGAAAATTGGTGTTTTGGAAAATTTCCTAAATCGGCTTTAACCTGCTTCTTTTTTGGTCCACATAGATACTAGAGCATAGTACCAATCTAACATGCCCCTTTATAACATCGTGTCTTGAAACTGTGCCCAAATATACCCTCAAACACGCAAAAATATGCATTCCAAAATCACACCCCATCTTGGTAATCAGCATATTTTGACCGAACTACTTGCCCAAATTACAAAACAAAATATAGAGAATTTACAGAAAAGGCTGTCGAGTACGTCAATAATGGCCAATATTTTTTTGGATCAAAATCCTCCAAGGTCACGGGGCGTAAAGATCGTCCCCATGTTATTTCTTATGGGAGATTTTTGCCGATGGGACCTAGCTCGAAAAATGTAATGTTTGACAATTTATTGGGAGGTCATGGTGGCCCCAATAATTTTTCTGTTAATTGCTAAATTCATTACTAGTTAGCCTGAATGAAATATATTTTTTGAGTTTAGCGGTTAAATACCCCTTTAATCGCAACGCAAACATTCGCATGTTTGCCGTAAATCGCTAGTTCATCTCCAACATGGCCTCTCCATATGAAATAACATTAGTCACGCCCATAATGGCCTAGGCTTAGGCGCTAGTCGGCTTCAAGGTTACAGTATAGCATGCGCGATCCAGGTGTTCCAAATCGGTGGGCCCTATACCCATACTTAGATAATCAGACTTATAGGCCGCACCTATAACACCAGATAAGAAAACTACTCGTGACTGAGTCGTGAGACAGTGAATCACCTATAGGCCTACAGCTGATGTCTTACATCCGTTTCACAACTTAGGCCTACTGTCAAGTACATGATATTGTACAAACTTAACAAGGTAATATTATTATTCTCAGTTGCAATTTTCAATGTCAGTTGCCAGTTGCCAAAACATTATCATTTTTCTTAACATTTATACAGATTTTTACTATTTTAGTGCAGCTGGCATGGCATTACACTCTCGTATTCCAGAATAGAATCAAGCATTTAACAATATTTTCTTTGGGCACCCTCAAAGTAATACTTATTATCTGAATTTATAAACGGTTAAAATGTTATAAGGTCTCCTTACATGAATTTATGCCTTTTATAAAAAAAATATTGTGTAAACAAGGTTTTTCTGCTTTTGAAAAACCCTTTGGCCGTCAGTGGGATGAAGTGAGGTCCCGGATTCGAATCCCGCCACCGGCAATCCTGACAGAAAGTTTTCCCGATATTTAGTCGTTAATGCGAATGCAAGGGTTTTAGTCCTCTTAAAAAGTCCTCGGACATCCCTTCACAATTGTCCAAATTCCAAAATACCTTGTAAGACACCTTAAGAGTGCACCCTGGGCAGGTTATTCAAGAGGAATTTAAAGAAAATAAAAACAATAGTAGGCGACTTGAGAAGTAAAGTTCCAAAACATCACCGTTCTAAGTTGTACGTAAACAATGTTAATCTTGCTATAAATGTTTTCTTATGCAAATTGAAAATAAGTTTTATCATATCCCATGAAAAAAGACTCAAGAAAGGGTTTTTATCTGGAAAACAAAATCGGTGCTACATCAGAATGCCACTGTAAATTAAAGTTTCCCTTTGAAAGTCAGTTACCCTACACTTCTTTTGACTGATTGGATTGACTTAATACGAGTTATTTTTTGAATTGTGGTTAGCGGGAACGTAGGGAAACTGACTCACTCACTCAACACAACAATGCTTTGTTTGAAATGTGACCTAGATGTGCTGGGATAAAATTACCATGTTACATAAAGTCTTTTGATAAAAATAGAGATTTTAATACAGAGGAGAAACTATTTTTATTACATGTAGTTTTAGCTTATTTTTTATAATTTCATTGCTTTCCAGAAATATTAATGCATTTGTATTTATCACATAATATGTACTATTGTATGTATGTATCTGTGTAATATTAGAACAAACTAATAAACAATTAAATAAAATCGCGCTTAACCCTTGAGCAACACTGTCGGTATTTATAAGGTAGGTTATTTTTTTTGTAAAAGTCCAAAATGTCTTTTATTGTGTTTAATTTATATTTTAAGTACATTCAATGTGACAATGTAGGGAAATCTTTCATCAATCCATCGAAACTCTTGACTTTAAATTAATATTTTCAAGATATTTACACTATGCATAACACTCAAATGAACAAAATAAGGCCCAGGTTATTAGTTAGTAGGTCCCGGCATCTATTCTTAAGCCAACAAGGTAACCGTTACACACATACATCTACAGAAACTATCTAAAACTCTCTCTCACCATTTGAATTAAGAGTTTTATTTGCTAGCGGACATCAAAACTGCGTAATTATTTAGTTTTTGACAAATTGTGTGAAAAGATTGCTAATTTCCTACTAATTTGCTTTGTTAGCTGAAATCACAAAAAGTACTTTTATTGTGTGATTTCATTTGGGTTCTTAATGATATAAACATGAACTTATGCTTTAAAAACTCAGTTTATGCGAAACTACTGAATTATAATTTATTGCTTAATGCGAAATTCCTGTAGCCATATTCACTGCTGATTACTGATGTACAGACAATCATTGCATGTGTATTTCTATTCTTGCGCAAGCCATTACGTTTTGGTGCAAAGATCGATCAACGTTTTCGTCACAGCGATTGTGAAATATAATTTATATTAAGTGATTATTATTTCTAATTAATGTTACTCATTCACCTTTGTTCTTTTATCATCCAGAAATTGTGCAACAATAGATGATTCATCTTTTTATTCACTGAAATCTGTTGACTCAATGTTTGTCCAAGGAGATAACTGAATCTTATCACAACTCCCCGCATAAGATTATGAGTACCTGCACTGTTTAAAAAAATCGCAAAATAGCTACATATGCTGCAGTAACAGTTTACTACATCGCTCTAGTAAGCGCCATCTGCTACAAATGCTGTCGCAACAGAGCAAACACGAGAGCATTTGTAGCATATTTGCTTCTTCCGATGTTCTTAAAATACTGCTCATGGTTTAACTAAAAAGTAAATGAATCCTTAGCATTTATGGAGTGAATGCGTAGTAAAATCACACATTATGTTTGTAAATATTGCAGTGTCAAATGCATAATTACTCAACAAACTGAAGTAAATTTACGGCAGCAAATCCGTAGCAATTTAGCTACGAATGCGTTGAATATCTCCTACGCCATGTCTACGAATACTGCTCAACAGGGCAAGTAAAAAGGGTATTTAAACGCAGATATAATATATACAAGAGCAAGAGCACATCTTTAGAACTTTAGCCGTTATACGCAATGATTTAGCTGCCAAGCTGTAAATTATTTCCAATGCTATATAAATCAGCCTGAACTAAAACCACCTTAAATTTCATTGATAATTAATTATCATGATTGTTGTTTGTTGTTGTATCATGTCGTATTTTAAAATTATTATACACTACAGTTTGATATTGATAATTCATCTATCTGGTGTAAGTCATTTACAGATTTACAAAGGGGGACATTTTATTAATAATTTGCTTGTAGCTAAACACAAACTTAAAGGCGTCAGCTTCAACGGATTAGACTAGAGTCTATTCGTATCGTCACTTCCTGATCAAGGATACTGGGAAATAGTCTTAGTACACGGTGAAGCATGTAAAACGATTTCGGTGAGTGACTAGGGGAGAGTAGAAGTGCTCCATCACCGTTATTAATATTTTAAATACAATATTTGGTAATTACAGGTGTAGTGGTGTACGTGATTCTGGTTATTTCATTATTAAAAACAGTTTAGTGGTAATTGTGTTTTGCGTGTGAATTTGTTTTTCTTTCCAAGGTATAAGCTTTTCTTAGATCACAATATTCATTCTGTGCATCCTCTTGGAAACATTGGTGCCTAATAAGATATTAATGTATTAATAATCTAGTTGAATTTTTATTTTACTTGGGTGATTTGGTGTGAGTTACTGTAGCAGTCGCAAGAATTACTGCTCATCATCTTGGTGGGGGTAATGCATTGCTGCAAAATAACATATCTCCTTGCGTCTAGGCAACCCTTGGTTCAGCCATGCATTGCGGGTGGAGGTTACTCCTAGAGTCTAGGCAACCCTTGGTTCAGCCATGCATTGCGGGTGGAGGTTGTCAGGCGTGTAACTTCCACGATACAACACTAACCGTTGAGTACCTATACAACATTGATCTCACGAAGGGGCTCTACAAACAAGCAGCACATTACTGATCTTTTTGGACCAGTCTCATTTATCAAGCGGAAACAGTTTTTCTCTGTGTTTGGGTCCTACGACAATTTTTAATTACCATTTATACACGAATGCAAAATCTGTCGTAGGCAACAATATTTATTTTTCTCTTTTTGAGATTGATTGATGGGTTAAACCTCGAATCGACCCAATTCGGCTTGAGTTTGTTAGCGCTCCGCTACTTGGCTGCGGCGCCCTATCGGGCACCTAGATATTGTGTTGAATAATGAAATTAGACTTTTTCGATATTCAACGTTAGAGATTATTTATTTTATCTGACGTTCCCATAACAAGAACCCATAACACATCAAACTATTCAAAATAATACTCTTGAAACCATACTACCTGCCACAAGGCCAGGCAAGAATAGGCCTCTGTGTTCTGGGCAAGCAGTCTCATTATCGACTTAATTTAGTTCTAAATGATAAAATGAGTTAAAGGGGTATTTAACCGCTAAACTCAAAAAATATATTTCATTCAGGCTAACTAGTAATGAATTTAGCAATTAACAGAAAAATTATTGGGGCCACCATGACCTCCCAAAAAATTGTCAAATATGACATTTTCGAGCTAGGTCCCATCGGCAAAAATCTCCCATAAGAAATAACATGGGGACGATCTTTATGCCCCGTGACCTTGGAGGATTTTGATCCAAAAAAATATTGGCCATTATTGACGTACTCTACAGCCTTTTCTGTAAATTCTCTATATTTTGTTTTGTAATTTGGGCAAGTAGTTCGGTCAAAATATGCTGATTACCAAGATGGGGTGTGATTTTGGAATGCATATTTTTGCGTGTTTGAGGGTATATTTGGGCACAGTTTCAAGACACGATGTTATAAAGGGGCATTTTAGATTGGTACTATGCTCTAGTATCTATGTGGACCAAAAAAGAAGCAGGTTAAAGCCGATTTAGGAAATTTTCCAAAACACCAATTTTTACCAATTTCTTGATCAAAAAAATTAAAAAATTCGTGTTAAATCACAGTTTAAAGGTATCATTTTTTAAACGGTCATCTAAGTGTAGTATTGTGCTATAGATCACGTGGTAAAAAATAATTTTTGGGTTTTTTAGCCCCTTTAATAAGATACAGGTTCTCTAATAAAATGAACTGACGAACTCCGTGTTAAAAGATACCAGATGTCAACTTCTTTGGCCTAGCTTGATTATTGTGTTACCTTGGGTGTTTTTGTTATCTCTTTCAGTGTGTATTTGATATAATTTTGAGTTGTTGATATTTGAAATCCAATAGAAATGTCGGAAAAATATTTAATAATTGAAATATGACATACCGACTATATACCTATATAGGCCCCTAGCACAAAGATAATGCAGCAGAGTATAACACTTATAAGACACTGATTACCAATTCACCAATAACAATAGGTATTATTAGATACATTCTGATGAAAATGAAGGAAGAAAAGTGGAAAAATCGAAGAAGTGATAATTTAAAGTGAGGTGTTTTCATCAGTGTGAACTTAAAATTATGTATGCCCATTGCCCATGCAATGATTAAGTCCGCGTACTTGTTAGTAAAAATTACAATAGTTCGATCAGCGAGGGGTTAAAGTGTATTATCCGTTAAAATATTATATGTACATATTAATAATATTTATAACCCTCTACAAAAACAGTTTTCATAAATGAATAGAATATACGTTAAATTGATACGGTAAATAAACAAATACAAATATCTTTTAAAAAACATAGCCCCGGACTAGCAATATTTAGTTGGGTATCAAATTCCAATTTGACAATCGTGAACCAATGGAACGATGACTAAATTTATGAATTAAATCGATTATTCTTCACCCGTAGCCTACATAATGAAAAAACACACGCAGTGTTGTATGAAAAGACTTAGGTGCGAAACAAACACTCACAAACATTTCATGGCTAAATAATCATTACATATGGGTATAGGCTATGCATTTATACAATTTTAAAGTAAGTTTTTATTGGAAACCTACTCAAGGACATTTGAGCCGTCAAAGTTAAAAAACATAATAATGTGGAATATCGAAGAAAATGAAAACATGTCGAGCTAATAATGAGTGTCAAGTGATTATTTGATATGGGGAATCATACTTCACGAACACTAATGCACGATCACAGCACAACTTAAAAAAATAGCATTCATGTTTGCTGCTTGGCTCTTGAACAGATAATATTATGCGTACGGACGAGCGTACTGTATTGCAGTATCAATTCCTCTCGAATAATAGTGTGTCGGAAAACTTTTTTTGTCCGTCTATAAGAATAATCTGAGAGAAGGCGATTATTTTATATGTAACTTAATTCCAGCTCTATCTTAAAATCTACGACAAAATTTTTATTTTTGAGTAGATTATATGAGCATCCAAGCATGTAAAGCATTCTTATAAAAAGCTCTAGCTGTAGTAGTTATTACTCTAGAATGCAATACTTTGGGTGAAGTGGAAGTGGGCTAGAGAATCCTATACTAAGTGGGTATAGATGGACGGGTTTTTTATACGTTGCTGGACGCATTCACATAATATTTGCTAGTTCTCTCTCATTGTATTATTCATTTTACCTATTTTACATGTAAATACACAACAAGCTGGGCTTTATATTTTATAATGAAGGCAACTTACTATATGACTATGTTGCCATTCATTTAAATGTTAAATACCATCTCCAACGCTCTGTGATAAGTATTCAATACATTATACTTGTGACTACAATGTTTTACTTTTAATATCTATCGGCTACACGTGATTTATGGGATGGGTGTAGATATTTGTCACGGTCAGGAAAACTGACGTGTATTTATATGAACTGCATATTAATTGCAAAATTATAATATGATAATTTATCACTTGAATAGCCATCATACTCATAGAACTTTCTATTTCTCAAAGAATTACCCCGTTTTTAAATATTTATTTCACGCCATTTTGTGTAGTTCATTGTATGTCTACTGAGTTAAGTCTTTTCTGATAGACGTAACTCTTTAGCAGCGTCGGTTATCTTTTAGCGTCGATTATCGTATTTCCTTGTAAATTGGCATTTTCACTAAATACATTGAGGAGAGTTACTATAAGTATTTTTAGTATAAGTATATTATCATTATTATTATTATATTTATTATTATTATTATTTTTATAAATATTAGAACACAAAAATATTAAATAACATGGGGCACTGCTATCCGGGTCATGAACATGCTCTCTATTTCTTTTCAACAATTTGACGTTCACACCTGTTTATAAAATTGTCATGTTGTTTGAGAGCGCAATACTTGTCAACTGCTGTCAGACGTATTTGCATAGGGCCTAAATCAAACTACCAATTTGTTAGTAATACATTATAATAATTTTGTACATTTCCTTTTTATTACGTGAATGGGTATTTGAAGGGTTCCCACAACTACGACGATGCAAACTCCATCATAATGGCCGGGCTCCTTCAAAAAAACTTTATGGCTACCCTCAAATAAAGACAGTCAACGCTGTATGGGGGAAGGAAACATTTCACCCGTCTTTGTTACAACTTTCAAGTTGTGCTCGGACTGAAGGGTATCGATCCTAAAATAACATGGGGCTCGAACCAACCGTATACGTAATTGTTACTAATTGAAACGAGAAAACATTCCTAGGTCTTAGTTTATAAACAAGCGGTCCATGTACAGCTTATGTAGTGAGTTGTGTGTTATTATTTGTTAAATAATTTTCGCGATATTATTTGCATAAGGAAATTGCAAGGTTGAATTTTAATGAATAGGGCCTCCAGCCTATCCATTGGATACTCTTTACCTAATTATCTCCAATTGAAAATTCCCCTTCGCAGGTGAATGCATTTATTTTTAACAAAGCATTAATCAAAATGTGATTATTTTAAAGTGAGATTACTGTTGTTGTTTTTGACTATATGAAACCAGTGACCTTCTACAGCGTAGGCCTACTTGCATTTCATACTTATATATTTGTCATGATAAACACAATTACAACTCCCAACAGTAAGTTTAAATACACCAACAAACGTAACAGTCCTAAACAGTTTCCTGAATAATTCCTGATGTAAAGACAAGGATAGAAATGTACATAGTGGCCTCGATAGCTTACTTGGTAGACCGGTAGAGCATTGCTAGGGGAAGGCGGAGGACCCGGGTACGATCCCCGGTCGGGACACATATTTTGGAACGGAACTCTAACTTCAAAAATAAGATTGGCTGTTACTCTGTAGTCATGCAGGACAAGTGTAACGGATGTTTCCGCTTCACAATGGCATTGTAAAAGAGCCCCGTCTTCACGGTTGAACCCAACCCCTGCTGTGGGAGGTTGGGGCGGGGGTACTTCGTCAAGGACACTGACCTTACGCGAGAAAAAACTTGAGGTGGCATCTAAGTTCTTGTTGCAAGATTCATTCGTTCATTCCGACCCCGACAACAGCACGAGAAGCAAGCAAGCCTTACATTACTTTCAGTTGACTCTTCGTTTATAAAACACGATCCACTACACTCACAATACGATACACGTGGGTTCTAACTACTCCAAAGGTTCCACCACCGGGCATAGTGTTGCTCCTTTCACCACTAACGATTGTCTCTGTATTCCAGCTTATCACAAGTTCCACCACAAAATTATTGTGGTGTTGAGCTACAACCACTAATGTTTGTCTCTGTTTTAGCTTCTATCAGGTTCCACCACCGGGCATAGTGTTGGTCCTTTCACCACTAACGATTGTCTCTGTATTCCAGCTTATCACAAGTTTCACCACCAAATTATTGTGGTGTTGAGCAACCACCACTAACGTTTGTCTCTATGTTTTAGCTTCTGTCAGGTTCCACCACCGGGTAAAGTGTCGCTGCTGCCTCCACTAACGTAGGTCTCTTTGTTTTAGCTTTGGTCAGGTTCCACCACCGGGTATAGTGTTGCTGTTGTCAACGTTTGTCTCTGTGTTTCAGCTCTAATTACAGGTTGAAATAGCTTGCCCAATTATTCTAATTTGGGAGCTTTATCGTTGGAATAGAATCACAGCAATCGTAGCTATTTTACGACTGCTACAGTGATAATTAGTTATACTTGAAGCAGTAAAATTACTGAATATTGCTTCGTGAAATAGCATGACCAGGTTATTCTAATATGGTAGCTATGCTGTATGAAAATTATCACAGCAATCGT
The DNA here is from genome assembly GCA_024449915.1 of Sweltsa coloradensis. Lineage (NCBI taxonomy): Eukaryota > Metazoa > Arthropoda > Insecta > Plecoptera > Chloroperlidae > Sweltsa > Sweltsa coloradensis. The sequence goes on from JAMZAV010000531.1 coordinate 76,696, forward strand.
AGCTATTTTACGACCGCTACGTTGTTATTACGTCTTAGTTGGAATAGTAAAATTGCTGGCTAAGCATTGCCCAATAGCTAAAAAATGATTGTAAAATCAGAGAATTAAACGCTCCATTTTCGTGACATCATTGAAGCAATTTAGCTTCAAATAGCATTGTTATTTTGGTAGACATGGATAGTAAAATCGGAAAAGCATAAAGTAAAATTGCAAGGGCATACGTCTCTTATTTGCAGGCAGTAAACGCATTTTAGCAAGAGCATTCGTAGCAAAATTGCAAGATATCGTACGTCGCAAAATTACTACATTTGCTGTCGTTAGCAGTACTTCCGAAGCAAATGTCGCAATTTGGCGCGATTTTTTTAAACAGTGTGGGCTTGATAGTTGATAGGCACTTTTCCTGGAAATGCCATATTGATAAATTATGTAATAAACTACGCTCTTGCTCTTCCCGGATGTATGCTCTTAAATATATTCTCCCATTTACACTACTCAGAACCGTCTATCAATCATTGGCTGAATCGTTAATTTTATATGAAATTCTAGCATGGGGTAATGCTTCGCGGTGTCACACGCAAAGGGTTGAAGCTTTACAATTGAGAATATTAAAAATGGTAATGTGTGACATCAATATCGAATCTACATTCACTATAGTAATCAACTATTTTCCTTTTGTCACGTGTTGCCAATTCACTCATTATTCATATAAATAAATAAATAAATAAATACATTTTTATTTAGAGTCTATCCACTCAGTTATATAACTGATTCATATTTCTATTGTACTTTTACTTTAAATCAGATTTTAAGTTCCCTATAGACACCTGTAAGGAGACAAGGCTCAAAGTGGCGGGTGCCTTAAAAGTTCCAAATTTTAACAACAAGTATGGCCTACGTGCCCTGTCTTATTCGGTCCCTTCTATATTCAATAAAGCTACAGTCTTCACTTAGAACCCTGTCGTCCATTTCTAAAATTAAAACAGATCTAAAAACGCATCTCCTCTCTGACATGTACATACATACATACGTTAGTTTAGCCTCCGGTATTAGCACCATTGGTCACACTCAGGGCTGCATCAATTAGTGTATTTGATGGTGGTAATTTATTAAATATTGTGCTACAATTAATGTGAGTCGGGCTCTTGTCGTAAAATGTGTGGTTTAATAAAAAGACGTACGTTTAGTGCATTGAAGTGTAGTGTTTGGTGGAGGTGCCGGGTATTTAAATGACAAGTTTAGCCCCGCCCCTCGAGCCCCTAGAGCCACCACCTTCACTCCCTGATGAACTAAATATAACTCTACGTTAGTTTAGCCTCCGGTATTAGCACCATTGGTCACACTCAGGGCTGCATCAATTAGTGTATTTGATGGTGGTCATTTATTAAATATTGTGCTACAATTAATGTGAGTCGGGCTTTTGTCGTAAAATGTGTGGTTTAATAAAAAGACGTACGTTTAGTGCATTGAAGTGTAGTGTTTGGTGGAGGTGCCGGGTATTTAAATGACAAGGTTAGCCCCGCCCCTCGAGCCCCTAGAGCCACCACCTTCACTCCCTGATGGACTAAATATAACTCTACGTTAGTTTAGCCTCCGGTATTAGCACCATTGGTCACACTCAGGGCTGCATCAATTAGTGTATTTGATGGCGGTAATTTATTAAATATTGTGCTACAATTAATGTGAGTCGGGCTTTTGTCGTAAAATGTGTGGTTTAATAAAAAGACGTACGTTTAGTGCATTGAAGTGTAGTGTTTGGTGGAGGTGCCGGGTATTTAAATGACAAGGTTAGCCCCGCCCCTCGAGCCCCTAGAGCCACCACCTTCACTCCCTGATGAACTAAATATAACTCTACGTTAGTTTAGCCTCCGGTATTAGCACCATTGGTCACACTCAGGGCTGCATCAATTAGTGTATTTGATGGTGGTAATTTATTAAATAGTGTGCTACAATTAATGTGAGTCGGGCTTTTGTCGTAAAATATGTGGTTTTATAAAAAGACGTACGTTACATGCATTGAAGTGTAGTATTTGGTGGAGGTGCCGGGTATTTAAATGACAAGTTAAGCCCCGCCCCTTGAGCCCCTAGAGCCACCAACTTCACTCCCTGATGAACTAGATATAACTCTACGTCAGTTTAGCCTTAGTTTTAGCACCATTGGTCACACTAAGCGCTGCATCTTTACAAAGCAATCACGTAAAAATTAATACAAAAACACATTCTACGGATTATCTTCCTCGCAATCGTATTTTGACATCATATTTGTCTCTAGGATGCTTACAAAATATTCTGTTAATAATTATTGTATTTTTGTTATTATGTTGTGTTATAAAATTGTGTATAAAAAGACAAAAATACTCAAATATCCTGGATGTCCCGGATATTTTGTTAGCAGGTTCGATTTGAACATGAAAAAAAAATCATTAAAAATTGCAAAAAAAATGGCTAATTTTACTTTGGTTTCATTTGGAATCCAAAATCGACATTTTATTCCCAAAAGATCAAGAAAAAATCTTGAAAAATCTAAAATTATTTTAATAAATCACGAGAACCGACGAATAACCGAATAACCGAGGAGAGTTATCGGACTTAAACACAAACATTTTCTCTGAAATATATTAACAAATTGAGTTGGGTTCAATTGCTTCGTGTATAAAGAACTAAAGAAGGATAATTAGAACCGGCCAAACCGATTATTATTTAAGAGTTTTTTTTTGTGTGGTTGAGCGTTTACTTCCACATTAAAACAGAGGATATTATTGTTCGACTTTGTCTCTTATCTCTCTCTTTCGTCGAGTCTCGAAGATTGTACAAAATTTGTACGTGGTCTAAACCCAGAAATGTTTTCTAATATATTGTGTTTAACCTTGGTTTTATAGTAGGCGACTATGACGCAGTGGCGTATAGCCAGAATTTGGGTCTAGGGGGGCAGGACATTTTAAGGGAGTGCGGAAACAAACAAAACATTACAAATTTACTAAAGTTTTTTAGGCATAGACAACATAAGCCTTTATTTGATTTTTTAAATATTTTTCTATATAAACATTTATTTATTTAGCTCTCGATCCGAAGCGGTAATCCGTTGGTCATTGCAGGTCGGAGAATTGCCTGCTTTGAGGGCGTTCGTAGTTCGCTCTTCGTACAGGAGTTTGTACTTCTTGATTTCATGTTTGCAAAGTTTGTAACCGCGTTTTCGAAATCAAGTAATTCGACCAGGTTGCTCTCAATATTTAGCAATATAAACGCAATGCCATGTTTGACAGTGATGCGTTTGTTTTAATTGGCTCTCAGCCGTCAAGCATCATCATAAAATCATCATCAAGCCATCAAGCAGTGCTGCTTACCGGTAAAGTAAGATAGATTTGATACAAAGTGAATAAATTTGGGTTAACACTTGCATGTCGTTTGCTTGAATGAATTCAAATACTGTGTCAACATTAAGCTTTTCACCTTCTGGAATCTGTCTGCAGAAGCCTTCTGCAGACAGATTGCAGTAAAGCACAGAATGAGGAATATTTAATTTTTAAATGTCATTTTTGTAAAACAAAAGTGCCAAATCTTGTAGAGAGAGAATATTTCTTTCATTGGCAAAATTGAATGGTGCAAAACAGGAAAAATTTGAGGCAATGTTATGAAAATCTTCAAAGCGATATTCCATCTGCGTAGTGATAATCAAGAACTTTTAAGAAAACCAGTCTCCTGAAAATAGTGGTATTTTGCATGAACAATGGGAGAATCTTCGGCAAGCTCATACCCTCTTTTGTACATTTTTTTTTTTTTTACTTTTTTTGAACAGTTCAAAGACTTAGGGGGTGCCGGAACAAGGAGGGGGGAGGGGGTTTTACGCCACCTACTGGCTATGCCACTGCCATGACGTTGTTATGATGGTGTAAATACAGAAATTAAAAATGTGAATGAACCCGGGACCTTTGTGATATCAAACCAAGAAAAAGACAAAATTGAATCTGTTGTTTTTTTAGCTCCGTTGGTAAAAGAGCATTGGCCCTGACAACCAAGGTCCCGGGTTCAATTCAATCCCCGGTGGAGGCACTTTATAATTGCTGTATTACTTGGGTTTGGTGTGTGTAAACGGTGACTTTGGAACCGTCCTAGCTATTCTCAACTCGTCCGAATCATATAGCCTGTTTCATTCTGGCGCTGTTCGAATATTTCATATTTCAAAACCAATCTTAGCTATTCGCTCGTCTATAGTGTATGCGCCTACAGAGTTGTCTCGGTCCGCTTTTTATTAAAGTCCACAGAGCACAGAGTGATTAGACCATGAATATAATTTTATTTATTTATATGATTCATTTTTGTTTCAGGTTTATTGGTTGTAGCGGTTGGTTGACAAGATAAGATGGCAACTTTGAGAGTAATGAGTTTCTCTAGTAAAGGTAGGAATCTCCTTTTCATTAGTAGAATTAATAATATGCAATATAAATCTTCTAGATTCCAAACTTCGGTAAATCCTAAGTCGAGTATGTTTCTATAACGGCGATTGTATCCACCCTAGGGTCAAAACCATAAAAGTCCAATTCAAGTTGGCTGAATGAAAGAGGACCTTTAATAAAACGTATAAAAAATGGTGGAAGGGCAAAAACAAAAGTGTAGCCTACACAGTACATCTAATGCAAAGAAATTTTTGAGAATCGGTTTTCTGGATATAGTTTCTAGATAGTTTGTATATAAAAGAGCATCTGATGAGATGTTGAAGTCTTAAAGACGAAATTGATGCCCTTCCAAGCCTGTCTGAGTGTCTCTAGGCCTACTGGAACACCAGAAAATGCATGATGCCCCAGTAAGCCAATAATGCGGGCAAATGAAAAGAATAAGTTTCTAAGCACCTTTAGCTTACATCCTAACTAGAAGGAAAAATGGATTTCTATAATAACACTGTTGCACGATTTTTTTTTAGTTAAACGATACAAATACGAGTTTTTTCTAGTTTTGTACCATCTGACAAAAACACATGTCTAGCCTCCGTCGACGCAAAATAACAGGACCCCGGGCACCCACTTGTGGGTCGAAGAACAATTGATCTGGAGGGGTGGATATTTTACGGGGAGATTGTAAGGGCTAACTTTGAATTTTAGATTTTTTCTGTTTTTTTAGCCAACAACAAATGGATTCAAATTCTTATCTTTCAGAATTAATTTTAGTTAATTGTTCTATAGGTTTATTGCAAGTTTCCGAGGGTATTTTTTCTTCTTCAAATCAAGCGTCAGGTTTAAGTTCAGGGCTACGTGACACCTCCAAAGTACTATTAGAGAACATATTTAAATATGACGAACAGAATAACCGATCATCTGGAGGCTGCTCACATACTTTACTTCAAATCTTTAGGCCTCCGAAGCTCGTAACTATAAGTTTGTTGGTTAATGTTTGTAAATAGGTAAACGTTACTAGGTTTCAACTACTGAACTCGGATTTGTGTAAGTGTTGTAGAAGATTAAATAAATTATATAAACAATTTGATAAAATTTTGATCTATTTCATAATTTGTAAGAAAACTAATACGAACGTAATTGTAGTTCAACACAAATATCTCTAATTCAGTAGTGTCTGACAGTTGGTCCGAATCAAAGAAAAAAATCAATACTGTATCTATATAAATCGTATTTGCTACATCGTATCAAATACACATAATTTAACATGGCAAGTATAGGACAAAGTATCTCCCCTTACGGACATAGGTATCCTTTTTAAACAACCTCCTTAAGTTTTCTTTTTGTTACATTCAAATTGGAGCTAATTATACGTGATATCGTATGTATGTGAAAAAAGCTAGATTTATATAAAACTTTAGATCGACTTTAATTCATATTGTAAAATAAGTTGCCGCGAATTGTCTCTGAAAGCGTGGTTGATCCATTATTGTGATATTACGTTGTATGTGATTGGTGATTAAAATCCGTCCTATAGGAACGAGACACGTAAGCTATTGTGAATGCGTTAAAACAATAGCCACCATTACATTTTGTGTAGAATTTATTAAAGGGGCTATTACCAAAAAGAATTATTCTGTATCACATAATCTTTAGCGTAATACCATTGAGTATACAACCTTTTAAAAAAATTATATCCTGTAAATGTGAATGTACACGAATTTATTAATTTTTTTGATCCAGAAATTTGCGAAAAGGGTCGTTTTGAGTAATTTCTTGAATCGGCTTTAACCTGCTTTTTTTAATAGAGAGGTACTAGAGCATCTTACCAATCTAAAATGGCCCTTTACAACATGGTGTCTTGAATCTGTGCACAAATATACACCCAAACACGCAAAAATATGCATTCCAAAAACACACCCTGTTGGGAATCAGCATATTTTGACCGAACCACTTGCTCAAATTACAAAACAAAATATTTGAGGATTTACTGAAAAGGCTGTAGAGTACGTCAATAATAGCCAATATTTTTTTGGATCAAAATCCTTGAAGGTCACGGGGCATAAAGATCGTCCCCATGTTATTTCTTATTGGAGATTTTTGCCGATAGGACCTAGCTCGAAAATGACCAAGTTTGACAATTTTTGTGGGGTCATGTGACCCCAATAATTTTTCTGTTAGTTCGTTAATTCATAACTAGTTAGTAAATGAAATATATTTTTTGAGTTTAATCGGGTGAATACCCTTTAAGCTATTGTAATCACCCTGTGGTCAAAATCTTAAGTCTATGAAAGTTTGCCTGAATGAAACCTTTAATAAAACAGCATTTGTTTTCTTGGTGGGACATAACCTCAATAGCGGCCATTATATATTTTTGCTATTGTGTACCTGTACATCTAGTGCAAAATTAAATTTTGAGAATCTTTCTGGATATAGATTTTAACATATTTTTAGCTTCCACCTAATAAGGGAAAAAAGATTCTCTAATAAAAGTATGTGTACGACCCTTTTGGTCAAACGGTACAAAACTTGAATACACTCATATTTGTACCGTTTGACCAAAAAAAATCGTATACCAACAGTTATTTCAGAATCTTTTCTCCCTTATACTTAGGTGGAATCTAAAGGTGTTTTAAAACTGTATCCAGAAAACCGATTCTCAAAATATAATTTTTCACTAGATGTGCAGGCTACACAACACTGTCAAAAAACTACATGTTAATGGCCGAAAGTGAGGTTAGAACAGCTTATGTCCCGCAAAAAAAAAATGTTTGCTGTTTTATTCAAGGTATTTTGCCAACTTTCATGGACTTTTAAAGTTTTATTTTAGGGTGATCACAATAGCCTTAATGTTGTGACATTAATTCAAAGACAACCATGCATGTATTACAATTGATCGATATTATTTAAATCATATAATTTGTTTTTGTTTTTTTGCAGGTATTATACGGATGTGGGTGGTTTTCGTGCTCATCACCAGCTGTACAACGAAACCTATCAATGTTGAAGACGAGATCAACAAGGACACTAACACGGACCTATGCTATTGGGATACGCACAAACATGACGAGGTACATATGTTTTGTAAGGATTTGGACAGAGGACATATACCACGCATATTCTTGAGAACAACTCACCTGAATGTACAAGGGAGCCAGATGGCAAACATATCTTATTGGCAAGTCCTACGGAACGCAGATTTCCGCTGTCTTCGTGAGCTAGATCTCTCAAGAGTAAACGCCCAGTACATAGCTCCAGAAACATTCAGCGACTCTATTCACATGACTACCAATCTAGAGAGACTTTACTTGTCGCACAATAACTTCAATAATCTGCATGACATTGGTGTTGCAGTAAGTGCACTTGAGAATCTCAAATTCTTGGATGTGAGAAATTCCACTAAAGAACCTTACACGCTTCAAGATGTACAAGACCTGAGGAGCAAACTGTCCCCAAATATAGTAATTGTCTTTGATGATGTATCGACAATTTCCAACACACCAAAACAAGAAACATCGACACCTGCAGCTGTAGACGTGACACAATCAAAAGTGACCAGTGGGAATCCAGAAGAAACGACGGTAGATGTCACTGAGCCTCCTGATCCTACTACCATGGAAGAAGCTGCTGAACCTGATGAGGCGAAAGAAGAAGTCCCTGCAGTTGAGCCAGAGGCCACAAGGTCAGGATGGTTGATCGGCATATCAATACTCATTTCAGTTCTCCTCGTACTGGCCACAGTAGCTATAGTACTATATTTGAAAGGAATGCTATACTCAACTATGAAAGATATTTGGCAAGCGTTGTTGTCAACGTCAATTGACAACAACGACAATCCTAACTAGAAGGAAAAATGGATTTCTATAATAACATTGTTGCACGATTTTTATTAGTTAAACGATACAAATACGAGTTTTTTCGAGCTTTGTACCATCTGACAAAAAACACATTAGTCGTTCCGATAGACCCCCAAATTCACGAGAATTGTCTCAATCGGAGTGGCAAAGGTTCACATATACCATTCGATTCCCAACACCCACAGCTATCATTTCAAGCTTGATTAACTCAACATTTCGTTCGCCTTCATAGCGTCGCGACGCTATGAACACGACCGACGCTAAATTTTTTCGTCCGCACAGTGACAACTTAAATATTAAATTTCTTTGTTAATAAATGCACTTACGGACATCATCTTTATGTCCATGTTTTCACTATTAATCACATTTTAATATAGTGTACTTGTTATACGTCCAAATACATAAATACAGTCTGTTTCATGATCAAATAGACCTCAAGATGCGTTTTTTTAAGAATACGCACTGCTTTCGTTTGATGGCAAAGGTAGAGTTTTTTCAAAAATGATTATTCAAATGCTCAATATAATAGTTAATGATGTTGGCAACAAAATGGCTATCTTGAATTTGGCCATAAATATTACAGATACACTGTAAATAATAAAATACCTAAAGCTGCGCGCGGCACTCGAGTCGGGAAAAACGTACTATATCACTGTAAATTTCCTTCTAATTAAAGTTTATTCATTATTTGTCACTCTTGAACGTAATTAAAGCAAATCCTGATTAGAATAAATGTAATTCAAACAAAAAAGTACAGTCAGTTTCCAAAAGTGGGTCCCCCATTTCATTTTTTTAAGAAATTGACGGTTTGCAAAGACAATTGTCCAGTGGATATGTTTATAATTGTATGTTAGATATAATTATCTCCTAGCTGGGATAAAACATAACCTGATACCCATTCTTTGCGATTATGGCTGTACAAATAGTTGAATTCCTGAAAAAATATAAGTCACAGCGAGTGACACTCAATATTTTCTTTCACACTTCCCCACTTCAATGTCAAATTACTTACACATTTATTTTGAGGTATCTTACATAAGCAAAAGCATTTTTACAGGGAAATATAAAGAATATGTAGTTATAGACTGTTCCAAAAAGTGGGTCCCTAAATGTATAACTAGTAAATAAATATTTATATAAGTATTGTATTCATTGTACATTTGTCATTACGACAATTACACCATGTACATGTACATTGTTTAGCTATTAATGTCATTACATCAATAGTAGACATAAAGGCAATATAACTGTCAAATAAAAAATAGAAACCCTCCAAACAGTAAATGCAGATTGCTGCATGCAGCTTCAAGGCTCGAGTGCATAATGATAAATCGTACCGTTACTTACCGTTTATTAAAAATATTTTTTAAACTTTTAATATACAAAGCATATTTTGTACCGGTACTCACATATGGTGCAGTGACATGGCCAGTTGGGCGTAAAGAAGAAAGACAAATTGAAGCTGCGGGATTGCAATTTTTAAGGAGTGTAATGGGAGTTACGAAGATTGATAAGATGAGGAGCACGAAGATTAGGAAAGAACTAAGAGTAGAGAGTTTAAACTTTAAGCTAGGGAAAGAAAGGCTGAGGTGGTTTGGACACATGAAGAGGATGCAAAAGAACAGGATTCCGAAGATGCAATATGAACAAGACGCAGGAAACTAACAGAGAAAAAGAGGGAGGCCCAGACTGAGATGGGAAGACATTATAGCAATGGATTTCAAAGGAGAAATGCAGCTTGGGAAAGGATTAACCAGGAAAATGAACGGGAAGAACGAAAAAATATGGCAAAAACTGGTGGAGGTCCCTGAGGAAGAAGACAGTGACGAGGAAGAAAGATGATGCAGAGGAAGAATAGATTATGTGGAAGAAGCGTCAGGCATGGCTAGCCCATGGATAAGCCCGGGGAGCCAAGAATGTGGTGGGAACGTCCCACCCCCTACCCGACTTAGTTGGAAATAGGGCTCGATATTAATTAATTAATTTAGTAATTATTGTTGCCACAATAAGAAATTACGCAAAACGTAATTTTTTAAGATAATTAATAAATAAAGAAGTACAGTTTGTTCACAGTATTCGTTTGCAGAGAACTCATTTTGCTTCAAACATTGTTTTATATAATGGCTATCTCTAGTCAAAATGAACCGGCGCGGCTTCAGAAATGGTTGATATCTTCCATCATGTAACTCTAAAGGATTTATTCCTGAAAAGGATTCCAAGGCTCTTTTCCATATATCTGACTGATAGTTTGCACGTTTGATGTGTTTATGAAGTGCGTCTTTACAAGGAGGGACAAAGGTAGATTCTATGGTTCCCCTTTTCGTGCAGAACAACGAATAGCGCTAATCGTTTACTTTTGTTATGCTTTCTCCTTCATAAAGTTTATACACAAACTCTTCTACACCATCCATTGTTTCGGGATTCACATCAAAAGTTTGTCCGAGTAGAGCAACTGACTCGATGCTCGAAGAATTGCACAGAGTGGACTTTAAAACAATTATTTTTGCTGCAGCTATCTTTCCTTTTCCTTCAAAAGCGCTAACATGTACAACATCAAGATAATGCGTGCATCCCGAGAAGTGTGTTGCATGTTTCTGCCCCATAGCGTACTATGTAAGATTTTCATGTCTTCCAAATTTTCGCCTTTGAAGAGTGCCCGTTTGTAAGATAAGAGATTTCTTGAACAAAAATAGGCTACAAGGTTAGTTTTTAATTGCAGACAAATTACAAACAATGTTTATTTTTATTTGTACATTATTTATGTATTTATTAATTATTTTTTTATCGTTGTCATAATTACATTCATCAAGAAGAAACGGCGTCGACACTAGCAAACATTTTGCTAAAACACTTAAAATCCATGAAGAAATCTCGTGCCTCGAAGAGCCTTGCTGATGTCACAAACGAACATGACACATGTCATAGGTTCTGCCACAAGTGCTCATTGGACATCAGTGAACATCAGTGTAGTTAACCTTTTGGTTGATTGATGGCAAATGGAAGAGGATAATATGGCGACATCCGTGTCGTCACAAATAATAACAAAGTCTTCATATCCCGCTCCTGTCGCGTGATTAGCATGAAGTATAATTCTAGTATAAGCTTCTTCTTGCTACGATAAAGGATCTGGTACGTTATCAATACAGTCTAGTGTACCGATAACATTCAGTTCCACAATTTTCGAAGAATTGTAGAATAGAAACAATGAATGGTGTAGAAGAGTTTGTGTGTAATATTTATGGAGGAGATAGCATAACAAATAAAACGATTTGCGCTATTCGTTGTTCGTTGTTCTGCACGAAAAGGGGCACTATAGAACATACTTTTCTCCCACCTTGTAAGGACGCACGTCATATATACATCAACCGTGCAAACAATCAGTCTGATATAGGGAAATGAGCCATGGAATCTTTTTCAAAAATACCTCCTCCAGAGTTGCATGGATGGAAGATATCAACGATTTCAGAAGCTACGCCGGTTCTTGAAATATGGTTGATCATTGAACCAGCTCCAACTGATGTGCTGTAACTCTTAGCATGCAATTGTTCACGCCAATGTCTTCCATAGTCATGTTATTGATTGCGTAATTATCTTCGTCGTACCGACATGTGCAAAATACAGACTTGTACAAATTATGTCAGTACAAGAGAGGATGAGAACGAAGAAAACATCGACTCAGACGCGAATGAAGAGGTCTGAAAACGTAAGTGATGTTCCTATTGAAAATATGTTTTTTTAATTTTATATTATACATTTCACGTATCGAAATATGCATATCCTTTTCTTACAAAATGTCTATGCTATAGGCTACTGCAGGGATTTTGACTAGAGATAGACATTATATAACAATATTTGAAGCAAAATGAGTTCTCTGACAACACATATTGTGAACAGTGTTCACAACACTGAACAGACTGGACTTTTTTATTTATAATTTATCTTATAAATAATTACGTTTGCGTCATTTCTTTTTGTAGCAACAATAATTACTAAATATTCATAAAAATGATAAATAACGGTATGATTTGGCATTATGCACTCGAACCTGAAAGCTGCATGCAGCAATCTGCATTTACTGTTTGGAGGGTTTCTATTTTTTATTTGACAGTTATATTGCCTTTATGTCTACTATTATATTGTGTCTTAATGTAATGGTATATTAATAGCTAAACAATGTACATGGACATGGTGCTATTGTTGTAATGACAAATGTACAATGTATACAATTGTATATATAAATATTAATTTATTTACTAATTATACATTTAGGGACCCACTTTTTGGAACAGTCTATACCTACATATTCTTTATATTTCCCTGTAACAATGCTTTTGCTTGTGTAAGATACTCTCAGAATAATATTTTAAACGCTTAAACGCTATGCTTAAAGTAAGTAATTCGGCATTGAAGAGGGAAAGTGTGAAAGAAAATATTGAGTGTCACCCGTTTTGACACATTTTTTTTTCAGGAATTCAACTATTTGCATAGCCATAATCGCCAAAAAAGGATATCATGTTATGTTTTATCCCAGATAGGGGATTATTTTATATCTAATATACAACTAAAAACATATCCACTGGACAATTGTCTTTGCAAACGTTCAATTTCTTAAAAATATATAGCAGGGACCCATTTTTGGAAACTGACTGTACTTTTTTGTTTGAATTACATTTCTCCTAATCCTGATTTGCTTTATTTGCGTTCAAGAGTGAAAAATAATGAATTAACTTTAATTAGAAGGAAATTTACAGTGATATAGTACGTTTTTCCCGACTCGAGTGCCGCGCGCAGCTTTAGGTATTTTATTATTTACAGTGTATCTGTAATATTTATGGCCAAATTCAAGATAGCCATTTTGTTGCCAACATCATTAACTATTATATTGAGCATTTGAATAATCATTTTTGAAAAAACTCTACCTTTGCATCAAACGAAAGCAGTGCGTATTCTTAAAAAACGCATCTTGAGGTCTATTTGATCATGAAACAGACTGTATTTATGTATTTGGACGTATAACAAGTACACTATATTAAAACGTGATTAATGGTGAAAACATGGACATAAAGATGATGTCTGTAAGTGCATTTATAACAAAGAAATTTAATATTTAAGTTGTCACTGTGCGGACGAAAAAATTGAGCGTCGGTCGTGTTCATAGCGTCGCGACGCTATGAAGGCGAACGAAATGTTGAGTTAATCAAGCTTAAAATGATAGCTGTGGGTGTTGGGAATCGAATGGTATGCGTGAACCTTTGCCACCCCGTTTGAGCGAATAATTTTTCCTATCGGAACGACTACATGTCTAGCCACCGTCGACGCGAAATAACAGGACCCCGGGCACCCACTTGTGGGTCGAAGAACAATTGATCTGGAGGGGTGGATATTTTACGGAGAGATTGTAGGGGCTAACTTTGAAGTTTAGATTTTTTCTGTTTTCTTAGCCAACAACAAATGGATTCAATTCTTATCTTACAGAATTAATTTTAGTTAATTGTTCTATAGGTTTATTGCAAGTTTCCGAGGGTATTTTTTCTTCTTCAAATCAAGCGTCAGGTTTAAGTTTAGGGCTACGTGACACCTCAAAAGCACTATAAGAGAACATATTTAAATATGACGAACAGAATAACCGATCATCTGGAGGCTGCTCACATACTTTACTTCAAATCTTTAGGCCTCCGAAGCTCGTAACTATAAGTTTGTTGGTTAATGTTTGTAAATAGGCAACCGTTACTAGGTTTCAACTACTGAACTCGGATAATTTGTGTAAGTGTTGTAGAAAATAATTTAATAAATTATATAAACAATTTGATAAAATTTTGATCTATTTCATAATTTGTAAGAAAACTAATACGAAACGTAATTGTAGTTCAACACAAATAACTCTAATTCAGTAGTGTCTGACAGTTGGTCCGAATCAAAGAAAAAAATCAATACTGTATCTATATAAATCGTATTTGCTACATCGTATCAAATACACATAATTTAACATGGCAAGTATAGGACAAAGTATCTCCCCTTACGGACATAGGTATCCTTTTTAAACAACCTCCTTAAGTTTTCTTTTTGTTACATTCAAATTGGAGCTAATTATACGTGATATCGTATGTATGTGAAAAAAGCTAGATTTATATAAAACTTTAGATCGACTTTAATTCATATTGTAAAATAAGTTGCCGCGAATTGTCTCTGAAAGCGTGGTTGATCCATTATTGTGATATTACGTTGTATGTGATTGGTGATTAAAATCCGTCCTATAGGAACGAGACACGTAAGCTATTGTGAATGCGTTAAAACAATAGCCACCATTACATTTTGTGTAGAATTTATTAAAGGGGCTATTACCAAAAAGAATTATTCTGTATCACATAATCTTTAGCGTAATACCATTGAGTATACAACCTTTTAAAAAAATTATATCCTGTAAATGTGAATGTACACGAATTTATTAATTTTTTTGATCCAGAAATTTGCGAAAAGGGTCGTTTTGAGTAATTTCTTGAATCGGCTTTAACCTGCTTTTTTTAATAGAGAGGTACTAGAGCATCTTACCAATCTAAAATGGCCCTTTACAACATGGTGTCTTGAATCTGTGCACAAATATACACCCAAACACGCAAAAATATGCATTCCAAAAACACACCCTGTTGGGAATCAGCATATTTTGACCGAACCACTTGCTCAAATTACAAAACAAAATATTTGAGGATTTACTGAAAAGGCTGTAGAGTACGTCAATAATAGCCAATATTTTTTTGGATCAAAATCCTTGAAGGTCACGGGGCATAAAGTTCGCCCCCATGTTATTTCTTATGGAAGATTTTTGCCGATGGGACCTAGCTCGAAAATAACCATGTTTGACAATTTTTTGGGGGGTCATGGTGGACCCAATAATTTGTCTATTACTTTCTTAATTCATAACTAGTTAGCCTAATGAAATATATTTTTTGAGTTAAGCGGGTGAATACCCCTTTAAGCTATTGTAATCACCCTGTGGTCAAAATCTTAAGTCTATGAAAGTTTGCCTGAATGAAACCTTTAATAAAACAGCATTTTTCTTGGTGGGACATAACCTCAATAGCGGCCATTATATATTTTTGCTATTGTGTACCTGTACATCTAGTGCAAAATTAAATTTTGAGAATCTTTCTGGATATAGATTTTAACATATTTTTAGCTTCCACCTAATAAGGGAAAAAAGATTTCTATAATAAAAGTTGGTACACGATTTTTTTGGTCAAACGGTACAAAACTTGAATACACTCATATTTGTACCGTTTGACCAAAAAAATCGTATACCAACAGTTATTTCAGAATTTTTTTTTCCTTATACTAAGGTGGAATCTAAAGGTGTTTTGAAACTATATCCAGAAAACGTATTCTCAAAATATAATTTTTCACTAGATGTGCAGGCTACACAACACTGTCAAAAAACTACATGTTAATGGCCGAAAGTGAGGTTAGAACAGCTTATGTCCCGCAAAAAAAATTGTTTGCTGTTTTATTCAAGGTATTTTGCCAACTTTCGTGGACTTTTAAAGTTTTAATTTTAGGGGGATTACAATAATTCAAAGACAACCATGCATGTATTACAATTGATCGATATTATTTAAATCCTATAATTTGTTTTTGTTTTTGTTTGCAGGTATTATACTGATGTGGGTGGTTTTCGTGCTCATCACCAGCTGTACAACGAAACCAATCAACGTTGAAGACGAGATTAGAAGGGATACGGACACCTTGCTGTGCTCATTGGGATACGCACAAACATGACGAGGTACATATGTTTTGTAAGGATTTGGACAGAGGACATATACCACGCATATTCTTGAGAACAACTCACCTGAATGTACAAGGGAGCCAGATGGCAAACATATCTTATTGGCAAGTCCTACGGAACGCAGATTTCCGCTGTCTTCGTGAGCTAGATCTCTCAAGAGTAAACGCCCAGTACATAGCTCCAGAAACATTCAGCGACTCTATTCACATGACTACCAATCTAGAGAGACTTTACTTGTCGCACAATAACTTCAATAATCTGCATGACATTGGTGTTGCAGTAAGTGCACTTGAGAATCTCAAATTCTTGGATGTGAGAAATTCCACTAAAGAACCTTACACGCTTCAAGACATACAAGACCTGAGGAGCAAACTGTCCCCAAATATAGTAATTGTCTTTGATGAATCGACAATTTCCAACACACCAAAACAAGAAACATCGACACCTGCAGCTGTAGACGTGACACAATCAAACGTGACCAGTGGGAATCCAGAAGAAACAACGGTAGATGTCACTGAGCCTCCTGATCTTCCTGCCTTGGAAGAAGCTGCTGAAATTGATGAGGTGAAAGAAGAAGTCCCTGAAGTTGAGCCAGAGGTCACGAGGACAGGATGGTTGATCAGCATATCGATACTCATTTCAGTTCTCCTCGTACTGGCCACAGTAGCTATAGTACTATATTTGAAAGGAATTCTATACTCAACTATGAAAGATATTTGGCAAGCGTTGTTGTCAACGTCAATTGACAACAACGACAAATCCTAACTATAAGAAAAAATGGCTTTCTGTAATAACAGTTGGTTCACGATTTGTTTTTAGTCAAACGGTACAAATGCGGTTCTTTCGAGTTTTGTACCGTCTGACAAAAAAACATGTCTACCAACCGTCGACTCGAAATAACAGGACCCCGGGCACACACTTGTGGGTCGAAGAACAATTGATCTGGAGGGGTGGATATTTTACGGAGAGATTGTAGGGGCTAACTTTGAAGCTTTAGATTATTTCTGTTTTCTTGAGCCAACAACAAATGGATTCAAATGCTTATCTTTCAGAATTAATCTTAATTAATTGTTCTATAGGTTTATTGCAAGTTTCCGAGGTATTTTTCTTCTTCAAATCAAGCGTCAGGTTTAAGTTTAGGGCTACGTGACACCTCAAAAGCACTATAAAGAACATATTTAAATATGACGAACAGAATAACCGATCATCTAGAGGCTGCTCACATACTTTACTTCAAATCTTTAGGCCTCCGAAGCTCGTAACTATAAGTTTGTTGGTTAATGTTTGTAAATAGGCAACCGTTACTAGGTTTCAACTACTGAACTCGGATAATTTGTGTAAGTGTTGTAGAAAATAATTTAATAAATTATATAAACAATTTGATAAAATTTTGATCTATTTCATAATTTGTAAGAAAACTAATACGAAACGTAATTGTAGTTCAACACAAATAACTCTAATTCAGTAGTGTCTGACAGTTGGTCCGAATCAAAGAAAAAAATCAATACTGTATCTATATAAATCGTATTTGCTACATCGTATCAAATACACATAATTTAACATGGCAAGTATAGGACAAAGAATCTCCCCTTACGGACATAGGTATCCTTTTTAAACAACCTCCTTAAGTTTTATTTTTGTTAAATTCAAATTGGCGCTAATTATACGTGATATGTATGGAAAAAAAGCTAGACTTATATAAAACTTTAGATCGACTTATTCATATTGTAAAATAAGTTGCTGCGAATTGTCTCTGAAAGCGTGGTTGATTCATTACTGTGATGGTTTTAAAATCCGTCCTAGTAACGTGACACGTAAGCCTATTGTGAATGCGTTAAAACAATAGCCACCATTACATATTATGTAGAACTCATTGAAGGGGCTATTACCCAAAAGAATTATTTTTTACCACATAAACTATAGCATAAAACCATTGAATATAGAACCTTTTAATAAATAAAAATCTGGTAAATGTGATTTTACACGAATTTTTTAATTTGTTTAATCCAGAAATTTACCGAAAATTGTCGTTTTGGGAAATTTCTTAAATCGGCTTTAACCTGCTTATTTTTTCACATAGATAGGTACAAGAGCATCATAGCAATCTAAAATGGCCCTTTACAACATGGTGTCTTGAATCTGTGCACAAATATACACCCAAACACGCAAAAATATGCATTCCAAAAACACACCCTGTTGGGAATCAGCATATTTTGACCGAACCACTTGCTCAAATTACAAAACAAAATATTTGAGGATTTACTGAAAAGGCTGTAGAGTACGTCAATAATAGCCAATATTTTTTTGGATCAAAATCCTTGAAGGTCACGGGAAATAAAGATCGCCCCCATGTTATTTCTTATGGAAGATTTTTGCCGATGGGACCTAGCTCGAAAATAACTAAGTTTGACAATTTTTGGGGGTCATGGTGGCCCTAGTAATTTTTATGTTAATTTCTAAATTCATAACTAGTTAGCCTTAATGAAATATATTTTTTGAGTTAAGCGGGTGAATACCCCTTTTAAGCTATTGTAATCACCCTGTGGTCAAAATCTTAAGTCTATGAAAGTTTGCCTGAATGAACCTTTAATAAAACAGCATTTGTTTTCTTGTGGGACATAACCTCAATAGCGGCCATTATATATTTTTGCTATTGTGTACCTGTACATCTAGTGCAAAATTAAATTTTGAGAATCTTTCTGGATATAGATTTTAACATATTTTTAGCTTCCACCTAATAAGGGAAAAAAGATTTCTATAATAAAAGTTGGTACACGATTTTTTTGGTCAAACGGTACAAAACTTGAATACACTCATATTTGTACCGTTTGACCAAAAAAATCGTATACCAACAGTTATTTCAGATTTCTTTTTCCTTATACTAAGGTGGAATCTAAAGGTGTTTTGAAACTATATCCAGAAACCTATTCTCAAAATATCATTTTTCCTGGTGTGCAGGCTACACAACTGTCAAAAACTACGTATTAATGGCCGAAAGTGAGGTTAGAACTTAAGTCCCGCAAAAAAAAAATGTTTGCTGTTTTATTCAAGGTATTTTGCCAACTTTCATGGACTTTTAAAGTTTTTATTTTAGGGTGACATTAATTCAAAGACAACCATGCATGTATTGCAATTGATCGATATTATTTAAATTATATATTTTGTTTTTGTTTTTGTTTGCAGCTATTATACGGATGTGGGTGGTTTTCGTGCTCATCACCAGATGTACAACGAAACCAATCAACGTTGAAGACGAGATCAACAAGGACACTAACACGGACCTATGCTATTGGGATCCGCTCAAAACATGACGAGGTACATATGTTTTGTAAGGATTTGGACAGAGGACATATACCACGCATATTCTTGAGAACAACTCACCTGAATGTACAAGGGAGCCAGATGGCAAACATATCTTATTGGCAAGTCCTACGGAACGCAGATTTCCGCTGTCTTCGTGAGCTAGACCTCTCAAGAGTGAACGCCCAGAACATAGCTCCAGAAACATTCAGCGACTCTATTCACATGACTACCAATCTAGAGAGACTTTACTTGTCGCACAATAACTTCGATAATCTGCATGACATTGGTGTTGCAGTAAGTGCACTTGAGAATCTCAAATTCTTGGATGTGAGAAATTCCACTAAAGAACCTTACACGCTTCAAGACATACAAGACCTGAGGAGCAAACTGTCCCCAAATATAGTAATTGTCTTTGATGATGTATCGACAATTTCCAACACACCAAAACAAGAAACATCGACAGCAGAAACTGTAGACGTGACACAATCAAAAGTGACCAGTGGGAATCCAGAAGAAACGACGGTAGATGTCACTGAGCCTCCTGATCCTACTACCATGGAAGAAGCTGCTGAACCTGATGAGGCGAAAGAAGAAGTCCCTGAAGTTGAGCCAGAGGTCACGAGGACAGGATGGTTGATCAGCATATCGATACTCATTTCAGTTCTCCTCGTACTGGCCACAGTAGCTATAGTACTATATTTGAAAGGAATTCTATACTCAACTATGAAAGATATTTGGCAAGCGTTGTTGTCAACGTCAATTGACAACAACGACAAGCTTCTACCTAAGAAAGAGGACGATAATAGAAATAATGACATTGACAGTGTTGAAGATTGCGATACACTTTTGTCGATTAAGACTGTTCGGACCGTTTAAATATACAAATATTATTATACTAGATTACTTCCCCCACTAGTTTATTTCTAGATAGGTTTCATACAAAAGTAACGTTTACAAGGATGTAGATTGTAGACTTATCAAGAGAAGCTAGACGAATGTCCGGTTATTCATTCATTCATTCATTCATACATTAGGGAAAAAAAATTAAAAAAGTTAAAAAAGTTATGGACGGATGGAGACTGGTAACAGAATTAATTGGATGAGCGAAGCGAAGACCCCCACCCCACAAAAAAAAAATCGCTCGGGTGTTTTTGTTAGTTTGATTGTTTGTATTTTTGTCTGTTTGAGCTCTACCGAGCAAACGGCAAATGCGATCTTGATGAAAATTTGAGGGGACTTTCGAAATCTCTAAACTTAGAATTGCCACCTTTTTGGGTTCGATCGTCAAATATTTCTTATGATTATCGTAAACGGCTATACTCTGATCTTGATGAAACTTTATGGGAACGTTTAAAATCACTGAAGTTTTAAATGTTATGATTTTAGAGACATTTGAAGAACTATTTCTCATAGAAATTGTACTTTTACGATTTTTTCCTGTTTTTAATGCGATGTTTTCGTGATATTTTGGCCGATTTTGACCAAACGGGTGGGGCTACCACATTCATATTTTACATTGACATAAAGATTATAGTGTGTTTTGAAAGAAAAAGTTACAAAATTTAGTCAAAATTCATAGAAATAAAGGTCTCAAGGCCTTTTACAGGTGTATTATTAACAAGTAATGTCAAGTAACTATAGAAAAAGTAATGAGATCCCACTTAAAAACGTAATCATTGGACATAAATATTCGAAAAAAGCTCATCCATCAACGCGACTGGAAAAAGCGTTCGCGAAGCGACCTAGTAATGTATAAGATTGTTATGCACTGGTATCGACTCGAGGATGTTCCGGCCCGTTTTTCGATTTTCTCAGATTGCACTTAATTACATATTTGAGAAAATTGAAAAACGGTCCGGAACAACCTTGGGTCGATGCGATTTCAGTGGAATACGTCTTATATAATATAACTAGGCCACTTCGCGAACGCTTTTTCCAGTCGCGTTGATGAATGAGCCTTTTTTAATATTTCTGTCCAATGATTACATTTTTAAGTGGGATCTCATTATTTTTTTATAATATAGCCTAGTTACTTGATATTACTTGTAATTATACACCTGTAAAAGGCTTATATTAAAACCTTTATTTCCATGAATTTTGACCAACTTTTTCTTTCAAAAGGTACTACATCACCATAATCTTTACGCCAATGTAAAATATGAACGTTGTAGCCCCACCCGTTTGGTCAGAATTGGCCCAAATATTACGAAAATATCGTATTAAAAACCGGGAAAAATCGTAAAAGTACGATTTCTATGATACATATTTCTTCAAATGTCTCTAAAATCATAACATAATATGTTACTTTACTTTTATTTTCGGAATTTTAAACGTTGCCATAATGTTTCCTCAAAATCGGAGTAGCCGTTTACCAAATTTTACTTAACTATTTCATTAAAAATCGACAAAAATCGTAAAAAGTACGATAATCATAATAAATATTTTGTCAGTTGTATCCAAAAACGTGGCAAGTCGAATTTCATAGGTTTCGAAGATCCCCACAAATTTTCATCAAGATCGCATATGCCGTTTGCCCGGTAGAGCAAAAACATACAAAAATACAAAAAAAAAAAAAACACCCGTGCTAATTTTTTTGGGGGGTCAGTGAAATTGAAGTCTTCGCTTCGCTCATCCAATTTCCAATTTCTTGCTTTGTATTGGTCCATCCTGTTAGATAGATATAGGTAGGCGTATTAAGGTGGTGGCATTAATTACCAGAGAAAAACAATTTATTGTCTGCTGACCAACCATTAACTTTATAAAATAAACAAAAAATGCATTTCTTTAATAAACTAATTACAATAGTTATTTAAATAACTTTGGAAGGTATTATCCGAACCCTTCATAATAGAGATTATTGAAATGTGTTAAAAATATATCTGAATGAGTCAAAGTTTAAAAATTTACAAGTTTCCAAGTTTAAATTTGGTAAATTAGTAACTTAATAATTTAAATTTTGTATTTTATATTCTGTTGGATTTTTAAATTGAAATTTGTATTTAAATAACTTTATTTTAAAATAAGTTAATAAAAATAGGTAATATTTAAGCAAAAGTAATGTGTATATAATTCTTACGGAAAGTAATGGATGTATTGATGTATTTATCTATATACTATGTTTAAAGTTTTGGTTGGTGTCTTTTGTTAGGAATCGAAATATTAATTTTTGATTTGATTAATGTATGTTACATTCATGTTTGATTCATAAAACATAATATAACTATATAATATATTATATATATGCACAATATTCTATGATAGTATTTTGTGTAACTATGTATTTCTGAATGTAATAATGTTATAGCGAAAGCTGAAGAAATAAATCATCAACTACACTCTCATTACATTGTAAATAAAGTTCACACTTTCAATTAATTATCACCATCAAATAATATTATTTTCTTAAGAGATTTGTACAATTTTATCATTATTCTTTTCAATTCAAATGCTGTATGTTTTTATAATGATGCACTTTATTATATTTTGATGTACGTAATGTTATAAGTGTTAGTTGTTTGAATGTTTGTATTGTGGGTCTATTGAGGTCTTCAATTGTGTTTAATCGTCGAGTTTTTATAAAGTTTTTGATTATCTATTTTTGTTTAAACTTGCTACATAATTCTTCATGACTACTTTTTCGGGTAGACCGAGTAAGTGTAGGCAAGTTATTAATAAATTACCTTGGAACACCAACGTTTCGTGGCCGCTGTGGTCCACATTGTCAAGGTGACTGAAGATGTTATTGTTTGTCGTTTTCTTCCTCGTCGCATCTCGCCCCCTCCTCACGTGACCCTCGACCGCCCACTCTGCCTGCCCGGATGGCGTCAGGGGTTGTTTGATGTATCACAGATGTCCATGTCTTGCTGACCCCTGACGCCATCCAGACGCAACAAGGGCAGATCGCAGGCAGAGTGGGCGGTCGAGGGTCACGTGAGGAGGGGGCGAGATGCGACGAGGAAGAAAACGACAAACAATAACATCTTCAGTCACCTTGACAATGTGGTCCACAGCGGCCACGAAACGTTGGTGTTCCAAGGTAATTTATTAATAACTTGCCTACACTTACTCGGTCTACCCGAAAAAGTAGTCATGAATGTGTATAACCGAGAAAGCTTCAAACAAACCATTGCTACATAATGTTAATTTTAATTACCTACTTTAATATTAATTTTATTATATTTACTATTTAGGGATATCACACACAATTCTGTGTTTAAGGGCTATGCACGTTGTGATATTCCTAATGATTGTTTACATACTGTGATGATCATTGAATAATAAATAAATAAAAAATATATCTGTGCAATGTTCCAAAAACCATATCAATATAATTTAGTTAGCAAATAATAATTAGATAACAAGGTTTTTAAGCATTAAAAAAATGTTTGCCCCAACTGGGATGATAATTACTATGAATCAATGTCTATAAAGCGAGCTTATGCTTAAAAATCTTGTATTAATTAATTAATTAATTAATTGATATTAACAAATTAATATTTGTAATAATCTAAATATCTCACGTGGCATGTGCATAGCGACGCAGCCACAAGCCGCCAGGGTGTAGTTGGTGACACACTCCAGCTCACAGTTGGCCTGGGAGTAGATGCGGAAGAACTCTAGTGTTAGTAATAATCTAAATATCTCACGTGGCATGTGCATAGCGACGCAGCCACAAGCCGCCAGGGTGTAGTTGGGGGACACACTCCAGCTCACAGTTGGCCTGGAGTAGATGCGGAAGAACTCTAGTGTTAGTAATAATCTAATATCTCACGTGGCATGTGCATAGCGACGCAGCCACAAGCCGCCAGCGTAGTTGGTGACACCTCCAGCTCACGTTGGCCTGGAGTAACCGGAAGAACTCAGTGTAGTAAATTAAGCGAGCGAAGCGAGCGTTTCCATTTGACTCTGCCGGAAAAATGAGGCACTCGTTTTGTTTTTTTTTTTTTTGTTTGTTTTTTTTTTTTTTTTTTTTGATGTCTCGCCATAACGTTCGAACGGGGGCCCGGATGGGGTTGAAATTTTGACCATCCGAAAGCTTTGTTCTCGTTGATGCCATTAGTTTTGTGGCAAAATCGTTCAAAAGTTAAAAGTTACATTAAAGTTAATCGAATTTTTTTTTTCAACAAACCCGGCGACAAATCTGAGATAGCCAAATTCATTTAGAATGTCCGTCCGTCACGAATATGTTATTTTAGTTGATCCGATCAAGTCGTGTAGATGGAAATTACATTATACAAAGTCAACGTTGCCATGGCAACGAAAGAGGGCGTGAAGTTTCCTAAATGCACGCACCTAGAGTAATCAAAACTTTCGAGGAAGCAGTCTATTATTTGTCACCAAAGAGTTTAAATTGTTTCCATGAGTCAGGTCCTCTAGATGGCGGTGATTTATCCACAAGTAAGATTACTACGGTTTACCCAAATACTTGGCAATATAAAATATCGGAAACAGGCCCTGTGGACAGCGAACGTCGCAAATTTTAAAATTAAAAAATGTGCTTGGGGTCTAGCTATAACCTGCTCGCTATATCACGCGTCCACTGAGCGTTTCCTAGTCTAAATATCTCACGTGGCATGTGCATAGCGACGCAGCCACAAGCCGCCAGGGTGTAGTTGGTGACACACTCCAGCTCACAGTTGGCCTGGGAGTAGATGCGGAAGAACTCTAGTGTCCTCTCAGACTCGTAGTAGCACTGCCGCTTGTCGGGAGGGTAGCCCCTCAGACGAGGACTAGTGGTCGTCATCTCAGGCATCACAGTTACTTCCACTTGTGTCTTCAAGTCTACAGAGATGACAGGATGGTGGGTGGCCTGGGGGAACTCGCCAGGACTGTGCAAGTAGATCTGAAGACAATAATTTTATAATCCTATTTACCGCTTTACTCCTTCACTAAAAAGACTATGGGATCGAAACTCATTCAGGTTGCTCCTCTGTTAAAGGGGCTATTACCTCAAAAAATTATTTTCTACCACATAATCTATAGCACAATACTAAAATAAGATGATCGTTTAAAAAATTATATCTTGTAACTTTGATTTTACACGATTTTTTAAAATATTTTTTGATCCAGAAATTTTCGAAAATTGATGTTTTGGGAAATTTCTTAAATCAGTCTAAACCTGCTTCTTTATTGTTCCATTTATATTCATTAGAGTATCGTACCAATCTAAAATGCCCCTTTATAACATCATGTCTTGAAACTGTGCACAAATATACTCTCAGATACGCAAAAAATATGCAATCTAAAACCACACACCTTCTT
The DNA here is from genome assembly GCA_024449915.1 of Sweltsa coloradensis. Classification (NCBI taxonomy): domain Eukaryota; kingdom Metazoa; phylum Arthropoda; class Insecta; order Plecoptera; family Chloroperlidae; genus Sweltsa; species Sweltsa coloradensis. Next base: position 102,279 of record JAMZAV010000531.1, read on the forward strand.
GGTTGTCAGGTTATTTTGACCGAACCACTTAATTAAATTACAAAACAAAATGTAGAGAATTTACAGAAAATGCTGTGAAGTATGTAAATAATTGCTTATATTTTTTTGGATCAAAATCCTCCAAGGTCACGGGGCATAAAGATCGTCCGCATGTTATTTCTTATGTGAGATTTTTGCCGATGGGACCTAGCTCGAATTTTTTGCGGGTCATGGTGGACTCAATAATTTTTCTGCCGCAATTGCTAAATTCATTACTAGTTAGTCTCATTGAAATATATTTTTGAGTTTAGCGGGTAATACCCCTTTAACTAAGAACATCAAAACAATTTTGTTAATTGTTTCTAATCGGGCACAAGACAAAATTGCCTCGTAAAAGTTATTTTAATGTGCCACAACACCTATCAAAGCATCCAATGTAGATGGATTTGTTTCTGCTAGATAAAATATGTTCATCTGTTTTTCTTGAAATTGTCAAAGATAAAAAGGGATTATCTTAAATTGTATTTTCTACGAATTTTTTTACTTACCGGTATTTTTTTTTTGAATTTGTACTTACAATCGGAAACATAGAGAATACGACGTAGAAAAAATATTTTTAAATTTGGCGAACTCAAGAATAACAGTTAAAAATTTGTTTGTAAAGTTAAAGTAGATATGAAGTTTCTGAGAAGCATTGTAGGTAAGACTAGATGAGACCGAATAGGATATCCGGGATCAAGAAGGCGTGAGAAATTTAATGAAGCGAATTGGGGAGAGAAGATTAAAGTGGTTCGGATATGTCAAAAGGATGGAAAGAGCGTAGGAAAAGATGTGGAACAGCGAGGAAGAGACTGGAATGTGGTGGAAGAAGAGGAGTTGAGGCAGGACAGAAGAAGATGGAGAGGCCGACCCAACGCAGAGTTGGACGTGGCAACAGAAATTAACTAAATGAAATAAATGAAATTAAAGCGAGGTTAAAGTGTACCAAAATTAAATGTCACATTACCTTGAAATTCCGCACATTATTCGTACATGGATCGAATATGTCGTCAATAAGAGTCATCAAGTTAAGTCGCAGCCCATTATTGTACATACTCCCCACCGTGGCTCTAACCGGATACAGGTCTAGTTCGGCATCGTCAGTGGCAGCAGCATAGTCGTCATTTCCTTCATACTTATCACCATCATCATCATCATCAACAACATCATCATCATCATCATCATCATCACCATCATCATCATCATGAACAACAACATCATCATCAACACGACCATATTGACGTTCTGGGGGTCCAATTATTGTGCTGCTTTTCAATAAAATCCATTCTGTAATCCGGGTCAGCCTGTTTTCTGAAAATATAATAATACCATTCTTGATTATAATTTGTATGTGCGAACATATTCTCACCACAACAAAATAAGAAACATTTGTTTTGTGATTCCTGCTGTAGGTTACACTTAGTTTACCCTGAGTGACCCTCACTAAGGTTATCCCTTTAAGTGTAGGGCTAAAAAAAACATTTGCTTTCTGCCTTACAAATAATTGTAATTCGTGATTTTTTAAAAAAAAATCCTTGATATTAAGGAATAAAATACTGATTTTGGATTCCAAATTGACATCAAAGTTTAAAAAAATTTAATGTTATTTATTTTCAAAAATAAGATTTTGTTTGCAATTTTTCCTTCTTACCACATTTTTTTCAAGTTTATATTGAATCTACTACAGACAAACAAAATATCCGGTACATCCTGGAAATTTGTGTATTTTTGTGTTTTTATACGCAATTTACACAAAAGGAAAAAAAGAAAAGGAAAAACGTTAAAAAAGAAAATCGAAAAGAAAAAAATAATCAACATTACCGACAGTGTTGGCTCTAGCATCAAGCGCACAACTCTGATTCGGGAGGCCCCGGGTTCAAATAACGTCGAGACCGGCAATCCTGACTGAAGGTTTCCCCGAGGTTTTCCTCAGTCATTAATGCGTATGTAAAGGATGAGTCCTCTTAAGCAGCACTCGGACATCCCTTCACAATTTTCCTAACTCCAATATACCTAGTAGACACCTAAAGAGGGGCATGAATTGCACCCTGGGCAGGCTTCCCACTAAAAAGTATTTGTTATTATTTTAAGACAATATAATATAGAAAACATATATCAATTAAATATAATTTAATTTTAATTGAAAATAATTAATGGAATAAATATACAAATGTTAGGAAAATATAAAAAATAATTATAAAAAGCGGGGGAAAACGTAAAAAAAAATCGAAAAGAAAAAATAATTTACATAAGATTGTAGTTTTTGTAAATGTATACTTACACGCCGTGTTGATATAGATCAGCAATATCAATCAGGTTATATGTGTAACAAAAGCCGTCTTCAGTCAATAGTGGAGAGAATGCAAATTTAGGGTTCTCTGAGTATCCCCCCATAAATCTGTAATTTGGCACAACTTCGTCAATTGGCGGTGACATCTGGAAACAATATAACATAAATACATAAATTCGTATTTAGAGTCTACCCATCTCAGTCACAGAACTGTATTTCAGTGGAGACATTAAATGTAAAGCATACCAAGCCAACCCTGTATGCGCCGACACATTCGACGAGCGAACAATGACCAACTAGAGACCGGCATATTTTAAGTATGAAAAAAAGTGGACCATATTATTTGTATAACTTATTAAGGCTTTCACGGCACGGAATGTTATCATTAAAAGTAATTGGTCGTGACATTTCGAGCAAGATCAGTCCCAAGAAAGTGGAGTTCGTCATCAACAAACGCATGCAATGCTAGGGACTAGATGAATTTGGTTTCAATTTGTTTTGTGGCCCGCCCGACTGTTCAAGATTATAATTTATTGGCTATCGATTCACAAGGTTGGGGCACCACTGTTAGTTTTGCAGCATTGTTAAAGGGGTATTCACCCGCTAAACTCAAAACATTATTTTAGGCTAATCAGCCTAACTAGTAATGAATTTAGCAATTGATATAAAAATTATTGGGTACACCATGACCGGGAAACAAATTGTCAAACTTGGTAATTTTCGAGCTAGGTCCCATCGGCAAAAATCTCCCGTTAAGAAATAACATAGGGACGATCTTTATGCCCCGTGACCTTGGAGGATTTAGATCCAAAAAAATTTCGGACATTATTGACGTACTCTACAGCCTTTTCTGTAAATTCTCCTTGTTTTGTTTTGTAATTAGGGTAAGTGGTTCGGAAAATTAAAAAAAAAAAAAAATGCTCATTCCCAACAGGGTGTTGTGTTTTTGGAATGCATATTTTTTAGTGTTTGAGAGTATATTTGTGCACAGTTTCAAGACAGGATGATATAAATAGACATTTTAGATTAATACGATGCTCTAGCATCTATGTGGAACAAAAAAGAAGCAGGTTAAAGCCGATTTAAGAAAATTCTTAAAAACGTAAATTTTCGCAAATTTCTGGATCAAAAAAATTAAAAAATTCGTAAAAAATCACAGGTACAAGATATTTGGATGAGCGAAGCGAAGACTTCAATTTCACTGACCCCCCAAAAAATTTAGCTCGGGTGTTTTTTTTTGTTTGTTTGTTTTTTTTTTTTGTTTTTTTTTGTCTGTTTGTTCGCTCTCTACCGGGCAAACGGCATATGCGATCTTGATGAAAATTTGACAGGACCTTCGAAATCTCTGAACTTAGACTTGTCACGTTTTTGGGTACAATCGAAGAAATATTTCTCATGAATATCGTACTTTTACGATTTTTTTCGATTTTTAGTGCGATATTTTCGTGACATTTGGGCCGATTCTGACCAAACGGGTGAGGCTACAACGTTAATATTTCACATGGACATTAAGGTAATGGTGATGTATTGCTTTCTGAAAGAAAAAATTGAAAAAGTTAGCCAGAATTTCCAGAAAAAAAGCTATTAATATAAGTTTTTTGATTTTTTCGTGCGATATTTTCGTGCCATTTGGGCCAATTCTGACCAAACGGGTGGGGCTACAACGTTCATATTATACATGGACATTAAGGTTATGGTGATGTAGTGCCTTTTGAAAGAAAAAGTTGGAAAAGTTAGCCAGAATCCATAGAAAAAAAACTTTTAAGATAAGTTTTTTAAGGTAAATAATACCAATTGACAAGAAACAATAGAAACTTGACAACAATCCCCTACAATGCGTAGGCAACAAAACAAAGCACTTGAAAAGTAAAGATATCCCACGCAAACTAAAAACTTTAAAAAGCTCATCCATCAACGCGGCGGGACTTTAGCGTTTTCCTGGTTTTTTAAACGGTCCTCTAAGTTTAGTATTGTGCTATTAGATTTTTTGCAAGAAATATTTTTTTGAGGTATTAGCCCCTTTATCTCAAACCAAATCAAGTCACTTTATTCACAAAATATGTACTAGTGTGTACATCTTTGTTTTGGTCCTAACTAGAAGAAGTGTTTCGCAAGATGTGTTTCATACAAACCTCTCGCAGGAATTCAACACTGCTTTCATTCAGAAATGTGTTCGACAAACTATAGTAGATGCACATTATGTTGTTACACAACAAGCAAGCGTCTCGGAGATTCTTGAATCTGCACAACAAAACAATCATACTTATTACTATCACTATGCCCCCATACACCCAAGGGATGATACAAGGGGGGCGGGTGGGGGAGAGAGACCGCCCCCCATGACTTTGAGACTCACATTTTCATTTTATTGGCAATAATTGGAAAATTGCAACTTTGAAACGCCTAAAACACGTTGTTTAAAATTTTTAAATTATATCATAATGTTATGTGATAGTGATATTAAATCTTATTATAACTAATTTTTGAAATGATTATTATCATTGTCACATATTATGTAATAATTTTTGAACGTGTTTTAAGGCGCTTCAAAGTTGCAATTTGCAATTTTTTAAAAAAATCGCCTTTGGGATAAGGGCCCCTGACATCTCGTACTATAAAACCGAGAATTATCAAATTATCATCACCAATTATCACTACTATCACCTATTATGTCATTATAAAGTGATGCCTACCAACTAGACATACCTGCTATTGGAATTATATTAAATATGTATAGATAAAAAGAGTTTAGGAATGGTATAAGCCAGTACTAAAACCCATAATATAATGAATATGTGGTAAATGCGTCCTAAGCACCTTATTAATATCGAATCATTTATCACAGAGTTCTAACTTACTCCTTCTCATATCCTTTATCACTAAAGGACTGCTGAGCAAGGCTATCTAGGTCCGTTAAATTCAGGAGAGTTTGCTTGATCTTGACGCTGCTACAGACAGTCACTGCCGGGAATGGAACTTCCCAAGTATTTCGTGTGTTCGGCTCTGATGTTATGATGACGGGTGCTGTCTCCCACTTGTCCCATACTTGAAGTACCAGGTAGACGCATGCGCAGGTGCTCATAACTAGAGCCACCACCCACAATAACCTGGACACAAGGAGAACACGACACATTATAGCTGGAGTAAACGCTGTCACCTTGTGCCATTTGGGCTTCGCCTAGGAAGAATAACTGACACAGAAAACACGAACAGGTCATTGTATAAATTCCCAATTCTTAGCCAGTGTGTATTCTTCTTCTTCTACATATGGTCACTGTGTTGAATCCAGCTATAATCCCAGGGGGGGGGGGCAAAGCCTGTAAACGTTCCAAAGTTGCTTGGCAGTCTTTGTCGTTTATTTAAGGATAGGAAATCGGTATAGGTTACAAGTACCAAAGGTTATTTTTGATGGGTTCCTGGATTAGCAGTTCATAACTGATAGGACTAATAAGTACTGTGGATACACATTTATTTATATTCACACAGAATTTAAAAAAAAAACAAATTAATATATAGATAGACCTTAAACCAAAAAAGAATGATTAATTAACCCTTTGATAAATTTTACTGATTCAGATAATCAACTACTCGTTTTTAATAAATCTTACTATAAAAATTTAAAAGGAATCTAAGTAGTTGTTAGGGCTACTAGTAGTACCTTTCCATCGAATTCTAACTTAACACTTATCATATAACTTATAATCTATAATGATTTATTACGTTATTCAATGTTTTTTTGCTTTAATAAAATCAATTCGTGGATTTGTACTGTCTTTCTAGCTAATTGTCCACACTATTCATGTTTTACTTCAAATTCAGTTGTTTTCTACTTTTTATATATATTGTCCGATATTGACGTTGGGGTGCTGCTGATAATTAAATTTGAAACGTTCTGACCTGTGCGTTTGGGGTGTGGCCAAACTCTTGGCGTGAACTGTACTGGCGTACGAATTTCGCTCCAGCCGACGACTGCGACGGGCCAGGCGTGGTGTTGTTGTTGCGTCCGCACGGTTAGCTCACACGTGGGATTAAATTTGTTGATGGTGGCTTGAAGCTGATTGAAGTTGATGTAAGATGATTAAATGTAGATTTTATTTATACAGTCGCACTTTACTTGGTTAACAAACACTGATTTTAAATACGTTCCACTTGCACTGCCGCTCACCTCACTCTGGGGTGGTTCACACTGCTGGCCGGCCGCCAGTCGACACTCAAGTTGTCGTCGCGTTTCACCCCCGCGCATCGAGCTCCCCAGGCCAGTGGCTGACCTACTTTCACTGGTACAGCTGGCTTACAACTTACATTTTTCTACAGTCTCTCCTAAAAACATGTGGACAACATACTAAACTTAAACCTTAACTGTAGCCCTACTAATAATAACGGTTACAACTGCCCCCCATTCCGAAAAAACCGCAACCCGGGAGATGGTGAGGGAGTTTTGGAATCAACGGTACAAGGCAGGGAAGTATACAGATTGAGGCTGGAAATGTCGTACACAACTCTTAGATGTCCAGTCGAAGGATCCCCGAGAGTATTTTGCAGTTGGATACTTTTCCCTTTCCACTGCATCAGGCCCTTCGTACAGCAAGACACTTGTGAGTGACTTCTTGTCCTCATCCCCTTTTTCCTTGCATTTTTTCCTTGATGATTCCTGTCGAAGTCCCCAAGTGAGTAGCCAACGATTCGGAGTTAGCAACACCCATAAGGACAGCTCACTCCCTTTTGTCTGAAGTTTGGATTTCATATTCTTCATTTGTTATGCTCTTTTTGGTTTATCTTTCTTAGAAATTGCTTTTCCACTTTGATGTTTAATTTCACTGTCAACTCTTGGTGCAAAATTATGGCCCGCAAGTGGGGGCATGGTATTGAGGAAGGCCTTCTTGTTTCCGACGTTCATTCCACCTGTCTTCATTGCTTGAGTGGCATTGGAAATTTTTCCCGCCTCCTTATCTCGCTCCTGCTGCTGCACTAGATCCCGCTCCACCAAATCTGGATCATCTGTCCAAATTTTATCCGGTGACTTGTCCTGGAGAACCTTCTGCTCTTGTTGTTCCTCCGATGTTTGCTTGCTGCTCTCATGTTTGCCCTCCGGCGCCAGGCACCAAATACCTGCATCCTCGCCTTCTTGGCATTTTCCTGCAACCTCCTGAGCCTTGACGGTTTCAGAGTCTTCGCTCCTATAATCAGCTTGCGCCCGTTGTTCTAGGGCTGTAACCGTAAACTCGAGCGTAGATTTGAGACGTTCTATTTTGTTCCCATTTTCAGCTATTTTGTTTGATATTTTCTCCCCAAACTCTCTAAGCAGTTTTTCCAAATCAATTTCAGGCATTGCTACTAATCCAAATTTTGTCGTTGGGCGCCACTGTAAACGTTCCAAAGATGCTTGGCAGTCTTTGTAGTTTATTTAAGGATAGGAAATCGGTATAGGTTACAAGTACCAAAGGTTATTTTTGATGGGTTCCTGGATTAGCAGTTCATAACTGATAGGACTAATAAGTACTGTGGATACACATTTATTTATATTCACACAGAATTTAAAAAAAAAAAAATTAATATATAGATAGACCTTAAACCAAAAAAGAATGATTAATTAACCCTTTGATAAATATTACTGATTCAGATAATCAATTACTCGTTTTTTTATGAATCTTACTCTAATAATTTAATAGGAATCTAAGTAGTTATTAGGGCTACTAGTAGTACCTTTCCATCGAATTCTAGCTTAACACTTATCATATAACTTATAATCTACAATTATTTATTACGTTATTCAATGTTTTTTTTGCTTTAATCAAATCAATTCGTGGATTTGTACTGTCTTTCTAGCTAATTGTCCACACTATACAGGTTTTACTGCAAATTAAGTTGTTTTCGCCTTTGTATATATATTGTCCGATATTGACGTTGGGGTGCTGTTGATAATTAAATTGAAACGTTCTGACCTGTGCGTTTGGGGTGTGGCCAAACTCTTGGCGTAAACTGTACTGGCGTACGAATGTCGCTCCAGCCGACGACTGCGACGGGCGAGGCGTGGTGTTGTTGTTGAGTCCGCACGGTTAGCTCACACGTGGGATTAGATTTGTTGATGGTGGCTTGAAGCTGATTGAAGTTGATGTAAGATGATTAAATGTAGATTTTATTTATACGGTCGCACTTTACTTAGCTAACAAACACTGATATTAAATACGTTCCACTTGCACTGCCGCTCACTCACTCTGGGGTGGTTCACACTGCTGGCCGGCCGCCAGTCGCCACTCAAGTGTCGTGCGTTTCACCCCCGCGCATCGAGCTCTCCAGGCCAGTGGCTGACCTACTTTCACTGGTACAGCTGGCTTACAACTTACATTTTTCTACAGTCTCTCCTAAAAACATGTGGACAACATACTAAACTTAAACCTAAACTGTAGCCCTACTAATAATAACGGTTACAAGCCCCCGGGAATAAATTGACTACATGCAATGTATATTCCTTCATTTTGAAATGTCACTTTGCCGTTTTTGAAAGGGCACGAACATATTGCTTTTTTGAAAGTGTTTGTTAAGGTTTATGTTTGTAACTGTAATCAAATAGGCAGACCCTACGAAAAACGTGTGGGCAACTCACGAGGTCAGGAATTCGATTTGTGAATGTATGGTCATTCGAAGGGTTCCGACTTCTGTTTAGGAAATTCCCAATTATGTCTTCTTTAATATGGTGGCTCGCAGTCGCGCCTTGAGTGGATATGCACTTGCGGACTGATAGATGCAGTATGTGGGGCAAATAGTCAGTGAACTTTTCGATGCGAAATCACTATTATCAGGTAACCAATGCGTAGGCATCCTGTAGAAGGCAATGCACAAGTGTCAACATTGACAATGATTCGTGCATGAGGGGGAAGGTGAGGGGTTGTGTCTAAAGAATATACAAATATTCAGTTACTAGTCCATTTTATGATCAACTGAGAGTAGCTGTTTTGGCGTTGCTTCCAAATGCAGAACAGTTTGGCTAGCCCCAACTTTCTTTGTGTCGTCTTAATAGGGGTTGCAGCTATAATTTGTGTCACCATATCCTGAGCCCGGCGTTTTGTGGGTTCAAAGAGCGCAGGCTGTGGTGGTCACGTTGTAAACGTATCACAGTTTGACAGCTAAAGTGGACTCCGTAGAGCAGTAAAGTACAGTCACATCCAGTGCGACCTTGGCCCTCCCTATATCTTGTATGGGGATGATATTGATGGAGCAAATGTTGAAACGTTGATCTTGCGCGGCATTATAGTAATGTAGGCGCAGCAAGAAGAGTAAACCACTAAGCCCAGGGCTGCAGACAAGTGGTTTTCGATACTCGGGAGGTTGTCGGCCCGATTCCGGCAACCGGTAATCCAGAAGGAAACTCGACCACCACAACATGTAAACAAGAGTAAAAACAAAAGCGAACGGTGTCACGAGGGGAACGAACAAGTTTGAAAATAAGAGGCAGACAAGTGACAACATTATTCTACAAACCTATATTTCTAAATGTCTTTCTTTCTCATAGAATTTAGAAATGTTTGTTGTTTGATAGGATAAACTGTCCAAAGTTAGAAACTTTGTTTTTCCAGCCTATTGGCCTGTGGCCATAGTCGATGAGCCACGGCTATATACACGCACACAACGTGTCGATTACCATTGTTGCCGTAATAAAAGACGGGAATCTGAATATTTAATAGTGGAAGCACATTTCAGCCTTTGGGGGGGGGGGGGGGGGGCGCAATAAAGGCTACACTAAAGAAACGGGTGTTATATTTTAAGAGTATAAATTGCTATTCACAAGGAATTCTGGGAAGTAAATTACTCCACGTGGAGTTGAAAACCTCGTTGACCAACCACAATATGAGTTTCGAAGAGTGACTTATAATAGGGTGGCTAAATGAATTCAGAACTACACAATATAGAAAGGGGTTTCCTGAGATAATTGGCAGCCGAATTCAAGAAAATACGAATGGAAACCTCAGCGTATTGTAACAAAGAAGACAATTTGTTGTAAGGGATTAATGTTATCTTTTGATGGGTAGCGTCGGAGCGAACAAACTTTAATTCCGCATCGATAAGCCCAGTCAACACATCCCGCACAATAAGCCGGTGTGGTATTTGACGCTTATTAAGCTACACCAAACAAAATATTTCCTAAATACTTTAACAGAGGGGTAGACTTCGTGACAAATCGTTCGTATTGGAGATTTTTTATCTTGAAGATGATGGCATGGGCCCAACAACGTGCTTCTAGCGCCCAATGTCAAATCAGTGAATGGTCAGACTTCGTCCACCTCGGATGACTTTAGCATTATTATTATTATTATTATTATTATTATTATTATTATATAATAATATTATACTTTGTGGGCTTCTCAAAGTTATGTGTATTAAATGCCTATTATAAATTATGTAACGTGTATTTGAGAACAAAAGCACATCTGAATCTGAATCATCAAACTTAAATGAAAATGTTCCCGGATACTCATATAAATATATATATATATATATATATATATATATATATATATAAATATATATTATATAGGCGTGATAGCTATTCACTATACTTGCAACCAACTTGCATCGGATGTGATTGTACTTTGTTATTTCGGAGAGGCCCATCCTTCCCGTCAAACTCGGACAGGTTTATAACCTTTCATAATAGAGCAGGCGACATCCTAGTTTCTTTGAACCCTAAAACGCCGGGCTCAGGATATGGTGACACAAACAGTAGTTCGAGTCCTTGTGTTATTGTTGTCTGTTCGCCGATCCCTTCCTTCCTTCAATGGCCATGTTGTAAACTACCTTTTCTATCATAAAGTTTATTGAGGTCTAAAAACGATTTTACCCTTCCCAACTCAGAGCCACATCCACAACTAATAAAATATTTAAATTAAAATTAAAAAGAATTAAATTCATATTCATATCATACCATTTTCTACAACAAGTGGAACACATTAACGTATAAAAAAAGATATCACTACCGCCGCTACGAAACAACCCGATAAAAAAAAAGAAAAGAAAAAAATGACATTTACGTATATTTGACACCAACGCACGTGCGTTCGAATCCCGCGTAAAATACCTTTTTATTTCGTCATTGACTCAATAATGACATATTTTAACTGATGTTTTAACAGTAAAAGACGGAATTCACAAATAGATACCAACAATCTTATGGTTATATTATCAAAAAACTTTTGCCACGGTAACATTGGTTATAATTTGCATTGAATGTGTGTGTGTGTGTGTGTGTGGGGAGGGGGGGGGGGGAGTTATCTTGGGAAAAACGTGGTCAAACATGATAGATTGCGAACAAATGTTTTGTCACCATCTTATCATAATTTGGACGGTTCCTTTTCTATTGTGGAAAATTGTAACCAGCAACATATTATTGTTTTTATACCAAATCGAAAGAAGTAAAACGAAAACACAGCCTGTACCGGGATTTAAACCCGGAACCATCGGCATAGGAAACATGAATAAACCAACTTAACAAACCCGTCACAATACTGAGATTGACCCGTATTCATGACCGCCCTTTATCCGTCGATGCGCCTATATTTGCTTCGTTATTGTCTTCCTCTTGTGCATGTTATATATAAACTGGAAGCAAAGCCTATTATACAACCGAAAGTTGTGAACATCATGACCACCCTGACAGTGGCTTGCTTTCATATGAATTTATGCTTAATTTCTCTGCTTCCGATGCAAAATATCGTGGGTTGGTGTCGGTGGTGCCGACAGGGCTTAACATTAAAAACGCTTTGACATGTATTTATGTATCAATATGTATACAGGATCGGTATATCTGTAGCTGTGTTTTTTATGTACATGTTGTGTTGTTACTGTATACTTTAATCTTTATTTTTATATTATTGCTAGACGACACAATCTATAATGATTTGTATTTTGTATTACTTATGTATTAACAATGGTGACTGTCCGGAAACAAATTAAAATTCATTCGTTCCTCTTTAAATTAAAAGACCTGACCCCACTGAAAATCAGTTGCGAAAATAGCACCGAGAAATACTCATGGAGCAGACTCTAAATTCGAATTTATTTATTTAAGTTAATTTAATATTCGATATCGATAGGTCATTTGCCACTACTCCGCGAGCCATATGCAGACTTGCGCTAAAGCGTACATGCCACTATAAAACAACTATAAAAGTTATACACGACTGCTACAACATGCATTTTCAGAAATATATTATTAAACGATAGTTTTACGAAATGATATGGTAATTTAGGAATACCATTAATGCAGGTCAAGAACGCACCACATTTTAAATTATATATTTTATTGCCTCCCCCTTCCACTGAACACCACATCTCAGAACCTTACCACCCCCCATTCAACATTTACGAGCTACTCTAGGGGATGTCCAACATCGGCTGGGAAAAGGAACCGGCTTTCGTAGCCTGAGGCACTCTCAGTTCGCTGTGGAATGCACAGGCGCTCGCAGGGCTCGCAACTGCAAAAAAACAGTATTTCACTTTGTTTGGAAAATATTGTATTTGTTTTCGTTCCTAAAATGACCGTTTTATGATTGTAGCGGTTTAAAGGTGAAATCTTGCGGATAATCAGGAACTTTTAGCGTCGAAAACACAACAACAAAACACAAGAACTACATTATTTTGGTATTGCATTCATCCCAGTACTTTTTTTTCTAAAACGCACCAAACGCACTCTAAAACCATGATTTTCAAAATTTTCGCCTGCGGTGCTATTATTGGGGGGCTTTGCCACCCAAACCCTCCGTGCTTGGTCCCTACATAATACCCCCGGGATATTATATAGCCCCCCCGGGATGAAAAGTCTGAATTTAACACTGTGGCCACTCAGTATATGGCCAGCTGCACACGTTTTGTATTTGATCGATTCTGAATATTTGATTATATCTACACTAATCGTGAGACGGTGTGTACTTTGTTCCATCAATACAGGAGGTAGAAGTTCGATGTCACCTTGGACTTATCTTTAATAAATAAATAATAAATAAATTTTATTTAGAGTCTACCCACTCAGTTATATAACTGATTTTCAGTGGGGGACTTTAAATCAAAGCGACCAAGCCAACCCTGCAGGCCCCTACGCAATCGACGAATGAGCGATAACCAACCAAAGATCGATATTTTTAATAGGAAATATAGCAATAAGTGGTATGGACAGTGCGAACACCCGCGGATCAACGCCAGAATCAACAAGGACGATTCAGAACAACTCTAAAATGTATTATGTGCTTTGTTGCTAGGACGGCTCCAAAGTCACCGTTTATAAACTCCTAAGACAAGAACTGATGGACTGAAGTCCAAATGAGAAGGTAAAAAACTTCTGACTTTAGCGGGAATTGAACTCTGGACCTTCTGCATTGGAAGCAGATACGCTAATCACAAGACCAACGAGCCTGTTTCGTTTAGTCTTATGAAATATGATAGGTCAACTTACTTCTCAGACCTAGGTCGATCCCCCCCACTGAGATACTTGAGTCCATGAAGGCTGGTGCTCTGGCAGTACTCTGCTAGGTGGTCGTGCAACACACTAGCTGCCGGCTGGGTTCTTCGTTCATCTCCCGGAACCTCCACACGGATGCTAGACAGAAAAGCAATGCTTACAAACAAACATATTCCAAATCCTAAAGCAGGCGATTTGAATTTCCGGTGGTTTGCCCGTTTCATATCGCACCAGACAAAAACACAGATGCTGACCCGTTGAGTTCAGTCGCTTCGCTCCCTCGTCAATTGATCATGTATCTTGAGTAGGTTACCTTCCCAAGAGCAACGAAGGTGAATAGATAAAGTTAAAACTTATAGGGTGTGCGGGTGGATGCGAGTAGCGTCCAAGTGCTATTTAATTGTGTTCAATCCCAGCGTTCAATATTTGATTTAAAAAAACTTCCGCTGTAATGATATTGAACGGAAAACTCCCGAAATAGTCTCACGTATTTCGGTGGAGCTACCACTAAACTCAATAACCATCCAGTGAATCATTTCTTGTACTGGAAAAAGGGTATTTTATTCCAAGTTATTCAATTGAAGTAAAACCCAACGTCTTATGTCGTTAACAAATAATTTAAATATTAATTAATGTGATATGTGTTTGGTGGAGCCGGGTAGAGCGAAAATAGTGTAAGCTCCATATGAATAACATTGTTGGTGGAGGTGCCGGGTACTTGATTTTATTATTTTTACGTTATAGTGTGGCTCGCTGGCCTTGTGGTTAGCGTATCTGCTTCCAATGCAGAAGGTCCATGGTTCGATTTCCGCTAAAGTCAGAAGTTTTTCAACTTCTGATTTGGACTTAAGTCCATCAGTTCTTGTCTTAGGAGTTTGTAAACGGTGACTTTGGAGCCGTCCTAGCAACGAAGTGCTTTTAGTTTAATTTTCAACAATAACCATCGTTAGTGCAAATGTTTCAAATTTGTATTCATAGTGAGTTTAAATCCAACGAATTTTGCTGAAAATGTTAACAGAACCACAAAACTGATCCCGGATGTCTGTTTAAAATTTCAGCATAATCTATTCAGAGGTCGGCTGTTTTTATCTCACTCTCTCACTCACTCACAGACAAAAACAGGAACAGATATTTAAGTTTAGTGGTAAGACTAAGTCGCTTCACTCCCTCGTATAATACTACAACACCCCCAGTCTTGGAGAGGAACGCATTCCTTTTCTTACAGCAGGAACTTATATCGTGAAAAGTTACAATTTCGTGTGAACACGGAACGAATTTAACGTTCCTGTGTAAGTTCCTTTCGCCTAACCTACAGTACCTATAAAATATATCTTGGGACGTCCCGTGTTTTCGGAAATGTGTCCACCACCTTGTCAGGTTCCGGATGGTGGAAGCGGACTGGTTGTTTTTCTCTTTATCACTTTACTAAATAGGGCCTAATAGTAATGATAAATCAACTCCTATCACATTTATTATTATTTTAATCAGTTATTTTAAAAGGAACGTGAAAGAAACTAAGTTCCTTTTGAGAAACGTCTCGGTTCCCCTTTTTGAAAAGGAACGTGAACTTGGATAAGTTCCTTTTTAAGCAAAAGTAACTTAACTCTTGGTAAGACTGCACACGCTTATATTGAGGTTATCAAAAAATGTACAATTTTTCAACTAGAATAAATAAATAAATAATTTTGTATTTAGAGACTAGAGTCTACCCACTCAGTCACACAACTGATATTCATTGGGGGACAGTAAACCAAAGCGACCAAGCCAACCATATAGGCCCCGACGCAATCGACGAGTGAGCGATAACCAACCAAAGATCGATATTTTATAATAGTAAATATAGCAATCAGTTGTATGGACAGTGCGAACACCCGCGGATCAACGCCAGAATCAACAAGGCCGATTCAGAACAACTTATTAAATTTATTATGTGCCTCGTTGCTAGGACGGCTCCAAAGTCACCGTTTACAAACTCCTAAGACAAGAACTGAAATCCAAATTAGAAGTTATAAAAATTCTGACTTTAGCGGGAATCGAACGTCTTGCATTGGAAGCAGATACGCTAACCACAAGACCAACGAGCCACACAAAAAAAAATAATGATAATCGCCAGACTAAGCAACTAATTTGTATTATAATGTTGTGCTTCCTCAATTATTTGAATAAGATTGCATACATAGTCTGCTTAAGTTTACATCTAAATATGTGATGATAGTGTTAACTACCTCGGGAGAGCTGAGTCTTCTGTCTTCACCTCAAACATGGTCAGGTCTGTCCCTCAGGTGAAGTGTGACTCCTCAATGATGACTGTCTGCATCATGTGGGATGTTGAGCAAAACAAACAAAACATTAATTATGTAGGAACCAACTTATAAATTATGTTTATCATGTATCACACAGTACATGCTGTTGCCACGGTAATGTACACATTGTGGATTGTAAATAATAATAATAATGATAATAATAATATAATGGTGTCGTCTATTGATAATAACAGTGGCGTAAGTAGGGGGGGATAACCCTCAGTGGCGTATCCAGGAATTCATGAAGAGTGGTTCAACCAATCCATTCATTGATGTACCGAAGGCTAAGTGGGGGGTCCGGGGGGCTTGTCCCCCCGGAAATTGTTTCCCCTTCAAAGTCATTTTTGTGAAAGTCTGTGCGTTTTAAAGAATCACCAACTTTTTATCGACTAAAATCCTTTTTATAATCTAAAAGTTTTCTCTTTCGAAGTCATTTTGGTGAAAATCTGTGCGTTTTAAACCATTACAATAACCAACTTTTTATCTACTAAAATCCTCTATTGACCAGATGGTAATTTGCCTTCAGTATTGCGTATTGCGATAGTCTATATTCTCCATTGAAACGTTATAGTGCACTTTCACACTTCTTTTGACAAAAGGGAGAGTTGCCCCCGCCCCTTGGATACGCCACTGCCCCTCCCCCTGCCCGCCAAAACTATCTCGAGGCTAAAGATAGCACAACGTCTTACAATTCAACGGTAGGTAACCTTAGAAAATCAAACATGCTTTTCCTTTATGCTTTGTCATAACTTAATGTTAGTTGAAGTTTTAGTAAACAGACCACTTCCCACTCTCACTTAAGTAAAAATTTGGCAAGTTTCCATCATAGTTAAAACGTTGAAAGAATCCAAATCCGAACTAAAATGTTTTGTTTTAGTGAAGATAAATATATTAGTGACTGAAAGTACGATGCAATCATAAACAAAACCAATTGTCATCCCTTCAATTACTGTTTTTGATCCAAAACTAACTGTGGTAGAGTGAAAATAATGTTCAACCATGGCATCCTCTCACTATAGCCCCCCCCCCCCCCCCCCGGAATTATTCTTAGTTTCGCCACCGAATAATAATAGCGGATGAAATTTAAAAACTGTACGCTATTTTAATGTGTTTTAACAATGTTTAGATTCACCCGATCGTTTATTTTAAGCATGTGCGCATCTACGCCATGGACTAAATTGTAGATTGTTACGTTTAAATTTAAAAATTAAAATGCGCCTCTTATATCAACAAACACCAAATTGTACAGTGAAACTATTTTCCTAACTATCTAGATTGAGTTCCATATACTTTTCGAAAACTTACATTACTATAACTAGCTGCAGGTGCCATCCATAACAATACATGCAAGCAGGCACGTCGGAAGGGGGGGGGGGGATTTCTCCCCAACTTTCACCTCTGACAACCCCCCCCCCCCTCCCCCCTTTAGAATGTTAACATCCAAAAAACTAGTCATTGTCAGTAGTGTGCTGATTTCTAGCTAGTTGTGCAGAGAAGCCAGAGGCCCCCAAACAAGAGCTCGTCATTCCCCCACATTCGAAAAATATTCCCTACGCTCCTGCATAAAAGTGTAAGGCAAACTGTAACTGTAGCGTTTATTTCTTCATGTTAAGAGGGCACTTCCCGGTCAGAATTGGGAAACGGAAAAATGTCTGATTGCCAAACTAATAGAGCCCAAAGACGCAAGTAAACACTTGGTTGTACAGGAAAGCTACTATCCTATTCAATTTTAAGTACTCTTAATGTATGTATCAATGTAATTAAATTTATTTAGTTGTCCTCCCTTTGTAAATCAGTTTTGTAACTGAATAGGATAGACGTTAAATAAATAAATTTTAAAAATGCCGATATAGAAAATTGCAGTTTTGATAATTCTTTGCGTATATTTGGTGTATTTTTAGAAAACAAAGGCATACATGCATAAATCCAAGCTTAATAAAGAACCTTGTATAAAGCATAACGCACTGTCTCCTATTGTTCATCAGTCAGATCTTTTCGGCGAGAAGAGCATGATAGGGCTACGAGCAGCGTGAAGTAGGCTTACCTTCTTAAACTTACACTTCAAACACTGCTACACTAACCGTCAGACTTGGATAACAGTTAACACTTCAAACACTGCTACACTAACCGTCAGACTTGGATAACAGTTAACACTTCAAACACTGCTACACTAACCGTCAGACTTGGATAACAGTTAAACTTACAACGCCTCTCTCACAGTAACAAACTCACACGGATACTGTGTTAATATGTAGGACACACAGTTTAATTTCCCAGGGTACTTTATCCATCCCTTATGAATTATCATCACGCAAAATGATATTTACATAATTAATTTTCGGGGTAGTTTTAAACAACACGCTAATTACTATTTATTCCCCTTTAGAGGGCATAGTTCCGAATTGCGTAGATGTATTTTTTCTTCGCCACGCCCAAAATGATTAATATAGTTAGCAGACCGACAGTGTTGGCTGGAACGTTGAGCGCGCGAATCTGCGGGCGGTGGCTAATGCGTGCCGCGTTGTATTTTAGTTTATTTCAGTCCATTGATATTGATATTCTGCGTACCCACTGGGCTCTTTGCCCATCAGTTAAAACTTAAAATGTTTACGTCGGCCTCTGATGAAAAGCGGCATGATTTGTAAAACCTGTTTTGGACAACTCCTAACTTTTTCAGATCCGAATTAAATCCGTTCGGTAAATTTATCAAACAATTTGAATTTGGTATTTTTTTCTAAGATTTTTAGTAGTTTTTTGTATTTTTTTTTTCACCATGATTTTTAAGGAATTTTGGAAATTTTGGATTTTGAATTAAAGCTACATTTTGAGTTAAAATATAAATTCTAGGTGCACTTCTAAAACAAGATTTTTTCGATTTTGTTATGCATATTTTGGATTTTGTGTATCTCAAATACCTGCAATACTAGAAATAAGTTATATCACATTTCCGGGGGGAAAAAATTGTTTTTGGATTTTTTTGGAGATGTCTATTTTCAATCTTCTCTAAAAAAGGTGCTATTCGTACCATTGGCATGGGGAAAAAATATTTATTTTTTATCCACAAAAAAAGGGTAAATTAAAAAACCCTATTGTGTACCTGCATTTAAATTTTGAAAACTTAATGTCCTCGTTTCGGGACGGGGTCAGAGAAGGGGGCTAATCCGGGTGTTCCAGATAGCCTGGGGTCAGAGAAGGGGGCTAGTTTTGGGTAGATGGACTTGTCGCCTTGATTTATTTGGGAGATGAGACCCAGCCAGCGCCAGGCACTCAGGAACACCGAGGAGTCCACTAGTGACTAGTCCTCTACTTCCCGTAGCCTCTTTCTCTTCAAGTGGGCGGGAGGGAGCGACGACGGCCCAGAACGCCGGCTGTGGATATTTGCACCCTGAGGTGCGCCGAAGAGGTTTTATGCTATTTTCACCTATGTTCTGCGCATGCGCGGGTGTGTCCAACATTTAATATTCTATTTGCAACGAGGTGAAATGAATAACCTGAAGGTGCGCGTTTTTTCTACCCAACTTTTATACACTAACGGAAAGGATTTCGGGTGTACTGTCCATTAAATGTTGGCCACACCCGCGCATGCGCAGAACATAGGTGAAAATAGCATAAAACCTCCTCGGCGCACCTCAGAGGGTGCGAATAGGGCGTCGTAGGCCTGTCTGTGTTTGTTGTTTGGAAGTGGCAAGAACCCTAGTAGGACCAGTACAGTAACGTTGGTTCGTTCTGAGAGATGATGCGTTCACACATAATGATAAAAATAAAATACAAAGTTATTGCAGTTAAAACAATAAAAACAATACACAAAAACATTTACACACAATGAATTACAATACATTCACAAAAGTAAGCCAAAGGGAATACATTTTGTTCTACATTTTAGTGGAGATTGTTGTAGGTAAAGTAAGCAAGATTAGATAAGATTTTTGCAGAAGGTGTAAGGCGTAACAAGGGTTATCATCAGTGTCGAGAAAGAGAGAAATGTGGGTCGATTGTGCAAAAGAGAGACATCAGAGTCCTTGGTGACAAGAAGTTACTAATTTTTATAAAAACATACGTTACAAAACTTAGTGGGGAGGGCTAGGAAGTTTTCGAGGGAATAAAAGGACTTCTCCAGTAAGTGCTTTATAATATTTATTTCTTGTGGGAGATTATTGTGTAGAATACCGCATATTATACTGAGGATTTTTTTTTTAATAAAACGAGTGGGAAAAGGACGGAATGAAAACATTTTGTTTTGTGAGTGTGGTTAGTGTGATTGAAAAGTTAAGGATTGGAGTGAACAAAAGTTGTACTGCTGTTTGAAATATAGTTATAAGGAAAGAGTGAGAATACTTTATTGGGAATAGTAAATCCTACAAGATGTCCGTCTAGAGAGACCAGCAATAATCTAACAACACGTTTTTGGATGATAATAAATGTTCTTTTGGCATGGACCGACGAGACCCAGAAAAGTATACCTTAAAATGATAGAATGAATGTATGAACGAGAGACTAAAAGAAGAGATGATTTGCAAACAATCATTTTAACTTTTTAAGTTGACGGAGCATGAAGCATCAACTATATCATGCATGAATCGATACCTTTTATAATCTGTAAGGTTTTGTATCGAATAAAACGCATTTAATTAATTAAATTTCAAATTTAAATTTAAATCGTACTACTACATTTTAAATCTTGTATAATGCTGACAATAATTCTGTCAAAACTACATTAATCTCTTCTTAATCACTTGTTCGATAATTACTGCGTTCTTGAGATAAATGACTAAAAACTTATAATTTACATAATTTTCATATTGGATTGGTGAAGGCTCTCCTTAGTCTTCACTTCAACTCCAAAACACCTGTAGACCGTCCAGTGAAATACTCACCCAAGGACTAGACACTTGAAGATGGGTAGGGTATGCATTGTACCCGAGGTAGGTTCCCTACAAGACCAGGCTTATGTAATTGTCTAAGATTTATTTATTATTAGTCTGAATTCACAAAAATGGTTCCCATATTTTTTATAAATGTTGGAACAGGAAAATAAACGAGGATTTTGAAACAAATAAGCTAGAAATTCTCTTTTACTGGCTAGAACCCAAAGCTACTATATTTTATTATATTGAATAGTTGATATATTTTTTATGACTAAGAAATCATATTTGAAAATGTTTGCACACATTCCATCACCAGCTGCTGCCGATGAAAGTGTTTTTATTTGTTAGCTTTTTTACTAGATATTCATTAATTTGGGTCGGGGCCACATCACCGAATATCCACTGCACACAATACCCACAACACCGAATTCACAGTTGCAAAATGTTAAAAGTATTTCTGAATGGGTCGTAAGACCGAATAATTTTATTTTCAGAGTCCAAACACAGAATAGGCCACATCACCGAATACCCACAACACACAATCGCCACAAGACCGAAAATCGGTAAAATCTAAAGTAAGTTGTGAAGAACGACCCGTCCTGCTAGGGCCACAACACCGAATTCTTCGGTCTTGTGGCAATTGTGTGTGGGGAACCTGTGCCCAAAACCCCGAAAAATTTTGGGTCTTACCCCATCCATATGGCCCAACACCGAAACTTTGGGTCTTACGACGGGGCATGCCCACGACCAATCTGAATATTTTAAAACTTTTTTTCATCTTGAATTGGGTTTTGGGGGCGTGGATTTTCGGTATTTGAGATAAAACGATGTTTTTGAAACTCACTGTTTCACGCACCCTCTAAACCCCTCTTGAAACCCCGCTAGCCCTTGGGATTTGAAGTAGGCATCGGGAAAAGGCGCACACGTCACCTTGACTTTTGGTTGCTCTAATACCAAGGTTTATCTGCTAGTTGGGCGCACGGTCAAATCTCGGGGGATTCGAACTAAAGCCCTTTTTGCAAGTAAAAAACGATCCCAGGTATCAAAAATTTTTCCCCCTCCTCGTTACCCCCTCCACTCGGCAGGGGTGACAGTACTCGCGAGCTTGGAATGCGGTACCGCATCCCCCCTTCACCGGTTCATTTTAAAAAAGAAATTTTTTGATTATTTAAAAAAGTTATAATTTTTCATTTATTTTCAAAATCGGAAAAATACGTAAAATTAATTAAAAAAACTTTGGTTTTAAAAATAGTTTAAAAACTGCCGAAATTTTTTGCTGCCGTAATTATTCTGATGTAACCATGAAGTTAAAACAAATTTAATTACGGCAGTTTTCATGCTTTTTAAAAAAATAAAAAATTTTATTTCATATTAATTTTACATGATTTTTCCCTATATTTGAAAAAAGGGGAAATTAAAAATTTTTAAACTGCTAAAAAAATTTTTTCTAACAATACCCTGAGAAGGGGTATGCGGCCTACCGCTTCCAACCCCGCCAGCACTGTCCCCCCTTTCCGAGGGAGGGGGGAAAAGAGGGGGAAAATTTCTTGATACCGGGGTCTTTCTTTACTTGCAAGGCTTTGGATGGGATGAAAGTGCTCCTCTGCTGACAAATTGTCAGACGTCTGTAAAATAAAGGGCTGGTTTCTTTTAGACTTCAAAAAATATATCAATTCACGACGGAAATGTACTGAAACAAAGATAAATTAAAAAATCTTATTTTTTAATCCCTCTGAAGGCCCCAAAGGGTTCCACGCCCTGTTTTGGGAAGGTAAGCTTGAGCCTAAGGTGTCTCATCCCCAAACCGTTGTTACAAAAATTACGCTTTTAGGTTTATGTTAAACCCCTTTTTGCTTTTTAAAGTTTGGAAACCCTTCATAGAAAAGGGGTTTAGGGAGACTAGAAGTTTTCTTCAAGGTCTCTTCATCGATTTCTTTTTTCAACGTTTTTTACTTTGGGGAAAACCAAAAAAACATTTATCACCCATAAAAAACCCCTTAAAACCCCCATGGGTGGGGGGTATAAATCTCCCCTAAAAAAAATTTAAAATTAAATTTAGAAAAAACATTTTAAAATTTTAAAACCTAAAACCAGGTTTTTAATTAAAACATATTTTTTGTAATATTTAATAAAAAATGTTTTAATTGATAGCAAATATTTTAAAGGGCCCCTTCTAGACGCTAAATTGACTTCAATGAAGATTTTCTTCTTGAAACTAATTATTGAAATAACATGTTTAGGCTATGAAAAAAAAACAAAAAAACAATATATTGTCCCTTTTCCGGGGGCGTACCGGCTTTGTTTAATTTGCAAATTGCCCCCCCTAATTCACAGGCCTATAAAGCCCAAAAATTAAAAAACGGCTTTTCAGATTTCTTCATTTTTTAAATTAATTTTCGTCATCTTTTTGTTCATATGTGAAATTTTCGTAAGGTTTAGGGGAAAGGGATTACAATTTTACAAGTTATGAATTTTTTTATCTAACCATTGGTTAGTGTTGGGGCAAATTTTTGGGCAAAAAAAAAAAAATTCATATTTTGAACCCCCTTCCGAAAAACCTTACGAAACTTGTTCACTATAGAACAAGAGATGACGAAATTAAAAAAAAAAAATGAAAAAATCTAAAAAGCCTTTTTTGAAATGGGATTTTATAGTGAAAATAGGCGCAAAGAAAATTAAACCCGGTACCCCCAAAAATAGGAACAATATATATTTTTTCTAGTCTAAACTTTAAATTTAAAAATAATTTCAAAAGTAACTTTCAATGAGGTAAATTTAGCGTCTATCAATTTAAGTGGGTTGTTTTTTGGGGGGGGGGGGGGGGGGGGAAGGGGGGAATTTTTCGGAGTCTTATTTTTTTGGTACAAAATGTTTTTTTCCCTTCGTTGCTAAAAATAGTAATTAAATAGAGCTTATTTAAAAAAAACCAAAAAAAAAAAACAATAATGGCATAAAAAGGGTATATACTGTGTATAAAACACATAAAATTCAGATAAATGACAAAAACTTGGGGGCTTCATTGTAACAAAAACCCTCTTTAGCCAGTGTGGTTAAAACTTTGTCTATCTATTTACAATCCACAACATTGTGACAAACATAAAACTTATTGTGGCATAGAGAGAAACGTTTTCAAAATTTTTTTCAAAAATACAAATTTTACCTTAACCCCAATAACTCTAATTTTTTTAAAAAATTTAAAAAAACCTTTAAGGTAGTATTAGCAGATTTAAAAAAAACGCCAAAGTCTTGTAAAGATTTTGTTTTTAAACATTTGTTTAATAATGGCAAAAGAGTAGAGACAAACAGCTGGATCCACCCTTAGGTGGGGGGGAAAGGGAATTTTCTGGATTCTCAAACATGTCGCTCATTCGTCTAATCAGTGGCGAAATTAGAACCCGCCCGCCCCCGGGAGGCAGGTGGGGGTTCGTGTGTAAAGGGCCCGGTCCGAAAAACGAACAGATCTTTTTTTTTGTCAACCAATTTCAATTGTGTCTATTTTTACACAAAAGAAAAACTTAATACATTTTTTAACAACTAAATCATAACTTGCATCTCCATTCTCTATTTTAAAATTTTTTTACTTGATTTTTGTTATTACATGTTAAACATGATAAAAATTTCAAAATGGTGGTAAATTTTTGGGACCCTACTAGCTTTCGAAAGTTTTTAAGCGAAAAACACGAAAAATATTTGGAAATGGGGTTAAATAAGTCAAAATGCAAATTCATGTAAAATATATTTTTTCACTGTCCAAAGCCCGTGGCAAAAAGTAGCAGTACAATTTTTTGTACATACTTTCTTCGATAAACATATTAACTCAAAGCATTTTGGAGGTTTTTCAAAATCCCCTGAAAATTTTTTCCAAGTCGAATATTCGTTAAGAGGGGAAAAAAAAATTAAAAAAAGTAAGTTTCATGAAAAATTTTTTTACGACCCCAAAAAGAACAGGCTAGTTAAATTTCAAGGGGCCCCAAAACCAGGTCGGTAAAAAATTTTCCCTTCCAAAGCAAAAAAAAAAAAAAACCCCAGTTTTTCTCATGCAAAAGAAATTCTTCCTACGAAGAAGTTATAAAAATAAAAACCAAATTTTTCCCAAAAGGGGGAAAAATTTAATTTTTTAAAATCATAAAAAATACTTCGTATGAATAGAAAAAATTTTTTATTTAGATAATTTTTTGCAGAGAAATTTCAATTTTGTCCCAGTAATTCCAAAAATTAAACAACTTCCCCATTCATTACTCGGTAGGCAACTTTTTTTTTTTTTTTTCAAGGACGTCCCCCCAAAATTACCAATATACCCCGACCCCCCTTTCCATCCAATTCAACCATTCCATATTTTTTTCATTTTCCAAAAAATTTTCGTTGTAAATTACGAAACAGATCTTTTTTTCACCCCTGAAATCTTGAAAAAATTAAATCCGGGGTTTCATCTAAAATAAAATTCACTTACTTTTTTTTTTTTATTTTACCACATTTTTTGAACACTAACCAATAAATTTTTTCCCGTATTTTACTTTAACTTAAAAAAAATAACCTTTTTTTTCATGTGGTTCCCAATTAACCCAAAACCGAAAAAAACCAATAATTTCGGGTTTTTTTTATTTAAACCTGAACCAATTCAAAACCCAAATTAGTTTTTTCCGTTAAAATTTTGTTTTTTGGTGAATAAGGGCAGTTTTAGACTCTTTTTTATGAATAGTGTGAAAAGGGCTAAAGAAAAGTACAAAAATTTTGAACATAATATAATTGGGTTTTTCCTTTTAAAACCTTACATAAAAATTCGGACTTGTAAAGACCCCGTTGGACCCGGGGAGAATTTGGTCTAACATGGCTTGTAATGTAAAAGCCGATTCAAAAAGAAAAGTCACCTCACAAACATCAGCTAGTATGAAGGGGAGTATTTTACTCCCCCAATATAAGCGGCTCTGGGAATTTGTCGTCGAGGACCTTTCCCATTCCCTTGACACCCCTCACGACGACGACGACGACAATGACCCAGGGAACGATGACGAAGAAATGCGACCGCGAGTGGAACCCCTTTCCTCCCCTTACACGTGGCTGGTTCTGACAGCTGAGCCCTCCTACCCCCCCCCCCCCCCCCTAAGTTTAGAGGGGTGCATTATGACCCAACGGTTTGCGCGTCCTTAATCCAAAAAAAACAAAAAAAAACTTTGTTTAAAACAAATTTCAAGAAAGGCATTTGTTTTTTAACACGATAGCATCGAGAGATGGCAGTAAAAATTACTTAAAAAACAAAAAGGTGGGTTTACCCAAACGTGACGGCACTGCCCTATGCGGGTTGCGCGGGGAAAAAGTCAAAGGGTTCCCCCAAGATTTTACCAAATTTGTATTCAATAGAATGGGAATATTTACGTTTGATTGGTTTGAATTACGGGAAAAATGTTTTTTTTGTGATTAGTCCCTTAGTCCCTAAAATTGCCCCATTTTTTGGAGAAAAAAACCCTTCCTTACCCAGATTCAGGGACTTATGGGAGGGGGGAAGTAACAAAAATGAACTGTGAGGACTTTGAGGGGTGTTTCAAGCAATCTTTTACCCCTCTTCTAACCCGACAAAATTGGAGTTAGTATAGGGCCCAGGAACAAAAAATTCCCCGATGTTTTTTAGATGTTTTTTAAAAGTTTATAAAGGCTGGCCGTCTTTAAATCGAAAACATCCGAAACCAATGGCTGGTGAAACATTTTATTTAGAATTTAAAAAAATTTAAAAAAAAAACAATACTTTGTAGTGATGTTCCTGGGTGCATTTCAGAGTTAAAAAGCGAGCTAAAAACAAGTATTTGACAATTCTATTCTTAAATTTTTTGGTGTTTAAAAAGGGGCTTAAATTAAGTGTTAAAGGGTTGTAGGAACGAAAGGTATTAAAAAAACCCGTTTCAAAAAAATTTTTTGAAAAAGGAAAAAGTTTTGGTGTTGGACCCCCCTTGGTGGGTTTCGTAAAAACCGAATTTTTTTCGGTTTTTGTGGCAAATAGGGGAGGTCGAAAACCCCAAAATTTTGGGTTGTGACCCGCCTGGATGGGTTTGTAAAACCGATCATTCGGGATTGCGGCGTCAAAGCTTTCGGTGTTGTGGAGATTGTGTGATTGGGTATTCGGGGCAAAATCACCCGTTTCGGTTTATGGCCTCTGATAGGTGTTCGTCACAATTTTTAAAAGTTGTGATGAACCCCATCCAGTAGTGCCACAAACCCAATTTTTCGGTCTTTTGGGGAAATTTTTGCTGGGATACCTCGTCGAAAAAATTCGGGCTGTGGATAGTCTGTTTTTTCGGGTTTTTTGGGATTGTGGCAGTGGTATTCGGTGGGTGGCCCCCGACCCTTAATTTTTGCTACAGCTCCAGCACAGTTTCCTTTATGAGTGATTTGACTGCGTGCATTTTATGTACTTGATTTTTTTATTGTCCTCATTTTTTAAACTTGTTTTGTTTGCTAAACGAAGTACTAGACAGTAAACAGGGACAAGTATTGAGCAAAGGTTCAATCAATGGTTCAATCATTGATTAAAGAAGGAGCCTTCTTTAATCAATGGTTCAATGTACCCCGAACAATTCATTTCAAAAGCTGCCGCGTAATTTGCGTTCTCACGAGCAGGCGGTGAGATCGATACATCTCGATCTCTTGTTCAGTCGACTATCAGATCGATTCTGGTTCAGTTGCCATGGCGATCCATTGAAAAGGTAAACAATAATATTACGAAGATTGAAAATCACTCACAATATCATTTGTATAGGCCTAGGTTGGGTTTATAGATTACAATGTCTATTGTACGCATAACAGATCACAATGAAAACATCTATTGTATTAAAGGGGAAGACAGACCTGTGATAACCAGGCCATTGGAGTAAGTTTAATATTATTAAGCTATAGGGCCAAAGAAGGTGGCAGCCTAGGGCTAGGCCTACTGTCTTTTTAACCTCCTAACACGCACTCTTCCTTTGTTCACTGTTTTAGATACAAATCGAAGTTTCGTCATCAAGTTGCTGAGGAATTGAAGAAAAACAAGGAAGGCCATAGAACGCTGGGGGTTGCAGAAGTTCCTCGTGAGAAACCCTCGGAGTATCTCAAGAAGTTCACTCGGCCTGTACCGCCAAGACCCGTCATTGGTTAGTATAAATGCAAAGTCTAGACTTACCAAGCAACAAGCATAGGCCTAGACCTTTCAAAGCTGAAGCCTATATCTACATTAGAACTCTAAATATCAATGAACAATTTACCCGGGAACGGTACCGGTAACTATAGGCCTATATGGCATGTAACGTTGAGTGAAGTTGTCGTACTTTCGTTACCAAGAAGAACAAGAAGCCCAAAGCTTGATGTATGTCTAGCCTACCATACAATTCTCCAGTAACGAAAATGGCCACTTTACCCAATGTTAACTCCCCGCTATTGTATCCTGGGCCAATTGTGCATGGAGCTATAAGGCCTGAGCATAGATATTAGGTAGGTCTAGGCCTAGCCTACACCTAAATAATATTTTTGTCATAGGCATTCTAACACTATACCTAATCTAGCCAAGTCCTCGACTCCTACGTTCTAAAACCTACTGGATTGGATTCGTACAGTAGGCCTAATCACAATCAGTCAAAGTCAAGAGCAATGAGTCACAAGCAGGGGTGTAGGCTATATTATGATACCTAATAAGTAAGAAGGGTAAACCTGTAGTAGAGCGGACGTGGGTATGGCTAATACTCCACCTACAAAACCTTTAACGTCGCTATTTTAATTATAAAGGACTTTCAACGGAAAAGTACTTTCGCTTAAAATAGCGACGTTAAAGATTTAGAAGGTACTTTAGATTTAAAACAGCAACGTTAAAGGTTTTGTAGGTGGAGTATTAGCCGCTAGTGCTAGCGCTAGTGTGTAGTGCACTAGTGAAACATTTTTAATGAATTAATTTTTATATGACTAGGCCCTAGGCAGCTAGGTTTTGTCACATAAACTTATCTGAGACTTCAATTGAAATCTCTTATAGTACCGTGGTGTTGTCTTTTGTTCGAGGCGACTAAAGCTGATGTAATACGATCTAGCCCTAGGCCTTAGGTATATTGTTACAAAACAGAATTCATAACAAATTAGGCCTAATTTACATGCAGTCTCTTCACTCTGTGAAATTGCCCGTGATAGGATGTAGGCCTAGGCCCTAAGTGTGTAGGCTAGGCCTCCTACAGTGAATTAGGTTTGCAGGAATTTAGATTTTTATTAGGCCTAGAGACTTGGAGGCAAGAGGAGAAAGCTGGGAAGATGGGAAGAGATACAATTGTGGGAGGATAGAAAGAAGTGGAAAAATTTTGTTGCTAAACCCAAGCTGACCCTGCCAGAAGCAGGAAACGGCGATGGATATGATGAATGATGATTAGGCCTAGGGCCTACTGGTAGTTCAATTTATCAGTCCACAGTAGAGCTGAGCGCGTGTCGTGAGTGTGCGTGAGTGTGGACTCAATTGAATTAGTCGTGAGTGATTGTGCAAGATACTTGACTCACGCGTGAATCGTGACACGCGTGATTGTGCGTGTCACGTTATCTATTTGGCTATCAATCGACGAATAAATACCTTTTCTAGAAATTAGAACCTACCTTCCTACCTTTCTATACCTACCGTACACTTTACCCTATTTCAGTTGTCCTCTTCTCGCGGTTCGTGCAGTACGTTGCTTGCTATGTTCGGTCAGTTTATGTGTGTGCTTTGCTCAGTGTTGTATGTGTTGTGATTTGTTTCAAGCTCTGTAGTGTTGTTTGTAAGGTAGGCACAATAAACAAACATCATATTTCATTGCTGTTTTAGCCTGTCAGGAATCAGGATACGTCATGAGTAGTGCTAAAATAACATTGTAGGCCTAAAACACATTCATTGTAACTTCATCTGAGTAAAGTCGTGACTTGTGCGTGACTGAATACGATGTGTGACATGGCGTGAGTGAGTTATGGAAAAATGATTTTTTTGCGTGAGTGTGCGTGAGCGTGTAGCGATAGTATCCGTTCGTGCGTGAGTGTGCGTGATTAGAGAATGTTCGCTCGTGATCGTGACCCTGCGTGAGTCAAAAGTCACTCACGCGCTCACCTAGCTAGTCCACAGCCGAAAACTTACACTCGCATAAAGTTGCCTTCTAAGGTTGACATCGTGATGATGCTGATTCTGTTTCAGACGAACCTCGCTGCCTGATAAGTCACCGTCGCCCACCTCTGCCCCCGCGACCTTCAACGGAACCCTCGAAGAAACTCGCTACGAACCAGGAAGCGGAGGAGACTCGGAACTACCGCCTCGAGAATGTTGTGCGAGCCGTCAGGCTGGTTCCGCGGCAGCCGGAGCGACTGTTCGCCGACACTAAGAGCGGAGACCTTCATCCACTCGAGAACTCGGGCCTGGTGCCCAGGTTCAGTCTCATGAAGGTTCGTCAGTAGACAGTATAGCTGGCATAGGCTAAGTAGGCCTACAGGCATTTGTTTTTTGTAAAAAGTAGGGATGTGCAAACGTTCAAGTTTGAGTGGAAATAAGTTCAAAGTTCGAAAAAAAAAAAAAATGATATTGGCCTATAATTTGAATGGGTGTGCAGTCACTTTTTATTTGAAATGTCAAAAAATTGTTCTCAGTTTACAGGTAGCCTAGGCTACCTACAAATTTAAAAACAAAAAAATTAGATGTTACGGAGGGGCCGGTCCAGAAGTAACATACTTTCTTGGTGGAGGTGCCGGTCCAGACTAAAGCCTATCACTATTTTAAAGGGTGACCAGACGTCCCGGTTTTCCCAGGACAGTCCTGGTTTTCAGGTACCTGTCCCGGCATCCCGAGAGACACCACCCGGACGGATAATTGTCCCGGTTTTCCTACATAGGACGGTTTTAATGTTTTATTAATTTTATAGTCATTTTTCGGATTTCCAAATAGGCCTACTATCTTATTTAATTTTGTAATACTAAATATGTACGTAGTAATATGACGCGTCACTTGTCCAAGACAGTGTAGTGCAGGGAGCTGAAAGTGCAATGGTAAATCGTGTGGCAGTGTGCCTTCAACTGTTTCGAGTCTAGTATAGTTCTCAGGCCAGGCACCAGAATGTCATCGTCGCTTTTTTTACGACCTATCGACTTATCGTCGACTGGTCGATTAGTCAAGTTCAAAATATTGACAAAACAAAAGTCTTAGAAACGCACGTGAAAGTCACATGGCGCGCACAACTTCATTTGAAAGTTTGTTTCAAGGCATAATATTTGGTTTTAAACGTTGCAATGTAGGCCTACAGCCCAACCAATATAGAAAGTGATTTTAGTGACCACAAAAGGTGAGAAAGGGCTATAAGACGAGTAATTGTTAGGTATATGCGCTGTGTAAATTCATTTTGCGCCGGGCCCGTCGTAGGCCTAGCCTCTTCCCAGCCTATACCCACAACACCTCTACCGATCGTAGCAAGCAAGAAAAGAAGCAAGATTGTCAAAGATTGCTGGCAGAAGATTCACAATAAACTTCGCAATTATACTCGAGAGCACCTCAGAAAAAAACGGCTCATGATTCTTCAATCAGATGTTGAAAAGACTGCATGGTTGTTGCAGTGCATTTTGCTTTGTCTTCATTTTCAAAGCTCAAGACGATGTAAGACCTCCCCACTACAAGCCAACAAGCAGACGTTTTGTCATTTCTACGTGATTCGGTGATTATGTAATTATTTTAATTTTGGGTGTGGGTATTTAAATCGCTATTTGCAATAAAATATGTAACCAAAACATGTGTTCTATTTTTGTAGCGACATTTTATTCCAAGGAATATTTAGTAGAAATAGTAGGTGACTGCATTTACCAAAGTAGAAATAGTAGGTCACTGCATATACCGCCTATCCTCAATAAGTTCTCAGGCCAGCCGCTAGGCCTTGCTCTGATTCAAAATGGCCTCCAAAGAGTTCTTTATTTCGCCCATAGAGAGTGGCACATCTAAGGGGAGGGTATAGTAGTATCTATGGTGTAGTGGTCAAAGAAATTTCAAAATTCGTCGCCAAAACGGGAAGAAAAATATAAAGTCCGAGCAGCAGTAAATCAACCAGCGGAAGGGTTCTCACCACCGCTAGAAGAAACAGAAACAACAAACAACAACAACAATATGGTGTAGTGGCATGTCAAACTGAGAGATATATGTGTTGTTCTGTGTTGTGTGTTTTTACTGTTTTGAATGTCCAAGTGTAAAATGTGTAAGAGAAGGTGTGTGTTCAATGACAATTTGCAAGAGAGCTATCCTTTTATTAAAACGGCTAATCTAGATAACAAAGTGCAATGCACTAAATTTGCAAGGTGTATTTTCAATAGATCACGGAGCCTGGAGGCAAGACCGACATTGCCGTCACATGAAAACGAAAAAACATAAAGAAGCAAACCTTGCCTCAATCGAAAGTGAGAATATTCATAAATATTTTTCGCGAGAGAAAATGGGTACAGACGAGGCCAAATTAGCAGCTGCTGAAGAAACATTTGCTTACCATACTGTGATGCACTATCACAGTTTTCGTTCAATAGATTGTACGTCTGCGATAGTGCTACAACCATTTCAGTTCCATAGTTTCCTTGTCAATTATTACATTCCAACAAGTATTTCGTGCCTTCCTTGCTCAGATCGCTCTAAAAGCTATCTGGAGGACAGAAATACCCCACAAAAAAACCGCCTCCGGCGGCTGGGGCAGGCCCCAGATAGCCCACGCAAGTCCATACTGAGTGATACTTATGACGAGGTGTCCCGGTTTTTCGTTTTTGAAATATGGCCACCCTACTATTTGACCTATTATAACTGTTTGATATCCCTTTAAGTTCGGTTTGAGTTCGGTTGGGTTTGAAATTTTTGTGAAGTTTGAAGTTTGATTTTCAAAACTATGAAAGTTTGAGTTCAAAGTAAAAATAGTGGGTTTGCACAACCCTAGTAAAAAGCGATAAACAAATACTCACATGTCTATATGACGTGCATGAGTGAACACTGCAGAAGACTTACTTAAATAAATAAATCAATCAATCAATCAATCAAATAACACCACAACATGAAAATAACAACACAAAATTTGCAATTGCCTATCCTAGCCGTTCCCTCCCTCCTTCAAATAATAATTGATTTGATTGTGATTGTTGTTGGTACCGGTATTCTTATTTAGGGCGTAAAAGAATATTCCAGGTAGCAAAATCTGCTGTATATTATTTATGATACAATACTACTGTAGGGCCGATGGTATTTTATTTGCATCACACTGCCATTTTTGTGGTGCACCTAAATAGGCCCTGCTTAATTTTCCTTTTTGTCATACCCTTGAATCTTGATTTATCTAATTGTCTTTGGGCATTGATTTATTTTAGGGACAGGATAGGAGCAGACCTACCTACATTGTTGGCTTTAGAATTTAAAATCCGACCCCAACAGTGCATTAAGTTGGGTCTATTGTTTCTGAGTGGAGATCTTAATGTCTAACGTAGCGATTGAATTTGTCTATTTCTGGGTAAAACCGTAAAACGCATGGATCAAAAGTTGTAAAAAATCACCTCTAGTACTGGTTGACTACGAAACACATGAAGGAATGAAGAATGTCAATACCAGACAGTTTTTTTAAAATTACCACCACTAAGGATGCACATCGACACTTTTTTCATTATCGATTATCAAAATGGTTGTCATTATCGAATCGATATTATCGATAATATCGATGTCACCAACAAATCCTGTTCTGACCTATAAGACTGATGTAACCTCAAGTGTGGCAAGTGAAAGTCAAAACAATACAATCGCGTTCCTTTGATGCCTCGCTATCTTCGATGTCATATGTTTGGCTTCCGTTATCAACTGATAGCTCATTTCCAAACATAAATCTCGAGTGAGACACCATCAGCCCAACCAGTGCATAGTACAACGTGAGATAATCTCTGTCTTTAGAGTTTGGTTTGTGTAACTATTGACCAATTATTTGATATTTCGATAATCAATAATGAATTTTGGTTATCGATTATCAAAATGATATCCATTATTGATTATTGATCGATAATATTTATTACCGTGTGCATCCCTAACCACCACTATCTAGTATCTACCGGTATGTCTTGCGCATAAAGCATTATGGGGAGAAAAGCAGTTTACAGTTAAACGCTAAACGCCATACACTAGGGTGTGCTGCGTCTCCCACACATCCAAGCGTATGGCACTTAGCTTCTCCCATAATGCTTTGCATACCCTTGCACAGTACGTGCATGAAGAGCTAATTTTGCAGTCTGTCTATTTTGGGCACAAGGCTATAAAAAGAAGAATTTAATAATTTCTGTATTGAATTCCGTATAACTAACGAATCACACCCATGAAAGAGTTTTCACTATTTTTTTTTATTTTTACCAAGAGAAATCTGTTATTAATAGGGTGAAATGCATGCAAGTCTTTAGGTGAACTATTTATGTGTTATGTTGCCATTAGAACAATTATTGAGAGGACTCAATTCCTTGCATTTGTATTAACGACTGAGAAAAGCTTCGGAATAAACCTTCAGTCAGGATTGCCGGTTAGAATGGGATTCAAACCCAGGACTTAGCGCTCGAGCCAACACTGTTATTGGATGAGCGAAGCGAGTGAAGCGAAGACTTCAATTTCACTGACCCCCAAAAAATTTAGCTCGGTTGTTTTTTTGTTTTGTTTTTTTTGTTTTTTTTTGTTTTTTTTTTTGTATTTTTGTCTGTTTGTTCGCTCTCTACCGGGCAAACGGCATATGCGATCTTGATGAAAATTTGACAGGACCTTCGAAATCTTTGAACTTAAACTTGCTACGTTTTTGGGTACAATCGAAGAAATATTTCTCATGAATATCGTACTTTTACGATTTTTTTGATTTTTTTCGCGATATTTTCGTGCCATTTGGGCCAATTCTAACCAAACGGGTGGAGCTACAACGTTCATATTATACATGGACATTAAGGTTATAGTGATGTAGTACATTTTGAAAGAAAAAGTTGAAAAAGTTAGCCAGAATCTATAGAAATAATGCTTTTAATATGAGTTTTTTTATTTTTTGTGCCATATTTTCGTGCCATTTGGTCCAATTCTGACCAAACGGGTGGGGCTACAACGTTCATATTTTACATGGACATTAAGGTTATGGTGATGTAGTACCTTTTGAAAGAAAAAGTTGAAAAAGTTAGCCAGAATCTATAGAAATAAAGTTTTTAATATAAGTTTTTACGGTGAATAATACCAATTGGCAAGAAACAATAGAAACTTGACAACAATCATCTACCATGCGTAGGCAAAACAAAGCACTTGCAAAAGTAAAGATATCCCACGCAAACTAAAAACTATAAAAAGCTCATCCATCAACGCGGCGGGACTTAAGCGTTTTCCTAGTTATTAATAATTATTATCCACTAATAGGCTTAGTAGGAATGTTGGCAGATAAGGGCAGTATGCCCCAAGCACAAGGTGTCGGCCAGCCTCTACACAACAAATTGTAATTGGATGAGCGTAGCGAGCGAAGCGAAGATTCCATTTCACTACACTGGAGAAAAAAATCCGGAATGTTTTTTTTTTTCTTTTTTTTTTTTGTATTTTTGTCTGTTTGTTAACACGATTCCGGCTAAACCGATACTCCGATTGCGACAAAATTTTATGGAGACCTTCGAAATCTCTGAACTTAGAACTGCACCGTACGAAAAATTGATAAAAAAAATATTTCTCTTGAAAATCGCAATTTTACGATTTTTTTCGATTTTCTTTTTTGTTTTTCTTTGTATTTTTGTGTGTTCGTTAACACGATTTCGGCTAAACCGATAATCCAATTGCAATGAAATTTTCTGGAGACCTTTGAAATCTTTGAACTTAGAACTGCCACCTTTTTGAGCGCAATCGAAAAATTATTTCTCATGAAAATCGCAATTTTACGATTTTTTTTGTTTTTCTTGTTTTTTCTGTTTGTATTTTTGTGTGTTTGTTAACACGATTCCGGCTAAACCGATACTCCAATTGCGATGAAATTTTCTGGAGACCTTCGAAATCTTTAAACTTAGAACTGCCACGTTTTTGGGTACAATCGAAGAAATATTTCTCATGAATATCGTACTTTCACGATTTTTTTTAACGATTTTTAGTGCGATATTTTCGTGACATTTGGGCTGATTCTGACCAAACGGGTGGGGCTACAACGTTCATATTTCACATGGACATTAAGGTAATGGTTATGTATTGCTTTTTGAAAGAAAAAGTTGAAAAAGTTGGCCAGAATCTATAGAAATAAAGGTTTTAATATGAGTTTTTTTGAGGTTTATAATAACAATTAACAAGTAACAATAGAGACTTGACAACAATCACCTACAATGCATTCAAAAAGCACTTGCAAAGGAAAAGTGGACCTACAAAAACTAAAAACTTACAAAAACGCTCATCCATCAACGCGGCGGGACTAAAGCGTTTTCCTAGTAATAAACAAACACTTATAATTAAGCGAGCGAAGCGAGCGTTTCCATTTGACTCTGCCGGAAAAATTAGTCACTGGTTTTGTTTTTTTGTTTTTTTTTGTTTTTTGTTTTTTGTTTTTTTTTGTTTGTATGTCTCGCGATAACGTTCGAACGGAGGCTCGGATCGAGTTGAAATTTTCACCATCCGCAAGCTTTGTTCTCGATTGAATGCCATTAGTTTTGTGGCAAAATCGTTCAAAAAGTTAAAAAGTTACATTAAAGTTAATCGAAAGTTTTTTTTTCAAACTAACCGGCGACAAAATCTTAGATAGCCAAATCATTTAGAATGTCCGTCCGGTCACGAATATGTTAATTTTAGTTTGATCCGATAAGTAGTGTAGATGGAAATTACATTATAACAAAAGTAACGTTGCCATGGCAACGAAAAGACGCGCGAAGTTTCTAATGCACTGCCACCTAGAAGTAATCAAAATACTTTCGAGGAAGTAGTCTATTATTTGTCAACAAGAGTTTAAAAAGTTTTCCCAAGGAGTCAAGATCCTCTAGATGGCGGTGGATTTTAAAGTAAAGATTTAAACACGGTTTACCCAAATACCTTGGCAATAATAAATAATACTGGAAACGCGAACGTCGTAAATTTTTAAATTTAAAAAATGTGCAATGTGGGTCTAGCTATAGCACGTGCTCGCTTATCAACGCGTCCAACTGAGCGTTTCCTAGTTTAATATACAGTAGAACATAGAAACATAAAAGTTTTGAAATCGTGAAATGAGAGTGCCTAATAATACTATGTTTTATGTTATGTTTGTGACAGTCGTATGGCAAGCTCCCGAAGTACCTCATGCGCTACGCAAGAGGGTACGAAGAGAAAGGGAGAAAGAAAGTGGAAGTTCTCGACCGAGAGGAGCCTGGAGTGAGGTACATCTCAAAGTCGGAGAGACAAGACATGCTGGAAGGTAAGACCGGAAGGAAGTCATTAATACCAGACCTAATGACAGTGTGTATTTTATTTAGTCCCTACCATAAATCAATAATTTATCAATTGTATTTATTTTGAATTGGAAAAGGGTTGACAAGTTGGGAAAGCCAAGAGAACATAAATCACAGCCTGAAGGGCTGGGGGCGACAAAAATTTTCACCTGCTGATGACAACTGCAGCTAGTTTAAAGTTGTTACCTTAATCCACGACGCGTTTCGTCCTTCTGGGACTCATCAGGCAGATGGTGGCCACTAAAAATCAGCTAACTACATGCAAACAAAACTCACAACACATAACCAAACCTGTGGTAGGGCCACTCAAGAAGCAAGTTCTGCATGCATGTTGTCATCATCAGCAAGGTTACTTCAAACACCATTCATACTGAGCCACACCGTCAGCACAACCAGTAAGGGGGCTTCCCTCCCAACTCTAGTGCTTGGTAGACAAAACATCCATGACTCACCCTGGATTCAAACCAGGACCCTTGGCAACAAGAGAAAAGCTGCCCCTTCTGTTGTTGCTCGGCCAGGGTGCCTCTTCATTCACACTTAGAGAAAGGGTTAGAGATAGGAAGGGTAGAACCTCACATAATAGCAAAACAGTGAGGGGGCTTTTAAAATTTTATTTATTTATCCCAGTCGGGGCAAACTTTTTCGACAACTGCTTTGAATCATAACTATGTCCTTAAAGCGGGCTTAGCTTAAAAAACCTAATATAAAAACCTAACTCTAGGGTTACAGAGATGGTTTGTATTTCTCCAAGTTAATTTCATGTGCAGTCAATATGTAGGCAGTGCAATCTGCTCTACACAGTACACACGTTATTACAATGTACAAACAGAGAAACCACAATTGGCTAAATTACGAGTCAGAAATATATATATATATTATATATATATATATATAATATTATGTTATTGTTATTATCATTTTAATCAGGCGAAACAATCTACAATGATTTCGTTTGTTTTACTGAGTCCTGAAAATAAATTGAATTCGAAATCAGTTTCCCAAATGTTTATAAATCCTTCATGCGGGTGTGGCAATCTGACTTCATAATACCTTCTTCAAAACCTTTCGAGCATAATCCAACCGAAAAACCACCTCATTCTTCATAAACCCTGTCTGCAAACCTTCCTGACTCAGGTAAAAAGACTGAGACGATGAATGCACGCGAGAGAGAAGGAGCAACACTGAAGGAGTTGTTGAGGTTCTCGTGAGATAGAGCCACAGTAGACCGTAATTTTCTGAGTTGCTGGATTATGCAGCGTTGTACAGCAGCAATTACTGAGGCTTAACGAACACCTTCACATAATAATGTTCATAACCGAAATAACTAGCATGATGTGTTTTACATGAATGTCTTTTTATTTTTTCTCTCCGATGCTTCCTTCTCCTACAAGATGGTTGCAAAATGAGCACGGAAACGATAATATAGTAACTATTTGTCACTGTATTGCTATAATTTCCCAAACCCATTTTAAAAAATCAAAAAGAGTGCAAGGTAAATGAAATATTCCTTTAAAAAATGAATGTTTGCCCGTGGTTGTATCTATCATAGTATTTGCTACAGAATAGCTGCTAGCTACCTCTGTTTCGCGCACGAAACCCGTCCTGGATACTGCCTCATAATGCTTTGCATACCCTTGCACAGTACGTGCATGAAGAGCTAATTTTGCAGTCTGTCTATTTTGGGCACAAGGCTATAAAAAGAAGAATTTAATAATTTCTGTATTGAATTCCGTATAACTAACGAATCACACCCATGAAAGAGTTTTCACTATTTTTTTTTATTTTTACCAAGAGAAATCTGTTATTAGTAGGGTGAAATGTATGCTAGTCTTCAGGTAAACTATTTATATGTTATGTTGCGGATAGAACAATTATTGAGAGGACTCAATCCCTTGCATTTGTAATAACGACTGAGAAAAGCTTCGGAATAAACCTTCAGTCAGGATTGCCGGTTAGAATGGGATTCAAACCCAGGACTTAGCGCTTGAGCCAACACTGTTATTGGATGAGGAGCGAGCGAAGCGAGTGAAGCGAAGACTTCAATTTCACTGACCCCCAAAAAATTTA
Source organism: Sweltsa coloradensis (assembly GCA_024449915.1). NCBI lineage: Eukaryota > Metazoa > Arthropoda > Insecta > Plecoptera > Chloroperlidae > Sweltsa > Sweltsa coloradensis. The sequence continues at coordinate 141,684 of JAMZAV010000531.1, forward strand.
GCTCGGGTGGTTTTTTTTTTGTTTGTTTTTGTTTTTTTTTTGTATTTTTGTCTGTTTGTTCGCTCTCTACCGGGCAAACGGCATATGCGATCTTGATGAAAATTTGACAGGACCTTCGAAATCTTTGAACTTAAACTTGCTACGGTTTTGGGTACAATCGAAGAAATATTTCTCATGAATATCGTACTTTTACGATTTTTTTCGATTTTTTGTGCGATATTTTCGTGCCATTTGGGCCAATTCTGACCAAACGGGTGGAGCTACAACGTTCATATTATACATGGACATTAAGGTTATAGTGATGTAGTACATTTTGAAAGAAAAAGTTGAAAAAGTTAGCCAGAATCTATAGAAATAATGCTTTTAATATGAGTTTTTTTATTTTTTGTGCCATATTTTCGTGCCATTTGGGCCAATTCTGACCAAACGGGTGGGGCTACAACGTTCATATTTTACATGGACATTAAGGTTATGGTGATGTAGTACCTTTTGAAAGAAAAAGTTGAAAAAGTTAGCCAGAATCCATAGAAATAAAGCTTTTAATATAAGTTTTTTACGGTGAATAATACCAATTGGCAAGAAACAATAGAAACTTGACAACAATCATCTACCATGCGTAGGCAAAACAAAAGCACTTGCAAAAGTAAAGATATCCCACGCAAACTAAAAACTATAAAAAGCTCATCCATCAACGCGGCGGGACTTTAGCGTTTTCCTAGTTATTAATAATTATTATCCACTAATAGGCTTAGTAGGAATGTTGGCAGATAAGGGCAGTATGCCCCAAGCACAAGGTGTCGGCCAGCCTCTACACAACAAATTGTAATAATAAACAAACACTTATAATTTAATATACAGTAGAACATAGAAACATAAAAATTTTGAAATCGTGAAATGAGAGTGCCTAATAATACTACGTTTTATGTTATGTTTGTGACAGTCGTATGGCAAGCTCCCGAAGTACCTCATGCGCTACGCCAGAGGGTACGAAGAGAAAGGGAGAAAGAAAGTGGAAGTTCTCGACCGAGAGGAGCCTGGAGTGAGGTACATCTCAAAGTCGGAGAGACAAGACATGCTGGAAGGTAAGACCGGAAGGAAGTCATTAATACCAGACCTAATGACAGTGTGTATTTTATTTAGTCCCTACCATAAATCAATAATTTATCAATTGTATTTATTTTGAATTGGAAAAGGGTTGACAAGTTGGGAAAGCCAAGAGAACATAAATCACAGCCTGAAGGGCTGGGGGCTACAAAAATTTTTCACCTGCTGATGACAACTGCAGCTAGTTTAAAGTTGTTACCTTAATCCACGACGCATTTCACTTTCGTCCTTCTGGGACTCATCAGACAGATGGTGGCCACTAAAAATCAGCTAACTACATGCAAACAAAACTCACAACACATAACCAAACCTGTGGTAGGGCCACTCAAGAAGCAAGTTCTGCATGCATGTTGTCATCATCAGCAAGGTTACTTCAAACACCATTCATACTGAGCCACACCGTCAGCACAACCAGTAAGGGGGCTTCCCTCCCAACTCTAGTGCTTGGTAGACAAAACATCCATGACTCACCCTGGATTCGAACCAGGACCCTTGGCAACAAGAGAAAAGCTGCCCCTTCTGTTGTTGCTCGGCCAGGGTGCCTCTTCATTCACACTTAGAGAAAGGGTTAGAGATAGGAAGGGTAGAACCTCACATAATAGCAAAACCGGTGAGGGGGCTTTTTTAAGAATTTTATTTATTTATCCCAGTCGGGGCAAACTTTTTCGACAACTGCTTTGAATCAATAACTATGTCCTTAAATCGGGCTTATGCTTAAAAAACCTAATATAAAAACCTAACTCTAGGGTTACAGAGATGGTTTGTATTTCTCCAAGTTAATTTCATGTGCAGTCTAATACTGTAGGCAGTGCAATCTGCTCTACACAGTACACACGTTATTAACAATGTACAAAACAGACCAAAAATTAGACAGTTTTAAATTGGTGGCCGCATAGCTCAGTTGGTAAGAGCATAGCCCGGTAAGCTAAGGTCCCGGGTTCAAACCCCGGTGTAGTCACTTTTTTAATTTCTGTCTAAAGTACTAACATAACAGCGTCATAGTGCCTACTATAAAGCCAAGTTTAAACATCATATTTCCCAACTCTAGGGTTACAGAGATAGTTTGTATTTCTCCAAGTTTATTTCATGTGCAGTCTAATAGGCAGTGCAATCTGCTCTACACACGTTATTAACAATGTACAAAACAGACCAAAAATTAGACAGTTTTAAATTGGTGGCCCCATAGCTCAGTTGGTAAGAGCATAGCCCGGTAAGCTAAGGTCCCAGGTTCAAACCCCGGTGTAGTCACTTTTTTCATTTCTGTCTAAAGTACTAACATACAGCGTTATAGTCGCCTACTATAAAGCCAAGTTTAAACAATATATATATATATGTTAAGTTTTTAAATTTTTGCGGACATAAGTAATGTAATTATTCACCATTTTTTCTGGGTTTTGTCACACGATAAAACAAGTAGGTAGTCTCAACTTACCCCACCTTTTGTTTTGAGAGAATAACATCTCCCATTAACCAGGGTCACCACCACGACGCGTTGTTCCCCGTTCAGCACTCCCTGTACGACTGACTGGTGTCTCGCCTCTGCATATGTTGCGCGCGCATCCGCGTGTTGTCATCCTCCCAGTGGCGGGAATCGAAGCCTGAAGCGTGTGGGCCCTAGCCATGCTTCTTGTCATAGGGCCTCGAATCTCGCTGGGCATGTTGTCCTCACATGTCTTCTTTTTAATTACGTTTTTTTCCCAATTGTTCTTTAATACTACTATTTTATTTCCTGAGCCGTCTTGATGCACGGGGGGAGGTTTGAAGTTGGAGTTATGTTTATGTAGCACTGGTAGCCATGTGGCTGGTAGCCGTTGACCGTCATCCCGTTTGTTTAAATTATGTGGTCGTTTTTCTATTTCAATAGCTTCTCTTACTATTCTAAGTGGGTAGTTTTGTATTGTGGCCAAAGTTATAGAACCCTCGAAATCAATTTTGTGCCCCGTGTTTCTAACATGTTGAGCCAAAGCCGAAGTTTCCTTGTTTTCCCTAACAGCGAGACGGTGTTCGTCCACCCTCACCGAGATGCGTCGGTTCGTTTGGCCCACATACGTCTTGACACGTGCTACACGGAACTTCATACACACCCTGGTTTTCAAGGGGGATATAGTCTTTACTCTTTAGCATTTCTAAGCATGGCTCCTATTTTGCGATGTGGACGGAAAATCGTCTTTATATTGTTTTTTCTAAGTAATCTTTCTACTTTATCAGTAACCCCCTTCATGTAGGGTAGGTGAACCCAGGGTGCCGACTTCTCTTTCTCCTCTGCATTTTTGCTTTCAGTGTCCGGCTTCAAACTAAGGGATTTAGAAATAGTACTTTGGGAATAACCATTCGACAGTAGAATGTGTTTCAGTTTACCCATCTCTTCTGTTATGTTCCTCATCCGCTAATTTAAGTGACCGGGACACCAAAGAATTAACCACTGAATTAAGTTGATGGGAAGCCGCGTTTAAATATCTATTAGTGTTCGTCGGTTTGCGATATACCGTGTGACTAAGTGTGCCGTCTTCTCTTCTACTTACTATCACATCCAGGAAGGGCAAACACCCATTCTCCTCTATTTCCATGGTTAGTTTTATATTGGGATGCAAACTATTCAGGAAGGACAGAAAATCGTCTAGTTTTTCTTTACCGTGTGGCCAAATAGCAAAGAAGTCATCGACATATCGAAGCAATAAAGACGGTTTCAAAGGGGTGAGTGACAGCGCGCGTTCTTCAAACTTTGACATAAATAAATTTGATACTGCTGGCGAGAGTGGAGAGCCCATTGGTGCCCCTGAGGTCTGTTTATAACGTTGTCCCTCGAATATAAAATAAGTGTTCGTCAAACAATGTTTAATTAAATCTATCATATAATCCGGTACTTTGAGCTCAGCGAATGAGTGAGTGAGTGTGTTAGTGAGTGTAAGCGTCAGTGAGTAAGTGAGTGAAAGAGTGAGTGAGTAGGCGAGTTAGTGAGTGAGTGAGTGAGTAAATGAGTGAGTGAGTGAGTGTGTGAGTATGAGTGAGTGAATGAGCAAGTGAGTGAGTGTGTGAGTGTATGTGAGTGTGTATGAATGTTTGATTGTGTGAGTTTAGCGTAGGTTTAAGTTAGGTTTGTTGCGAGATTTAGTTATCCATTGATGAGCGAGCTCCATGGACCTTAACTCTCTGTCGGTTGCGCCCGGGAGCGATCGAACTACTCGTGTAGTGTAGCAATCGTCGAACCGGAGGTCATGGGTTCCTGCGTGAGTGGGCACAGGTTTCGGCTTCTTGTGGGTGTCTGTGTCACACCTATGGCCAGTCATTCTATTGCTAAGAAGGTTACTCGTTTGGCCAATGTATTCAGCTGGATACAAGTTACACTTGAGTTGGTAGATGACGTCAGTGGAAGCACAGTGCTGTTGTGATGGCCTCCAATGGGGCAGGTCTTGTTTGTGGCTCCAGCTGTGAATGACGTAGTGGCTGGGTTGATAGGGCAAGTTTTGCATCGAGGTCTTTTACACGGAAAGGACCCGTCAGGTTCCCTATCGTCGCCACTTGTGCCAATCATAGGGTCTCGTTGAACAAGAAGGTCCTTTAGATTGGGGGGGCGTCTGAAAGCTACGCGGGGCACTGTTGGCATTAGATCTTGTGTCCTAGTTGAGCCAGACAAGATGTGGTGTCCACTCTTAAGGATGCCATTGAGAACGTGAAGTCCTGGGTGCCATTGCGTAACGAGGGGTAGAGTGTTGTCTGGCACCAGACTGCTTCCTTTCGACGTGGGGTTCTCAACTCGTCTTCTGACGTCTTTTTCAGGGTATCCTCTGTCGATGAAGGCTCGAGTATCGTATCGCTCGAGTAGGATCGAGTAATCCGGTCGCAGTACTTGGTTCGATCCTCGTCGGTGCTGCATATGCGTTTTCCCCGCGTCGCGAGGGAGTTGGGTAAAGCGCGCTTGGTGTAGAGCGGGTGACAGCTCTCGTAGTGTAGATTCTGGAGGTGATTTGTGGGCTCAAAATGTACGTCCGTGCGGACTGAACCATTTTCTACGTACACGTCGACGTCGAGAAATGTGACGTGATGGCGAGAGATTTGCCACGTGAACTTGACGGCATAGGTGTTGTTGAGGCCATTTAGAAAAGTGTTAAATGACTTCTCTCCATGGGTCCAAACTACGTAGATGTCATCGATGAACCTGAGCCAACAGATGGGTTGATCTTGATCGGTTGGGGTTTGATGGATGAGCTTTTTTGTAAGTTTTTAGTTTGCGTAGGACATCTTTTCCTTTGCAAGTGCTTTTTGAATGCATTTTAGGTGATTGTTGTCAAGTTTCTATTGTTACTTGTTAATTGTTATTATAAACCTCAAAAAACTCATATTAAAACCTTTATTCTATGGATTCTGGCAAACTTTTTCAACTTTTTCTTTCAAAAAGCAATACATCACCATTACCATAATGTCCATGTAAAATATGAACATTGTAGCCCCATCCTTTTGGTCAGAATCGGCCCAAATGTCACAAAATATCGCACTAAAAATAAATAAAAAATCGTAAAAGTACGATATTCATGAGAAATATTTCTTCGATTGTACCCAAAAACGTGGCAGGTCTAAGTTCAGAGATTTCGAAGGTCCCCTCCAATTTTCATCAAGATCGCATATGCCGTTTGCCCGGTAGAGTGCAAACAGACAGAAAAAAAAGAAAAAAACATTGGAGCTAAATTTTTTGAGGGGTCAGTGAAATTGAAGTCTTTGCTTCGCTCATCCAATAATGATTAAGACTTGATACAAGATACCTCTACCCACGTTCAAGCTACAGTTGTACTTCTGTGGGGAGCGGTATCTGCATAACTGTTCACGTTAAAAGCTTTGGCTGACCAACCTGTATCAATGTATCACTGTATCATATTGAAATAAATAAATAAAATGAATAAATCTCGTCGAGGTCGAGCCTAACATCAATAATGGCCAATATTTTTATAATACAAAAATCCTCCAAGGTCACGGTGCATAAAGATCATCTCAATGTTATTTTTATGGGGATATTGGGCCGATGGGATCTAGTTATAAAATTAACAAGTTGTCAATTTTTTGGGGGGTCAGGGTGGACCCATTATTTGTTCTGTTTTTATGTGAATTCACTACTAGTTAGCATGGACGAAAATGAAATTATATTGTTTGAGTTTAGCAGGGGTGAATCCATTTAACAATTAAGAGGATTAGGACATGCATTTCTAGCAAATTTATGTTCATTCGGTTAATTGGTCATCAGAGTTGTTTGAAATTTTGCACAAATGTCAAGGAAGTGGAACTGAGGGCTCTACAGTGGCACTTTTTGAAAAGTGATTTTAGGTGAACACTACATTTTTTTTTTACAATTTTTTTTTTCATAACAAATCTAAAATTGACCATTTTCATGAATTGTTTCTGGCTAACAAACAAACAATATTAATAATCTACGACTATAGGGCTGTCCTTATATTATGCTTTGTTGATTTCTTGACAACTATGTAAAGTTTCATATACATCGGGTTCTTCCTGGCCGAGCGAACAGCTATTTGCTAAGTGCCAAATGTGTCTTATTCTCTCTTAAATCATCCAGCCCCTATTGAGCCAGCCTCTGTATTTTCCAGTTTTTTTTTATTACAATTTTTTTATTCCAAAAATTCTATTTTTCATTTAATTTTAAATTTTTAAATTTTTAAAATTGTTAAAATTTAAATTTAAAGTACCTGTTTAAATTTTACTTATTTAAAAAAAATTATTCCAGGTATGAAACACAACTGGGAGGAGCTGATGGGTTCGTTCCACGCCCTGCCCATCATGACAGACACGGCCGCCAAGATCAAACGGAAGCTACAACTCGAGGCCGAACTAAAACAACTCGAACACGACATCCGGACGCTCGAGCGACACCCGATCATCTACGTCGTCGACGACATTAACAAGTACCAGGTCGCATCGTAACGTGACGGCCTTCCTCGGGACGAGACAGAGCCAGGCCTAGACCTTTACCTGTAGGGGTGGGATAAATCGTTCAATTGCGTTAACCGTTAACATTTGAACTTTAAACGCCCATATTAACAAGTTCACATGTTTGAAAAATGGGATGTTTTTAAAAATTGCTCAATTAGAAAGAATCATTTAGGCATGTGTTAGAGACTTCGAGCTTCTTTGTGATTTTACAAGTGAAAACAATTTTTTTTATTGAAATTTTTAAATTTCCCGAGAAAATCCTTAGGTCTTATATGCTTTGGATGTTTAAACATTCAATTATCCCATCCCTACCTGACCTTGGCAAGAGAAGGTTAACTTGGTCTATTGAGACTATTGAATGATAAAGAATTATAGCTTGAGTTTACAGTTTTGGGACGTGTGCAGTCACATTTCAGTTAGTAGGCCCTACCTACCTACATCTGTTACTTTTTGGTATTTTGTTTGTTACTTTTGTAGATTTTGTAGATACCTGCTCTTGTGATGAAACAGCTGCTTTAAGCCCTTGACCTTATTGTTTTAAATTTTTATGTAGATGTTTGAAGTTTGTCATTATGCTCTGATGTGACTCATCATCCGATAAGTCTAAACTTGAAAACTTTTGTAATTTATATAATATAATGGATATGAGTATGAGTATGACCTCATTCAAATACCTAATGCTCCATTTAGAAGGTTCGATGTTTAATCCAAATTTTCTTGATTTGGAGCGGGAAAAAACATCAAAACTCTTAGTCTTAAGCTTGATTTCATTCAATGTTTCATTCAAATTTCTTGAATTCAAGGACAAAATTTATTCAACGAAAGAATGTATTGTTATATTTTATTATTTTGGCACATTTTGATTGTGTTTTGTCCTTGAATTCAATGAATATTGAACGAAACATTGAACCGTCTAATTCAGGTTTTAGGTAATAAAATACAGCAATGCTGCGTTTTCATTGATTTTCTTTTGTTCTTGAGTTCAAGGAAATGTTGAACTGTTTAAATGGGGCATAAGAAATTAAGAATATCTCAATTCAGCTATTTTTCAGCTATATTAGACTGGGAGGATATCAATACATAAAAAGTTAAAAACACAAACGTAGGCTACAAACAATAAATAACCACTGTCGGGGAAAAAAAACGTTTTAAAACTAGGTACTTTCCTCGTGTCTGAGGAAGGAAGCTGAGCTTCTGAAAATTTACGCACTTTTGGAAGTGTTTTTTTAATTTCTAACCGTGATTATTGTTCGTGTGTTTGTGTTTTTATTAAATCATTTTGTTTTGGGTTATGTGACACTCAAATCCTGACACTTGAATCCCTCAAACTCGGACAGGGGACAAAACTTGTGACATGTCCCCTTTAATCCCTTGATTTGTCAGAAAGTAGATAAACAAACTATAGAATTCCAACTGTTTTTGATTAACTGCGTCAGAAGCCAAGTGCCGTACTAATGGGGAGGGGGGGGGGGGTCCGTAGATGGTACATTTCAAAATCGATTACCGTAATCTATTAAATTATTCAAGTTTCCAGTCCAGTTTGCAACGTATTCCACTTTTGTCATTTTTTGTACCGGTACCTACCGGTACCGGTTTAATCAAATCATTATCAAATTATTATTATTATTATTATTATTGCGGCCTAGTCAATAATGTCAATGAACTCTTATTAAAGAAAATTATAGTTCTACTTACTAAAACTTATCCTAGATAGGACTGAACCATCTATAAATTCAAATACTGTAGCAAGAATTATTAGGTCTACACTTATTGATCAAGACACCAGACTTATTGTTTAAATTTACTTCAAGTTTAGGAAAAGAAGATGGGAGGTGGAGGGGCAACTTAAAGAATTAAGTCCACACGTACAATAATGAAGTTGAACTAACTATTGTAATGCATGCATTAATTCCTAGGTCATGTTTGTCACTCATACTGCATTTATGCATGTACTGTAACTATGTAGTATGAAGCTTAAAACATTCCTTACTTGCAATGATAAGAGTATTACTATTGGGGATCGGATAGGCAATGCAATTAATATATTATCAACAAAAAATAACAATCTAAAAATCTATTTATTGGCAGGTGATTTGCTGCCTTTAGCAACCAATAGCATAGCAGCTCTTTACTTGTGCCTTTGAGTCATGCTTTCATTTAGCTGTATGAAATATTATTACCACAGATAATTGAGTGAAAAACTATGTTAACAACAACAGTTATGTAGGCTTTACACATACAAATCATTAGTCTTTTCACTGTTATTTACTTATTTTTATTTAAAAAATGTGATATTCGACTACTTTTCAGCAGTCTTTATCAAACAATACAACTAAAAAACCACCACAAACAAGACAAAAAAACATTTTGCAAAAAATTATAAATATGGCTGTGTATTAGTACCAAATTGTTATCATTTTTTTTATATTATTCATAAAAAAAAATGCTGAAAAGTAGTTGAAATATCACATTTTTAAAATAAAAATTAGTAAATAACAGTGAAAAGTCTAATGATTTGAATGTGTAACGTTACTACCTGTTATATAGTTTCAATTAGTTACGTAGGCCATTGCCCATTGGCTTAATATTTTCAATAATGTTATCGATCAATATCATGCACATTTAATACTGCCGTTCACTAATATAGATAGGTAAATAAATAGTACATACTAGTCACTAGTGTATGTACTATGTACCATTGTATCTTTTTTCTAATCATGAAGTATGTATTTGTTATTTATTTAATGTGTGTGCTTTTATTTACTTTAATGGCCATGGGCCCAAGACTAAGATGTATTAGTTTTGAAAAATAAAAATGAATTATGAATGGATTTTGATTAAAATTTGATTCTACCTAACTTGATTATAGGGCTGCTTTAAATGTTCACAAAGTTTGCTTACTCCAAACTTCAAACTTTGTGACATTGTTACAAGGTAATTTACAATATAAAGTTTTATAGTGGTGTACTAGATAGGATCCAACAGCTTCCCTTTGAAAAATGATGGTGGCTGTTGAGTTTATTGAAGAATAGTAGGTAACATAAATACAAAAACTAAAAGTTAAATAAATATAAAGTTTTCTAGCTTATTTCAGTATGGTAATTTAATTAAGATATTATTGGTACTTATTTAACACCCTTGGTAAAATGTACCTTGGTGTAAGGGTGGGATATTCATTGCTTAAAAATAATGTTGATTACAAAAAATACTTTATCTGTTAATGTTTTTTTCTCGTTTACCTGCGTAGCATTATTTCAGCAAATGGTAAAATAGACAGTGAGATTGCAAGGTGTACTGTTATAGTGGTTCCAACGAAAGAATGCAGATAGCTCGAAACTGTTTTCCCAATCCTATATCTTGTTATCATGTAAGATCTCTTGGATACTAATAAAACTATCTAATTAGCTAACTAACATAACAACTTTGTCAAATCTATTCACGCTAGCTCAGCGTGGATCTAGCACACGCAAGATATTTCTCTTTGATACACAAAGGCGACATTAGTACTTTTACCGCGCATTCATACTACCCCCACCACTACAAAGCATCTGCATTCTTTCGTTGGAGCTAGTATATCGCAGATAGTTACTTGTGTCACAATAATGTGAGCCTAAAGTGTGGCGCACAATTGGCATAGCATAAGCGTAGCGCAACGCAAGCACAACATAAGCGCAACACAAGGAAAAATGCGTGCATAATTGTCATAACGGAAGCAAGGCGTAAAGAAACTACAAGGCTGTGCAAAGGTTTAGAAGGCTCGTGATCAGATGACTGGATGTCAACTTTGCGTTTGACATTTCGTCTTTGAAACCATTTGCAGTACCGTAGCCTATTGTCATAGAGATGCGGATATTGCCTAAAATACGTAATTAGCAGCTCGTCGCTAGACGTCGACTCAACTTCATACTCGATAATGATGTCGTTTTCTGTGAGTTCGTCCATGATTGATAATTTTACACTGACACAAACAACAATAGTTATGAATTTGATTTAACTGAAAATGGGCGTTTGTGTTGAGTCGTGTTGTTTCTGGATTCCTATTGGTCAAACGCAAGCGCAAGCATAAGAAATATAAAATATAACCATCTCTTGCGCTGTGCTTCCGTGCCTACGCTATGCATACGTGAATTGTGTGTTCAAGCAGCCAGGTGCACTTGTTTATATTTCTTGCGTTGTGCTTGCGTTGCGCTACGCTTATGCTATGCCAATTGTGCGCAGCACTTTAGGGCCAGATGCACAACAGTTACTCAACACACAGCTTTATTGAACATTTTGACTTGCTTACAAGGTCCCCTGTATCTACTCCTAGCGGAGGTCTTGCGAGCTCGCATCGGCCTGTGCGCGGCAGCGAAGCCTATTGGAAATCTAGGGGACCTTGACTTGCTTAACATGGAGCTGTTGTCACTTGGTGGACTCTTAGTAGCAGTGGTTTTTAAGTGACTGTTGTCTGCTGTTGTGCATCCGGCCATTTTCAAGGTATTTGTTTCAAGTTTCATACACTCATCATAATCTATCATTCATTTATAATATATTTATTTTCCCTTTGACAACGGATATCTGGCCAAAACCACATAACTAAACATTAAAAAAAACTCATAAAGCACAAGTTTAAAACAAATAACAATACAAGAATAGAATATTATACAAATCATTTAAATACAAAAACAAGTATTATTCTAAATGTCACTATCCCCATTTTACGTCTTAGATCCTATTCAGTGATGACTTTCATTTGACCTCCAGCGAGCACATAGAGCAGCAGGCGCGTGGAGATTTAGTGGTACTTGATAATCTGCTTTGTCAGTCGGACTCTGCCGGGGGATCTAAAGAGCCTTGATGGCTAGTATTACAAAAAGGTACTCTTGTGTTAAGGAACATCACACTCTGTCTCTGTAATGCACCAATAACAATAATATCAGACCCCTCTTCCAATATTACGTCGGGTTGGGGGGGTGACGAGTCACCATTTTCTCGGGCTATGACTTACCAGTGCTTGCTAGCCAGGCTCAGCACCTCATCTTCTTCGATATCTGTTAAAGACCGGCACTTCCAATTTCTCTCCATGCACCAATAATTATATGTTTTTGTAATAAACACATGAATCAAACTTGTTTGTCAATAACCATTGACAGTTCGGGTAAAAGAACACAAGAATAATGTAACACAGTGTAAAGTACATAACTCCAAAATTGCAGAACATGTGTATGAAAACCATCATTTCATCGATTGGGAGAATACCTATACAACATGCCAAGAATCCAATTCAATTTTTTTTTCAATTCAGTATTTTATTTAGCTTAAAGCTATTTTTACATGCAATTTCAATAGTAATAGTACAATTCAATACAATTTCATTTTTTTTTTTAAAAGGCCAAAATTGAAACAAATTTTCAAAATACATACAAGATAATTCAATACAGTTACAAAATATATACAAGTCATATTACAATTTTTTTGTTCCTCATAGATAAAATAGAGTTTTAACAAATTTAATACATTCTAATTTAAAAACTGCTAAACGTTGTTCCTGTTTAATCACTAAATCTAATTTATTATATAGTCTGTACCCAGAATAAAAAACATGTTTTTGAGTTGCTGATTTGTTTACTCTGTCCACAATAATGTTAGTATTATTTCCTCTTGTATTATGATTGTGGTTGCTAGAGGAGTATTCTATCATGCAATTTAGATAAGTGGGCATATTTCCTTTAATCATTTTAAATATGAATAAGAGTACGTTTAAGGCAATTCTCTGTCTGACGGTTAAGAAATTTAATACATTCAGCATATCTGATATTCTGCTATATTGATTCCATCTCAAAATCACTCTCATCCCTCTATTTTGTAATTTTTGTAATATATCCAAATCTCTCTCATTTCTACCCCACAGGAGTGTGCAACAAAATTCTGTATGAGGAGCTATGATTGTCTTGTAAATAAGTGTTCTAACCCAAGGGGACAAAAGAACCAACCCTTGACAGAAATCCAATTTTTTTCTTAATTTTTTTAGCTATATAATTTACATGACTAGTTAGTTTTAAGTGCATATCAATAAGAACCCCAAGATATTTAAATTCACTGACAATTTCTAGTTTTTCACCATTAATATGCAAAAACACTTCCTCATTATCATTATCCTTCATTACTTTGTTAAATACACTACCTGATGATGTCAGTATCATACATTTAGTCTTTGTTAAATTAAGTTTTAATTTATTGAGTTTGATCCACTCCATCATTCGCATTAATTGAATATTAATAATATAACACACTTCTTTATAATCCAGACCTGAATATGATACTAATGTGTCATCTGCAAAAACATTTAGAAATACATAATCCATGTTTAAATACAAATCATTTATGTATATGATAAACAGTAAAGGACCTAACACAGAGCCTTGTGGTACTCCAAAATCGTTGACCAGTTCTTCCGATACGTAGTTTCTAAATTTGGTTTTTTGTCTTCTATTTGTTAAATAGCTACTAAACCATGCCATCACGTTACCTGCTAAACCATAAGCTTTCAATTTAGTCAAAAGTATACCCCTGTCAATAGTTTCAAATGCTCTTTTAAAATCTACAAATACTGCAGCAATAATGTGATTTTGATCAAGAGATTTCTTCCATTTTGATAATAAAAGTTGAATTGCAGTTTTACATGAATGCTGATCTCTAAAACCAGACTGATTTCCAAATAATAGTCTATTATTTTCAAAATAATCTTTGATTTGAATGTGAACTGCTGTTTCTAGAACTTTTTCATACATTGGTAACATATTTATTGGTCTAAATTCATTTGCTAATTTTGTTCCTAATACCTTTGGTATGGGTACAATTGTGGTGATTTTCCACTCTTCTGGTACAACTCCTTCTTCTAGTGACATATTGATAGTATTAAGCAACTGATACCCACTTGCTCTAAAAGTTTTCTTAAGAATTTGTGCAGAAATGCCTTCATCGGTTCCTTTTTTGTTTTAAGTTTCATTATGATATTTCGCAACTGTTTTATCGTAATTGGTTTAAATTCACTAAATTCATTGTCTTTAGTTAGATTTTCTATCAAATCATATCTGATTGACTCATTACTATCTTCAATGGAATTAACAATTTCTTCAACACTATCAACAAAATAATGATTAAAACATTCGGCTTCAGTATCACTATGAGTTGAACTGTTATTATCTTCAAATAAAACTTTCTCTTCAATCTCACCATCCCCACTGTTTTCGCTTATCAAGCCTTTTAATGTCTTCCACATTAATTTAGAATCATTTTTCTGTTTGTCAATTTTGTCATCATAGTATTTCCTCTTACAAACCCTCATATTACATAAAAATAAATTCTTATTAATTTTATACTTTTCCCAGTCTTCAAATTCCCCCGTTAACTGGGCCTTGATGTAACTACTATCCCTATCATTTTGAAGTTGCCTTAAATTCTCATTAAACCACTCATTACCTTTTATTTGTGAATTATTTACACAATCCTTTAATGGAGCTACTTCATCGATACACTCTACAAAATTAGAAACATACTTAGATGCTACCACATTAATATCTGTTACATGCTGTTTCCATTCCTTCTTGTACAGTGCTTCATTTAACAAATCAAAATCATTATCTTCAAGTTGTTTACGTGTAAGTTTAGTTCTATGAGAATTATTTCCAATAAAATAGTTTTTCTTCTTATGCAGGTTTGGGATTTGTACTAATAATGTCTTGTGGTCTGATAACTGATATTGAGATATCACATTGTATTGCTATTTGATGTAACTCGTGTACATTCTTTGACTAGTTGAGCCATGCCTGATACAGTTACAATATCGTTTAATCTTTCACTATATCTCGAATGTACATCCATATTAATGTTAAAATCACCCAATATTAAAATATTTCCCCTATAAAGTGCAAGCCCATCAAACCATTCTTCTATGTTGTCTAGAAACTCTGTATGTGAACTATTAGGTGAGTGATATATAACTGCTAGGTATAATTCACTTCCTTTTATAGTCAGCCTAACGGCAAGGAGCCACATATTGTATTTGATTGCTTTGTCAATCTCAACCTTATATTTAATACCATTTCTTATATAAATCAACACTCCACCAGTATGGGAACTATGTGAATAAAGGAAATTCAAAGAAGCTTGTTTCATGGCATGTACATCTAATGTCATGAGTACTCCTAGCGCCCATTGTCCTCCAATATGGAACAATTTCTGTCCTAAAGTAAGGACTAGGTAGTGCATTGCTGCCTTAAACTTGATGTGTTGACGATTTGGTGTTTATGTTCTTGTCCTCACCAATTGTTTTTTACATAATTTGTTTCTGCAATGTTTAATTTTATGTTTATCAAATTTTGTTGAAAAATCTTTTGTCCTAAAATATGGACTAGTGCATTGATATCTTGAACTTGATGTTTTTGACGATTTGGTGTTTTGTTCTTGTCCTCACCTCTTATTTGTACATCATATTTTGTTTCTACAATGTTTAATTTTATGTTCATCATAATTTGTTGGCATGCATGTTCCATGGTCGTTTTTGTTATTTTTAATATTTATTTGTATTGTTGAAAATATGTTCCTTTATTCAACTTCAGTTTGAAGAAGACACTTGACTAGGTGTCGAAATATCACTATTAAAACAAGTATTTCTTACAAGAACAGTGTATGTCCAGGCAATAATTTCAGTTTAATAATCACTCTACCTGTTCTACTAGTTTCATTTTTACAATGAACAATGTGGTGTAGGTCTGTTCATTGTTTGTCACAGGACTGTTCCACTTTCCAGTAATCATATTTATTCAAAAATATATGCCATTGTCTGGATGTATGTAAGATATATGTAAGATATAAATTTGTATCTTACATACATCCAGACGGCGGTGGTCTATGCTCATACTCAGGTTGTGTTCCGCAAAGGCGACCAGAACGACCAGTCTGCGACCAATGGAATTTAAGTAAACACAATTCGCACCAATGACAGATCAGATTTGCAAGAAACGTATGCGATGCGTTGCTGTTTTCACTGTTGTGGTCGAGACCAAGAAGCCCACAGTTTTATTCCGGTCGTGGGCTGGTCTTGAAGAAAGCGCGGTTATTTCAAATTCTTTCATTGAAAATCATGGAATAATGTCAACTTCCGACAATGTTCCTGTAACTACACATGGGTAGACAATAATTCATTCATTCTTTCATTCATTCGAATCATTCATTTATTTAGTAAATGATATGATTTATGTAACAATTTAACGAGATATCACAACTTTTCATTAAAACACGGCCTTGTAGATGCAAGCACCATTTCGGAGCCAAGGCAGTACCCCAACAATCAGACGTTGAGTGAAACAATGAAAATAACAATACCCAGTCGAGCCCAGAATGGTCGACCGGTCGCCTTTACGGAACACAACCTCAGTGACGCAACTAATGGCGTTTTCCATTGGCATGCACTCGGCGAGTGCAGAGATGTCATTGTTGTCAACCTCCATTTGAATAACATTACAAAACTGAACAAATGAAAGACAAGTGGCAATCCAGTGCGCACTAGTGCGACCTGAGTGCGGCCAATGGAAAACGCCATAAGTCTTGTTTTTTGGGGGGATTAAGATTGTTGTAACTACAAACGATAAATCACGACTAATGAAAGAAGCATGTGGGTATAGTCCCATGCAGCAGGGTTGTTGTTGTTACGTGAAAAGTATGTATGTACCCTGGTACAATGGGGAGGAGGGGGTCCTAGCTAGTGCAGGACTGAGGCGCATAAGCGGACTTTACACTGGGAAGTCAAAAAATTGAGAAAAAGTGAAGCTAAAGAAAAACTTTTCAAAGTCTTTACAGTGGAAACTCTTTTGAGTATAGTATTGTATTCAAAGGCAATAGAGAGACCAATCGCAATCAACTCTTCAAGGTCCGTTTTCTCTCTACTTCTCTCTTGTCGAGCTATGTCCGACAAGTTGGGAGACTTTTTACTTTTTACCCTTCAACTATCCAGTGTGAAGGGCTGAAGTTGAAGGCAACGTGAAAAGTTCCATAAGCTATTGCTATCTCTACTTCAGAAAAGTTACTTTTTCTGTTCGATTTTTCTTTTCCCAGTGTAAAGCCTGCTATAGCCCCAGATTTTTTTATTTTTACATTTCAATTGTGGTATTTTACTAGGTTTTAGAATGGTTGTCAATAATTTATTAATTTAATTTTCGCACTGTATCTTTTTGGTGTCTTCGCGTTGGCTCTTTTTATGTTTGTTTACATGCGCATTTAACAGGCGGTGCATATAATGAGGAGGTGCTGTCATCTGCTGGATATAGACGCAATCAATGGTCAAAGGTGAAAATTAGGAAAATAATGGCACACATGTGTTGATTAAGCGTTAATTATTGGTATTTAATAATAATTTCGACGCCGAACTTGTGTTGTACAAATGTTCATATTAGAAAGCAGGTATTTTAAATGTTTAACGTAACAACATGAACTTGATTTACTCGTATGCGGGTAATGAACTTTCACAAGCTTCCTAGCGCTAGGAAGTTGACATGAAGGTCGCTTAGCGATTGATTATTTATAGCAGATGATTTCTTCAATGGTATCGCGTTTCACGATTAATATATTTAGGGGGAGAGGGAGATGAAGATATTAACTAATTGATTTGTAAGTATAATAGATAAACAATGAGTTATAAGACAATTCAGGCTAGGGCTAGGCACAAGCCTATTCTTGTGCCTAGGCCTAGGTTCACACATTTTTCTTTTGAACCAGTCATTGCCTAGCAAGGCTGCCTATTTGATTTGCTAGGCCTAGGCTGTCACTTGACTCATATAATGTTGTCCATTAATAGAGGAATTTGTGTGTGTTTACAGCACGGTGAAATAGTACTGTGCGCAATGGAAAACGCGGTTCCGGGAGGTGGGCGAAAGCGAGTGGCCACCAAGACTTCGGCTGAAGATCAAGCGTTGGACCAAATAGCTAAAGAGGTAAGTCCTTTCACATGATGTCTTAGGGATAAGCCTAGGCTAGGCCTTTAGACCTGGAATGGCTAAGCCTAGGTAGGCCATTTCGTTTGCAGAGTCCATCAGTCGGTTGGGCTGATGTTGCAAAAAATGTAGGCTAAGCCTGGCTCAGGCAGTCAGGCCTGACTCAACTGTATTTATCTGCAGCCTATTTACATCGGAGTGCAATCGAGTAAATATGGTACCGGTAGTCCTAATATCCTCTTGATACACACCCAGGACGGGTCTAGGCTCGGATACTAAACGCCTGCCTGACCTAGGCCTACTATTGCAGGGGATGACCCCCTAGTCGAACACCTCAAAACGCCTGTCTGTCAACGTCATCAACACATGTGGGAGAGTTTACCGGTAAATTGGCTATTATTGTTACAGTATTTAAGGCCTATTTGCCTCTACCTATAGGCCTACTTCTCTCTTGTGAAAATCCTATTTAGTAAACGGAATAGGCCTACCGTACTACTGAAAAATGTCAAGAAGAAAACAGAAGTTTAATGAAGAGTGACAGATCGATAAAAGAATAGACGGGCCTGCTATGTTTAAGGTTTTGTTTTGTGCTTTATGTATAGGTACCCTAAGGGAGGCCTTTAAAAATATATTTACAATGAAGTCCAAAGACTAGGGTAGAGCCTAGGCCTACGGTACGAGTTTTCATTCTGCCCTACCTGTAGCCTATGTAGGCCTACTAGAAGCTTGGCCCTGATGCCTATGAAAGCTTGATTCTTATTAGCTGGGTAAAATGATTTAACAAAGGGATAAAAGTTGTTCATCTTTGTTAATCCTTAATCACAAGCCCTACTAGCCTATTCCTTAGCCCCTTGTGCAAACTCTAGTATGGGTTGTTTCTTGTCTGTTATAGATAGGTCCTCCTACCTACCTACAAATTATTCAATCCCTACTACGTACCTAGTTCATCTGCTCATAACATTTAGAATCATTTTTAAGTCGTGTCGACCTGTAGGCCTACCTGCCTCCTATCGTAGGCAGTCTTCTAAAGTACCTACCTACCTGCTTTTAATACAATACAACCACTAGGTACACTTATTGCTCAATATCAGCACATTTCAAGGAGACTTACTGTCAACAATAGTATTGTAGGTCTCCGCACATACCGATACTACCAGAAGAAAGTCATGGGCCCTTCCTGTTACAATACTTTTTGCAGTGTACACAGTGTGCGGTTTCACCTTGATAAACACCTGACCTGGCTCTAGGCCTATGAATATGATGATATCATGTCTTATTACGTTCAGAGATTACAGAAGTCTACACCTTGGCTAAATAAATAAGAAAATAACTAGCTAGAGCAAGATAAGATAAGGTGTCTCGAGGTCTAGATTCAGACACCTTGTAGGCCTAGAGGCTAAATGCAAATTCAGCAAACTGTCAGGTCGGGTATTTGGGGGCTGACCCGGTAATTAAAAAAAGGTAGGGCATACATTCGATTTTCAGGATTTAAAAAGAAATATGGTGTAGGAGGAGCCGGTCCAGATTTGACAGATTTGATTGTGTGAATTCTTGGTGGAAGTGCCGGTCTAGACTTGATAAACATTACTAGTGTGACCTCCAGGATAGCCAACTCATCCGTATTTCCCAGTCATTGCCCGCTTCCTGTAGCCTATTAATGGGAGGTCTTGTGGTTAGCGTATCTGCTTCCAATGCAGAAGGTCCAGGGTTCGATTCCCGTCAAATTCAGAAGTTTTTTAACTTCTTGGACTTAAGTCCATCAGTTCTTGTCTTGGGAGTTTGTAAACGGTGACTTTGGAGCCGTCTTAGCAACGAAGCACATAATAAATTCAAAGTTGTTCTGGATCGGCCTTATTGATTCTGGCGTTGATCCGCGTGTGTTCGCACTGTCCATACCACTGGTTGCTATATTTCATATTAAAAATATCGATCTTTGGTTGGTTATTATGCGCTCACGTTAATAAAAAAAAAATACATTTTTTATTAAGTCTTACCCATCAGTTATATAACTGATTTAGTGAGGGACTTTAAATCAAAGACAAGCAACCCTTGCAGCTCGACCAATCGCGTGATTCGATACCAACCAAGATCGTATTTTAAATAGAAATATAAATCAGTGTATGACAGTGCGACCATCCGCGAATCACGCAGACACATGGCCGATTCAGAACAACTCTAAATTTTTATGTCTTCGTGCTAGGACGGCTCCAAATCACCGTTTAAACTCCTAAGAAGAACTATGACTTAAGTCAATCGAAGTTAAAAACTCTGACTTTAGCGGATCGAACCCTGACCTTCTGCTTGGAAGCAGATACGCTAACCACAAGACCAACGGCCACACAAGACCAACGGTTGTTGATTGCGTCGGCTTAGTCGCTTTGATTTACTGTCCCTCAGGCCTAGGCCTACTGAAAATCAGTTATAACTGAGTGGGTAGACTCTAAATAAATACAATTTAGGCTATTTATTTATTTTATTTTATCAATTTTCTCGTATTTCGTTAGATCTAGTTCTAGTTAAAAAAAAAAATCATAAACTCCCATCTCCTCTCGGCTCTGGCCGATTGACAACAATTATTGACAATTGTTTATGAAAATTATCAATCACACTGTGAAACACAATTTGAGAGTCTACGATAGCATAGATTCGGTAATGAGCTTCATCAAAGAGCTGTTTTGAAATTCTCTTCTTCTTTTCATATGCAACCTCAATCCGCCTACTTGGCCACCAAGTGTTGTCGTGTTATCCAATAGAGACAGGATTCCCTTTGTACATGCGTCATGCCATCTGGCATCGCGTCAAATTCAGACTTAGTCCTTCACAACTTAAAAGATATCGTCAATTCTGTTACCTTAGCTTACTTAGCTGCATTGAATCTGCCATTCTTCATCATCATATATCATTAACCATTGCCGTTTCCTACTTTTGGCAGGGTCAGCTTAGGTTTTGCAAGAAAATTCTTCCACTTCTTTCTATCTTCCCACAATCTTGTCTCTGCTACATCCTCCCAGCTCTCTCCTCTATTATGCAGGTCTCTTGCTATGATCTCCTTCCATCTCTTCCTTGGTCTCCCCCTTCTTCCTCCTTCAATCCTTTTCCTACTTCTCCTGGGCATCCCTCTTCTCATTTTCATATCCCAATCTAACCATGTCCTTCCCATCCTGTCACCTAACTTCTCCACCAAGCATCTCCTGATTTTCTATTCCTAATTCTTTCTCTTGTTGTCTTGCCCACTGTGCTCCTCAGGAATCTCATCTCCGGCCCCTGTATTTCTTTCTTTCCATCACCCATTTCCTTCTTCTGCGCATATAGTCCGGTCATCATCGTCTTTTGTCTTCTACTTGTTAATGTTGACCTAACCAGTCCTATGCCAGTGTCCAAGTCCTGAACTGGCAATGAAACCTTTTCACTTTTCTGATCTTGGTGGTTGTCCTTTCTTGATTCACCATGGCTGTTTTCTTTTTCCTCCTCACCATTCCTTCCAAATTCTTAGAGCAGATGTTTAATGGCACTTACTTGCCTAAATAAGACAGTCTTCTTTAGTTTGTGGCATCTTTTTGCCCATGGCATTCTGAAGTGCTAATGGGACGAGGCCACCATACGAGACGTTAAGTGAAAACTAAAAGCTGTTTTAGCCCCCAAAAGTGTTAGTTGTTGTTGCCCTTCCAGAAATTTGTGGGTTGCTCCTCTTCTAAAAATGTACGGCCCTACTATCGGTAGCTCTTAGTCAAAATCAATTTCAAGCTAAAAACTAAGCTATTTAATTCTAGGTACAATTCTCTCGTAAGACATCACAGATAACTAGGCCTAAACATTATTACTGTATTTCATTCATTCCTAACGAGTACCGGTAACTAATAGATACCTCACCTATCTGCAAATATTTATATTTGAAATTGTACTTTGTTGTTTGACTTACCAAGTTATCCATACCAGTACCCTACTGTTGTGTAGGCTACCGGTACTTATGCCTTGAGTTTTTTCAGCGGCGCCCACAGCCTTAGCAATGTTGTATGTTCCATGGTCATGTTTTGGTGAAAATTTGCTAGGAACCTAATAAATTAACCTGGTGGTTAGCCTGTTATAAGTCTAGTTTGTGCTACATATTTTTGTTAAACTGATGTTACACATGCCAATCTATAAAAATCAAGATGTTATAGAAAATGTATTTGAGAGAAAATTACTATATAGATGCAAGATTCTTAGGCCTACTTAGTGGCATTATATTTTTATAACAGACATTTTTACTCTACCCGAACCCGAACCAATTGTCTAAACCTCCACCACACAGCGCTAAAAAAAAAAGACTTCATGACCTTTTCAGTTAGGCTCCACCAACTAGGAGTTGGTGAGTCTAGTGTGAGAGAAGTGCACGTGTTCTGGTTTCAGATGATATGAGCTAAATGGTTACTAATATCGTCATCAAAATTCGCAATTAAACGTTTATGAAGAACTGTTCTACGTATTGATGATTGATATCCACGCTATTTTGCACTTGCACATAAAAGAAACAATGAAAATGAAAAAAATTTAGTTCCAATTCGTTAAATTTCCCATTTCATTGTTTAGTGTTTAGCTTACGGTAGGGTTACCATACGTCCCGGATTTTACGGGACAGTCCCGTTTTTCGTGTTGCTGTCCCGGTGTCCCGAAAAACATCCAAATTGTCCCGGAAATCGAAAATCCAATTCCAAATTGTCGTAGCAAATTTCTGCTTTCAAATATTTCGCGGCACCGACGGCGGCTGGGCCGGACGCGGGGATGCGCAGCGCAATGTAACCAATAATGTTGTCATTGAGTCGAGCTCAAGGCCAGGGCAGCGGGCGGCGACAGTACGTACAGTGTCAACCCACTAGTAGGCTAGTCCAGTCGTTGTCAATGATTCACTGCACAGTCTGCAGTCACCGTTGTGTAATCAGTGAGTGTTGAGTTCGCGTTGTGACTTGCGACATTGCTTAGCTCACAGACTGTGCCAGTGGTGTGGGTGTGTAGCAAAATACAATGGCCAAACGCAAGTGTCGTTTTTCAGACAATCAGACAAACTGAAAGACGAATATCCGTTCTTGTCTAAAAATACGCAAATCGAAGGAAAAGTTGATTGAATTCTGTGTGCCGTGGTGTGTTCGGGATAGAGCATGGTGGACGTTTAGACATTTTAGATCATTTAAAAATTGTCCCGACACTCTCAGATCTCACTACAGGCGATCTTGAGGGGAAAAAAGGCCCAAAAAATTTTCGCCTCCCCCGGGTAGCCCACGCAAGTCCATACACAACGAAAGTACATGTGTACCGGATTTTACTTTCAGAATTATGGTAACCCTAGCTTACGGTCAACAAAATTAGCATGCACGTTCAAGGTGATAAAAACGTTGAGATTCAACACAAAATGTTAGGTAGGTCTTTAAACATAGCCTATGTAGTCTATCTAGGTAGCCTAATTGGAATAAATAAATTTTACCAAAAGTCACATTATAAATAATATGGTATTAAATTTATAACCCCCCCCCCAACAACGCCATCTTAGAGAGTAGGCCTACTCTGCATTTGCCTTAGCGGATAATGAGTTCACATTTAGTTTTCCCAAAGAAGTTATTACGTAGGCCTACTAAGGAGGCATGTTATTGTATGTGGAACCAGTTAAGGTGGCGGTCGCCGAGGGATCGCAGTACTGTCGCCCACGCACTATGGCCACAGGATCGGCAAAAAGTACATAAAATAACTGTCTCTAAAATTGCTTTTGAAGAAAAACATGACTATTTTAAAGACAAGCCTTGACCAATATATCGTAAAAATAAAGTATTTATGAAGTGTACGAATAAAATCATGACATTTTGATGCTCCTAAACATTGTCATCACATCTGGCGAGGTTGGCAGTATAAACAGCTGGAACTTAGGACATACGATGACCAACAAGGCAAAAAAACACTTTCGTAATCGTGATGACTTAAAATCATCATTTCATTAAAATACAGACTCTGTAGGAGGAACTACTTCATTCACAGCTTATAAAATGTTGATATATGTGATAACATATCACGATAACATGACCAAATACGGTAGGCCCTACCTAATGTCAGTTGTGTGTAAATTGTCAACGTTGGCGTGCGTGCTCTCGCTCTCGCTTGACGTCCGCCAGCTTGTCTGGTTCCACCTATATCTTAATTATAGGTAGGCTTAGAGATACCTGTATAGGGGCCTATAGCATTTTTAAGTGTCATTTTATAGCGTTTTGTAGCATCTATTTTTTGCCGCCTTCAAAACCTTGCGTATGAACTTTTTTCATATTTTTAATTTAAATTAGGTCATCAAGGTTGAATTAATAACAACTGAATAAAAATGTGTATAAACAAATAGATAGGCCTTCGATACTATAAAAAAATTAAATAGGACCGGAAAACCTTAGTTTAAGACAAGTGAAAAAATAGCGCTTTAAAGCGTCTATTCACAAAACGCTATTTTCACATAGGCCTCCCTCTAACTATAGGCTATACAGAATAAGTTGAGGCAGGATGTTAGTAGACTTAATTGTTTTATTCTAGCCTTGAATGTAAATTATTGTGGACGGTCATTTAGGAGACAATGCTTTGTTGTGCGCTGCAGGTTAAGAAACTCAAACACCTCGACACACACACACAGGCTCATCACTGACCTAGAAAATAAACTTATAGCATTAATGGACCATTATATTGTAAGATATAGAATATAGGATTGAACCATTGTCCGCTCATATTGCACATATTTGTAGTAGGCCACAGTTTATACTATGATGTTACATAGGCCTACAGGGTCACACATCTGATAGCCACGTTTTGTATAATTTGGTTGTGTCTTGTTCACTTGTTGAAAATTATTGTTTATACCAGAACCAATAGTGGAAACACTGTTGTCAGCAATGATCTAGATTGTGACTATACAATCAACTTCTAGCCAGTGTTTTCAGTGGGTCAAAATATGTGGGTGTCACACATAACAGACTGCCAAAGTAGAACACATCAACAACAACAAAGCCAGCGGTTTAGCCGAAGTCGTTTAACCGGTTCCCACTCGAACACCAAAGTTAAGCAGCCTTCGGGCGTGGTCAGGGGTAGAGTGGGTGACTGCTCTGCCCTGAAACTCACGTATGCCGCTGGTTAGAGCAGATGGAGGGTTCAAGAGCTAGTGTAACGTCTTCATTCTCCTCGACGTCTGCTCGGCGGTCCGAGTTAGTGGAGGAACCTACATGACTGTCAAGTTATCCGTCCTTCGGATGGAAGTTAGCCGTGGTCCCTTGGTATGGTACTTTGCAAAAGGAGTAGGCTACGTGCCGGTACCGGGTTTCCCTCCTCCCTTCTATTCATACTTCATCCTCATCTATCACCACTCATCGTCTCGAATAGCCAAAGTGCATTAATATGAGGCATTATCCAATCAATCAATCAACTAGGCCTACAACAACACACAACAAGTTGTAGTTTAGGCCCTAACCTAAAGTCCAAGGAAGAGGTTGGAGCTCAGTTGCTCACTCCTACATCTCACATCATTGTTGGTTGAAAGCAAACTTTCCACTTTCATTGGATGAGCGAGCGAGCGAAGCGAAGATTCCATTTCACTACACTGGAGAAAAAAATCCGGATGTTTTTTTTTTTCTTCTTTTTTTTGTATTTGTGCGTCTGTGAACACGATTCCGCTAACCATACTCCAATTGGGATGAATTTTATTGAGGTCTATGAATCTCTGAACGAAGAACTGCACGGGGGGAAAATCGATCAAAAAATATTTCTCAAAAATCAGCAATTTTGCCGATTTTTTACGTTTTAAAAAATTAAGCCTTCGGCTGTAGGTAAGTGGTACTGCTCTGCTGAAACTCACGTATACGCTGTTAAGCAGATGGATGGTTTCAAGAGCTATGTAAGTCTTCATTTCTCGACTCTGCTCGCGTCCGAAATTATGGAGGAATACAGACTGTCAAATTTACTCCGTCTTTCGGATGGAACTTAAGCCCTTGGTCCCTTTATGTATTTGCAAAAGAGTGCTACGTGCCGTAACAAGGTTTCCTCCTCCCTTCTATCATACTTCACCTATTCTATCACCACTAATCGTCTCGAAAAGCCATAAGTGCATCATATGAATGTTGAAATTACCCATCAATCAATCAACTACAACAACACAAACAAGTTGTAGTTTAGGCCTTGTAAGTCAAGAAGAGGTTGTGCTCATTGCTCACTAGTCACCCACGCTCACATCATGTGTTGAAAGCAAACTTTCCACTTTCATATTACCTAAACTGTAGTTCATACTAGCAATCATTAGGTACTGGTACCGGTAGTCGAAATTAATAACTAGGTCTACTAACTAGTAGGTAAGTTAAGCCTATATTATAAACACGGATAAAGGTACAAATTAGCAATGCCGTCAATGATGTCGACTTGTTGGAAGGAAGATAGTTTCAAAATAAAACCCCATGACAACAACAATGTCGGCAAAAGACCTCAACCCCCCCCCAAATGCCTCACAACTGTCTGCCTGTCTGGATCTGTCCAGCACTGACTGATCACCCCACATACCCGCGGGTATAGAGTGGTACATTATGAATTACACCCTATGATGTAACGACAAATGAAATAAAACCCAGACCAAATTTATTTTAAATGTTAACAATAGTTGACAAACTGCGGATGCCTAATCAATCGTACACGGTGAAGCCAATTAATTCCGTGGCTACCTAGAGGTTTGTTTCTACTTTTATGTACTAGTACCAACTAGGTAGGCTAGAGTGCCGTAAAGGAGACCCCCCGCCCCCCCCCCCCCGTCGCGGGGGGCCCGACTCGCCAAAAGAATAAACCTTGTTTTATTGTAATCAAATTTCAAACTGTCCGTTTTTGACATATGAAAACATAACAGATTTTTACCGAAATTTGTTGTGTCCAGTAATTTCCAAGTCCACTGCGGGAAGCTTTTCTTTGTCACTCGTTTCCTTGAGTGAAAAGAGTATGAATAGAAAAGGTATGATTAGTATCCTGTGTCATAATATCAGCAGGCTGCACCTCTTGTTCAAACTTTTGAAGACATGCGGCAAATTTTTATTTCAATCCTTTGCAACCAGCTAAACGTAAAATTAGGGTGAAACGCAATGGGCAGTCTTCTATTTTTAGTCAAATTTAGATTTTCAAGTGTCAACAGGTAGGTGTAGAGATTATAGTTTCAGTTTAGTCTTCAAAACGTGCAGACGTGTCGTGTGACTCTTGAAATACAAGACGTGATTTGTAGCCGCTTGTTATAGTGTTAGTTCTTATTGGATGAGCGAAGCAAATGCTTAATTTCACAGCCCCCCCGCCACAAAAAAAATTAGCTCGGGTGTTTTTTTGTTTTTTTGTTTTTGTTTTTCTGTCTTGTTTGTTCGTACTCACCGGTCAAACGGCATATCCGATCATGATGAAAATTGAAGGGGACCTTCGAAATCTCAGAACTTAGACCTGCCACGTTTTTGGGTACAATCGAAAAAATGTTTCTCTTAAATATTGTACTTTTACGATTTTTTTCGATTTTTAATGCGATATTTTCGTGATATTTGGCTCGCGACCGGGCAAACGCCTACTCAGATATTGACAAAACTTTATGGGAATGTTTGAAATCACTGGATTGAGATTTTTATGATTGATTTTGGGGCCAATCGAAGAAATATTTCTCATAGAAATCGTGCTTTTACGATTTTTTCCGATTTCTAAGCAATTTGTTCGTGATTTTTGGGCCAATTCTGACCAAACGGGTGGGGCTACAACGTTCATATTTTACATGGACATTAAGGTAATGGTGATGTAGTGCCTTTTGAAACAAAAAGTTGAAAAAGTTAGCCAGAATTCATAGAAATAAAGGTATTAATATAAGCCTTTTACAGGTGTAATTAACAAGTAACTATAGAAACTTGACAACAATCACCTACAATGCGTACAAAAAGCATGTCTTTTGGCCTCGATATATTTTACATTCTATTGTTAATTGGTATTACCATAGCAATTAATACTAATTTATAAAAATAATCTAACAACATAGTAATCATTGGACCGAAATATTCGAAAATAGTTCTCATCAACGCGACTAGAAAAAGCGTTCGTGAAGCGGCCTAGTATGTCTCTCATTGCGCGTGATAACTATAAATACACCAGATCTGTATCAAAACAATCAATAGTCACTTAGGGCCAGATGCACAACAGTCACTCAACGCACACTGCCACCTACTTTATTGAGAATTTTTACTTACATATGGAAAATAACATGGGCCTGTGCCACTTAGTGCACCCTTAGTAGCAGTGTTTTTTTAAATTTACTTTACTTTAGTCCAGCCTAAGTTCTAGGCCTAGTAGAACAATATGGATTCATTCATATTTTAAGATGGCTGTGTGGGGGTATTAGAGCTCAAAAATAGTTTATTTGGTTGTGTAATCTTAACCCCTTATAGGGGGCCCGAAAACGATTCTTGCGGGGGGGCCCGAGTAACGGCCCAGGTAGGCTAGAAACTTAACTTGACTAGCCCACTCTATAAAGCAGACTGACCAACCAACCACCCGACCTACTTTTTTTTTACAATTTATCCATTTTTAAAAATCGCTTGATCGCCAAATCCAGTGAACTTCACGTACATTCTGGAACACTTCTCGATCTCTAATTTTCACCCAACAGAATTGAATGATTGTATTTATTGACCATGATTTTGAGCTCTTTTGCTTTGATACAAGGTATTTAGTAGCATTTACATTATATCTAGTAGGCCTATAGAAACTTGTAATATGCACAGAGTAAATTAGAACTAATAAATACTACGTGGATAAGGATGTATAAAAATACGCAGGTACTAATAATTTAAATATTATGGGATACCTACTTACAGTAATTTTACCTTGGCTTGACAGTAGGAGTATCGAAAGGTATTTTCTATTTTTTGAATTGAAAAATCATGCTCAATTGAAATTCAAATTATATGCTTTATTTTGCTTTTTCGTTATTTTTTTCAAAAACTTCACCAAATGCGCCTTTTCTGCGCGATTAAAATTGCTAATTGTAACAACCAATTCAGGCACGATTTCCATGTAGACATGTGGTTATTTTGGACCAATGTCAAAAGATGCAACTTGATTTATCAATTTTGACTCGATGGTCAACAAGTCGAAATCATTTAGTTTTTCATCCGTCAGATAACTCACTCCTTTTTTTCTTACAAAACACTGACAAAATGGTTGTATTAGAGGAAAACCGTAATTCAATGAATTTTTGGCGTGATTTTTTCACAATTAATAGTTAATACTACTAAAAAAATAGCTAATTTTGCTGATTGGGCGGTAAAGACGATAAAAAGCATTTTATTTCATGTTTTCATGCAAAAAAGGAATTTTTTTGTCTTTTGGTGCAGTTTCAATTTGCATTTTTTATTATCATGGGCTTGTAATCTTATAAAAAAAAACTGTTTTAGGAATTTTTTAAGACATTTCATTTTTTTGCTGATTGCAAAATCCAGCAGCGGTTTAGCCGACGTCGTTTAGCCGGTTCCCATTCGAACATTGAAGTTAAGCAGCCATCGGGCGTGGTCACGGGTAGAGTGGGTGAACGTTCTGCCCTGAGACGACTAATACCGCTGGTTAGAGCAGACGGAGGGTTCGAGAGCTATTGTAACGGCTTTGTCTCCTCGACGTCTGCTCGGCAGTCCGGGTTAGTGGAGGAACCTATATGACTGTCAAGGTTACACCGTCCTTTTGGATAGGACGTAAAGCCGTTGGTCCCCTTGGTATTTTTGGAAAGGAGTAGTCTACGTGCTGGTACCGGGTTTCCCCTCCTCCCTTCTATTCATACTTATTCCTGATCTATCACCACTCATCGTCTCAAATAGCCTTAGTTCATTAATATGAGAGATTAAGCAATATCAAATCAAGCACAATCCCTGGATTCCTACTTGGAAGCCTACCCACCATTGGAGGGTGAAACGACTAGGTTAATATGTTGTTGTGAACAGTTCATGTCGCAATTAGAGAACACTTAAAAAATTTTAAATAATTTTCTCCAACACAAGCTTTGAAATCTCCTTCAAATAACATCTTTGATGCCTTATTTACGGTCAGCTTATATCAAAAGTCAAAACTAGGCAATATTTTGAAAATGTGCTCTGAAAGATACATGTACTCATTCTAACTTGACACACTGGCGCAAACCAAACCACGACCGCATTTTACAATCCCTAGAGTCTTAAAGCGTTCCATAAAATCTCTGTGTTCCTCATTACAGCCTGGTTACAAATTACCGTAATTTGTAATGCTAAACCCAGACAGAAGGAAATAAAGTAAAGATGAGTAGTCTAAGACTTAAGTAATCAACTAAGTTTATACTTAAAGCTTGTTATTCGTGTTTAAGGGTACACAACACTCGGGTTATATGAGTGCTCAGAGAGGAGTCATGATACAATAATTGTAAAGTAACGTTGTGTAATATATTATCTGTACTTACGTGAGCTACTATTTTATGCATGGGCATAACATCATAATTTTGCACTCGGAATTATTTATTATATAACCTGACATAAAGCAGCCGTAAGTTTATAAGATGGGATTATCTGTTAGTCCCGAGATTGTGTTAGAATTATTAAATTATATTACTTTATTCTCTTTTACCGCTGTCTGATGTTGTTGACCGGGAAATGTGTTGTTTTCAAGCAACCCTTTTTTACAAACAAGGAAATTGTGCCCTTTTTCTACTGGATAATATTTTTTTTTAAATTAAAACATCTGTGCAAATGGCCTTTACAAGTGTACTATTGTTAGCTAGTGGGGTTTAGGGACACAACAGTAAAGCTATCAGTGTCCATAGGCCTACAAGTGTTTACAACAAATAATTAAAAAATGATATTTCATATACATAGGCATATTCTCTTCCGCGGTGGCTCATGCAATAAGGGCGCAGGTATGACTCTAAGAGGACGCGGGTTCGAGTACCACATAACCTAAGGCAGGGTTTTGTTGTTGTCCTTCACCCTCATCTATCAGTATCACCCATCAACGTCTTGAATATTGTAATAATAGAGATTTCAAGCAACAAAAAACAAATCATTTCTATAAACTAGGGCCTGTTTTAATAATAATTGTGTATTTTCATCCTAGACGTTCACAGAGAATAATGTTCATACCCAATTTTGATGTTAATAAAAATAAAATAATGAACGAATTAACATTTTGTTTGTGACTAAATTTGATTTGATGCCGAAATGGAGCAGCTGTTATAGCAAGTGAAAAGTGAAATTAAATAATAGCTTGCCTCGGTTGTTATTACTTTACTTTAAACATTTAAATTGACAGAACTTTTGTGGAAATTAATCATATTATGAATTTTGTAATTGATATCCGCAAATTTATTTTATCAACTTGTATAGCCCATTCAATTGATAATATTGGTATTATAAAATAAAAAGTAAAAAGCGCTATTCAAGCTGGCGTCTACCATACCACTGAACTGAGTCTATTTATAGTTGGTGTTACGTCGCTATTCGTCTCTTCCTTGTTGAATATCAGCCAATATCAGGCAGGATCTGACAGGCAGACATACATGTGCGCTGGCCTGTCTGTCTGTTTGTTTTGATGCTTGTCTACTCCAAGTCTTCAATGTGTAGGCCTATCTATCTACTAATCAATGGTTTTAAGTTTGTTTGCTCTGTAGATCTGTTGAGTTTGATAACTTGTTCTATGTGTAGGCATAGGTAATTAACCCAATATAATGTGGCAAAATTACATTTTCATTAACTTCCGAGAGGTTTTGACTTTTGAGTGTTATTGACCAATTTCGTGTTCACTGATTAGGGCAATAAAATGTTGTATTGTCTCTAAATTTATTTTATTTTAGCTAATTTGCGTTAAAATGTTATTGGCCTACTGGGCTAATGTTGGTTAAAAATTCCATTATTTAGTATTTTTAGAAGAAACATATTTTTATATGCTTGTTTAGGAATAAAATAAACTAAAACGAATCAAGTGAGTCTCAATTTTGAACTGTTTGGTAGAACTTTTAAATTCTATCGATTTCGACTGTTTTAGTTTGTTTACATCCTATAAACAACCTGTGGCGCAAGGCATGGGCTTCCCTGCCCCTTCGCCCCCTCTTGCCGTGGCCCCCTTGAGGACCCTCAATCTCTCAGGGCCCGAGTGCAACTGCACCCCTTGCACCCTCTATTCCTACGCCCCTGAAACAACCTGTGCCTATGTGTGGTTAGCCTACCTGCTTCCAATGCAGAAGGTCCAGGGTTCGATTCCCGCTAAAGTCAGAAGTTTTTCAACTTCTGATTTGGACTTAAGTCCATCAGTTCTTGTCTTAGGAATTTGTAAACGGTGACTTTGGAGCCGTCCTAGCAACGAGGCACATAATAAATTTAAAGTTGTTCAGAATCGGCATTGTTGATTCTAGCGTTGATCCGCGGGTGTTCGCACTGTCCATACCACTGATTGCTATATTTCCTATTAAAAATATCTATCTTTGGTTGGTTATCGCTTAATTACTCGTCGATTGCGTCGGGGCCTATAGGGTAGGCTGGCCTACTGTCCCCCATTGAAAAGCAGTTACATAACTGAGTGGGTAAACTCTAAATGCAATTTATTTATTTATTTATTTAAAATATCGATCTTTGGTTGCGTCGGGGCCTACAGGCTACAGGATTGACTTGGTCACTTTGGTTTACTGTCCCCCACTGAAAATCAGTTGTGTGACTGAGTGGATAGACTCTAAATACGAATTTATTTATTTATTTATTCATTTGTTTCGATTTATTTGCTTCACATTTGTAGTAGTTGCTACGCCTTCCTCCTAGTAGTTGCTACGCCTTCCTCCTAGTTGACATTATTGGACTTTTTCCCCTTGTCCAAGTGTTGTTGGTCGAAGATGAAGGTCCACGGTCGATCAATCAACCCATCACTCACTCTGTTGTCTCGTGTGCTGCGTGCGGTGCCCACCTCCTGCTCCGAGGCATGTTTGTGTTGTTGTCGGGTTATTTCTGTGCTGTGTAATTAGCTCGTTGGTTCCCCCCCCCCCCCCGCGCGCCGACAACCTGTACCTGATACATAAGAGAATTAGAATATTATCATGTGTGCCCTGAAGAGGTGGCCGAGCATCGTTGCGAAACATTCCTCGTCTTCTTCTGTGCCGATCAGAGTCACTGCACTCTTGATCTGATGGTGGCTGGGGAGCTGGAGTTGCCCAGAGCTTAAGAGTGTTTACGAGACAGCCTTTGCAATGTGCATGCAGAGACTTGGTCAGAAGATATTTTTTCGTATTAGTTTTTATGCTAGGTCTTTTAAAAAATTTAACATCCTATACAACCTTTGAACGACCTAGGTTATAAAATCAGAATATTCTAAAAAAAAGTGATGAGAATCATTGTTCAATTGTCCGCAATATGCATTCGAAATGTACAACGTTATGATTTTTTTCTTTGGTTCTCATCACTTTTTTTTAGAATATTCTGATTTTATAACCTAGGTCGTTCAAAGTTGTAGGTTGTTGAATTTTTTCAAAGGCCTAGCATAAAAACTAATACGAAAAAATATCTTCTGACCAAGTCTCTGCATGCACATTGCAAAGGCTGTCTCGTAAACACTCTTAACTATTATGCTCATTCCTCGTACAGGACGAAATAAAGAGGACGTCGACGGGGAACTTTCCCCTTCCCTTGGACTACCTCACCGACGACGACGACAATGACACCCCTGGATGATGACAAATACGAAGGCGACCACGGCGTAGGGTAACCCCCAAGCCCTGTCCTTCCCTTGCCAGCACCGCATCTTCATTTCGTCACAGGCCACAGCCCCGTCCCCTTGCCCCTTGCCCTTCCCCTTGCCTGTGTCTGGTTCTGACCAGCACAGGTCTGCCCTCTCCGAGTTCCCTCGCGTCTCCCCTTACGCCCCTCTCTTTTGAAAAAGTAATTACCATAGGGCACTAATAACTTTAGTGTTGTGTGCCCTTAGAGCCTATTAACTAACATAACTGATAGTGTCAGGTGGATGGCTTTGCCCTGGTAATACTTCCAACGTAAATAATGACCTCTCCCCTTTCCCTTGACTACCTTTTTCCTTGACGACGACGACGACGATCACAACACTAACGATGACAAAGGCTTTGAAGAACGTGAGAACCCCTCCCTTTCCTACCCTTTGCCCCTGGCTGGTTCTAACCAGCATGGGCCTTTCCTCTTGGCACCCCTAAGGCTATAGAGTGGTGCATTATGACCTTACGGTTGACGCGCCCTTTATCCAAATAGACTTGTAGCATCAGTCAGTACTCAGTAGCAGTACACACTATGCATCTTCCCGAATCTAGGGCGTTCCTTGCCGCCCCCCCCCCCCATTCCCCCCCGACATTCAACGTGGGTGGTCGGTTATGAGTTGAGGTGTAGACTTGGTGCGGTCACATAAGGTAGATTCTGAACGATATCCTTATTCTTGGTGTCAATCTTCGCACTAGTTCTTACGTGAAATGTATAACTTTCTTTCGTTACTTGACGGGTGTATCAATATCAAAACAAACAAACGAACAACATGGTTGAATGGTTGAAAGTCTGGGAATGCGTTGGATAACTCATTACATTGAATGTTAAAAATAAAGATCCTGAGTTTCAATTTGTGTTCTGGATTGGAACATGGAGCAAGGTTGTCTCAATAGTCAGTCTCGGTCCACTATAGACTGGTGCGAACTGTAACATTTCGCTTCATCATCAATTAATCAAAGAATATAATAACTCTTCAAATTGCTCAGTTATGATAAGGTTTCACTTTTCATGAATATTCGCCTTCATATCAATCAATAATATCGCAAGTCATTACGTGCAAAAGACCTTGAACAGATTTAGGATTTATTGCAGAGTCATTAATGTTGAAGAACGTAGGCCCCACTTGTAAAACAAAATGATATCTTATTTTTTTTATCAGTTTCGTTCTTGGCGAGCTTAGATATACGTGAATAGAAAAACACTCAGTAATAATTCGTGGTTGGTCAAAGATTGTCCTTTGTTTTGTACTTGTGCTTGAGCAAACGTTATTAGCGTTTAGGAGTGTTTTGAAGTGTGTCGATCATGGCTGTGGTGTTTAGCTGGTGGTTAGCGGACGTGGCGGTCGCTGCGCTGACCCTTCTAGTCGGGGTGTACCTCTACATGAGACACGTGTACTCGTACTGGGAGAAAAGAGGAGTTCCCTTCTTGAAACCCTCCATTCCCTTCGGCAGCATCGCCGACGCCTTCTTCCTGCGACAACACATCGGCCTCGTGTTTGCCGACATCTACAACCGTCTCGAGGGCCACAAGGTCGGAGGAATCTTCCAGCTGCATCGGCCAACCCTCGTTCTCCGTGATCCTGACGTCATTAGAAGTTTCCTTGTGAAAGACTTTGCCAATTTTCAAGACAGGGGCATCTACTTTGATGAAGCTAACGATCCTCTCTCGGCGCATCTGTTCTTCATGGGCGGACCGAGATGGAAGACTCTACGGGCGAAGATGACGCCGACGTTCACCTCCGGAAAGATGAAGATGATGTTCGACGAGATCTTGAAGTGTGGCAAAGAGCTCACTGAATGCATACAGAAACAGAATGATAGTGGTGAAGTCATCGAGGTCAAAGACCTTATCGCTAGGTACAGCACCGATGTGATAGCAACGTGCGCTTTCGGCATCCAATGTAACTGCCTGAAAGATCCTGACGCGGAATTCCGTCGCAAGGGTAAAGACTTCTTCAATCCATCATTTCTAGAAGGTTTCGGAGGCTTGTTAAACATGATGGCTCCATCTGCAGCCGCGGTTTTGAAGATCGGGACTATTCCCAAGCACATTTCATCTTTCTTTCTGAATATCGTTAGGGAGACGGTCGAGTACAGAGAGGCGAACGGCGTGGAGAGGAAAGACTTCATGCAGCTGTTGATTCAGTTGAAGAACAAGGGATTCATCGAGGAAGACGCTGGTGTGGAAGAGAAGGACGATCAGATGACGAAGCTGACTCTTGACGAGATCTCTGCCCAGGCTTTCGTCTTCTTCCTTGCCGGTTTCGAGACGTCTTCTACCACGGTTAGTTTCTGTCTCTACGAGCTTGCCCTCAACCCTCACGTCCAGACCCGACTCCGCACCGAGGTAGACACCGTGCTGGACAAACATGGCGGCTCTCTGACGTACGACGCGATGCAGGACATGGAGTACCTCTCCATGGTGATCGACGAGACTCTCCGCATGTACCCGCCCCTTCCGTTGCTCAACCGCGAGTGTAACTCCGCCCACAAGATGGCGGACAGCGGGGTGGTGGTCGAGGTGGGGACACTCGTCATCGTGCCCGTTTACGGCCTGCACTACGACCCTCTCTACTATCCGGACCCGAAGACGTTCGACCCAGATCGGTTCACTCGGGAGGAGAAAGCCAAGCGGAACAACTACACGTTCTTGCCCTTCGGTGAGGGACCAAGGGCGTGCATTGGCACCCGGTTCGGTTACATGCAGACCAAGGTAGCGCTCATCTCGCTGATTTCAAAGTTCGAGATTCATGTCTCCGATAAGACTTTATTTAACCAGGAGTTCAACCCCAAACCGATAACGATATCTACCAATGGTGGTCTCTACCTGGACATTGTCGCCAGAGCTTGAATGCTTTCGTCAAAAGTGATACTCGAAGCACATTAAAATGGTGGTTAAGTTCTGTCTAAAGCAAGCCTCGTTTTTATGCAGGCGAACAAATGCAAGCGAATAGGTTCTAGACCTAGGACCATGCGACACGACCAACGCTACCAATTTTGAGATTTTATCATGTGATCGCTCGCACCTTGCCATTTGCTCGTCGACATGAAAACTAGGCTTAAGACTTTGTAACCTAGTTTACGTAGTTATGTAAAGGTTGGTTGGTACCTAGTCATTTTAAAGAATTTTATGAATAAAATTAATTAATTTTAAATTTTTACGCATATTTAATTCTAAATTTCCAGAAAACCCTGGTCGTAATGTATATTTTTTCCAGATTTTCTCAACCCAAAAGACCAACAATTCATTCACACTGAGATGCACTTATGGAATTAAATTACATAAATAATACGTTTTGGTCAACCTCCCATTTTCCCAAGATTGTCACTGATTTTGTCCACTATTGCTAGTGAAGTGTGTTATTAAGCGAGCGAAGCGAGCGTTTCCATTTGACTCTGCCGGAAAAAATAGTCACTGGTTTTGTTTTTTTTTTTTTTTTTTTTGTTTGTTTTTTTGTTTGTATGTCTCGCGATAACGTTCGAACGGAGGCTCGGATCGAGTTGAAATTTTCACCATCCGCAAGCTTTGTTCTCGATTGAATGCCATTAGTTTTGTGGCAAAATCGTTCAAAAAGTTAAAAAGTTACATTAAAGTTAATCGAAAGTTTTTTTTTTCAAACTCAACGGCGACAAAATCTGAGATAGCCAAATCATTTAGAATGTCTGTCCGGTCACGAATATGTTAATTTTATTTTGATCCGATAAGTAGTGTAGATGGAAATTACATTATAACAAAAGTAACGTTGCCATGGCAACGAAAAGACGCGCGAAGTTTCTAATGCACTGCCACCTAGAAGTAATCAAAATACTTTCGAGAAAGCAGTCTATTAATTATCAACAAAGAGTTTAAAAAGTTTTACCAAGGAGTCAAGGTCCTCTAGATGGCGGTGGATTTTAAAATAAAGATTTAAACACGGGTTTACCCAAATACCTTGGCAATAATAAATAATACTGGAAACGCGAACGTCGTAAATTTTAAAATTTAAAAAAATGTGCAATGTGGGTCTAGCTATAGCACGTGCTCGCTTATCAACGCGTCCAACTGAGCGTTTCCTAGTGTTATTGCTAAAGAGTCTTTTGGAGCCCATCTAGTGATCTGGGACCGGATTCCTGTAAATTCTACCCCCGTCTGGGCCCTTGGTAGAATTTGCCCCAGAGCATGGCTCTGCTAATCGTAAATTGCGAGGAAAGAGATAAAGTTCATCTCGCAAACATCAGCTAGTTAGGAGAGTATAATACTTCCCGAAACTAGAGGCGAGCTCTGGCGCTCGTCGTCGGGGAACTCTTCCCCTACCCTTGACGACCTCCCCGACGATGACGACCGCGACATGAGACCCCATATTTCCTCCGCCGTGGATGGTTTTGCTTTTGACCAGCATAGGTCTTATCCAAAGGATACAGTAGAGAACAAACAAACAAACAGGAAAACTTTGTTAAGCGAGCGAAGCGAGCGTTTCCATTTGACTCTGCCGGAAAAAATAGTCACTGGTTTTGTTTTGTTTTGTTTTGTTTTTTTGTTTTTTTTTTTTTTTTTTTTTTTTTTTTTTTTTTGTTTGTATGTCTCGCGATAACGTTCGAACGGAGGCTCGGATCGAGTTGAAATTTTCACCATCCGCAAGCTTTGTTCTCGATTGAATGCCATTAGTTTTGTGGCAAAATCGTTCAAAAAGTTAAAAAGTTACATTAAAGTTAATCGAAAGTTTATTTTTCAAACTTCACGGCGACAAAATCTGAGATAGCCAAATCATTTAGAATGTCCGTCCCGTCACGAATATGTTAATTTTATTTTGATCCGATAAGTAGTGTAGATGGAAATTACATTATAACAAAGTACGGTTACCATGGCAACGGAAAGTCGTGCAGCTTTTTTGGCTCATGATAGCGGTCGAACGGAGGCTCGGATCGAGTTGAAATTTTCACCATCCGCAAGCTTTGTTCTCGATTGAATGCCATTAGTTTTGTGGCAAAATCGTTCAAAAAGTTAAAAAGTTACATAAAAGTTAATCGAAAGTTTTTTTTTCAAACTCAACGGCGACAAAATCTGAGATACCCAAATAATTTAGAATGTCCGTCCGGTCATGAATATGTTATTTTTATTTTGATCCGATAAGTAGGCCTAGTGTAGATGAAAATTACATTATAACAAAAGTAACGTTGCCATGGCAACGAAAAGACGCGCAAAGTTTCTAATGCACTGCCACCTAGAAGTAAACAAAATACTTTCGAGGAAGCAGTCTATTATTTGTCAACAAAGAGTTTAAATAGTTTTCCCAAGGAATCAAGGTCCTCTAGATGGCGGTGGATTTTAAAGTAAAGATTTAAACACGGGTTTACCCAAATACCTTGGCAATAATAAATAATACTGGAAACGCGAACGTCGTAAATTTAAAAATTAAAAAAATGTGCAATGTGGGTCTAGCTATAGCACGTGCTCGCTTATCAACGCGTCCAACTGAGCGTTTCCTAGTTATCCTCTTGCTGACTGCCTGACTGGTGATTGGTTGGGGTTAAACCCCTAACCCAGGGTTTAAAATGTCCAGGAATCCAGCCACTAGAGCTAGACTGGAGGGTATGCCGGGTGATGGCACATGTGCCTCACGCGGCTCTGCCTGCGTCTGCCTGCGTGACCTTGTGGTTCCTAACAGGGGTGGCCAAGCATGTAGTGAGCACACTTGTTTACTTGCTACCGTACACTCGGCCGCTGTCATAATTATCTGTACCGCCGGAAACTGTGGTATAGAAATGCAGCAGCCGAGCAGCGGCAGGGAGTTTTTAGAGTTTAGACTATGGTTTTCTTTCACCCTTTTAAGAGGGAATAGGACACATTTGGTACTTGGCAAATAGCTATTCGCTCGGCCAAGAAGCATCCGAAGTATATATACAACTTTGCAAAGTTGTCAATAAGCATACATGGACAGCCTACAGTCGTAGATTTTCTAACTTTTGTCAATCAGCCTCAAAAAAATCACGAATATAGTCAATTTTGTACTTTTTAACAAAATAAAAAATCGTGAAAATATATTTTTTTGTTTTAAAACCAATTTTAGAAAAGTGTTTCTGTCGAGCCCTGTATTTCCACTTCCGTGACAATTGCTCAAAATTTCATACACCTGTGGTGTCAGTCAGCCGAGAGATGGGGAATGTGGCTAAAACGCATGTCCCGATGGGCGCCTAAACATTTTGGCAGTGTTTAAATTGATATTTGTTCTATGAGGAAGCATCCGACCCGACGTGTATGAAATTTTTAAGAGTGTTTAGGGTAGTTGGGAAAGAAATGTACGAGGGCTGTTGCCTGACAATATCCCAAACTTCGTTGGGATTGCCGGTCTCGAAAGGGATTCGAACCCGGGACCTCCCGAATCAGTGTGGAGCTATACGCTTGAGCCAGCACTGTCGGTGAATCGTGGATGTGTAGTGTTCGCGCTCTAATTCCGTCGATACATTTGGCACATAGCTGTTCGCTCGGCCAAGAAGCATCCTACGAAAATAAAACTGCAAAATTGTCAATAAAGTATGTATGAAGAGCACTACAGTCGTAAATTTTTTTAATTTGGTCTTAATCAGCCACAAAAAATTCACGAATATAGTCAATTTTGTACTTTTTAACAAAATAAAAAATCGTGAAAATCAATTTATGTCTTAAAAATTATTTTAAAACAATTTTTTTTTTAAATTATGACCGTAGAGCCGTTTACTTCCACTTCCATGACAACTGCCCAAAATTTCAGCCACCTGCGGTGTCGGTCAGCCGAGCGAACAGCAATTTAGCAAGTTGTCCTAAAGAGGCACCCTGTAACATGTTTCTCTCGGTATTTTGTTTTGTTTGATCTATCCGACTCCTAATCCCTGTGCAACGTTGTGCACCCCTGTGTTCTTGGGAGGGGGGCCTGGGTTCACACATGTGGAGGGGCCGGGCTCTGCTAGAGTGCGTGTGTGTGTTCACTCTCCAGGTAGGACATTCAGTTCAGTCAGTTACTCGCTGGCAGCCCAACAGAGAGGTCGGTTACACGCTCGTACAGTGAACAGGAGACTAGAAGTGTTTCGTGTGTTTTGGGTAAAGATTATAGCTTTCTAAAGCAAATTCGTGTTGAGTGTGAATTATTTATGTTCTAAAAGCAAAAGTGAATTTGAAGTGTTGCCACAATTTCCAAGGATTACATTCACAATGGGTTTTCTTTTTTCTATAATTAGTAATCGTTACGAAATAATTGGTTAATTAGTCTAGATAATTTATATTCAGACGGCAAGAGGAAGTCCGAGCATAGCCAACCATAAAAGTTAGAGCAATCGATTTTTTCATCGAAAATAAAAGTTCGTTGTTTAATTATTAATTACAGTGTGCAGTTATGTTCTTACCCAAGCGTATACTATTAATTTCACTGGCCCATGTCGAGATAGCTGATATTTTGAAAGTAAATGTGAAGTTTGAGTTTCTAGTAAACTTTTTGTAACCAAATTGAACTAATACTATTACTTGTGGTTTGTTTAAACCGTTCTGAAACTACCGTACGGAAACACACAATTTGCCTACTTTTAAATTATAACAGATCTTCTCTAGCGAACGGATTTGATTGGACTTGAGTTTCGTTATTTTAACGTCCTAAAGGCCTATCATTGCAAAATTGCTATTCGAGACGATGAGTGGTGATGGAGATGGGGGTGATGTTGGGTGAAGTACAATAACCCTTGCCTTACGGGATTCGAACCCGCGCCCCCTATAGTTTCAAACGCTTCGGACCTGCGCCGCCCTAACTAATCCCATGAGCCACCGCGGACGACGTGAACTGATGTGTATTTGTAAAAATCGTCAACTTCTGACTGAATAACGGCTTATTTCAATAAATTAATACTGTTATTTACTTATGTAGGCCTATAAAGTTCTGACGCCGCTCGCGGCCCGCGGGTGGATTCGTCTCCAACTTGTTTGGTGGGTGTTACCTATTTAAAAATACCGGTCTCTAGTTGGCCATTGTTCTATCGTCAATGGTGTCGGTTGGCTTGGTCTGCTTATAGTTAAAGTCCCCCACTGGAAATCAAATCAGTTATGTGACTGAGTGGGTATAGGGTATGACTCTAGAAACAAACATATTCTTTTACTTCATGAGGCTTCTGGCAGTACAGCCGAGAGTCTTCCTGCAGTTCCCTGCCGCGAGGGGTTTGGCAGTGTCGTAGGTAATCGAGAGTTATTCCCGTTTGTTTTTGTGAACGCTTCTGTTCTATACCAAGGAAAAGTCGTGTTTTCAGTCTGAGAGGAATGTGTTTTAGGCGACCTTGGCCGAGGTGTTATCGCATTGTTTTCACTCTTATCGTGGTTGTTGTTCTTTTAGAAGGTGAGCTGTTGAGCGGCTACCGTCCTTGTAGCCCAGAACAGTTGGGATAGTGTCAAACTAATCTAGGTGCCCGTTAGGGCGCCGCAGCCAAGCCGCGGTGCGCTAAAACACTCAAGCACCTTATACACCAAGCAGAGTTGGGGTGATTTCGAGGTGTTACCCAGCCGTCATGTAACGTGATGTGAACTAAAAAACTAACACAATCGAGGGGATTTAGGTACCTGACAACACATGCCAAATTATATTGGGGTACGATTATTCCCTCTTGGTGAAAAAATGGCTTGAAACATGCTCAAAATCACTTTAAGGATGCTAGCTACTGCCTACTACTGCCTACTACTGCTTACTACTGCTCACATCTAATACGTCGGCCCGCGATTCTGACCAGACGGGTGGGACTACAATGTTCATATTTTACATGGACATTAAGGTTATAGAATGATAGTCTCTTTTGAAAAAAAAAGTTGAAAAAGTTTGTTGGAAGGCTTCCAAATAAAGGTTTTAAAATAAGCCTTAAACACTTGGCATACAATCAACAAGTAACCATAGTTACTTGACACTTGTTGACGGTATAAGCAGAGTTAGGCGGGAAAGTGCGATACGTAAACAAATAGCGGACATTTAAAATTTTTCTTCTTTGTGTGGAACGAGAAAAGGTGTCATTATACTCTCATAAAACAAATCAAAAACCGTCCCTGGCCTAGGCCCAGATGTGGAAAATTATTTATAATGCAAAAGTGTAGGTCTAAAGTTTCCATTTGGCTATAGGACTAGTAAAATTCATACTTTCATTACATGTTTGACAAGCCTAGCCAACCCTATGCCAGCACAACATTATGAACTTGCTCAACTGTTTGTTTACATTGCAACAATCAAATCATTTCATACAACTTGTCTTTCGATTGGCCGGCGTTTATGAAGGCACTCCCATCTAGAATAAATATAGAACTTTTTCGAGCTCTTTGCTATACGCAAATCTTTTAAAGTGTTTGGATTTCGTGATACTCTTTCAACCATAGACATCCTATATCTATAGGGGTTTAATATCAATGCTTTCAACTCACAACCCATGACGTTTTCCACGATACCGTTCAAGAATACCAATTCCTTCGAAAACGAAAACGACTTCGTTTTCAAATTGCGTTTTCAACTCATCTCCCACGAACTCAAGAATTGGGGTCCAGTCCTTATACCGTCGTTATACCATGGTTATACCACCTATACCCAGGATGTACATGAATCCGGGTCTAGATAATTTTACATCCTATATTGTTACTGCTAATACCATAGAATTTAAATCAACTTTGATAAAATATTATATTTTAGCAAATAATTTTGTAATGGAACTTGAAAAAGTAATGAGATCACACACATAACAAAAACTTGTAGAAATACAGCCAAACCTTACACACTCAAAAGAAATGAGATCTAAAAAAAGGGCCCAAAGCTCATCTCCCCTTCCACATAAACGTACAGTGTCCCATAACAGCATCCTCGAAAAGCTTGGCAAAATAGAATTTGCATGTTATTAAGTTTAAATTAATTAGAAAAAAAGAAACTTGGATAAACTATTACGTTAAATTAATAATCGCAAATTCTATTTTGCCAAGCTTTTCGGGGGATGCTGTTATGGGACACTGTACGTTTATGTGGAAGGGTAGATGAGCTTGGCCCTTTTTTTAGATCTCATTTCTTTTGAGTGTGTAAGGTTTGGCTGTATTTCTAAAAGTTTTTGTTATGTGTGTGTTTACTAGTCAGTAGTCGCTCTTCTTGCAGTTTCAGTGAATAATTTTAAAATGCAGTTTGTTCCAGTTCCTAGCTAAAGAAACTCATACTTTGACGTTCCTGGTTCATTTCCAATACGGATAAAATAAATACTGCTATTTCCGATATAGGGCCTAGTCTTAGGTTTTTCCCCCTTCCAAAAGAACTAATTTTCGTATTCAAAGATGATGAAGATAAACTTTCAATAATCGTAGGCTCCTTGATGTTTAGGAAAACAGCGCTATAGTCTCCTTTTCTGCAAACATAAATCAATTTATCTGAATAAAATTTTGTGTAATTTGTTATAAGCGACTATGTACTCCCCTATCATACCAGATTTACGATATTTATCATAAAAACAGTAAAATGCTGACTTATTTCGGTGTTTTTGACTATTTCGAAAGAT
Organism: Sweltsa coloradensis; assembly: GCA_024449915.1. Classification (NCBI taxonomy): domain Eukaryota; kingdom Metazoa; phylum Arthropoda; class Insecta; order Plecoptera; family Chloroperlidae; genus Sweltsa; species Sweltsa coloradensis. Next base: position 185,964 of record JAMZAV010000531.1, read on the forward strand.
TATAGTACTAAAAAATTGCTTTAATTTTTTTCCGATAGTCAATTTATGGAAAATAGCTGTGAAAGGTGCCTTTATATTTCATTTTTACGCAATCAAGTTACATTTCATACATGTGACTAAAATTGGCTTAGAAATTTTAACCCTGATAAAATTGAGCATAACCTAGGAAAAACTGTGAAGGGATTTGAAATGATGATGATTTTGTTCATCTAAACGTCTCATAGTGGTGATAGATGAGGGTGAAGGACGATTGCAGAAAAACATCCCTCATTCGGGATTCGAACCCACGTCCTCGTAGAGCCATACGCTTCGGACGGTATGTGCCACCGCGGACGGGATTTGAACCCGGAACCTCCCGAATAAGAGTCAACACTGTCTGTCTGTCTAGAATACCCTCAGGTCGTAGAGTGTACTCGCATGGTGCCTCACATTCTCGCTGTTCGCAGTAGTTGCCATCTCTCCTCCCATCAGGATATTCACCTGCTGTGGGTTGCGTGACGTCCTCCTATTAGAGGTTCGTGTCTGCGGGCGATCAGGGGTTGGGGAATCACGATGAAACAGCCGCGAGGTAGTAACCATTTAAAACAAGTGGATTATCTTGAATAACACTTTCAATTTGAAATGTGATCTTTTATTTTAGCATTGATGTACTCGAGTTCAAATCGCGTGGTTTATACAAGTGTATTATAGTACGGTATCCTTATGTTTATGTTATTACTCTGTTAGTACGAATGCCCAGTATCGTATCGTTCACAATTACACTTTAAAAAGCAATAGTGCACGTGTTTAATTAAACCTAAACACCTCGCAGTTACAAAATTGTACATCTAATTTTAGAGACTCGTTCAATTTTTTCAAAAATAGTTCGTATGGGAATTCACCAAACTCGTTGTAATAAGTCCCCCCCCCCCAAGCTATCACCGACCAATCCCCCACCCCCCTCTTTTCTCTACTTCCTTCAACAAAAACGCGAGTGTCCGGTTTTTACGCCGGGGTGCCGTCTAGAGTCGCCTGTGGCTGGATCTGTCCAGTACTAGCCTTCCCCAAAGAAATAAAAATTGGTTGGGTTCATCAACATCACATATCAATCATCACTCATAGCCCATCTACATCGCTCCAACTATCGCAATCCCATAAATATCGATCCGTAATGATATTTATCATTATGTATAGTTGTGCTACTCCACAATCTAGATTATCCAATTCCCAAAACTGTACATGGATGGCCTGTGTGATATTCTAACCCGCGTTCTTTGGATAGTCACGCCTCTGACCACACCCCGACCGCATGGACATGGACGACTTACAGAGTACCTAACCCGTTACTTCTCCTACCTGACATTCTACCACTTCCTTGCTATGCCGGGCGAGTGGCGCACGAGAGAATGAAACCTTTTGGGGCTAGGGCCCAAAAAGGTTTCAGCGCCCCGGGGATCGAGATGCCCGGGGGGTTTTTGAGGGTATAAAAAAACTTTTGGTAAATTTTCGGGGGGAACAAAAAAAATTTCGTTTTTGTTATGATGCCCAAAGCGCTCATTTTTGGTGGAAAAAAAATACCCTCCTTTCGTTAAATTAAATAACCCCTAATATTTTTTGGGGAATTTGGTGAAATATTTATGGTGAAAAAACCCCCAAAACCCCCGTTTTTTTTTTTTTTGGGCCCAAAAACTTGAAAACGGGGGAAATCTTAAAAACCCGTGTTCAGAAGGGAAATTTACGGGGGCCCCGGCACAATTTTTTAAATTTTATATTCTGGGTATTTTTTGAAAATTTTTTATACACTTTTTTTTTTTTATTTAATTTTTTTATAATCGTTTTTATAAATTTGTAAAAAAAAAAGTAAAATCTTTTTAAAAAACAACTGTAAGAATCGAAAATTGTTTGTTTTTAAAGTTCCAAAAAATTTTCCCCCCCCCCCCCCCCCCCCAAAAAAAGGGTTTGGGTTCCCCCCCTGCTATGTAGCTTCAACTACGGGGGAAAAAACTCCAATAATTTCCTTTTTCCACGCCCCCTAGGTCTTCTGCTGCTTTGGGAAATGGAAACCCCACTATGCGGGGTTGCTAGCTTCGTTTTTTTTCTATGATGGGTGTGGACTTTCCCGTCGGGGTGCCGTGAATGTGTGAAGTCTCGTCATGCTCCCGTGGAGGCCAAGCAAGGATCACGACAACCAAGAACCCGACCATACGACACCCAACCAGAACTAAACCATGCAAACCTAGCACGTTTATGTGACGCTCTCACTCAGAATCTTCTTACAGAAACAAACCAAGGACTTGCCGCTTTTTTGGTTGTGGGTACTTTTATGGGGTTAGGAAAATCACGAAAAAAGGAAAAAATAGGGGGGGGATCCCCTAAAAAAGGTTTTAAAAATTTCTTCAAATCTTTAAAATCATAAAAATTTTTAAATTTTGTCCCCGATTTTTAAGGGTTTCCCTTAAAATTTTTCCCCAGATTGGAGTAGCCTTTTGGGTTCCCCAAAAAAAAGGGAAAAATTTCCCGAAAAATACAAAAAAAAAAAGTTTTTTGGGGGGGGGGGGCCCGGGGAAATTAACCTCTTGCTCACCCAAAGAAAATTTGATTTGGCCGACCCAAAGGGGAAACCCAACCTTAAAAACATGAAACCAACAAATTTCCAAATTTAATTTTTTTGGTTTAAACTTTTCCTTCGTTGGGGGCCCCGTTAAAAAAGGGGCAAAAAATTAAACAAAAATTTTTTTACCCTTTTAAAAAACTTTCCCGAAAATCGCCTTTAATTTAGGGGAAATTTTTTCCCAAGGGACCGGGAAAAAAAACGGGAAATAAAGGGTTTTTCCTTTTTTGGGGCCAAAGGAAAGAAACCCCAAAACCAAAATAAAAAAAAATGAAATTGCCAAAATGCCAAAGATTAATAATTCCATTTGATGGGTACTTGGAATTGGTGTTAAACATTTTATGTTTGAAAGTGATTAGTAAAATGCTCTTTCGTTTTCACGATCAGTCAGTCATCGCATTGAGTGTATGGTCCTGGTCATAGGTTTCCCTGTTGACGCAACCATGAAGCAACGGTCGCGTCATCGGCTGATTCCTGGTTACAATCAACGTACTGTTTCACTTGTTAGCGTTAGGTAAAGAGTGTTTGTTCTTTAGACATCGCACTCGTTATCTTATCTGCAGTTGCAGTTGGTAACAGGCAAAGCGGCCGCCTGGCTGGCCTTGCTAATTATCACGGAATGTGTATTTATAGTTAGGTTTGGAATTCTTCAGAGTAGGACGAGTGTTTGGTTTGTGTGAGTGGGTGGGTGCACGTTGCACTGAGAGTGTGCGTTTGTGAGTGGGAGCACGTTGCACCAGACTTCATGCACGTTGCACTGAGAGTGTGCGTTTGTGAGTGGGAGCACGTTGCACCAGACTCCATATAATCTCCATGTTTGAGTTTCTTATGCCCTTTTTAGAGTAAAACAATCCTTGACTGTCTTTCACTCGCCTTGCGCGTAGCTGGTTCTGTCCAGCACGGTGGTGTCCTCTCCACATCCCCTAGGCTAGAGTGGCGCATTATGACTTAACGGTTGACGCGCCCTTAAAACCCAATCATTTGAAATTAAATCCGTTTTACGCCGACGAGCTAATTGACATCGATCGATCATCAACTATTGTCGATACACTGGCAAAGAATTTATACGTTCGAGATTTTAGATTCGTTCAAAACGTTTATTTTGAATATTTTTTTCTTGCTATCAGACGTGCGAAATATATTCGCCTTTAGGCGTGTGTTTGTATATATTATCCTTGCTTGACATTCATGTTACAATAACATTATTATTAATCAGAATCAGATGGCATAACTGGGAGAAGTGCCAACTTAAACTGTCAAACGTCCTCTCCTCCTAACATCAAATTTAAATTCATCACCGTGTAAACTATTTGCTTCGGTGATTCGTTCCTCATTTCATTTTATTGTTACCTGTTTAACCGCGAACAATTAAAAATAGCTCATGGCCTCCTGTGACTTTCTGAATGTGTAATTGTGATTGCCGGGCTATTTGAAGTCCTGGGTTGCAGATAATACGTATAATTATTGCACTACTCCACGTCTAAACGACAGTGATTGTCAGTACTCAGTAGGGCCCGCGCCCACCATCATTCAACATGTCATGCTCGGAGTACTACAGCGCCAGCGTATTATTATTATTACTCTTTATATATGAAGTTCACACGGACAATTCTTCGTATTCTTATCCATGCATCTTCATCAGAATGAGATTACTGAATTTTTTGTACTCCACAAGTCGAATTTTTTTACATCACATTTTAGATATTTTGATTTATGCTTATAACTTAAAATAGTTGGGAGAGGGCGTCAATACATCAATTTTGATATTGTTATCAAAATTATTTGACGATGTACGCAATATTGACCAAATGTAAAATTTTGGTTAAATTCGTTATTATTTTTAGCCCTGTGGTTGCTTTTGTTGCAACAATCGTTTGTCCGATGGAGAAGATTGTCTATTCGATTGTAAATTTTAGGAAAAATGTAATATTTTTTTAAGTTCATCTTGGATTCATAAACTATTACTGGATGCGTAGTATAGTGACTGGCCATGGAAAATATTTTCGAATAACAAGTAAATGTAATCCCCTATTATAAAACTATTACGGGCGACTAAGCCCCGCAACTACTGATATGTTACCCGCTTATCCAGGGATATATCTACCTATCTTATATTTATGGCGTTGTTTTGCTCCAAGATGATGACTGTCGTAATGATGGCTAATACGCCGTGGGTGTTTGTATAGGTTGGGTGGGTGATGCAATCTTCTATGGATTTCACAATAGTGGATTATGAAATAGTCATAAGAGTACTCATAATTTGTTCTTATACTTAGAAAAATAAATTTGGCTTAAAGTGTAAGGGGTGTGAAGAGCCTTTGCCCATTGATCACGGTTGTCAGTACTCACGAACTTCTCGACGACGACCACGACAACACAACACGACAAGAGAACCCCCTGCCCTCCCCTACCCGTGGCTGGTTCTGACCAGTGTGGGCCCCTCCTCCCCATATCTCCTGGGCTCGAGTGGCGCATTATGACCTAACGGTTGACGCGCCAAAGAAGCCTAACAAATTCTTCAAAGTTAATTGTTTGGTGCAGTTTCATGTTTGAGTTCTGATTGGATGACTCAAGCCGACCCAGATCGTTCCTGGTTTGGCACACCCCCTCTCTTCCCGTCGGGACAATGTTGTTAATTATGTCGGCGAAGACCTTTGTCTCTGTAAATAAATAAGTCAGCGGGCTTGGGATATTTTAGGAAAACCAGGCAGGTAGTGATGGACTCGGCCAGGTGATCTTGTGAGGGGGGGGGGGGTTGTTATGTTGGGTGTGGTCGCGGACAGTGGCGTATGGTCACCCCCCCCCCCCAAATCCCAGCTTAAATATTATATTCTTCAAATCATCTAGCTGTACGCAAAACAAATCATCTTCTAATTTTTTTTTTCGTTCAGCAAAGCCCATTAACTTGTTGTAAAACACAAAAACAATTTTATACGTACTTTTCAAAAAAATGCTTGCGGCGCTACTGTGGGACATCCCCCCCCCCCGAAATAAATTCCTGCGTACGCCACTGGTCGCGGGTTTGAGTCTGCGTGGTACCTTCTCGCGGGACCTTGCTTTGGTTGACACCATGCACCTCACATTGTGGTGCGAGCGCGTGCAGCGAGGGCTATCGCGCTATTCTTCTGTCCTGGCTGGTTTAACGTTTCCCCTCTGTTATACTTAGAAATCCACACTACTGTGATACTAGACTCTGAACCTGGCTTTCTATGTCACAGAGGCAAACTCTTATGTGCCCCAATTAGGAATGGCACTTTGACCAGTCAAATTAAAAGGTCAAACATAAAAAATGTATATTTTTCTCGTATATACCTATTACGGCAGGATACTTACGATACATTGTCTGTAACCAAGTTAGGCTAATCACCCATATGATCAACGTTCAATGGTGATTATAGGCCGAAAAAAGCAATTATTAATGAAAATAAAAGAACGAGTGTAAATGAGTGAATTTACTCTTGACTTTTTTTTAAAGAATAAGTACAGATATTACTTTGACCAATTATTTGACCGGCTTGCCATAGCCCCAATACAAACCAGCGAACTGTGACCTAGCACAGACCCTCCCGTAACACTGCTGTCTTCCACCTGACCATCCCGCAGAGCGATGCACCTCCTCGAAGTATCTTGCTCAAAGTAACTCGAGTACTCCTCGCTTTTTGGTGCCATGACCTACTCTTTAACTTGAAATCAAAAATCAAAACATCGACTTTTTGAGACTATCATTTTACTTTGCAATTGATTCAAGGTCAACGTTTCAGCAAATGCGTATAATTCATGTGTGTGGAAATTGAATGTACTCTTTCACTCACTCACTCACTCACTCCTCACTCACTCACTGCTAAAAATACCCAAGAAAATCATTATCTTTCTTGTCTAGGCCGTACATAGCTTACAAGATAGCAAATTATCGGGATTGGGGTAGAAGATTGGTCACTAAAGTAATGCACCGACGTGTATGGCCAGCGAGCAGTTCTTGTGACTAGAGCTCGTTGTCTCTGGCCGAACTAGACTCACGGAAGAGTGAAAACAATCATCCTCTTCTTCGATATCTTCCTTTGTTCGCTCGGTGGGAAGTATACTCCGGATGTGGCAGTGGGTCGCTCGCTTCCTGGCGTTAGTCACAACACAACACGTCGCGATACACCTCGGTGCTTCGACAAACTCCTTAGCTTTGACCCGCAGTATTACTGCCGATCGTACTAGGCGGGAAAAGAGGACCAAGTCCATCTCGTAAACGTTAGCTAGCAAGTAGGGAAGCATTTTACTCTCCGAAACTAGAGGTGAGCTCTGGCAGTCGTTGTCGGGGAACACTCCTCCTCTACTCGTCGATCTCCCCGACGACGACAAAGTCGGCCACGTCGTGAGAACACCCCCCCCCCATTCCCTCCCCTTGCCTGAGGCTGGATTTGTCCAGCATGATCTGTCCTCCTCACATCCCCTAGGCTACAGTGGCGCATAATGACCTAACGGTTGGTGCGCCCTTAAACAAAATAAACAAAAAATATCAAATCCCGAGTCACTTTTCTAGATGTTGTATCTGGTTACCTCTCGTCTCAATACTTCTCGTTGCACTAACGTTGTAATCATCCAAAGTCCAACTCGCCTTCTCTTCATTTTACCTGTTAAACCGTAGTTACTACGGGACCGAAACTAGAGGCGAGCTCCGGCCGTCACCACTTTCCTAACATACATCGTGGATTCTCAGTTTTTGAGCCGGTGTTTCTATCTCTAGTCGTCTGTGGCTGTTACTTTCCAGCACGGGCCTGCCTTAGGTACAATGTAACAAATCACTATCACCTGAAATCCAGAAAATAGACAAACCCGTTGACGCGCCCTTGAATCAACCTGTCACCTGGTCGTTGTTTCCTATCGGTCTCTAGTTGGTCATTGTTCACTCGTCGATGGGGTCGGCGCCAACTGGGTTGTCTTAGTCTTCTTCAAGAGGGCATGCGACACACTTGGCACTTAGCAAATATAGATATTCGCTTGTCCAAGAAGCATCCGACGTATATGAAACTTAGCAAAGTTCTCAATAAAGCATGTACGGACAACCCTGCGGTCATAGATTTAAAAAAATAATAGTCAATTTTGGTCTTATTAACAAAATCGAAATTCGTGAAAACTATTTTTTTTTTTTTATTATTTTAAAACAAATATTAGAAATGTGTTACTGCAGAGCCCTTTTTTTCCACATTTGTGACATAGGCCTATATTCAAAATTTCAAACACCTGTGGTGTCAGTCGGCTCTTCAGTCTCTCTCTCAGTCGGCTCTCTTAATTAAAATGAGTAGGTACTCTCTAAATACAAACTAAATTATTTATTTGTCTCTGTAATGATCCCTGGGCTGTTTCGTCGTGTCGATGATGGAGGCACTGCTCGACGACAGCCCAGGGATCATACAGAAGACATCTACGGGTCGTGAAAGCCTACAACATCTCATAAATTATTTATTGTTTATACTTTATCCGAAACCACCTACTGATCAGTCTCGATGCCTCTGCGGTGACATCGACCGAACCCGGACGTCTCTGGCTGGCTGTGAATGTGACGTATTTATTCTGTTCCCACAAGACGCACCGAGCTCGAGCCAGAACGCTCGGACTTGGTGCTGGTCCAAGTTGAGTAAGATCTCACGTCTCGGAGGTTCCGGGTGGTGGGGGTAAAAAAGTCCAACTCGATACCTTTTCAAAAATACAAAAATTACAAAATCACACACAGACTTTTTTCAATAATTAATCATTATTGTCAGCGTCCGACATGCTATTGGGGAGCACATCCTAAGCGTTTTACTCTCAAGGGACGCGGGTTCGTATTCTGCATTAGGCAAGGGTCCTTCACCCTCATCTTTCACCACTCATCGTCTCGAATAGCAATATTGCAAAAATAATTTTCATGAAAATAAATTGTCAATCTAAATTCTAAACCATATTATTTTCTTGGCATACATCGTTACCTCACATTATATGCCACAGAAAACGAAATTTTATAGGCACAATCACGTGGATTGTAGACACCGTTGTAGGGTGCAACTTCTCAACATGTGAGCTCTGACTTATTGGATGGGGGAGGGAGAGAAAAGGGGGGTTTGGGGCAAAGTTCCAGCTGAGTGCCCCTTATCGCCGAAAGCGAAAAAAATTTCGTATGTGTAAAAAATCTAAAAACTTGTTATCAAAGTCGGAGTGTCATCGCGGAAGGCCCCCCCCCCCATTTTTATAGCGACATAATTCGGATGGACCTGTCCTATTTGTCCTACGTTGATACTTGGTAATGGTAGAGAATCTCCACTGTATATTTGAGAACTGAGTCCCCTGGAGGAACACGTGCCTGAGTGGGTGGGAGACGCGAACCAACCTGTTATTACGCTCACAAAGTGCATGATCTACGCGGACGTGGGGGTACGTGGGAAGTAACCAGCAACTGTCTCCAACATTGGCACAATTACAACAACAAACTTGCTAAAAATACATTCTTTTGGCTTCGGCCGCGGGATGTTGTTTGTTTTTCAACTATTGAACTAATTACTCACACGTACACTTAATTACCGGGCTGTTTCACTCAGGGACTGTACAGTCATGCTGGAAACATGCACCCCTGGAGGAACATGCGCCTGAGTGAGTGGGAGACGCGAACTAACCTGTTATTACGCTCACAAAGTGCATGATCTACGCGGACGTGGGGGTACGTGGGAAGTAACCAGCAACTGTCTCCAACATTGGCACAATTACAACAACAAACTTGCTAAAAATACATTCTTTTGGCTTCGGCCGCGGGATGTTGTTTGTTTTTCAACTATTGAACTAATTACTCACACGTACACTTAATTACCGGGCTGTTTCACTCAGGGACTGTACAGTCATGCTGGAAACATGCACCCCTGGAGGAACATGCGCCTGAGTGAGTGGGAGACGCGAACTAACCTGTTATTACGCTCACAAAGTGCATGATCTACGCGGACGTGGGGGTACGTGGGAAGTAACCAGCACTGTCTCCAACATTGGCACAATTACAACAACAAACTTGCTAAAAATACATTCTTTTGGCTTCGGCCCGGGATGTTTTTTTGTTTTTCAACTATTGAACTAATTACTCACACGTACACTTAATTACCGGGCTGTTTCACTCAGGGACTGTACAGTCATGCTGGAAACATGCGCCCCTGGATGAACTCTGTGCCTGAGTGGGTGGGAGACGCGAACCAACTTGTTATTACGCTCACAAAGTGCATGATCTACGCGGACGTGGGGTATGTGGGAAGTAACCAGCACTGTCTCCAACATTGGCACAATTACAACAACAAACTTGCTAAAATACATTCTTTTGGCTTCGGCCGCGGGATGTTGTTTGTTTTTCAACTATTGAACTAATTACTCACACGTACACTTAATTACCGGGCTGTTTCACTCAGGGACTGTACAGTCATGCTGGAAACATGCGCCCCTGGAGGAACATGCGCCTGAGTGGGTGGGAGACGCGAACCAACCTGTTATTACGCTCACAAAGTGCATGATCTACGCGGACGTGGGGGTACGTGGGAAGTAACCAGCACTGTCTCCAACATTGGCACAATTGACGACTTGAATTGTACCCGCCTCCTGACGTCACGAGGCAACATGGCGGAATTAGTTGGTATAAATCCTCATTTCGCAAGTTGACGCCTGCTTCACGGCGCAACACTTATCACGCTCTAACTTTTATTCTATTCATTATTTGGACAATAGTTAAATGAATAATATTTAGCAAATATATCATTCTTTGTAATAGCGATTATTTCGATTTTTTGACACAGTCGTTAGCTTGTTACAACAATGTAACGCATCATACATGTGAAAATTATCAATGACTAAAGTTTTCTCAATGATTTATTTGACAAAAAACTACTGATCGGATTTCGACAAGACCTCTTTAAAAATATGCATCAGACTGTTTAGACAAGAAATAAACTAACTTTCTAGATAGAAAGTGCACTGAACGAAACTTTGCAGCATAGAGTAATATGCAGGGTATGTGTTTTTATCTAAAATACGCACTCTTGACGTGCGGATGAGCCGTGAAAAAGTGCACGCTGCATATTACTCTATGCTGTAAATTTTCGTTGAGTGCACTTTCTATCTAGAAAGTTAGTTTATTTCTTGTCTAAAAAGTCTAAAGCATTTTTACAAAGAATTCTTGTCGAAATCCGATCAGTAGTTTTTTGTCAAATTAATTAATGAGAAAACTTAAGTCATTGATAATTTTCACTTGTGTGATGCGTACATTGTTATAACAAGCTAACGACTTTGTCAAAACAATCGGAATAATCGCTATTACAAGGAATGATATGTTTGCTAAATATTATTCATTTAAGTGTTGTCCAAATAATGAATAGAATAAAAGTTAGAGCGTGATAAGTGATGCGCCGTTCAGCAGGCGCCAGCTTGCGAAATGAGGATTTATACCCAATACTAGTCACATGACCTATCGATCGTTTTAAGCTCCGCCCATTTCGAGTCGTCAATTACAACAACAAACTTGCTAAAAATACATTCTTTTGGCTTCGGCCGCGGGATGTTGTTTGTTTTTCAACTATTGAACTAATTACTCACACGTACACTTAATTACCGGGCTGTTTCACTCAGGGACTGTACAGTCATGCTGGAAACATGCGCCCCTGGAGGAACATGCGCCTGAGTGGGTGGGAGACGCGAACCAACCTGTTATTACGCTCACAAAGTGCATGATCTACGCGGACGTGGGGGTATGTGGGAAGTTACCAGCACTGTCTCCAACATTGGCACAATTACAACAACAAACTTGCTAAAAATACATTCTTTTGGCTTCGGCCGCGGGATGTTGTTTGTTTTTCAACTATTGAACTAATTACTCACACGTACACTTAATTACCGGGCTGTTTCACTCAGGGACTGTACAGTCATGCTGGAAACATGCGCCCCTGGAGGAACATGTGCCTGAGTGGGTGGGAGACGCGAACCAACGTGTTATTACGCTCACAAAGTGCATGATCTACGCGGACGTGGGGGTATGTGGAAGTTACCAGCACTGTCTCCAACATTGGCACAATTACAACAACAAACTTGCTAAAAAATACATTCTTTTGGCTTCGGCCGCGGGATGTTGTTTGTTTTTCAACTATTGAACTAATTACTCACACGTACACTTAATTACCGGGCTGTTTCACTCAGGGACTGTACAGTCATGCTGGAAACATGCGCCCCTGGAGGAACATGTGCCTGAGTGGGTGGGAGACGCGAACCAACCTGTTATTACGCTCACAAAGTGCATGATCTACGCAGACGTGGGGTATGTGGGAAGTAACCAGCAACTGTCTCCAACATTGGCACAATTACAACAACAAACTTGCTAAAAAATACATTCTTTTGGCTTCGGCCGCGGGATGTTGTTTGTTTTTCAACTATTGAACTAATTACTCACACGTACACTTAATTACCGGGCTGTTTCACTCAGGGACTGTACAGTCATGCTGGAAACATGCGCCCCTGGAGGAACATGCGCCTGAGTGGGTGGGAGACGCGAACCAACCTGTTATTACGCTCACAAAGTGCATGATCTACGCGGACGTGGGGGTACGTGGGAAGTAACCAGCAACTGTCTCCAACATTGGCACAATTACAACAACAAACTTGCTAAAAATACATTCTTTTGGCTTCGGCCGCGGGATGTTGTTTGTTTTTCAACTATTGAACTAATTACTCACACGTACACTTAATTACCGGGCTGTTTCACTCAGGGACTGTACAGTCATGCTGGAAACATGCGCCCCTGGAGGAACATGCGCCTGAGTGGGTGGGAGACGCGAACCAACTTGTTATTACGCTCACAAAGTGCGTGATCTACGCGGACGTGTGGGGGTATGTGGGAAGTAACCAGCAACTGTCTCCAACATTGGCACAATTACAACAACAAACTTGCTAAAAATACATTCTTTTGGCTTCGGCCGCGGGATGTTGTTTGTTTTTCAACTATTGAACTAATTACTCACACGTACACTTAATTACCGGGCTGTTTCACTCACTGACTGTACAGTCGTGCTGGAAACATGCGCCCCTGGAGGAACATGCGCCTGAGTGGGTGGGAGACGCGAACCAACCTGTTATTACGCTCACAAAGTGCATGATCTACGCGGACGTGGGGGTACGTGGGAAGTAACCAGCACTGTCTCCAACATTGGCACAATTACAACAACAAACTTGCTAAAAATACATTCTTTTGGCTTCGGCCGCGGGATGTTGTTTGTTTTTCAACTATTGAACTAATTACTCACACGTACACTTAATTACCGGGCTGTTTCACTCAGGGACTGTACAGTCTGCTGGAAACATTAGGCGAACGTGAATTCTTTTATCTTTTTGTGCAGCATGTCTAATAACTTATCCGTTACGTGCTGGCAGCCTGACTGGTATGTATTATCAGTGTCGTTTCTAGGACGGTGGAATTACCCACTTTTCAAGAAGGCATATCGTATGTTTTCAATTAATGGCAAGTTTGTTTTATAAACTAATGTGAAACTTCGACCTTATAGTTTGCGAGGGGGGGGGGGGGTACAGATGAATATGATAACAACGATTCTCCGTGTGGCATTATTATTCACTTCGCTTTTGCTTTTAGTGTGTGTTCATCGTGGGCACTGAGATGGAATGATGATTTCCCCTAGTGCCTAAACCTTACTCTTCAAGTTCAATTGCGACAATTACATAGCACCCTTACTCTTCAAGTTCAATTGCGACAATTACATAGCACCCTAAAAAGTAATAATTTAGTTATTATCTGAAGAGGGTCACACTTACACCGCACCTGGTGAAGATTACGTCGGGGTCTACAGGGTTGGCTTGGTCGCCTTTAAATACTTCTTTTTTTGTGAACCCCCCGATTTTTTTTGTATGTATTCATGAATCATTATACACTTTTATTGTGTAGTTCTTGAGATAGTATATACTAAACGATAATTGATTTGTTGATTCGACGTTGATATGGTTGTGCAAGGAGTCTCTAAAATCTGAAAATTCTTTTTTTGTAATTTGGGGATTTTGGGCACTCGGTAGATCTTAACGTATCTTGCAAGTAGCCTCCGATGAACACATCTCAAGTGAACCGTGTGTGCGTATAGGAGGGCGATGGTGTGACCGTGTGAGTGACAGCCACGGGGGTAGCCGGGAGTGCGATGAAGGACAAGGAGAAGCCGGAGGTTGCGGGGGAGGGGGAGGAAGTGTCGCGGGAGAACGGGGTGAAGCCCCCCCGCGTCGAGGCGGCGGTGAACGGCGTCGCGGAGCACAGTGACAGTGAGAGTGACTACGACGAGGACGACGACGATGATGACGGGGGAGGGGAGGGTACGGACAGGAAGCTGCAACAGGTGGCGCAGATCCTCACCAACGGCAAGGCCAAGAATAAGACGGACTCGACGGAGGAGGTGGCCGAGGCGGACTGTATCTTCGACTTCTTGGACAAGAGCAACGATAAAGTAAGTGTTGGAGGTCGTGTGGGGGTGGGGGTTCTTTGGACCACGCTCTTTGGCCTCCATGACGTCAGAGAGGTGTTCTGATGGATATGCATCTCTTAGTTATTCATGTACTCCAAAACTAGCCCCGAAAAACAAAAACTTGTCAACATTGTCGTCATTTTTGCCTGTTTACACAAATCTTTAACTTTTGATGGGTTAAAATGGCCGCCAATGTTGTTGGCGCTAAAAGTTTAGGCCTAAACCGGAAACGAGAATTGCAGACGCACCGCCCCACAATGTTGCAGGTCCACCATATGACGTTCAGTGTTTGTTGCTATAAGAACATTGGTATAGTTAAAAAAAAATTATCGTGGGAAACCTGTTATAGGGTGCAATTAGCCCCTATTCAGGTGAACTAGGTATGTGCGGATAGGAAATTTTGAAGGGATGTCCGAAGGCTGTTTAAGAGGACTCAATCCCTTGTATTCGCCTTAACGACTGAGGAAAACCTCGGAAAAAACCTTCAGTCAGGATTGCCGGTCTCGACGGGATTCGAACCCGGGACCTCCCGAATCTGAGTCGAGCGCTTAGCGCCCGAGCCAACACTGTCGGCCTGGTATTGTTAGTGGTTACTTTGGGGGCGGACGCGACCACCCACTTACTTTTACAAAGTGTCGTCATAGTAAAGGCAATTTACAATTGTTGTAACACACTGTAGATGGAAAAAATTTATCCGTGTGAATGAAAGAAAAGGTTCTTAAAAGTGGCAATCTTTGGTAAAGTGACAATAATGTGGATATTCACAATTTTATAAATTGTCGACAAAAGCACGCTAAAAACAAATAAAATGCCACAGTTAAAAATCAGATTTTAGAAATTTTTAGGTATCAAATGTTGATTTGTGAAGTAGGCCTATGTATTTGTCGCAGAACTGACAATTTGGTTGGGTGTACCAAACATTTTACATTTCACCCCATGACTATTTTAGTATAAAGTGAAGCTTTACCTTTAGTTGGACGTGAGAATCCTTTTTCTGTCCAATAAACGGATGCTGAATTAAAATTTATTGCCAATACAAATTACTTTTAGTGGGAATGTGTTGCAAGGGACGTTGAGATGCAGGCAGGGTCTGGAAACCTCTCGTATCTATCTATATAAAACTAAATATAACTTGGTGAGATAGGTTGCCACATTATCATCCCTAGCCAACCGACACTCCCACATCCCAGTTAGAACGTGTTGACGCGTGCTATGTGATATGCTACAGGAGGCGTCAGAAGTAAATCAAATGGTCTAGTTTTGCTGCCAGAAGTAAATCGAGGTACACTTACCTTGCTATTTTCTAGTTTTTAATCGAATCTTTCATCTTTGAGTCTGTCAGTATGCCACATATTTTAGATGAATGTAGGCTATTGTAACAACCAGCATATCCATGTAGGATCGAGACCTGCCCTCGATTTCGGTTTGTTCACTAGTTACATGCTGTGATAGGAAGTTGACTCCAACCGGGACTCGAACCCAAACTATTTGACTCGGAAGTCCCGGTCTTTGAGATTTTCTAGACACGATTGTCTCAAAATTTCGAAATTACAATCCGCATTGAGTACCGGTAACGGTGGAGGTGCCGGGTCATGAAAGTTCCAACTTTCTTGTGGGCTCCACCCCCCCCCCCCCTTTTTCCCCAAAGGCCATCAAAAACATGTCAACAGATAACGTATGAGGGAGAAGGCGTGATTTGTCCTTGTCCTGCAGCCATGAGGACATCTGTACTCGCCTATCATATCAGATTTTCAATATTTATCATAGATCAATCAGAAAATACGTAGTTATTATTTTTATTTATTTTTAATTTTGACACATTCTAAATTCGAGAAAATTGATTTTTTGTTTTTGTTTATTATGTGAAATTACAAACTAGATGCGATGCGACTAAAATTGTCTGAGAAATTTGAATGCGCGTACTCGTTCTCGGACGGACAGACCTAAGTGCGCTTCGCTTCCTCGATCTAGTCCGCGGTGTACTGCGATGACCGCATCCTCGTGATCTGGTAGAATGTCCGGGGAGAAGTCGACGTCCTCGCCTCTGAAGGAGGCGGCTGTTTCTACAGATGTAACGCGCATTCCTGTACCTAGCATCGTCGTCCATTCATTCTTCTTGCTTGACACCGAACCAAGAAAACTCTCGGTTCAACAACAAACAAACTCGATTCAAGTGAGGTTTAATTCATTATTTGGAAACATAACTTTGACATTAGTTAATTTTTTCAGTTATAAATACTTTTTATTCAGTAAAGTTATGTGGATTTTCAAACCGGATTTGAGCCCAGCCCTTCCCCTTCATATATTTTACCGTTTCACATTTTCAAATAAATTAATATTCATATTGGGGTGCGTTGGCTTCATTGACTCGGGTTATTTTGGTTTTCTTAGCTGCCTGTTTGCCAGACCTGACACAACTGAACTTCTCTCTTGCTTCTCTCTCCTGCTGTTGTTTACCAAGTCTCTCGATTTCTCACTATATCTACCCAATTCTACCTCCCCCAAGACACGTCTCTCTCTTCTACGCTTTGTTTTATTTGTTCAATCCACCTCTCTCTTGGTCTTCCTGCTTTTCTCTCATTCCCTTGCCGTCGTCAGGGACCTTGCCCCCTTCCCTTGACGACCTCCCCGACGACGACGACGACGACAATGACATCACAAACGATGACAAAGACAATATGACGACCGCGACGTGAGAACCCCCCCTTTCCTCCCCCTACCCGTGGCTTGTGACAAGGATGGGAACCTCCCAACATCCCCTATAAGCTAGAGTGGCGCATTATGACCAAACGGTTGAAGCACCCTTAACCCAAATATACTACCATTGAGTTTAGAATGATTACGATACTGATTACTGCTAACCTTCCAAACTATCTTTCTTCTACAAAATATGTCCTAGGGAGGATGTGCTGATAAAACATCACTCAGATTGACGGCTGTGGGCGGAAACAGCTCTGGGTGGACGGCTGGGTGGGTGTGACATTGACTGAAGAACTCTTTACTTGACTACAAAGTCTATAGACAAACGCACCCTGACCTCTTGCTCAAGACACCGGGCGTGGGCATGTTGTCTTTAGACAACTTTCATCGTTTTGAGCACGAACTTTTTAGTTTCAAGAAATTAATTTCAATTTTCCGTCTGTGAGTCGTATAATGGCCTCAGCCTACTCTGACAAATTTAAAAGTTTATTTTCTTGATGAGATGCATATGTCACTTTTCTGATTCTTACATCGTACAGGTGGCACGCTCTCCTCTCCAGAGATACGCCAGAGGGGGGGGGTCGTTCCTTTACCCCCCCCCTCCCTAGCGTCGCCCCTCCTTTATCTTCTGGTCCGCGGAATATTTTCAATTCATTTCTAAATCGGTTCTGAATTCAAATATTTGTATTCACTAAATTGTTTATTTAG
Source organism: Sweltsa coloradensis (assembly GCA_024449915.1). Lineage (NCBI taxonomy): Eukaryota > Metazoa > Arthropoda > Insecta > Plecoptera > Chloroperlidae > Sweltsa > Sweltsa coloradensis. The sequence goes on from JAMZAV010000531.1 coordinate 203,460, forward strand.
ACAGTCTGTGTTGAATTCTATACACAAACCTGCATTGAAGGTCGTAAAACACTAAATGAACGCCTTGGGAAATCTAATGTAGAAACTCAAAATATTGCACATCCGGCTAGTGGAGCTTAGACCTAAGTTTGTCCTGGGGACGTGGGTTTGAGGCCGCAATCGATCACTTACACTCGTCCATGACGCGAAAGAAACGGTGTGCACGATCAGGCGTTATTAGTTACTCGATAACAATTTACACTCTTTATTGACTATTAGGTATGAATTTACAAATGTATTTTTAGACCCAAGTTGATACATTACTCTTGCAATAAACCCGAAAGTCCGAAACCTCATATAGTTGCTTCAGAATGTTGTAGATTGTGCAATTAGAATGTGTTGTGAACTTTGTATAGGCTACCTGTGCGTTATCGTTATATTGAAACGCAATTATCTTATCTACGAGGTCTAAAACTTTGCTATACTTGAAAGTTGTGATAATAGATATCATGTAATCATGCATCATGGAATGACGAGATAAGACGGTCCCAAGTCCCAAGGCTTCAACTAATTGGAAATCAGTTAAACTCTGAGTAAAGAATAAAAAAAATATATTTTAGAAAATGCTTTGGAAATATTTACGAAACACGCTGGTGGCCTAATTATCGTCAGTTGTCAAAAATAATAATCAATATTTTGAAAATGTGCTCTGACAAGAGTCACAAGACACATTCTTGCACAACCTTGTTGGACAATCGAGAGAGCTTCAAAGCATTCCAGAATAAACCATGTTCCCAATGTTATCAATATCGATTAAAACACTATAAACTTGTAATAAAATTCCGAAACAGGCAGTTCTACCAGTGATTTTTTTCTGGAACTTTTCCTGAAGCCAGTTTTTATCAGATTGTTACCACACTTTGCACACATGTTATGTGTATATACAGTTATGTATGTATATACAGTCTTCGATAGAAGCGCATTTATTTTAACCATCACAAAAAAAGTCGAAATAAATAAAAATGTTTTTTTGGATTTTGGATTTTTGTAAAATCATCAAAATTGGTAATTTTCGTAATTTATTTGTGCGTATTGCGCAATAATGTTTAGTAATCTTTCACTTTAGAAGGGTGACGCAAAATTGCATATCTATCAGATGACAACTGGAAGCAGGAAAAGTTCCCAAAAAAGTTTCAAATAGGTATAGTTGACACATCAAAACTTGGTTTTAAAGTCTTGTTGTTGTTGTTGATAGTTTTAAGTCTCCTCAACGCTCATCTATGCACTTAGCTTGCTTTAAATCCCTCGTTTCATCACCGTCGTCCTATGAATATTAACAACCTGTAGTCACTAATAGTTGGTCGGGTACGCAACTCTCTGGATAGTAGTAAGAATGAACAAACTAGTTTCGGCCTAGCTGGAATTCCTCGAGGTTAATACCCCCGGGTGTTTTGATGTTGGATAGACGTCGCCCAGATCTGAATAGTACAAGATTATAGCGTCAAGAAGTCAAAGTCAGGTGGAAAACTAAAACATGTATGACCCAAAACTCGAGTAAAAGTGAGCAAATCGGGAAATATTTTCATTTCATTTCAGTCTGTTGGCACTTGCATAGTAGGCCCTGCACATATATGACACTTATACTGATACTGACATAATACATAGTAGTTACAGTAAATAATAACAAATACACAATACAACATTTAAATATGAATTGCGAATGCGAATGCAATGCACAAGGGAATCATTTTTTATATCAAAGTTTTATGATTTAGAATTTTTTCATGTGAGATAGTTTTAGCCTACAGATACGGCATATATTTTATGTTGAAGAGGAATGACTACCGCCAATATTAAAACCACGAGAAATAACCTTATTATAAATTAGTGAAAATTTGCATTTGGGGATTTTCTGAAATCGGCTTTAACCTGCTGATTTTTGTTCCATATAGATACTCGAGCATCTTACCAATCTAAAATGGTCCTTTATAACATCGTGCCTTGAACTGTGCACAAATATACACTCAAACTCGCATAAATATACATTCCAAAATCACATCCCTTCTTGGTAATCAGCATATTTTGACCGAACCAATTGACCAAATTACAAAACAAACCACACACAATTTACAGAAAAGGATGACGAGTACGTCAATAATGGCCAATATTTTTTTGGATCAAAATCCTCCAAGGTCACGCGGGGCATAAAGATCGTCCCCATGTTATTTCTTATGAGAGTTTTTTGCCGATTAGACCTAGCTCGAAAATTACCAAGTTTGGCAATTTTTATTCTGATCATGGTGGGCCCAATAATTTTTCTGTTACTTTCTAAATTCATACTACGGTATAGTAAGATTGAATTAAATCTATTTTTTGAGTTTAACACAAATCGTCACCACCTAACCACTTTCTTATTGCAACATTATCGGCCTCTCTGTTCTAATATGTGTGGCTCTAAATCTACTGTGGAATGCTAGGTTTTCATCTCTTCCTCGTCCTTGCAGATTCCGGTCACTTAGCCTAGCGGATGCATTTACACCTTGGGCTGCATTCTGCCTGTAGTATTCCACCAACACATTCACACATTCGTCGGTCGGCCAAATACCTTGGCACATTCACCACAAACAAGTGGTTCCGTTACGGAAAGCCAATCCAAATTCCAGGCGTGTTCGGTTTTGACTTTCAATTTACTATATGCAGTGGCGTATCCAATAAATGGGAGTTAACCAATCAATTTATAGATGTATCGAAGGCTAAGTGGGGGGTCCGGCGGCTTACCCCCCGGGAAAATTTTCACCTTCGAAGTCATGTTGGTGAAAATCTGTGCGTTTTAAAGTATCACCACCCTTTTATCTGCTAAAATCCTGTTTATTTTTCTCTTTCAAGGTCATTTTGGCGAAAATCTGTGCGTTACTAAAATTCTCTTCTGGTCAGGTGGTAATTTGCAGTTATTCTATCTATATTCTTAATTGAAGCGTTGAAGTGCACTTTCACATTTCTTTGCAAACCGCCTCCTTGGATACGCCACTGACCATAGGAAATTATGATATATTTTGAAAAGGTGTCGCAATACATTGTGATATCACGTAAAAACTAGTGCTGCTGCAGAGGAAACTTTACTCTAAAGAAAATCTACTTCCACATCCTCATGAGTTTGAGTTCTTTGAATGTGGATGATGCAAGGCGCTCCAGGCTCCGCTGATGTACTATTGGAGATGATTGTTTTTAAATGTGGACCTATTAATCTTTCTACTCTCCGAGACGGTTAGATGACGTGAACATAAAGGGTAAACTCTGATATAGGCCTACAAATGCAGTAAAAAAGGTCAAACCAAGTTTCCACGGTACCTGCTCTAATTACTTTTAAAAGCTCTTCAATAATGTGGGGTTTTCCGCAAATTATGCGATTGTTATATCACTCGACTTAGGGAATTTTGGAAAAGAATGTCCGAGGACTGTTTAATAGGACTCAATCCCTTGCATTCGCATTAACGACTGAGGAAAACCTCGAAAAAACCTTCGGTCAGGTTTCCCGGTCTCGACGGGATTCGAACCCGGGACCTTCCGAATCAGTCGAAGCACTGTCAGTTAGCCGTAGTTTGGGTTTGAGTACCTAGCACTAACAACAAACAGAAAAGTGAACGAATGTATGTAGGGGCCTACTACTCGTAATTCGAAGAAGACTTGCGTCAATTTCATTTCCCCTTCCTTTTCCCTAGAACGTTACGTGTGTTCAGGCATAGCCTCAGGCAAGGTGCTCGTTGTCTCCCTGACCTGGCCCCAGCCGTGTCCATGTCCTCCTCAAGACAGATGTCACACTCACTTGTGCATTCCTGCCCTGATCAGCGACGGAAGGAAGTTGTACGAACTGTGTGTGTGAGACGCGTATCCGGTGTGGCTGTCTTGCTCTTGCTGTGAGAGTGTGAGAAGAGGAGTGTCTATGATAGGTCAGAGTCGGGGGGTAACTTTTCCTGTAGCCAGTTTTTGTCGGTTGTTACCAGCCTTTGCACAAATTTTTTGGTCATGTATATACAGTCTTCTACCAGTCTTCTTTCCAAATAAATTAAATGGATTTTTACGCATTATGGATTTTTGTAAAATCATCAAATTGTTAAATTTCGGGATTTATTTGTGCGTATTGCGCGATAATGTTCAGTAATCTTCGACTATAAATAAGTGACTATATCCTTGCTTGACAATTACGCAAAATTGAATATAGATCGAATGACAATTAGATCGAATGACAACTGGAAGCAGTAAAAGTTCCTAAAACAGTTTCAAATAGGTATAGTTGGTATTATTACTGCACGATGGATATTAATTTTCAAAAGAGAGGGGCGTAAGTGTAGACGTACAGGAACACGGGGAGGACAGGCCTGTGCGGGTCAGAACCAGACACAGGCAAGGGGAGGCAGGGGTTCAGGGTCCCCCATGCCTTGGTCGTCGTCGTCGGGGAGGTAGTCAAGGGGAAGGGGAAAGTTCCCCGACGACGTCCTCTTCTTCTCGCCTTCTACGATGATCATAAGAGGTAAGCTCTGGGCCTACCTACTCCCCGGGTCCAGGCGTCGCTGGACCCACCCGGGAACTAGCGAAACTGTTCATGAATGGAACGTTTTGAAAGTTTGGGGGGGGGGGGCAAATGTTATTAGCAGGTTTTGTGGGCGGTAGCTAGGGCGGCCTGGGCTTAAAAAACAAACTCCATACTACAGTTATTTCATCATGTTTTACAGCAACTATCTGTGATTTAGAAACTAAAAAAATGAACGTGAAATGGCCCATTTTAGTAAATTTCAACCTAATTTTTTATGTAATACGAAGCATACAGGCAAACATATTCGTCTTACCAAGGTGACTGTCGAATTGTAAGTGTAAGTGCATATTTACTACGGAAATTCTGGGATTAATTTTTCCTCACGTTAGTCCCCCCCCCGGGGGCCAAACTTGGGTGGCTTCCCCCCTGTTCCTACGCCCCTGGTATCAGGTCTGGCTAACCGGCAGCTAAGAAAGCCAACATTGGTAAAGCTTGACTGTTCTTTTTTATGTTGTGAGATAAAATGTTCTGCAAAGAATCCAGGGAGTGTACTGTGTTTGCGAATACGCGTTATCTTATCAGCGCTTATCTGTACCTCGCTCGACTCTAGCTAATGTTTGCCTAGTATGTCGTTGCCAGTCACCTCACCTCAATGTAATCTGCAAGGGGTGGTCGAACCTAGTGATGCATCAACCTTCCTTTGTTGGTTTCAGAAATTGCGAAATTTGACCGTAATCGGGGGTTGAACCCGAGTCTGGATTCATGTTTTACATTTATAGATATAGTAATATTATCGAATATCACGTGTTTTATTACAAATTTTCAGAAAAGCTTGCCAAAAACCGCCCTATCACATTTCCAGCTCCTACCACGACTTGTGCTTTTATTTATGAGTAAAAATTGCAATATGTTTAGTGAACCTTTTCGATTAGTGATTATTTTTATTGAATCGTTGTGTAGGCTATCCCTAATGATATTTTCTTTTTTTGTCTCAGCCACGGTTTCGCACATGGCGTATAAAAAGCACGACCTTTCCATAGAAGTGATTCCCCTAGTTTTCCGCGGAATCTCTAGGCAGGGAGGGTCTTATCTTATCTCCCGCGGTTGAAGTGTGTGAGGTTACTTGTGTTTCACCCATGGTACAAGATATCTCTGTCATTGGATCATGGTCGAGTCCTCGCATGTGACAGGACAACACTCGTCTGTTGAATCCAATCACTTGATTTACTAAGCTTATCAGCTGCTGTATAGTTGAGAAACGGGTGTTTTACCGATAACGAAACATGGAGACATACAGTCATTTGTCACGAGACTTTTGAAATAACTCCCCTCCCCTCCCAATCTCATACGACAATTTTATCACGAACATTTAACAATTAATAATGAAACATTGTGTTTTAATTGATAACAGTAGTTAACTTAACTTCGTAAGATGAATGAAATAATTGTGTTAGTGTCCTCCTTAGTCCTTATCCATTGTAAGCACTGGATATAGAATCATAGGGAGACATAGAAAATAAATACATTTATTGCATTTATCATGGGCAGAGGACGTGGTGACAGTGCAAGCAAGAGCGCAAATACTTTGCGTGACCTTTACTTTCATTATATCCGATTCGTTTTTGTTGTTGTGTTAGTTCGCGATCATGTTCATAGCACGTGTATTTATTTTTTATTTTTTATTAATTTATTAATTAATTAATTAATTTGTTTGATTTTTATTTATTTATTTATTTTGTGTTTTTGTTATTTTGCTATTTCTTTCTTTCTTTCTTTCTTACAGTAGAGTTATCAGTGCCCATGTCAAGTGTAGGCTATAGGAATCTTCCAAAAAAATCTGTAAGTGTGGATTACCACCATATACTTCTTTCCAAGGGGTGACGGGGGGGGGGGGATAAAGATGGCCAAACCCATGTATATTGTATGACCAAGTCACCAAACAGGTTTCAGTGTATATCTCTGAATGAATTCCACACCTCACCCGTCCTAATCCATTATGTCCGGCAATGAAATAATAATGGTTGTATCAACGTATGCTAATGAATGGTTCGGGTGTGAGTTACGAGGTTGGCCGGACAATGCCGAAGTGCGAGGCGTGGGCATCGTCCAGGTGACGTCATAGTCCCAAGACTCGGGTGACACAATCATGACGTCACCGATCTTGGGGGGGGGGGGGGACTTTTCAACGGACTTGCTCACTTTTCAATCTGAGAGAATGCACTCATTCTGTTGGCCCCGCTAACTGAGACCACAGATGGCTGGGACTTTATTTATTTACTATAAAATGCATATTACAACAGAATACAATTAATACTCCACGAACCAAATCTTAGCATAATGGATAGAAAACATACTTATAGACATTAAAATATACAATACACACAAAATAATACATGTATAACTCTTAAAACATATTTGAAATTAGCAATTTAAATGTGAAACTATCAAAATTATTAACAATGAAAATAATAAAATCCATATGTCGTGAAAACCCAAGCAAGTGTTTTAATTAGACTAAAAAGGGTTATTCAACCAACAAAAACCAATAATTGCGGATTTTATTAAAAAGTACAAAAATTCATTTTTGTGGTTTTTCCTAGCGAATCAACAACAATTTATGTTTGACCAGATTTTGGAATTGAATAGGATGTTAATAAATAAATAAATAAATAAATAAATAATAATAAAACAATCTTTGACTATTGGAAGAGGTGGTACCTTCATGCCCGTGTCTGACAATTGAGCAAAACTTTACTTCAATCAAATACTTACTGTCTTCTAAATATCTTCACAATAATGCCAAATGTATGCTAAGGGCATTTTGAAAAGAAAAGTTTAAAACCTGATAATATGTTGTAGGCTTTCACGACCCGTAGAATTGTTCTGGTTGCTCACTGGGTACCCACGACGAAATAACCCAGTGAGCAACCAGAACAAAGTTTAAAACCAATTTCACATTAAATTTGGAAATAAAGGAACCTTTTGCAGGTGTAGGGACATATTCTGAATGACATGCGATTGAGCGTTATTCACACACTTAGGCCTAAGTCTTAAGATCATCAGCAACATTTTTTGATTTGACAGAAAAATATCTGCTAACCAAAAGAGGAGCTTCAAAGTTTGTACCCAAATCCAAAGAAAGGTATGTTACTTTTTGTTGGGTCCATAAAAGTAGGCTACTCATAAATTTGTATCTGTAAAAAAATAAAAATACAATAATCACTTACGGTAGTTCGAATGGAGAAGAGTCTACATGTTGGTAAGTAAATAAGAATAGTGAACGCAACTACACGCTTAACTACACATTTTCACCTGCTGGTGATAATTGTTGTTTTGCTAATAATAGCCTGTATACACATACTGGATGCAAACCTATCTCTACTAATATAAAAACTTTTCATTCCTTCACAAAAATAAAATATGTTTGGGCCTTACTCCACAATATCCTCATACAGTTGACTTCCTTAACAGTCACCACTTTTGAGAAAGAGTGGGATGAATAGTTTTACAACAATGCAGCTATAGTGAAATAGCATGGGACAGACAGGTGACCTTGTTCCACAATTAACAGTTGTCTCTAGACCACTTCTCGCTGCACAATGTGAACACACCGTGTCCACTCAGGGAAGTGGTCGGGGCATTAGCATTAATTCGCAATAAATAAATCACCTCACATACAATATATAAGAAGTTGCACTGTCCTTGAAACGGAGACCACAATATACGCGTCAGCCTATTGGAAACGAGCGTGCTTAATTGTTTGGATCGTTTAATAGATTGGCTAAGTGATTGGACGTTATTGTCTTTCAAGTGGCGTGGACTGGATGTGGCCTCACTGTCAGGTAGAGCTACTGTGTTGCACTGTCGCAGACAGAAGTTAACTGGGGCTTATACCACAACCCGCTCTCGTTCACTTTCTTTGATACATATTTATTTCATTTCATGTATTTATTTATTTAATGTCTATCCAATTCAGCTATAAAAACTGTTTAACAAAGGAGGACTGCTAAATAATATATATTTATTTATTTAAAGTGGGCTGCAAAACATCTATCTTATATTAATTTTAAAACTATTTTTTTTCTCGATTTGGTTTGTGTAATTGTAATTGTGAAACACTCCCGTAGGTGAAATTGTTTTTATTTACTTCAATTTAGAAATTAAAAAAGTCCGCATTTGTTATGTATATTATTGTAATACCTATTAGATGACTATGAGTAACAAGCCATATGCAGAAGAAGATAAAAGAAGGTCTCCGCTAAATTTATTTTGAAATTGTTTACTTTTGTTCCTGGGTGTAGGACATTAATGTTTGTCCGAAGTTAAGACAGAACTTCAATCAGTGAGCATTTTGTTACTTTTTTTTTAGAAGTCCATCTGTTTCTGGTACTCTATTTATATACTGGTATTCTATTTTAGAAAATAGTTATCAGATCTCCTAAATTTTGATTCCTTGGTAGCCCAGGGTTGCTAATTTATACTTGTCCGGATTAATTTTAGCAATTTTCCATATGATATTAATTTATGCCCACTGGTTACTAAGACACTTTTAGCACAATTTCACCTCAAGTGTGATGCTAACTATGCCTATAGTCACTGTCAACTCCTGGGAATTTATAGGATGTAGTAAAAAATTTAAAATTGTATTACCGTATCGGTATCAAAGAATTGCCTCTGGAAAACACTGTACAATGTACCTGCTTGGCCAGCTGGGAAAGTGATTTATTATCTAGTCTAGCTTCACTAAGCCAATGCAATCAATACATATTACCTATTTTTAGACTACAATACGGGTTCTGATTGCATCACTCTAGCTACGTTATTTCATAATATGCTGGTACATAGCGTTGTTCTTACACTTTTGAACAATGAATCGCAATCTGAGTCACCATTTCCACATTCATGTACCCACAGTACATATTATAGATTATTGATTGATAGTGGGTGGCGCATACTATGTGTTAGTTTGTCTTATTATTTATAAACAAATGTTGCTTAAATAAAGGTGTGGATAGGGACCGAACGGCTTACCCTACCTGGTTAGTGAGTGCAGGGGTCTTGAAAAGTGAAGACATACATTTTTCCCGCGTGTTTTATGTATATGTACGTACATATCTATCTTCACTCTTCAAGATCCCGTACTCACTAACCTGGTAAGTTGTTGGGTTCCTAACCACACGGTCCTTATTGAAACATAAACTTGCCATTTGGCCATCTTGGCGTATTAGTGTATACATCGAGCCTATGAAGTTAGTTACTATTATTTGTTCTTCTAGCATAAATTTTTCCGGTACTGGAGTAAAATGTTGGTAAAATTGTTACTATACAACAATTTGTTTTATTGGAAAAATTTTGGCCCAATTGCATCATTTAGAAGACTAAATTCGAATATTTTCCTCTCTTCCGTCAATAACTCAATAAGCATGGATTGTCTTCTGTGTGCAATGAACGTGTAAAACAATTAAACAAGGAAAACGCTAAAGTCCCGCCGCGTTGATGGATGAGCGTTTTTTTAAAAAGTTTTTTTTGCGTTTTGTGCGTTTGTTTGCACTTTTCCTTTGCAAGTGCTTTTTGAATGCATTGTGGAGGTGATTGTTGTCAAGTTTCTATTGTTATTTGTTAATTGGTATTATAAACTTAAAAAAAACTAATATTAAAACCTTTATTTCTGTAGATTCTGACTAATTTTTTCAACTTTTTCTTTCAAAAGGTACTACATCACCATAACCTTAATGTCCATGTGAAATCTGAACGTTGTAGCCCTACCCGTTTGGTCAGAATCGGCCCAAATGTGACGAAAATATCGCACTAAAAATTGAAAAACTAATATTAAAACCTTTATTTCTATAGATTCTAGCTAACTTTTTCAACTTTTTCTTTCAAAAGGTACTACATCACCATAATCTTAATGTCCATGTGAAATATGAACGTTCTAGCCCCACCCGTTTGGTCAGAATCGACCCAAATGTCACGAAAATATCGCACTAAAAATCGAAAAAAATCGTAAAAGTACGATATTCATGAGAAATATTTCTTCGATTGTACCCAAAAACAATACACCTCTAAGTTCAGAGAAAACGAAGGTCCGGTCAAATTTTCATCAAGATCGCATATGCCGTTTGCCCGGAATCGAGCAAACAAACAGACGGAAAAAAAAAAAAAAAAAAAAAAAAAAACACCCGAGCTAAATTTTTTGGGGGGTCAGTGAAATTGAAGTCTTCGCTTCCGCTCGCTACGCTCATCCAACAAACCATACAAATGCCAAGAGAAGAAAGGGGCCTAACATGCAAAGTTGATCTCTCAACAAAAGGTGTGTCTGAGTTGACATCAGCTAAACGGTGACCTTGGAGGTAAACCTGAACAATTGTTTCTTGTTTCGACATCTAGTACGTGTTGTTTCAATGAGGCTAATGTGGACTTACTGTGGCGTAACACGGCTTTTAACTTTACATGTGTTGAGATAACGTCAAGTGGATAGGATAGCTAACATAGTGACTGAAAATGCTTTAACTTCAGTGAATGAATTACAAAATAAATGTATTTGACCTATTTATAGTATGCCCACTCAGCTTTGGTCTAATCTACAGTGGGGATGATTTATAGGCCGACTAACTGTACTGTTTGTCTTGCTGCTATGATGGTCATCATGCACAATTTTAATCTAGAACCTTTTATGTTGGTGAACCATCATTGTCACTCACCAGGTATAGATTATTTTGATTTTTGTGCTTAAAAATCCAAATTTGGTTTTATAATGTTTTATTTTTTTTATAATTTTTTTTTTCAAAATTATACAATTTTGTTATGTGGCTCAATGTTGAATTCCTGTATCCCTAATTTGAAAGAGTTTGATTAGGGATGAACATCGATACTATTTTCATTATCGATTATCAAAATAGTAATGTCATTATCGAATCGATATTATCGACAATATCGATATCACCAACAAAGCCTGTTCCGACCTATAAGCGGAACCTCAAGTGTGGCAAGTGTAAGTCAAAACAATACAATTGCGTTCCATTTGCTGCCTTGCTGTCTTCGATGGCATGTGTTTTTCTTCTGTTATCATCTGATAGCTCATTTCCAAACATAAATCTCGAGTGTGACACCATCAGCGGATCAGCCCAGCCAGTGCATGGTACAACAAAAAGATAATCTCCGTCTTTATAGTTTGGTTAATGCCACTATTGACCAATTATTTGTTATTTTGATTATCGATAATGAATTTTGGTTATCGATTTTCAAAATTATATCTATTATTGATTATTGATCGATAATATCGATTATCATGTGCATCCCTAAGTTCGATAGTTAGTTTGGCCAAAGGGTTAGGTTAGCTGTTGTAGAAGAGTGCATGCTGGGAACAGATATAATTATACGGGTGAGACCGTGCACATGTTCACTTGCTGATGACGACAACGTATAAAGAAATTGAAGTTGTCTTGATCCATCGTGTTTTATACTTGTATCAGATTTGAACACAGTGCTTTGGAAATTGCCTGGATAACCACACAGAATCAAGAAGACATATACTTAAAAAAAATCTTTTTCAATGAAATATGGCTTCACAACGTGTTCTACCAGAAGGTTCTTTGCTTGTGTTAACTGTATTCCAGTCAGACGAATTTACAAATATTGTTCTAGGTCTGTTAAGTTGGTAAGTCAGTATTCCCTGGAATATTGTTCCCGATGTTGACCGTTGTTTCCTTGTTGTTGCAGGCGGAAGCCCGGCTCGCTGCTCGGAGACAGGCGAGAGCAGAGGCGCGGGAGATCAGGATGAGAGAACTAGAGCGACAGCAGAAGGAGATAGAGGAGAATGCCGACAGATTCTATGACATGAATACAGGTGGGTTGAGAGTACTGGGTGGGTGATTGGAAGTTGGAGTAAGGAGCTTTCAACAGCACTTTGAGCCTAAATATTGCGTTTTTGGAGTGTTTTGACATCTCAAAATCGCACTATCCAACTTCAAACCCACGTTCTTGCACTTGAAACGGATTATTGCTATGGTAGTTGAATTGAAAGCAGTCAAATTGAAATTCTTCTACTTTAAATATAATCCTTATATAAAAAGTTGGATTTTGCATTTCAAAAAATGTGTTTACTGATGTAGCTTTTATAGTGCAAACACGTTAATATCGCGTATCTCTCAGTATGATAGACGGCCAAACGTATCGGTAAGGATTGAAAAGAGTTGACAGCTTGGCTTGCTTGTTAGGAACCTCACATTAATAAGAAGTACTCGCAGATTGTGCAACTATCTAGCTAATTTAGCTCTAGACTTACTAAGCAGTAGCACAAACGTAATTACTTAGTGGGTGAATTAGTTGAGGAAATATTGATTACGTCAAAGTTTAGAGTTATATTTATGATTACAAATATTAAGGCTATATAATAACTTAGTTGAGATGACTGAAAATAAACATATTTTCAATAAATAACATTTCAATACAATACAACATTAAGGAAAGACTAGTGAACCAGAAAGTGCTTGAATTTTTTACTTCTCTCGGGGCTGGCTTGAGAATGAGGTTGTCATCTTATCATCTCCGCTTCAATTGGCTATCGCGAAAACATCAACTCCATCAAAGCCAATCTTCAACGTCAAACCTCTCCTTGATGGTTCATGCGATTATAGGGCACAAGTCCGAAACCACTGTTTGTCTCAACTCTTGCTTATGTATGCAGCGGAAGCTGATGTAATCTTTTTTATATTGAGCTGCAACAGTTTAATGTAGCCTATAGTTAGTAATAAGTAATAAGCATACAAATATTACAAACTAATGTTTAGGAGAAAAGAATTTCAGGCCTTCTTTCAACATTTAAATCTCATCTGAAAATGTTATTGAAGCTTATGAGTGGAATATTAAGTAGTAAGTAATTATTCAAAAGTCACGTAGAACCTTACTAATGTCAGTCGAAGCCATACATCATGTCAAGCTATTAATCTCCATATTGTTATAATTCCGTCCTATGCATGACTTCCTTCTTTCTGTCTCTGTAATGTTTGTATTCTCCAATCTGTCGTCTCCTACTTGCACAAGTACCCCCTGGCAATGTCTTAACATTGTGGTTGCGTTGGTTAGCCTGTTTATGTATGCTCAACGCTCGCTTGTACTGCTACGCATTGATCTGCCAGTAATTCAGTGCGAGCCTACCTCATTCCATCGGCATTCATCGACCTTGGCGGATTACCAAACGTAGGAGGGCACACATGTCTATGTTGACATTAGGCTTGGTGGAATGGTGGGTGCTAAAAGCTAACAGCATCCTAGCACACGGGATATATACACAAGCGGGGGAGGGTTTTATGTGAACCCCCCCTCCCCCCCCTCCCTCGTAGAACCTCAGACAAATTTACAAACAATCTTCAGGTAACAGTAAGTCTATACATGCATTGAAAACAAATTCAATTCAATTGTCCAGCCTAGTTGATTGTTTTTTAAATCTCTACAATTCAATATTCTGCTAAATTCAAAAAAATCCTGAGGGAAACATTTTGTAGGGTGCATTGCATGTCCCTCTTCAGGTGTATAACACGGGTATGTTGTGGATAGGATGATTGTGATGGGATATCTGAGGACTGTTTTAGAGGACTCAATCCCTTGCATTCACATTAACAACTACGGAAACCACAGAAAAACCCTTCACTCAGGTTGGCCGTCTTGACGGGATTTGAACCCGGGACCTCCCGAATCAGAGTCGCACGCTTAGCGCTTGAGCCAACACTGTCGGTTTTCTGTCACTATTGAGCTACAGTACTTAATTTTTTTTAAATCTACATTCAGTTGATGGTGTCACCATTGACTGAAATATTTAAAATCTTCACCACGAGTGCTTTACGTATTCAGTACAGTACCGGCTTCTCTTTGCTCTTGCCAAACCGCTCGGAGACAGACGGACGACAATTCTCCAGAAGCTCTGGCGACCTTGAGACAAGCTATTTCATAATTCATCTACCACCTTCAGACCACATTGCTAATGTGCAACAACTTACTCTAACCTGTCCGCTAGTTGACCGTTCAAGGGTACCCTTCACATTCACTGCAATGATCTAACATCGAAACCAGTTTGGTGGGTGACAAAGTTTGTAGGAAGGACAAAACAAAACTTTGTGTAATAACTTATCTTTTTAGGCCTACCCTAATATATTTTGTAGTTTATTTCGATTTGATTAGGCCTAGTTTTATTAGTAAAAATTTGTGTCCAATTGTGGGAAAAATAAGTTGCACATTATGCAAAATGTGCAATGCTGTTTTGCCAGTGTCATTTGTCTTTACAGTTAATTTAGATTGTTAGTGTATCTGTTTAGCTGTTAGAAAATGAGGTAATTTCCAAGTCAAGTTTGTATTTTGTCAAAGTTAATCAGAAGTGAGTTTTTTTGTCAATACATTGAAAACATTATCTCAGGCCTAATTAATAATTATGAATGAACAATAGAAATACATGCTACTCGCAATGTCCATTAGAGTAGTATTCACAAACCCGTGTGTAAATCTCATAAACCTAGTTTGTATTATGTAGTCCCAGCCACATAGCCGACAACAATCGTGAGATTATGCTAAGCACTATGTAAATAGAGGCATGTCGGGCCAGAGTTCGACCGCTCCCAGGTACTTGCGGCGTCTTCAGGTTAAGCTTTCTCTAGTTCTGCAGGTCATGTCTTCTGCTCACAACAAGAATACCTTTGTTGTCGTCGCCAACACTTTCGTTTTTAAAATAATAATGCCAATATTTTCAGTTTCTATTGTTAATTTAGTGCCATTACAATTTCATTTCATTTGGATCTTAACAAAAGCTCTGTTTACTTTCCTAAGACTGTTATTATAAAATATTGTAAATTATTTCAAAAAACATTAAAGACTAGGAACTTATTAATTTTGATTCATATAAGTTACACATCTATATAATCAATTGCTTACTTCAAAATGTACAAAAATTAAACTTATCTGTACAGACTATTATTTAGTAACTTATTCTTGAGTTAGAACAAATAAAATTCAAGATTGACCTTTTTAATGGTTGTTTAATGGGGTGTTTAAAAAAATCTAAGAAGCATATTATATATTATTCAAATTTAATTTAACTACATAGGGCTTGCAGATTATTATTGTACTTACGGGTACGGTTTTAATTTGCTTTTATTCTTCAGGACTAGTAGGCCCTCCCTACCTACCAGAGTTGGGGAGTAACTTAACGAAAGTAACGCGTTAGCGGTAACGCGTTACATATTTAGAAACTTTAAGGGTAACGCGTTACTTTTACAAAATCGGCAACTTTTTAAAGTAACTGATAGTTATTTTCGGTAAGTTTCAATAAACGTTAAGTTGAAAGTTACTTTTGTTTTGCAGATTGTACTTCGTCAAAATAAACATGGCATTCATCAGGATAGGCCTATGTGTAGCCTCGTTTCCGAGAAAATCTCCCATTAGCTGTCCTGTAGGGACGGCAACCCCCACTGTGGTAGGGCTAGGCATTGACGGTCATCCTAGATTACATTTTTCTTTCGATTGCAAAATCGCAGCCCGAGTTTCCTCTAGGGCGCATGTAGTGCGTTATACGATCGTTATACTTCAACAATTTTCATCGTCATAGACCTAAAGCTTTGTGCATTCCATTCTGTTTGTAAAAGTTGAATCTAATAGTGGTAGAAGCAAGATAGTGGAAATGGCCTGTTTACATCAATGCATGTAAATATACATGATTGAATTCCATTTCATATTGATTTTAATTTATAAGTATATGAGTTTCCTAAAGTTTTTTATTTTCGTTCAATTAACATTTCCGCCACGAACGCCGCAAAACAAACTTTTAAAAGTTACTTTTTATTGTAACTCAACTTTCCAGTTAGCGCCTACTTTATTTTTGGACTAACTTTAACTTTAACTAATTACTTTTAAAGTTCACTAACTTAACTTTTAAAAAGTCACTATTTTTGACTAACTTCCCCAACTCTGCTACCTACCTAGAATATAATGTGGGCCTACATTGCATTTTTGGATTTGTCTCATCTTGAGCCTACTCGGTTATGTAAGATTGGTCTTGGTTCCCAAGTATGTGACCTGTTACTTTCCTTTCTCTGAAAGTTAACATTAATTAGTGTTTTGTTTACTGTAACAACTTGCTGTGTTAATTATATTGCGCTGCGTTGCGCAGTAGGAGGAAGCGACGTGCTAAGTGGGATGTGAGGTCTCAAACAGTATTTACTTGTTTTTTTAAACTAATATGTAGGGTAAGTTATTGGCTAAAGTGTTCACCACATATTTAGAATACTAAGCTAAGGGACTCGAGCGCATGACGCACATTATTTACATTTGCCAGTTCACATAATAATTATGAAAAATGTATTAATAATATCAATGCCCTAATACAAAAATTAAAACGAGATCAACAAGACATCTAGGTCTATCGGAACAAAAACGGAAATTTCGTAGGTTTCTTTTTCTGCTAGAAGTTTTGTTATTTTAATTTATATCTAAATACATTGAGTAAAATCAATGGATGTATTGATTGACAGTAACAGTTACCCCCGTCTGGGCGCTGTGTAGAATTTGGCCCAGAGCATGGCTCTGCTTATTGTAAAAGGCAAGAGAAGAGATAAAGTTTATCTTCCAACATCAGCTAGTATGAAGGAGAGTATATCACGCCGTAAAACTAGAGGTGAGCTCTGTCTGGTGACGTGACAAACACCCCCTCCCTTTCCTCTATCTACCCGTGGCTGGTTCTGACCTCATGGATTTCCCTATCCATATCCCCTAGGCTAGAGTGGTGCGTTATTATTACCTAACGGTTGACGCGCCCTTAATCCAATGTGTCCTTAATCAATTAATGTGTGGCTCATTGGTCTGTGTGTTGATCTTGTGGTTAGCCTACCTGCTTCCGATGCAGAAGGTTTAGGGTTCGATTCCTGCTCAAGTCAGAAGTTTTTTTAACTTCTGATTTGGACTTAAGTCCATCAGTTCTTGTCTTAGGAATTTGTAAACGGTGACTTTGGAGCCGTCCTAGCAACGAGGCACATAATAAATTTAAAGTTGTACTGAATTGGCCGTGTTGATTCTGGTGTTGATCCGCGGGTGTTCGCACTGTCCATACCTAGTGATGTGAGTTGGTAATTTACGCGGTAAATTACCGCTGGTAAATTACCAATTCTCGGTAATTTACGTGGTAAATTACAATGTGGTAAATTACCAAAATTACGGTAATTTACCGAAAAATGCCAAAATTTACCGTAAATTTTAAATCTTTACTTTACCTTTCTTTCTTTAAACTTTATCTTCAAAATTCCAAGGGACATTTTCTTTGTAAGGCCTACTAGTTATCTTTTTAAAACATAGTCATTATTTTCTATGTTATGTCATTAGGGTAAAGAAGATAGCTGCTTATATTTCATATTAGGCCTGCTATAGGCCTACAACTTTTTAAATTGATGTAGGCCTAGCTAAAAAGTAACTTATATGGCAAAAACTTTAAGTGGGCTGTACAGTCACAGTCACACATGTTGTGATACATTGTGCCCACTGACTCAATAGTAGGTGGCTCCCTAACCATGGTAGGCCTAATATCAAGCCAAATGGCACACTTAACACTTAACAAAAGTGTGTGTGCCTCTAGGTGCATTGTTCCACCACTCTACAAAACAAATAGGCTTTACAAGTGTAGATGTACATTTTTGTTGTGTATTTTTTTTTTTTGATGTACATGCATAATGAATCAGCCTTAAATACCGGTTAGGCCTACCCTACCAGTAGGCCCTACTGAATAAATGCCCAATTTTAAAAACATTTTTCCCTAAATAAATAAATAAATAAATTTTATTTAGAGTCTGCCCACTCAGTTATATAACTGATTTTCAGTGGGGGACTTTAAATCAAAGCGACCAAGCCAACCCTGCAGGCCCCGACGCAATCGACGAGTGAGCGATAACCAACCAAAGATCGATATTTTTAATAGGAAATATAGCAATCAGTGGTATGGACAGTGCGAACACCCGCGAATCAACGCCAGAATCAACAAGGCCGATTCAGAACAACTCTGAAATTTATTATGTGCTTCGTTGCTAGGACGGCTCCAAAGTCACCGTTTACAAACTCCTAAGACAAGAACTGATGGACATAAGTCCAAATCAGAAGTTAAAAAACTTCTGACTTTAGCGGGAATCGAACCCTGGACCTTCTGCATTGGAAGCAGATACGCTAACAACCAGACCAACGAGCCACACAAGACCAACGAGCCACAACCAGGCACCCTAAAGTGTACAACTTCAATTTGTCATTTTTAAATTACCGACCAATGGTAAATTACCGGGTAATTTACCAGGTAAATTACCAAATTATAAATTACCAGTAATTTCACATCACTATCCACACCACAGATAGCTATATTTCCTATTAAAAATATCGATCTTTGGTTGGTTATCGTTCACTCGTCGATTGCCTCGGGGCCGACAGGGTTGGCTTGGTCGCTTTGGTTTACTGTCCCCCACTGAATTTCAGTTGTGTGACTCAGTGGGTAGACTCTAAATATGGATTTATTTATTTATTTAAAAAATTAAAAACTATTGTCAGTTGGCACAGCAACGATGTAGACTTCTTCTCATGTCGACTCCTGCTAAGTCCGGCAAGGTCGCTGACGTTCTTCCTTCTGGTTCCAGATCCCGTCAGTCGGCCGACGCGAGTGGCGCCGACAACCCCGACCGCGGTAACTAGTCCTCGTCTGAACGTCAGCAACAGTTTCCAGTCCAGTCGGCGGAGCTCGGAAGATTCCCTGGAGGAGACGGGGAACATCCGGGATGTTAGGGTAAGAGACGTAGACTGGCGTTACTTTCTACCGGTACAACCATTCGGCACAAAGTGAGACTAAAATAATCACTAATCAGAGTTGCTAAAACAACTTTGCTCAAGTACGGCAACAATTTAACTGCTAAGGTTTGTCCTTTGAAAGTAGCTTTGCTGTTCATTAAAAGAAGTCCCCTCCTGCTAGAGGCTACAATAGCCCTATCTTGCCTATGTTATATACGTAAAAAGGCTAAAAACATCCAATCTTAAAAACAGTATTACTTTCCAATAGGGTTGCACAATGTCAAATGACTGGTCAATTGACCGGTCAAATGACTGACAAATACTTTTGATCAATTGACCAGTCAATTGACTTAAAGATAACATGTGTATATTGCATTTAAAACTTAAAATTTATTTGAATTTTTATATTTGAATTTGAATTGTTATGTAAACGATAACATTTCTTTCTTTCTTTTTCAATTAAAAATGTTTTAATTAGGTAATATTTTATTTTAATTGTTATTTATTATGTAGCTGTTATATTATTAATTAAAATAGACAAATAGAATATAATAGCTTCTGGGTAAGCTGAAGCTGAATCGGAGAAAGGGACTGATGACAGCATCGACGATGATGATGACGATGATGATATGCCACATAATATGCATTTAACAAGCTTTTAAATAAAAAAATATTTTGTCACCACAACATTTAAAAAATAAATACACTAATTATTTAAGAAAATAACATTTATGATTTTTTACATTTGACCGTCAATTGACCAGTCAATTGACCAAATTTGAATTTGACCGGTCAAATCCCATCCCTACTTTCCAACTATTAATGGTAATACTAAACGTGTTTCAGCGAGGGGAAAGGTACAGAAGGACGACAGCTTAGCTTAAAAATGTTAGGTAGGTTGCACTACACATAAATGGTAATGTGTTATTGGATGAGCGTAGCGAGCGAAGCGAAGATTCCATTTCACTACACTGGAAAAAAAAATCCGTAATGTTTTTTTTTTTCTTTCTTCTTTCTTTTTTTGTATTTTTGTGTGTCTGTTAACACGATTCCGGCTAAACCGATACTCCGATTGTGATGAAATTTTATGGAGGCCTTCGAAATCTCTGAACTTAGAACTGCCACGTTTTTGAGCGCAATCGAAAAATTATTTCTCATGAAAATCGAAATTTTACGTTTTTTCTTTTTTTTTAAAACAATTCTTTGACTTATAACACCTACATGCTTTATCCTATTGTAATGATTTTTTCACAGAACCTTAATTTTATGAATTAATATATTTGTGTAAAATTTGAGCACAATCGAATAACTATTTCTTATGAAAATTTCATTTTTACGATTTTTTTCTTTTTAAAAAATTACGATTAATTAAAAAAATAAAGTTAATTTTTTATTTAATTTCATTTATTTAAAAAAAATATTCGACTAATTAATGATTTTTTCACAGAACAACAGTAAAAATCCGCGTAACACATGGCAACTTAGTGCACCAATTACGCTCATCCAACAACGCGGCGGGACTTAAGCGTTTTCCTAGTACTTTACTCAAGGGTTATTCATTAAGCTTAGATTTATGCTTGATGCCCTCCAACAAAATACAAAAATAAATGACCAGCAGAAATTTTGAATTGCATTCTTATAACATTTGATGACTAGACCTGGCTATAACCTTTGGCAATCAAACCTTTTATTGATTGAAAATTAAGACTGCGGTTTGACTACAGTGAAACAAACAGATTCGTTTCCAAACCACTCGCTCATATCGGCTTATTCCCTGCGGTTTGACTACAGTGAAACAAACAGATTTGTTTCCAAACCACTCACTCATATTGGCTTATTCCCGTCTGCTTGTGATGTGGCAGTATACCGCGAGCCTGCTAAAGCTTATGGGTCTCCCGCTCAAGGGCCATTGCCTTGACTGCCATCCACAGCTATCACTCACCTGCCTTTCAATAAGTATTGTCCAGACTTTTAACAAATATATTATTTATTTATGAATGTGAACTTTCGTCAATGAGACTTGCGTAAAGCAAATAAAATGTTATTTTAAAGTGACTTACATTTCAAGTAAACTTTTAGTTATTTAATTTTACACAAATGTAATTTTATCAAATAATTAAATCGAGTCCATTATAAAAAAAACAATGTCTGAAATTGTACCTACATCGATTAATATTAGTAATAGTTAGGGATTCACATCAATACTTTTTTCATTATCGATTATTGAATTGGTAATGTCATCAAATCCATATTATCGTTAGTATCAATATTACCAATCAAATATTCAAGCCCGTTCCGACATTCAAATACAAAACAGTACAATCTCATGCCACTCGCTGCCTCGTCCTGTCTGTGTTGTCTTTGTTTTTGCCTCCCGCTATCGGCTAAGTTCGCTCCCAAACATAAATCTTGAGTAAGACCTCTTGTGACCTATCTCTGTCGACCCAAGCGGGACCGTTTTCAACCAATTATTGATATTTTGATTATCGATCATGACTGTTGATTATCGATTATCGAGATTTTATCTAATATTAATTATTGACCGATATATTGATTATCGTGTGCTTCCCTAGTAATAATACCTAATAATTGATGTTGTTTAATTGATCCCAATATTGATGTAGGCCCTACAGCCGTACTAGTGTACTGCACAAGGCGGATTTTAATTCAAATGTCTCTTCGCAGCTGGAACTAAAAGAGGTTGAAGAAAAGTTCCGCAAGGCGATGATACAGAATGCTCAACTAGACAACGAAAAGGCGTCGTTCACGTACCAAGTAGAACTGCTCAAGGATCGGCTGGAGGACCTCGAAGAGTCGCACCACCAGCTACAGGTAGGTCGCCGCTACGCCGTTCTATGTACTTTTTTGCTTTTTTGATGATTTTTCTTTCTTTCTTTTCCTTTCCTTTTCTTTTACTTTTTCTTTCTTCTCCTTTTTTATATTTAGTTCATTTCCTGCTTCTGGCAGGGTCAGATTGGGTTTTGCAACTGAGTTTTCCACTTCTTTCTATCCTCCCACAATCGTATCTCCACATCTTCCCAGCTCTCTCCTCTTGCTTCTTCTTCCTTCTGTCATACATACATTCTCTTTCACATCCTATTT
Source organism: Sweltsa coloradensis (assembly GCA_024449915.1). Taxonomy (NCBI): domain Eukaryota; kingdom Metazoa; phylum Arthropoda; class Insecta; order Plecoptera; family Chloroperlidae; genus Sweltsa; species Sweltsa coloradensis. Next base: position 225,868 of record JAMZAV010000531.1, read on the forward strand.
TCCACATTCGTTTCATATGTCCATACCATCTCAACTGTGTCCTTCCCATCCTCTCACTTAACTTCTCTACACCCAGCATTTCTCTAATGTCCGTGTTTCTTATTCCGTCCCTTGTCGTCTTGCCCACAACAGGCCGAAACGTTTTTTTCTATGTGTTGAAATTCACTTAAGTCGTAGTCGTAGTCAACTCATTGACTTACCTAACCAATAAGCCTCTATTTTCGTAGTCGTAGTCAACTCATTGACTTACCTAACCAATAAGCCTCTATTTTATTCATTAAACACAAACTGTATACTATTCCAGAGGGAACACAAGGAGAAGTGTCGCCAACACGAACAAATGAAACGCGTGGTGGTGAAGCTAAAAGAAGAAGCCCAGTGTTACCAACTGCAACTGCAGGAGCGAGACCAGCTGATCCGCGACTATGGCCTGCAGATAGTGGGCGGTGAGGACGGGGAGTCCAAGAGGGCGCTGGTCACATTAGAGAACGCAGAGATGCTGCATCACATAGGAGAAGGAGCCCTAGGTGAGACGTTGGATAAGTATGGCAATATTATTAGGAGCGAGACCAGCTCATTTGTGACTATGGTCTCTGCTGGTGACACAAAGAGCAAAATTTGGATTGACAAAATGTTTTACTAGCATGACATAATAGGTAGGTACCTATATTAAATAAACATATTTTAATTTTAGTGCCTTATACTCTCTGTATTACCCCAACCTTCGCTTCAAATCTAGACGATCGTCTAAATGTTTCCCTGAAGAAATTTACAAAACTATATCCACTGAATATTTTGTGGGCAAGCGTGTTTTAGATAAGTAGGCCTATGCCAATTGTAAAAAACTAGACCAAGATTGCTGATGTAATTTCTTGCATTAGCAACTGTACTTCATTGGAATCCAATCTATTATAATTATTTATGCATATAGCAAGACTTTCTTCTTCTGGACCACATTAAAAAAATTTCACTTTGAAATGCTGCAAGATGTAAGATCTAGTAGGTATAAATTTTGTGTTATAAATTAAATTTTATTTTTTTATTTTTTATATTCCATTTCGTGTTCCATATATCTTTTATTGATTAAGAGGCCGTTAGGGGTGGCACATATGATTAGGGCGCTGGTCGGAAGTGTATGGCTCTACGAGAACGTGGGTTCGAATCCCGAATAAGGCATGTTTTTTGTAACCGTCCTTCATCGTCTCGAATTGCCTTAGTGCATTAGTAATATGAAACTTTAAGCAACAAATATCATCATCATTGATTCAGAGAGACAGTAGTGTAGTTTTACTTACCTAGTTAATGTATTCTGTCTCCCCCTCTAGACGTGCGACTGAGACGGCTGGCGGAGGATCGCAACGACCTGATAGACCAGGTGCGCCACCTCAAGCTAGAGCTGGACGACGAGAGAAGTCGGCGGTCTAGTTCGAAGCTCTCCGGCCAACCCGCTGTCAACGGGACGTCGGACCTTGAGGATGCGCAGCGGGAGACCAACAAGCTCATAGCAGACTACAAGTAGGTGGTCTGTAGGGTCATGTTTGTCTGGTGATAAATTCCTATTTCATTCATTTGAACTGGTGGCAACTTTGGGCATAATGTTAATTTCCGAGCATATGAGACGAAGAAGAAGAAATTTCTTCTAATTTAATATTTATAATAATTATATGGGGTGGGTCATAATACATTCTGGGATTGCCCACAGCTGGATAATGTGGTCATACCCAACCATCTGGTTTCTATTTTTATTTCCTATTTCAAATATCAAGAGCCAGCTGATTAGCCGCGGTCACTTCAGTTTCCACACCGAAGTTAAGCAACCTCAGGAGTGGTCAGTGCTAGAGTGGGTGACCGCTCTGCCCCGAAACTCACGTATTCCGCTGGTTAGAGCAGATGGAGGGTTCAAGAGCTAGTGTAACGGCTTCGTTCTCCTCGACGTCTGTTCGGCCCTCCGGGCTAGAGGAGGAACCTATATGACTGTCAAGGTTACACCGTCCTTTCAGATGGGACGTTCAGCCGTTGGTCCTCTTGGTACATTTCGAAAGGAGTAGGCTATGTGCCGGTACCGGGTTTCCCCTCTTCCCTCTTATTCACACTTCATCCTCATCTATCGCCACTCATCGTCGTGAATAGCCTTAGTGCATTAATATGAGACGTTACGCAATACTAATCAATCAATCAAATATCAATCTATGGTTGATTATTGTTCGATAATGTTGGCGCCGACAGTGTTGGCTTAGGGTGAATTCATTCCAACTCAGAAATAACTAACTCTCCCACTGAAATCAGTTATGTGACCAAGTGGGTAGACTAGACAAGAGTGAATAAACTTATTAATAGATGTCCTTACGCCTGCCTTGCATGAACTACGTTATTTATTCGATTACAGGCTGTCCTCGAGTAATGGCTGCACCCTTATTTTGATCACTCAAATTTTATTGAGTGCTATAACTACTATTGACAAATAGCTTCATATAATGGCCGCACGCCACTTTTTCAACTTGATAATTTTAAATATACCTGTGGCCTAATACTCGCATAAATAAAGTATGAGAAAATTTAGGCCGATCTCTTCCTTTTCATTTTGCGGAATAAACCTGCACTCTGCAGATCTGAGAAAAATAGCAGGTTATTTAAAATATATCAATAAACCTAGGTGAAAAGATGCATCAATGTATTATTCTATCAGTACTTTGCTACTGGAAAACGAATAAATTCATGATGGCCTAATAACAGTCAATAAGCCAAAAATGTGGGCATACGAAAAAAAGATTGTATTTATTATTGTTATGACCTAATGTACTGATAACTAATTGCAACCGAGTGCCGTCTAGATTAACACAATCACATAGATATACGGCGTGAAGTCACTTGTCTAGCAAGTACCGGTAACTGATCGAGAAGACTAATGAATGTATGTTCACTGCAGGTTCAAGCTTCAGAAGGCTGAGCAGGACGTGTCCACGCTGCAGGCCAATGTGGCGCGACTAGAGAGCCAGGTGGTCAGATACAAAGCGTCGTCCGAGTCTTCCGAGAAGGTCGAGGACGAGCTCAAGATCGAGAAGCGGAAGCTGCAGAGAGAGGTAACGAACAACGATCGTGTTTAGTCGCGCAGCGGAACGACTAATACTATGAGCAGCTCGACTCTCGTCTTCCTAGGTTCACCGTCGCATAACCAGCGGTTGATTTATAAACTAATAAGTGGGTGGATGCTCCACGATCTCTTTTAGGGAAGGGGGATCACATGGTTTCTTGTTTTCTGAAAGTAAAAATAAATTAATGATAGAATCAATGAAAATGTTTTAGGCCTAATCTTTTCTTTTCATCTGCAAGAGGATTGTTATGGGTAAGAAATCTTTTAATCTCGTACATCACATTTCGCAAATAGCGCAGTCTTTTGTCTTTGTTCGATTATAAGCACCCATTGAGTAATGGTCCCACTCCTATTTTGATCATTTAAGATGTGTTATAAATACTATAGAAAATTGCTGCGCAAACTGGCCGCTCACCACTGCTTCTTGTTAAGCGTTCTTCTTATTTATTTATAAAGGGTGACTAAGAAAGGTTAATTTAACTCAATATTTTTATTGTCAGTATTTTTGTTAAATCGAGATAGCATACCACAGTTTTAGTGCAATTCAAAACAAAATATGAAAACAGCATGGTTTAAATCTCTACATAGCTCTTTCACTTTCTACTAACTCTAGGCCTATTTATATGTATAGGTACTTTTGAAGATTTCTCTTAAATCTCTGGTTGCGTTCCGTTACTTACTGGATGTACAGAACCAGTAAGCCAGCACGTTCTGTATATGTTGTCCTGCTGCGTTGTAGGCCTACTGGGCAGTGGCAGCTAGCACTCACTGTTGCTTACTGCACCCAGCAAGGTACCGGAATGTGCCCATGCTTGTAATGAGTAGGCAAATTCAATAATGTTTTTCAAATATCTTCTTTTATTATCTAACTGAGCTGTATTTTCCACCACATGGTGCAAGCAACAATCTCGCAAGTGATGGTATGGTCCAAGTCAGTTGACTCCATCTCTCAATCACTTGCTCTGTTGCGTGCGTAAGTAAAGTGAATACGGCATGTAGATATTTTCTTAGCTTATTTTCTTAGCTTTGTCTGTGTAGTCTATTATTACACATTCTTGCCGTTAGGTGTAGGAACATTGAAATCTTAATTATTTAGAAATAACCCATTAAATATTTAACTTGGTAGAATTTTTAATCCACTTTAAAATCAATATTTCCCCCGGATCAATTGAAAATTTATTTTTATTTTTAACTATCTCAGGGGAGGTGAGCAGGGATCGTATTTATTAGTCATATCACTTGTGTTTGTCTCAAATTGTCCTGTGTGCGCGCCATGTACGGGTTCCTACATGGTTGTTTAGATGAATGACTATGTTCTTAGGACTCTGCGGTATTGGAAGCTTCAGAGAACGGAGTCTGCAGCGAACACAACGGAAACGATAGCTCGGAGAGCTCTGACGTTTCCAATGAGAAAACACAAAGCAAGGAGCAGATTGGTGGTGAAACGGCTGACGTTGAAAACGAAAAGGGTCCACACGACTCGGAAACGGAGAGTTTTGAAAACTTGGACCATTCCGATCGACAGGTTGAGTCTCCCGAGAGGGAACTCGTGAGAATTCCAAGAAAGTCCGAGAGTAACAAGTGGCTCGGACACTCGGAATCTCCCAATAGAGCGTACGGTGCTACCGGGAAGAAATCCGAGTCTCCCGAGAGAGAACTTTCAAGGACTGAGAGCAAATCCGACGAGCTCGGAAATGTAGAAGATGATTCTGAGAGCCCAGAGAGAAACGTAGTGACTTCCGAGAGTACAGAAAAGTTTGATGAGGAAGTAATCTCTGAACAGAGCTCGGAACCACAAGAAAGGCCTGAATCTCCAGAGAAAAAATATTTTAGACCTCTCAGACAGTCGGAAAGTACTTCCGATTGGCTCAGCCACTTCGAAGAAAAGTCTGAAGAAGAAGAAGAATCGTCTAAAAGTTCAGAAAAAGACACCGGTTTTGTCCGCAAGAGTTCTATGATCCCTGAGGAAGTATCCCGAGAGGAAGACTCGGAGAGTCCCGAGAAGGAGCGTAGAAGTTTTGAAGGTATAATCTCCAAGAGATCGACGAGTCAGATAAAAGATTCAAGTAGCCCCGAAAGAGAACCTGACGGTACAACCAAAAGACGGTGCGAGTCTTCAAGCTCAGAAAAGAAAGCAAACGGTCTGGATGGTTCAAGTAGCTCCGAACGAAATTCTGAGAGCCCTCGTAGGATCGACGATATTCCGAGACGAGTCCGTAGACAAAACCCAAATGACTCGGACAACTCCGAACGCAGCTCGGAAAGTCCGCGAAGACGTGCCGAGCCCGTGTCGATCCGCGTACGAAGGCGCGATCCCGTCACGCCCGACCGCAAGTCAGAGAGCTCGGAAGCTTCAGAGAGCTCGGAGGAAAGCTCGGAGGAGTCTTCGTAAAGAGAACGGTCCGTGCAGCATGGTGTTACCTCCCCCCCCCCCCTCGTAGTCTAGCCCCCCCCCCTGGTGTGTCTCGCTCGGCTAACATGTTGCATCGTGGCAAGGAGAATGTTGAATAATAATAATGTGTGTCGCAATCCCATGATAGATGACCGAGGAAGAAAGTTGCTAGGAGTAGATCTGCACTTGTTAACATATAAACTGCCAGCAGCCCGATACACGATTGAGCCGCTTGCCATCCTGGAATATGTCACACTATATTATTACTTTTCAGCAATTAGAGTTACTGAGTTAGTATATTTTAATCAAAATTCTTCAAAGTAGTTCTTGGTAATTAATTATCACTCACCAGTAGATGGCACATTTTGCTCAGTCGTGTATCAGAGCTAGAGATAAAATTGCAGTGACAAAGTCAGCCAAGTTACTAAATCGTCTATCTAGCTAAAGCTTTCGGCCTAATGATGCAAGCGACTCGTAACAACGTTGTACTGTACATACAGAATAGGAAAGTGATGCAAAACGTAATAACAGCACTGAACACTTAAGTGCATGTAGTTATAGTATAGGCCTACTTGGCAGAAATCAATAGGGCCTACATTATTAATTTATTATCTAATATTTTTCTTCAACAACTTATTAGATTACCTATATTTAAAGTACTCATAAAGCACATTTTGATGTAACTTTTTATTATTTTCTGAGTGTAACACAAAAGACTTCTTAGAAATAAAATATAGAAATAAACAAAATAAAGGTATAAAATATAAATCATTAAATACAGGAGCAAGTACCTAATATAAAAGTACAAAATACATTTAGTACAAATTCAATAACCAAAACTTTTTCTGAGGTTTTTCCCCCTCTTTTCCTGTGCACAGAGGGGCTTCTTCAGCCATTTTTCTTTCTTGCTGTCCAAAATAAAATGGCTTATTTCTCTGACTGGCTCATATCATTGGGCAGGGAGAGGCCAAAAAATTACATACATTGATGTTAACTTGATAACTAGTAGTTAAACGTATGTCAGATAATAATCTAATTTTTCCCTTGGCCTCTGCGATGTACGTATTGCGTTTTACTTTTAGTAAATAAGTGTAGGTAAGGCCTACCCTACTAAATGTAAAAATATATTGTGTAATAATTAAGTTTTCATATTAAGATAAATAGAAAGGTTTCAAATGTGTGTGCCCTCCCCCTCCCCCAGTCACTTCATGTTGAAATATTATATCTTGCTCGATCTTGTGAATACTATTATTTAAAATTTGAATACCTACTAGACATACATAATTTTTTACTCGCTGATTGAATGGTTAGCCTAAGCTTTAGTAGTCGCTGTGATGAAAGTGTTTAAACTGTTTGAGTTAAAAGTTGTGGGCGCAAAGGTTCCTCCTTAACCTCTGCAATGGTGACAGTGTTTTCAATATTACCGATAATTTCCCTTCAATAAAAAAAGTAGTTTACAAAAATGTGTATGTTTTCATGAAGTGTTATTAGCTGTCATTTTCTAGTTTCTACTACTAACTCCAACTCTTTGAATTGGTTTTTGCTAATCTTGCATGTTTCCATTCTTTCTTATATGCACAACTGTTTTTTTTTTTTTTTATTCTAGTTTGAGAGACTCTTTAAACTAAAACTTAAGTTTAATTCCAACTGTAGGGTAGTGAAGTCCACGCAGAACCTTTGCAGCTTATCTTTACTTTCTATCAATGCTAAAATTTCAAATCAAACAGATTTTTTTCTTTGGGGCCCATCGGAATTTAAATTAACTTATTAAGTGATCGATTACTTTATGAAGTCTCATAATTTCTTTGTCTTGCTATTCTTTTACCCTTCAATGCCAAGTGATGACTTTTGCCTTCGCTCCCTGGCTGAATTCACTCACTGCATCTCATGGCATTTTTCATTTTGCTGCTCCGTGTCACTCAAGTCCAAGGATTTTATGTGTTAAAAACTTGAAATAGGCATCTGGAACAGCCCAATGAAAAACACCACTACTAACACTAGTGAGCTATCTGGCTAAGTTGTGTGTGAGAGTGGTTTTACTCATCTCTAAAGCTTGCCTTATCTTTATCTGTATTATTATTTAATATTAACTAGTATGGTAGACATTTTAAAGATTTATTCACTTTCAATTCTATGAATACAAGTTAGTGAACTTACAAATAATATTTGGCCATAATAACCAACATTTTAGGGCTATTTAGTATTTACTAGTACAGTACTTTTTATATTTTATTTTTAAATTAATTAGAAAACCTACAAATTTCTGTCAGGTATTATTTTGTATGAACTAAGGTCTCAATAATATCTTGAAAGATAACTATTTGTCAATTGTACGTATATTACCCCATTATTTCACACATTCAACCCATCTCTTTCTGACAACTGAGTTTCACTGCCTATGTAGGCCTACTACTATGATAGGAGAAGCCAAAGGGTTAGTTAATGCTTAGATAGGTGTGTAGATATAGAACCAACAGGGAACTGCAGGGATCTTGTAGAATGATAGATACCTAAAAGTAGACTAAAAATACGTCAGAAATACAACAAAGCCTTGTTTGGCCAAAACCTTAGTTTAACATTTTCTTATCAATCACAATCATGCATATAAAATTTTAAAAGTTGGCTATTAAAGGCCTCATCCTTATTTTGACCACTCATATTTCAAAGAGTAGGATATACATAAATAAATACTATGCTTCCCAGTGCTTCCGATAATAGCCGCACCCAACTTTTTTAACTTGATCATTTTAAATATATCCAAGGCTTATACTCGCATAAATACATACTGGGTACTCTGTTATTCAGAGCGGTGAATCACTTAAGGCTGTTCCATCCCTGTTTTTCCATTTTCTAAAATATGCAACTATGTAAAATTGTAGTGGATGAAATTGAAACCTGGCACTATTAGAACACCAAAACAATTTTTTTCAAATTTTTCTGATCGGGCACCCGGCATATATTGCATCTACAAAATAGTATCAAACTGCAATTGTATCTACCACATCGTTCAACGTAGATAGCTGTGTTTCTGTGACATTTAAATTTGACTGTTTTTCTACGCTTTAACAAAGAGAAAACTTGGGATTTTACAATTTGGTATGTTCCACGAATTTTTTAGATAACCGGTACTTTTTGTCAATTTGTACCGGAAAACGGAAAAATTCGCAGGGGACACGGTTCCGAAAAATCCCATGTTTTCTCTTTGTTATAGCGTAGAAAAACAGTCAAACTTAAATGTCACAGAAACACAACAATCTACGTTGAACGATGTGCTAGATACAATTGCAGTTTGATACTATTTTGAAGATGCAATATATGCCGGGTGCCCGATCAAAAAATTTGAAAAAAAATTGTTTTGGAGTTCTTATAGCACCAGGTTTCAATTTCATTTACTATATTTTTACATAGTTGCATATTTTAGAAAATGGAAAAACAGGGTGGAACAGCCTTAATTTTCATTATTACTTACTGTACATTAATATACTCCCCCCCCCCCCTCCCCCCTTCCGATTTGCCATGCTCCTAAGTCCTAACACATACAAAAACATGTGTAGGTACTCAAAATTGCTATTGGAAGTTTTTGTTTTAGACAGGGGTATGGATAGGGAACTCTTCAAATTTACCTGGTCGACCAGGTAAGCTGTTTGGTTCCCTATGTTAACTTATGTAGCCGTTGGGCCCGCCCTATCGTACACCTAAGTCTTACTTGGTCACTAGTTTCTGACTTACCCTGTGCGTTGTGTGTTGCAGCTCCGAGAAGCGCAGGGGCGGCTCGAGGAGCTCGAGACCTCGAACTCTCACTACCAGCGACGACTAGACAAACTCAAGACGGCCAAGTCAACTCTCCTCAAGGAACTCTGACTAGACGAGTGAACGATCTCCGTCGCGCTGCGCCGCGCGCCTTTCTGTCGACCGGCTGGTTTTGCAACCCTCGCATTAAAACAATCATGTACCTAACGTTGTTAATGAGATCGTTTGTTTACTGTATCACTTTGATAAATAATTATTTATTATAAAAGCTGAGGTTTTTAGAACAGTTTTTTATTGAAATAAAATGTAAGACTAACTTGTTCTTTACAAAATTTAATAAAATAGAATTAGTGCAATACTTTGGATACTTTCAGCAACCTTCCAAACAAACAAAAGACAAAACATAAAACTCTGTCTCCTAGCCAAGGTTGACACATCAAAACAAACACTGCCATTTTGGTTTCATTTTGATGCATTTACCTTGGCTAGGAGATGAGAGTTTTATGTTTTGTTTGTTGCCATTGGAAGGGTGCTGAAAGTGCCCAAAGTATTGCACTAATTGTATTTTATTAAATTTTATAAAGACAAGTAAAAGTCTTACATTTTATTTCAAAATAATTATTTATTTTGAAAGTTAGTTGGCAAAATGAAGGGTTAGGAAATGATAGGTAGTTAATTGGTTACCCCAGGCTGTTTATACACGGAAGTATCGATACAGCAGTGTAAAAATACAATTTGCCCCTAATATTCTTACTTTGTTGGATTACTCTTCTTGCATAGAGAGAACAGTTCAACAATGAGTTTGTAGCGATTGATTTGACACTAACTTCTAGGTAATTGTTGAATTGCTATCATTCTCGAATTCGTCCATTTCAAAAACGTTGATTGTAACGGGTCTCAAAAAGAGTGCCTATATTGTGAGGTAACTTATGTACATACTTATCTAGTATGGACCCTGAGTTAAAGAGGCTGCAAGACTGAAACTGAATTGGCTAGAGTTGGACACTCTAACCGTGACTCAGTCGGACGTATTGACAGAGGGCTCGAAAGAATACGATGCGAGCCGTCTTTTTTCTACTTACGCAATGAGTATCTCGTATGATGCGAAGGTATTTCATACAAAACACAAAAGCAACTATCGGATGTATCTCGCTCGGAACAAATCATCGATGTAAGGACGTTTGTATTAAGAAAATGTCCCAGTGATATTATAATAATATTTTTATACGCATTCTACAGTTCGAAGTTTGGTTTTAGGCAATGTGAGGTTTAAGGGGTCACTTCTTCCTACACATGCGATCTTATCTTGCCTCGATACCAATATATTCGCCCACATACAACAAGTTACTTACAGACGTGATTGTAGTAGGCCTATCAATTTTATTTGTTTAACAAAAATGGTACTAAAGGTGAAAATTAAGTTAGTAAAAATCCTAGTTTCTTATTAGGCAAGATCAACTGAGTACTGACTTTGGTCCACCCCACTGCGTAGGTACACCGTACACCAATAATAAATAGTAATAATTAATAATGCATCATTCAATCGTACGTAGGAATAAAGAGAAATACTTTTATAAACATTTAGAGTTTGAAATGATAAACAAAGAAACCAGTAAAACCTCATTCAGTAAATTGAGTTCAGGAAGTTATAAGTGAAGACGCCAGTAAGCTGTTACTTGGATGCAAGACTTGGTTTACTTAGTTGATTTTCCTGTTCAAAGCCTAGTAGTGAGTCAGGATTTAGAATCATATAATATATATACCTTATTATACGGTATATGCGTACTACCTACCTATGTCTACCTAGGTGGACTACTAGTAACTTTGTTGAAATATTATGTGGACTTTTGAATCAGCCTTAATTTTTTTTTTTGCAATTTGTTGGGAGACATGCTATTTACTTACTCAAGGTTCTAGAAAAACTTAAATTTTTTAATTCCCAAATATTTCTGCTTAGAAAATTTAGTTTTAGTAACCTAACACTGTGGGTTTTATACCTGTTGTTGGTGACCAATAAATATCTTAAAATTGTCATCTTGTGATATGCCGGCCACAGAATCAAGTTTATTAATTGATTTCTACCCTAAGCGTAGATTGATCTAAATAAAAAGGATATTTTATCCATGGCACGTAACGAGTAATTGAATACTGCTATGCCTCACGAGTCATGGACATACCAGTGAAATTCAAATTGCAGCAGAAGAGATATACTAATGGCTAGGAGAACGATTAAATATAGTGAAATGTACGTAATCGAAGCAGTATTTCTGAGCTGTGTGTGTAAAGAATACATAAATTATTAGCGATCCTTGCGATGTGATATTTGGTAGCCGTGTACCTTGTGTGTACCGTGCCGTGTATTGTACCAACCTCCCAACGTTAACTAGTTACATCAACAAGTGATAACGTAAAATACTAGCAAAATAGATAGGTATGTATTTGTACTTGGTATAACAAGCACTTCCTAAATGACTAGCATAAATCCCGTAGCTTTTCTAAGTTAGCCTTGATTAGCATAATCTTGTAAATTACTTAATGAGAGACGTAAAGCCCTTGGCCTACATTAAACAATCAATGTACAGCTGTCTGTCAAAGTAGTAAAACAACAAATATTACCGTAATCGACTTGCCTTGAACTCTACAGTTTTGCGTCTGCAGGAACGTACAAACATTGAGTTCAAACGCAGTGTTTAGACTTTGATGCGTACGCAGGACTGTTCACCTCAAACAACTGTTGTTTCAGAGTTTTCTTGTCAAACAAACTTAAAGCTAGTACGGTATTGTGCCGAATATAGACCGACCCTGAATATAAGTCGACCCCCTAACTTTTCTTGTTGAAATATTAAAAAACATGCAAAAGCATAATATGCAAATATTAGCTGGCAAGGGACTTTGAGACTTAAAATAACGAAAAAAGGGTAGGCTTATATTCAGGACAATACGGTAATTGTTTTTCAAAAGATTGTTTGTAGGCCTGCCTATTACCTATATCGCCTATTTGAACAGTTCATATTCTGAGTATAACACGACTTGTGAATAACATTTTGCCAGGCAAATGGTATAAAACAACTCGCATTGTGAGAGAACTTTTGAGACAATGTTGCATGTGTACTGAAAGTGTATGTTCTACAGATTATTGTGTTTACAGTAAGTTGAATGTAAAATTAATACGTAAGGCTAAATAACTAGTGGGCCGATCTAACTTGTGTCACGAGTCGTAGGCCAGCCGTGATAGGCTTGGCTCGCACCTCAGACGGACATTATTGCAAAACAGCCTCGTCGGTCGATATGAAAGGTCGCAGAAAGCGAAAGTGAAAACTACAAAGAAATTGTGATGACCAAGGTCTTAATTTCCACAATGTTTCGTTCGACGGAGGCGTTCAGAACGCCGCACGAGTTGTGTGGAACGTATTCCGTCGCGGGGATAATTTCCCGTGTGATACAACGTCAGCACTGAACAGAACTTTATCGGACTTGTTGCTATCAAATATATAAAGAAATAACTACTACCTAACTACAGGTCTAATTAATGAAAGAGTTCCATACTGCGTGAAATATGTATATTCGGCGTGTCCGTTCTTATGCGCGATTGAAATAACATATTCCAACTGTACAGTTTGTATGTGCTTTAAAATAACCTTGCTTTGCCATTAAATGCCAATCTTACGCCTGTGCAATGTACAGTGCGCAGCATAGTGCAACAATATATTGTAAATTTCCAATGCATTTTGTATAATTTGATTTACAGTTCATGTAATAATGTGTTGCTGGTGCTTAAGAATTAACTTATTTGAGGTTCATGTTAGTGGAAGACTTTTGGTAAGATTTTGTAACTAGCCATGGAGTGTTATATATAACATTGTAAAAAAATAATTTAAACATTTTACTGCATTTTGTTGTTTGTTTATTTATCTGAATCCCTTGTTACACTATCAAGTTGTTGACCACATTCAACTGGGATAATGCAGTCACACGCCAAGATAAGTTGCAAAAAGTATGCCGAAACTAATGACGGTTTTGTATAGATGCAATGCTACGTAGGTAGTTGGCAACAATGTGATGGTGTAACACTGGTTTATTCTCTCGTGTAGATCCTAGATCGTTCCAAATTCATTTCTCTTCAAACCTGTTGAATTATTTCATCTCAAAACAATTTTTTGTATACATGTGACGTCATAAACATTGTTGGCTGACATATTGCCGTACATCAGGGATTGCCTTCCCAATATATAGTGGCCATATTCTCGTACATGAAGGCATTGTTGAAGCCAAACTTCATTAATGACGTTAATGAATACTAGGAAAACGCTAAAGTCCCGCCGCGTTGATGGATGAGCTTTTTAAGTTTTTAGTTTGCATGGGATATCTTTACTTTTGCAAGTGCTTTGTTTTGCTGCCTACGCATTATAGGTGATTGTTGTCAAGTTTCTATTGTTACTTGTCAATTGGTATTATTTACCGTAAAAAACTTATATTAAAAGCTTTATTTCTATGGATTCTGGTTAACTTTTTCAACTTTTTCTTTCAAAAGGTACTACATCACCATAACCTTAATGTCCATGTATAATATGAACGTTGAACAGTGGCGGCGCTACGGGGGTGCATGGGGGGCAATTGCCCCCCCAAAATATGGCCTGCCCCCCCCCTGCCCCCCCAGTCATAGTACACTGTTCTAAATTAATGTATAACGATTTTGCCACAAAACTAATGGCATTCAATCGAGAACAAAGCTTGCGGATGGTGAAAATTTCAACTCGATCCGAGCCTCCGTTCGAACGTTATCGCGAGACATACAAACAAAAAAACAAACAAACAAACAAACAAACAAAAAAAAAAACAGTGACTATTTTTTCCGGCAGAGTCAAATGGAAACGCTCGCTTCGCTCGCTTAAAAAGTACATAATATACTGAGATTTTTTAATGAAAAAATTCAATCCCAGTCCCATTCACATGAAAATATTTTTTTTTTCGAAAAGGGAATAAGTCCGATTTTTTTTTGTTATGGCCTAACTATAGATTCTCAATTTGAAAAATGTATCTTAATGACATATTCTGACATGCTGTAATTTAAAAAAAAGTCACATTCCCATAACCAAAGATATTTAAACATTATAGTTTGAAAAGAGGATGAGTCGGAGACACAACCTATTTTTTTCTGATCAGACTATACATAATAAATTTTATATAAATACATATTTTGATGCATATTTATATGTGTTTAGAATAAGTATACTTTGAATAATGTGCTACAATTATTTCATTATGAAAAAAGTTTTCCTCGTTTATCTCAAAACTATAAAAAGTGACTTATTCCCTTTTCACAACAACTGATTCAATTAATTAATTATTAAGCATACATTTACAACGCATAGGCTACGTCTGGAGGCTGGACGGGAAATGTAGTTGTCGACAGAGCGAATTTTAAAATATGGAATTTCAAAAAATCTCATTCTCAGCCTGCTGTTCACCAGGCAACTAGAGTTGCTTGTCAAGTAAGAACTTGTCAACACTTTAGTAACCCTTCGAGTCCAATTTCGTTTCAAATTCACTTCACACCTCCACAGATAAGGCCAGCTCACCCTACTCCATTCTGATGACTTCACAGACCAGTTTCCATTATCTCATACCCCCCTCACTTTACCCTTAGGCCTCACCTGATCCACATCTGACCTTGAACCATCTACTCCATCTGTATATTGCAAGACATTGTGTTCATGTTGATTATTATCTATGGTAACCTTTGATGTAATCTGCTATGATTATCTTGAATTACCTGTTCTCTGTGTTGGTGGACTGTATATGTCACTGTGTGTCAGGCTGCCCTCTGGGATAGATCTAGTCATCTGCTTAGGCAGGATTTGCAATGCAATTTTGTTCAAGTGCATTGAAGAAGTTTGAGATCATATGTGAGACATGAGACTACTTTTTACAAGAATTGGTGACTTGAAATGGTGACACAACTGATTTTTGGAGAAAATCAATGTTTGAGAATTAAAATAGTTTTCTCAACCACGTTTGGACATTTGGAACCCCTGGACTCGGCAGACTCATTCAGCTCCCCCTCCCCGCATCTGCGACCCCTCTTCGCTTCGTACAACGATATCCCTGCGGAAGAACTTATCGAGGACATATTTTGTTGGTAAATGTGTGAACTTATTTGCTGAACAAACTGTAAGTAAAAACGTAAATATATGTTTGTGGAAGACTCGTTTCTATCGTTAAATTGTAAATATGTAAATGTAAAAATTTAACTATCGTTAAAGAAGAATTACTATTGTGCAGATTGGCTGATGGGCCTAAACCTTATTGTGTACCGTACCGAGAACTTATCGCTCACTCGTCGATTGTGTCGGGGTTTACAGGGTTGGCTTGGTCGCTTTGGTTTACTGTTCCCCACTGAAAATCAGTTATATGACTGAGTGGGTAGACTCTAAATACAAATTTATTTATTAAAGTGATGGAACTACTAACCTAGAATTGGCCACGGCCTTGGAAAGGAAATGCACATGGTGTTAAAATGTTCATTGTTAATTAATTGGTACCTATCTCAATTTGGACTGGAGGATCAACCAGTAGAAAAAAAAATATATAAAAATAGTATAAAAATCTATTATCTAAACTATAAAATGTTATATATTCAGTAGAGATTTATGCTGGATTGCACCCCTTTAACTTGGGCATATTTGGGTCATGCAGTCAGTACTTTATTTATGTATCTTACGTATTTAAATGCCATTAACATTTTAATTTACGGAGAATACTACGTGACAAGTTATTCTAAAATTATTGTATGTACCCAGTCTACAAATTCGTGGACTTTAGGAAATGTGCCGAGCGCACTCCCCTCTTGAAAATCTTTTAAAGCAGACAATAGTCAGTGCGAGCCCTTATAGATTGACATGTTTGAAAATTATATAGTAGCACCTAGACCTAATGGTCACAAGTTGCCTCGTTGCTGATAAAATAATAAAATAATTTTGCCTTGAAGATTAAAAGACAATGTATTGGTTTATTTTGTTAATTAGATTTTTTAATAAGAATGCATTCAAAATTAGAACTCCAACTTTTGCTTAATGGTCCACGCATAACGGAATGGCTGCCATCGGAAGGTCCAAAGGTCGTTCATTCCTAGCCGGCTATAGATAGGCCTACTACCTAATTCGATTGAATGAATGTTTCTCAAAATTTTGAGTATGTGTATATCCATTGAAATCAAACTTTCTCCACGCTACACCTCAAAATTGCATAGTAAAACTATCATTAAGTCTTGTGTGGTGTAGGCTATAGGTTGAACCAGATAAGCTGGCGGGCGTCAAGGTCAAGCGAGAGCACGGACGCCAACGTTGACAATTTACACACAACTGGCATTAGGTAGGGCCTACCGTATTTGGTCATGTTATCGTGATATGTTATCACATAAATCAACATTTTATAGCTGTGAATAAAGTAGTTCGTCCCACAGAGTCAGTATTTTAGCGAAATAATGATTTTAAGTAATCACGATTACAAAAGTGTTTTTTTGCCTTGTTGGTTTAGTTTAGTTTAGTTTATTTATTCACTTTGATCATACATTTTAGGTAAGATATACTTCTCAGAGAGAGAGAGTGTGAATAACTATAGCTAGTTTACATCATAATTGTATTTACAACAGTATAAATTAGGCAATGTAAAAAAAAAAAATTAATAGTAATATGCAGTATATGATATTAATAATAATACTAAGTAATATAATGTAATATAATCTAATCCCTGGTACCATGGTAAGTTATAGTAATAGTTAGCATTAGTGATTGATTATTGTTGGATGAGCGTAGCGAGCGTAGCGAGCGAAGCGAAGATTCCATTTCACTACACTGGAGAAAAAAATCCGGAATGTTTTTTTTTTTTTTTTTTTTTTTTTTTTTTTTTTTTTTTTGTGTGTCTGTGAACACGATTCCGGCTAAACCAATACTCCAATTGCGATGAAATTTTATGGAGGTCTATGAAATCTCTGAACGAAGAACTGCACGGGGGGAAAAATCGATTGAAAAATTATTTCTCATGAAAATCGCAATTTTACGATTTTTTTCGATTTTTAACAAAATTCTTTGATTTATAACACCTGCATGCTTTGTCAGATTGTAATAATTTTTTCACACAACCTTTATTTTATGAATTGATATATTCGTGTGAATTTTGAGCGTTATCGAAAGATAAATTTCTTTAAAAAATCGCAATTTTTGGAATTTTTTTGATTTTCAAATTTCTTTGGCTTATAGCACCTACATGCTTTATCCGATCGTAATGATTTTTTCACAGAACCTTAATTTCATGAATTTATATATTCGTGTGAAATTTGAGCGCAATCGAAAAATTATTTGTTATGAAAATCGAAATTTTCCGATTTTTTTCTTTTTTAAAATTACGAATAATTAAAAAAATTAAAATTAAAGTTTATTTTTTATTTAATTTAAATTAATTAAAAAAAAATCAACTAAGTAATGATTTTTTCACAGTACAACAGAAAATCCGCATAACACTTAACAACTCAATGCACCAATTACGCTCATCCAACAACGCGGCGGGACTTAAGCGTTTTCCTAGTTGGTACATTTGATCATTGTGGGTGACGTAATGAATGGGAATAATTAAGGTAATCTTCAAGATTGTAAAAGATATTTTTCTGTAGGAATGCCTTAAGTTTAGTTCTAAAACTAGTATCATTTACTGTATTTATAACATGGAGGGGCAGATTGTTGAATATTATTGAGGCTAAGTACATTGGTCCTTTTGAAAATTTACTTGAGTTATGTGATGTAATGTGAATTGATGATTGGGATCTTGTATGGTAAGTATGGACAGTGGAGTTTCGAGGGAAGATTTCTGCATTATCATGGACAAATATGGAAGCTACTTGTATCAGAACATTTGTAAGAGTGGGGATACCTAATTTGGAGAAATATTCTCTGCATGATGTTCGCTTTGAAATCCCTGCAATAATACGTACTGCCCTCTTTTGTAGCAAGAATATTCTTGAAGCCTGATGTGACGCACCCCAAAAAAGAATTCCATACATTAAGTGGGAATGAATATGGGCAAAATAAACCATTTTGAGAATGTGTGGATACGTTATTGCCTTTAGTTTACGGAGCATAAAGCATCCACTGTTCATTTTAGAAGATACTTTGTCAGTGTGCTTGGACCAGTCAAGTGTCTCAGTCATTATTAGACCCAGGAAGTTTACACTGTCTGAGCGAGATACGATACCTTCCTTTATTCGAACTAATGGGCTTGAGGAAGGTATAAGTTTTGGAGTGTGAAAAAATAGATATTTGGTTTTAGATATAGCAAGTGACAGGTGATTTGAGGAGCAGTATGTTGACATGTTGGATGCCTGGCTATTGAGAAGGTTGGAAAGAACTGCATTGCTATTTTTGGGGACAGTGATCAGATGACTAGAGTCATGGTGTGTGCAAAGTTCCAGCTGTTTATAATGCCAACCTCGCCAGATGTGATGTCAATGTTTAGGAGCATCAAAATGTCTTGATTTTATTCGTACACTTCATAAATACTTTATTTTTAGGATAGTATTGGGCAAGGCTTGGCTTTAAAATAGTCGTGTTTTTCTCCGAAAGCAGTTTTAGAGACCGTTATTTTATCTACTTTTTGCCGATCCTGTGGCCATAGTGCGTGGTCGACAGTGCTGCGATCCCTCGGCGACCGCCACCTTATCTGGTCCACACTATAGGGATGTGAACCGGAAATATTTCCGAAAAATTCTTTCCCAGAAAATTTCCAAAAATGTGTTTCAGGATATTTTTAAAAGAGGCAGTGCTCTTTTTATATCCATATATTTCTTTTCAATATTGGTAGATTAGTGCAAAATTTGTTAAAATTTTTGTTAATAAAAACATCAGAAATATTCTGCTCTTTCATCATGACATTCTGAAAAATATTTTAAATCTAGTTGTAATTTTGTACCTCAGGGGCCAGGGTTATCCCATATTATATTCTGTCAATCCTTCAAATTGAGGTGTTTATACCTTTTAGACAGCCCTGGAGCCTAGAGTTACCATTCAATTACTTCCCCCAGAAATTTTTCAAACAAAAAACTGGAAATTTTACATCACTAGTGTAGGCCTACAGCAATTTTGATATCATAAATAGTCCTACTGAACATAGAGGAAAAAAGGGGCATTGGGAAATTCCCTTCCATTGGTGAAAGTGAGGAGTTACTCGGCAATGTTTTTAACCATTTTTCCGTTGAAATAACAATTTGCTGCACAACTAAATGGGGGGCGTTGCCCCCTAACCCCCATTGGGGCTTTGCCGCTGGACCCTAACAACAAAACGCACCAAAGCACAACCAAAGCATTAAGGTATTGCCGAGTGATTCTTCACATTTACCCGTACATTCTCTTCCGTCTTCTTTCACATATGAATGTAAGCCTAACTAGTTAGGCCTAGTTAAAATCATTTTTGTTTTAAAACAGATTGCTGGGCAACTAGACAGAGAATGGCATAACTTCCATCTCTGGGTATTCAAAAGAAGAAGAAGAGAAGGAGTTTAGTCGTGAAATTAATTCAAAGGACAAAATTGTAATAATGTAGCCTAGATACCTAATAACATTTCTTTATTCCACATTGATCATATATCGGTACATAGGCCTACCAAGTTACCGTTTATAAACTTCCAAATAGAGTGTGAAATTATTTCTACAAATAACATTAAAGAAACAAACAATGTCACAACAAAAGTCTGTTCGGTTTAAAGCTACGCTACCCATCGAAAGATAACATCTACAACTGATTATCTCCTTGTTAAACACAAGTTGTTACGGTTTCCATTCAATTTTTCCTTACATTCAGCTGCCAATTATTTCGGGAATTCCGTTTCCGTGTTTTGTAGTTCAAAATTATTTTAGCCTCCCGATTGGCTGAATCTTCAAAACTCTGATTGTGGTTGGTCAACAAGGTTTTACAACTCCAAGTGGAGTTATTTACGGTACTACGGTTTCTAGCAATGAATTCATCAAGGAATTAATCGCACAAAGAGCCTCTTACACGTCCGAAAAATCTAGATCTCGGTGGGTAGCGCTATACTGAACAGACTTTACTGCCTTACTTATCCAACTGAAACACTTACTTAAGTACTGTATTGTATTGTTTTCTTAGTCACGAAGTACATGGATATTGAGAAAATCACATTGGATATACTAGGGAAACGCCAAAGTCGTTGTTAAACGAGTGAGTGAGCCATGTGTTGACTGTTGAGTACATATGAAAAATCTAAACAAATGCTTTTGATATTTTAAAAAAATCACATTTTTATTTATTGTAGGTTCATCTGTTTATCCAAACACATGACATCGAAGACAGCGAGTATATATTGTATTGTTTTGACTTTCACTTGCCACATTTGAGTTTCCACTTAAAGGTCGGAACAGATTTTGTTGGTGATATCGATATTATTGATTCGATAATGACATTAGCATTTTGATAATCGATAATGAAAAAAGTACCAATATGCATCCCTAATTTTATAGCCTATGTTATGTTTTAGGTAAATCTGCAACCTGTAAAGTGTTATTCCTATTCAAAAAATAGCATAGTAATTGTAATTTTGTATATAATTATTATGTTTTATGCTAAAATTGTAATTGCAACATGTAATAATATGTATTCTAAGAGCTAAAAATAAAGATAACTTGGGCCTACTACTTAATTCGACGTACCTATGATGAAACTTTACGTAGTAGTCAAGGAAGTATAGCCTACATGGACAGCCCCACAGTCGTAGATTATTAATATTTTTTGTTAAACAGTCAGGAAAAAATCACGGATGTCAATTTTTTAAATTTCAATTCAATTCATAGAATTGTCCGCTAGTATAATTCTTCTCGTTATTACTTCAGTATCAATTTTAGCATCTTTTGACAGCATATTTCCAAGGTATTTGAATGTTTCTACGATCGCAACTCTTCTCCTTGCAATGTTACCTTCTTCTGATTCTTTGGGCTTTTCTTAGCTACTCTACTACTATTTGTGTTTTGTGTTTGTGATTGGGGAAAGAAGAAAGGAGACCAACAGCGTACCTCAAACGTTATGGGCAGCTGCGTGTGTATATGTTAACCAGCCAGTTTCACGCAGCTGCCCTTCTTGTTTAAGGTAGGCTAAGCTGTTGCCCTGTTGGTCTCCTTTCTTCTTTCCCCAATCACAAACACTAACTTAGCCAATGGGCATTCTATCACAACCAACACTATTAGTGTTTTGCTTTTACAATGCTTATTCTCATGTTGTACTTGTTTGTTTCCGGAGGCCTAGTCCACCTAATTACACTCTGGTAGTTGGTTCTTCAATAGACTCCCCATTAGAGGTCTGCACGGGCCTACTTCTAGAAGCCCGGCCCGGGCCCGTATTAAACTAGCTCATCAAAGCCCGGGCCCGCCATAAGTGTAAGTAGGCCCGTTACAGCCCGTTCAGATGTTAAACTCAAACTAAGCAACAGCATGTGGATTTTTAGTTTTTACCATGGGATATATGAATCAACGTCACGGTGGGGATGAAATGTACTATTACGAGAAACAAAACGGTAAAATTTTGGTCCAGGAACATTTCTATGATCGCAATCGCAAAAACCGATTCAAAATTACATCATAAAGCCCAAAAAAAGCCCGTCTCATTCAGTGAAAAGCAGGCCCGGACCCGGCTTAAAATGCATAACAAGGCCCGAGTCCGGCCTGTGCAGACTTTTACTCCCCATCTCACTAGGCCCTATATCGTCTGCAACTGTCATTGGTTTTTATGTTTCACTTTCCATTCTTAATAGTAATACAAACCATTTGATAAATAGGCCTAATACGTCTACAAAAACACTATCACGCTTTTTTTTAATATAAACTATAAAGTAATGTAGGGTACATGCAAAATGTAACGTTAGCAAAGATTAGTCATCTTTGACGTTAGCGTAGGTGATAAATTGCAGTACTTGCCTTCATGAAATTCTTGTTTATGCCTACCTAGGTACTAATGCATGAGAAATGAAATACTTGTATGTTAAATTTGAATTTATCTCTGCTTATGTCAAGGTCATCTAATTTATCTAGTAAACTGTTATAAAGAATCACTTTTTCCAAAATTGTTTAAAAAATCAAGTTTTTAATAATTGTAGGCCTATTAAACTTGTAGAGAATTACTAGAGCCGTTCAGCTCCACTTCCGTTACAACTGTGTACAGTTTTCAAACAACTGGACCGAGCGAACAGGAATTTCCTTAGAACGCATTTGTCCTATCCTCTTAAACGCGGTGACACAGTTGTAACGAAAGTGGAGCTGAAGGGCTCTAGTAGCCTAATTCTCTACAAGTTTAATACAATTAGGTAGGCCTATTAAAATTTTAAAACTGATTATTTTTTACGATTTTGGATTAGCCCAAGTGAAAAGTAAACAATTAACATCCATAATTTTTTCCTGGCTAATTAACAAAAAATATTAATAATCTACGACTGTAGGGCTGTCCATGATACTTCCTTGACTAGGCCCTACTATGTAAAGTTTAATGGGTACATCAAATGTTTCCTAGCCGAGAGAATAGCTAGGCTATTTGCCAACTGTCAATATGTGTCCTATTCCCTCTTAAAAACACGAGGCATTGTGTTCCGAGGACCGAGGTAGGCCTACGCCAAAGACGAGCGACGAGGGGACTCCATGTAGCCTACCTAGATTACTTTATTTTCTAACTAACCCAAATGAAACACATCTAGGCCCATACGTAAAATAATGTTATTTAAGTCTTGATAGTGGGCCTAAGCACTACATAAACAAATATGGACCCAATAGTCACACAAGTGGAACGCGGACCCAAGTTCAGTGCATCGGGCGAGAATACCCCCAAAAGAATTTTGTACCCTAGGCCTAGGCCTCTTTTTAACCCAGAGTATATTGGTACGATGGGTGTCTACCATTTCAACCAATGGTGTTTCGCACCTGCCACCCCCTAGCCCCGCGGCTCTTCACGCGATATCCGTACCTAACCGTGGATCCAACCTACGAATATACACTCGGGTTTTTTAAAGAAGAGTAGGCCTAGGCCCTAGGCATAGCGCGCGTTCTAGAAACGTCAAGAGAAAAATATTTCTTACGCCATTGGCTGGGCCTAACAAAAAAAGGAAAACCATAAATCTTAGGAACGCATGTGGCCTCGAGTAAGTAAAGCTCTAGAATATGGGTCCAGAATTGGACAGTTGACACCCTTACTTAGCCCCTACTCATAGCATTGCATAGGGCTAGGCCCTAGGCCATTGATTTTGGAAATTAAATACACAAAGGTTAGGCCTAGGGTCTAGGCGAAGATAATACTATGGACTAGGGCCCCTAGCCTACGCCCTAGGCCCGCACAATGTTTTACGAAGTTATACCTAGCCCCTATTCTCATCCCCACAAAGCTTCTTTGCACTAGCCTAGTAGATATGTAACCCAGATCAAACTCAAAGACCCAGAACCCAGATTCTCTATTATTAATTATTATTATTATTATTGTGTTAATTATCTAGCCCAGAGGCCAGCCATAACCTAACTTACCCACCGCCGTATAAACAAAAACAAAACATGCATTCAGTCATTCAGTGATGCCACTACAAAAAGAAGTACCAACAAAATGCTTTTGGCGGCTGGTCTGCGGAGGGGAAGGATTTAAAATTTGTTTGTTTTTACTTTACTTTCAGCATTCTTTTAATATGCTAAATTTAAAAGTAAAAGGTAATTTTGTTCGAGTTTAAACTCATTTAAAAAGTTTGAAAGAATGATATTCGTTTTTTTTAATATATAATAAAATACATGCATAGGGGAAGGGGGTTGGTATCATTTTCAAATATACACTTGTTGCACTGCACTTGCCGATTTGACCACAAAAGGTGCTCGAGCATTTCCGTTCGGACTTTGGCCTCTTGTTTTGTCTTGCAACTTCTTCCGCCGGAATCCGCCCACTTCTATTCCACTACACCTCGGAGTCAGACAGACCGGTCGCATAAAATAAATTCATCCGATAATACCTCTGCTAATTGTGTTCATCCAACGTAAGTACCCATTACTCTACAATTCATATTTATCGTAGAGTTATACTGAGCGATTTATATGTTAATCTTGATAATCCAAACATTATATTTGTGAATACCCTATAGCCTAGGGCTAAGTAGGCCTACATCCGAGATTTGCTGGCCACATGGTGGACAAGTATTTTTCCGGACCTCGGCTCGGATTTCATAGAGGTTGCATTGAAATTAGGCTTGTATTGTGTGACTAAATACTATACAACTCTACCTACTTTCCAAATTGGAATAGGTTTTACTTTGATAAAGCTAGCCCATGTCTACCCTTGATTATCTGTTTGCTTTGTGGCAGCACCTGTTACTAAAATCCACAAGTGAATTCCTTTGTTTGAATGCAGGCCTAGGACCCAATGAGGGTTCTATGAGCCTAGACCTAGTAGTAACAAAGGTAGGCTAGTAACATTGAGTTAAGAATAGGTAGACCTAGGCTTATATATTATTCTAAACTCTGTGGTTGTAGTGATAGGGGCCTAGTCTTCCATCTTCCACATTTGACTGGTTGTGAGACCTACATCAATGCTCCGTTAACCTGTTTTTCTCATAATCGCTTAGCCTAGGCTTACTACTCCCCTTTAGATTTCCTCCACCTCCGTCAGATAGGCCTAGGGCCTTTCGTTTAAGATGGAAAAGCTTTTAAATAACCCTCTGTGGCGTAGCTAGGAATTTAAAGCCTGGGTGCCTGCTCGATTGGCTTCCTTGCCCTATTGCCGTCCTTGGAGCCTTCAATCTCTCTGGATGGACCCAAACGCAACTGAACCCTGCACCCCCATTCCTAGGTACTTATTCGGTTAGGGGGGTCCAACTTTTATGTACACTGTAACGGAAAGGATTTCGGGTGCGCTCTTATC
This sequence comes from Sweltsa coloradensis, assembly GCA_024449915.1. Lineage (NCBI taxonomy): Eukaryota > Metazoa > Arthropoda > Insecta > Plecoptera > Chloroperlidae > Sweltsa > Sweltsa coloradensis. The sequence goes on from JAMZAV010000531.1 coordinate 251,034, forward strand.
GATTATATCCTAGAACTAGCCCGGCGCACTGTAGCCAGCGGAAAGTTCTGCTAACCTTACGAAAGTACACCTTTAACATATAAGTAGTAACAAGGCAATATAGCAGTGTTAACAAGGTGTATTAAAGTTGGACCCCCCTAGCCGAATAAGTGCCCATTCCTACGCCCCTCAGCCCTGAACCGTTATCTAAACGACGTATTGCCTATCTATTTTCCAGGATAGGCCTAGTCCTCCAGGCATTGCGCATGGCTCTGAACGTCTACTAATTTTATGAATCGATCCCCTCTTGTGTTAGTCTTAGGTTAACATGCCGTCTGCGGTGGCACATGATTAAGCTGGTCTAGGGTTGCCAGATGTCCCGATTTTAGATGTTGCGTCCCGATTCCGATTCGTTTGATATCGCAACATATTATGCTGTCCTAATTTTTTTTTTATGTAGCAACTCGACTATAAAATCAAAATCTTGGTCTCGCTTGGCTCGTCACTTAGTAAAAACTTGCGGACACCCGCGACGAAGACAATAACGTTCTTGTCGTCTGCAATTCACTACCCCTCTAGCCCCCCGCGCACCTACGACTCCTTGCGTCACTCGGTCTCACACCCACGCGTAACAACCAATCACGGCTCTACACTGCACGGGAAGAAACGTGTGGACAACTGAAATTAGTAGTAGTATTCAGTCTCTGGACTAGACAGGTTGCTATGCTGCATGCCGGACTCTGACGATGTTGACGGAAGTTTCAGTTTCAAGACAATTTGTATTAGAGCCTACAAGCCTACACGGAATAGTATTTTTACAAACCGGATAATCGTTCAAGAAACCGGTTTTCGCTCCGCAACATTTAGTGTGTATATTCCCCTTCCCCCACTGCTGCACTAAACGGCTCTCATGACAAATGCACATAATGATGATTGCGCTGTATTTGGGAAAATGAGTACCGTCCGAGCGAGTTGCGCTGGGGGGGGGGGGCTGCCGAACAAGCTGACTGGTGAGTGAAAAGAGAGTGACTGCCGGCCGAGTGCTGACTGCCTGGAGTGCCGCGCGACCTCAAGGCCAAGAGCACAGAGGCAGGGAACACGAGAATGCGCCTTGTGTTGCACGGGAAAGCGTGGCGAATTTAAATTACGTAATGTGATTTTTGGAATTTCAAAAATCCGGTTTACGAAATGAAAACTTGTTTCTGATCATTCGATGTAGGCACTAATTTGTAAGCATTTGGCTCGTTGGTCTTGTGGTTAGCGTACCTGCTTCCAATGCAGAAGGTCCAGGGTTCGATTCCCGCCAAAGTCAGAAGATTTTTAACTTGTGATTTGGACGTAGTCCATCAGTTCTTGTCTTAGGAGTTTGCAAACGGTGACTTTGGAGCCGTCCTAGCAATGAAGCACATAATAAATTCAGAGTTGTTCTGAATCGACCTTGTTGATTCTGGCGTAAACCGCGGGTGTTCGCACTGTCCATACCACTGATTGCTATATTCCCTATTAAATATTGATCTTTGGTTGGTTATCGCTCACTCGTCGATTGCGTCGGGGCCTACAGGGTTGGCTTGGTCGCTTTGATTTACTGTCCCCCACTGAAAATCAGTTATATAACTGAGTGGGCAGACTCTAAATACAATTTATTTATTTATTATTTATTTATACCTCATCCATACGGTACCTATAAACGGGCATTACACTAGGAAGCTAGAAAAGTAAAAGAGAAAATGAACTTTTCGAAGCCGTTGCACATGACTCTTCTGAACTGAAGAACTCTGAAGAGTGTGTAGCCCTACTAAGGTAGGCAATGTTTTCTTGTGGTTTTCTTCACAGTTTCCAAACGAATCCATTACCACGTTTATGTTCACATCTCCGGGAAAGGCAGAGGGACGTCTTTATACCCTTTGACTTATTCCCAAAGTTGTAGTCCATGGCAACATTACCAACCAATCGCGATCAACTGTTCAAGGTTATTTTACTTTTGACTTTTCGACTTCCCAGTGTGACAGCAACGGGAAAAGTCCCGTAAGCTACATGCTAACTCTACTTCTATAAAGTTACTTTTTCTCTTCACTTCCCAGTGTAACGTCCACTATAGGATAGCAGGACTACGATTAGCAAAAGCAAAATATGTGAAGTTTAGTCTGAATGTACATGGTCCTAGTATCCCTAATCATGATCAAAAAAGTGAAATGTGTTCTAAAATTTTGAAAAACAAAATTAGCACCTCCCCACAACCCAACCCCCCCCCCCCGATTTTTTTTTATAATTTGATATCTGGCAACCCTACTCTGGTCCAAGCTATTGCTCTGGCTCTACGAGATTGGTTCAAATCCCGCATAAGGCATTTTTTTTAAATCGTCCTTCATAGTCGTCTATCGCCAATCATAGAGACATTATAAGCAACATCATCATCTGTTGTTAACAGAGCAAGTAGGCCTAGGCCCTATTGTTTAGCGTGGTTGTAGCCTAATTCTTTAGTTGTGGTACAAGTTAATTAATTCTCATGTTTTTCTCCCTTCAGAAAGCAACATGGGGCAGTCAACACAATTATGACATCTTGGCCCTAGGCCTAGGGCTATATCAATAATCCCTGAGAGGCAGCCTGAACATCTTGTCTAGACGACGTGCAACCCTCTGAGATTACGATCGCAAATTGCACCTGAAAATGAAATACGTTTTCATTTTAAGCGATGGAATTGTCATGACAAATTTGAAGGTTTGTAGATATATTTTTCTTGACATGGTATGTAAGCCCTGAGTGGGTCATTTAGTAAGCCTGATATGAGTAATAAAAGTGTGAATTTCACGAGAAATATTTCTTGGCGTGTGCCCAAAATAAAGCGTGATTGGCTCGTTGGTCTTGTGGTTAGCGTATCTGCTTCCAATGCAGAAGGTCCAGGGTTCGATTCCCGCCAAAGTCAGAAGATTTTTAACTTCTGATTTGGACTTCCATCAGTTCGTGTCTTAGGGAGTTTGTAAACGGTGACTTTGGAGCCGTCCTAGCAACGAAGCACATAATAAATTCAGAGTTATTCTGAATCGGTCTTGTTGATTCTGGCGTTGATCCGCGGGTGTTCGCACTGTCCATACCACTGATAGCTATATTTCCTATTAAAAATATCAATCTTTGGTTGGTTATCGCTCACTCGTTGATTGCGTCGGGGCCTACATGGTAGGCATTAGTTGTTTTGATTTACTGTCCCCCACTGAAAATCAGTTAAAGGCCCTATAACTGAGTGGGTAGACTCCAAATACAATTTAAAATTTATTTATTTATTTTATTTAAGTTCAGAATTCTAAAGGTCGTCACACTTAAGTTTTCTTTGAAACAGGAGTAGGCGTACCTTAATTATTGTTTATATAGATAGTAACCAGAGTGACAAACTAAGGATCCACAACGGCACAAGTAAATATTATAGATATATGCCTTAATCGAAGTTGAGTGATGTATACCCGTTATTAAATGTCTTTAATATATAGCCACCAAATGCCAATTTCTTTCGTAATAGTATAGGCCTAAATGAATCTTGGAGCCTCCGTGATCGCGAAATGTAAATTTTTAATCTTTACAAATTGTAACCTGTGTAAATTGTAAGCCTTTTTAAGACACATTTTTATAGATTTTTTTTCCAGGCCTATATCTACTGTAGGCTACTATTTTATTATTAGTCCTACCAATTACCGTATGTGTGGCTCGTTGGTCTTGTGGTTAGCCTACCTGCTTCCAATGCAGAAGGTCCAGGGTTCGATTCCCGCTAAAGTCAGTAGTTTTTTAACTTCTGATTTGAACTTAAGTCCATCAGTTCTTGTCTTAGGAATTTGTAAACGGTGACTTTGGAGCCGTCCTAGCAACGAGGCACATAATAAATTTAAAGTTGTTTTTAATCGGCCTTGTTCATTCTGGCGTTGATCCGCGGGTGTTTGCACTGTCCATACCACTGATTGCTATACCTTTCCTATTAAAAATATTGATCTTAGGCTGGTTATCGCTCACTGGCCGATTGCGTCAGGGCCTGCAGGGTTGGCTTGGTCGCTTTGGTTTACTGTCCCCCACTAAAAATCCGTTGTTTGACTGAGTGGGTAGACTCTAAATACGGATTTATTTATTTTATTTATTTATTTATTTATTTAATATTAACATGAGTGTATGTTTGTATTTTCAGGCAGAAATTAATAAAACCAACTTGCCGAAAAATGTTCCGAGCCATAAATTAATCAACAATATTATGGCATCGATCATCATCATCATGGCATCTATGACAATTTAATGATGAAGTCATGACCCTCGAACGGAGAAGATTTCGAGCGGCTCGTACTATTTGCTGCAGTGGATCATCGGTGAGTCTTTACTTTGTATTTACGTGTGTTTCCAGTTTCCTATACAGCGATTCCTTGTGTATTTTGTCGCCGGTTTGTATTTTCTTCGCTTTCTAGGTAGCCTGTAGAAGCTCGTGGTTTAACGTAGGGTTGCCGTTCAATATGAATTTGAATATTGATAATCGTGCATGTATACGAATCATTTTAATATCTTTATTCTATCTTCATAATAATAAATTAATATTTATCAATAGGGCCTACAAGGTTCTTTAGCGTAACGGTAAGCCCGTTTTGAGGACATAATTAGTGAATGATGACAATTGTCGTAAAAGTTTGCCCCGTCTGGGGATCGAACCTAGAACCTCCGGCGTTTTGAACTGACGCTCTACTTACTTTACCTACTTCCAAGACGCGGATGTTGGTAAGACTGGCCTACCTACATTGTGATATTTCAATATATGTAACCAAAAATAATGGGACACCAATTTGATATTTTGGAAGTGAAATTGGAAATTGATGCTATTTTTTTGCTGACATGAAGTGTTTCAGATCTGACTGTTTTGGCTCCTGAACTTTGTTTTTAAATTTCACAAATATTACCGGTGCTTGCAATCATATTAAATTATGCTTATTCTGAGAAGGCCTACCATATTAGCGTGACATCCATGGGTGTTTTATTTTTTTTTTTTCATTTACCAATATTCTAGTATTTGAGGATGAAGATCGTTCGAAACTCGAATTGAAAAAAGTTTAAGTTAAGTGAAAAAAGTTTGATTAAAACAGAATAGTAGTGGTGGGTGTGTGGTCACCTATTTTTATTTATTATGAATGAGTTATGACACGTCAAAAAATGGTTCTCAGTTTACAGGTAGCCTAGGCTACAAATCTCAAAACAAAAAATTGGATGGTGGAGTCTAAAAGTTACATAGGCCTCCGCCTATACTTTCTTGGTGGAGGTGCCGGTCCAGACTTATCACTATTATATCTGAACTTTTTTATATTCCTTTAAAGGAGGACTGACATGGTGATGGTAAATTTTAATATAGTATTCTAGATACTATTTAACGACAATATGTGCCAGCATTAGAGCTGTCAGTCAGCATGGTACATGCCGTTTGTGCGCACGCCTTTTCGTCTACTTGCGTGTGACGACATACTGGCCAAGCCACTAGAAGATTATCGAGGCGGCAATATAATACCACACGGCAGTAAACGTTCTTCATAATATATTTCGCGCAATAAATGGCAGAATAACCAAAATGCGTATACGTACAGTAGAATATTCGTGCACGATCATGCCGCAAACAGATTGGAATTATGTCTCTTAGCGGATTGGCAATTATTTAATGAAAAATAACACGCGTTTTAACTTTTGTATCCTCGCTTCCACCTACCATCCGTGCAATGTGGTTCGGGCCTCACCGGGAATCTTCGGCACTCGCTACCGGCTGCTTCGGAAATTGTTCACGGTGTGAGCAAGTAAAATTGCATAATAAACTACCCTGTCCTGTTCCTCTGTTGCACGATTTTACTCAAACTGTTATGCACAAAATTCTCATCAAATTCAATATTGCCCTTTTCATGTATTGGCATTATCATTATAGCACCATGGACCATGGTTTGCTGGATTCGATTCTCATAAAAATGCTATGAACTTTCACGTTTTACTACTAGCCCCCTAGCCCCTAGGGTAGCCCTGCGGTTATTATGGGCCATCCGGTGGGGAGCGAGGAAGACGGCTGCCGGACTCGCCCTAAACACGTTGAGCGCATGGCAGTCGGTGCGGGAGGCAAAAGTTAAAACACATGTGTTTGTATTAAATTATATTGGCAAGCCCCTAAACAACATAATTCAATTCTGTTTGCGGCATACTTTAAAGCGAATATTCTGCTCTATGTATGCAAAAATTGTTTATGCTGTCGCTTATTGCGTATCAGATGATGTAAGAATGAACGTTTGCTGCCGTGCGATATTACACTGCCGCTTCTATCGGGGCTGAATGGCTAGGCCAGTGTGACGTCACACACTAGTAGACGAAAAAGGAAGACCAAATATCTCGAAAACGAGTTGACTTAGAGAAATGCTTTTTTCGGTAATCGTACTTATTTCAGACGTAAATCAACTTTGGTTAGCCATGCCGGTCCTCCTTTAACTTCGGTTGGGTTCAAGATTTTTGTGAAGTTTTAAGTTTGATTTTCAAAGCTACGAAAGTTTGAGTTCGAAGTAAAATTAGTGGGTTTGCACAACCCTAGTAAACCAATTTATCGAAGTTAATTTTTTTAAACATGGAGCACTGATGTCAATCAACGATGTATGTAGTGTACCGTAATTTCACTGTTATCGCTCGCAGGTCTCACCCATAGCCCCTAATTGTGTGATAGTAATATAGAAGTAACCGCTGCCAACTTCACAGCGCCACCCTCGTCTTGTCGGTGCGCTCCTTATCATCCACGCTTTACACAACCTTGCGCGTATCTACCTCGTGTTTTCCTAATAATTAATTTTGGCCTTCTTTTCACTTCTCTGGCGTACGTGCCAAAGTCGAGCGAAAAAATCTGTGACCAATGATTGTGGATATATAAGACCTTTTGGCAAGTTATTTTCATTGAAAACCCATGTCATGCCAATAGGTACCGGTAGGCCCTACTCATTTTATTAAATTATGTAGGCCTACTTTAACAAAAAACAATTTTGTACCTATTTTAATTAAATTTGCAAATCTTTAAATTAGGGCCTTCACCCAATTGTATTTTTACGAACCGGACAATAGTTTTTTAACCGGTTTTCGCTCCGCAACATTTTGTGTGTATATTCCCCCTCCCGTCGCTGCATTAAACAGCTCTCGCGACAAACTCACATAATGATTACCGCGCTGTATTTGGGAAGTTGAGTACCGTCCGAGCGGGTTGCGCTGGGGGGGGGGGGGGAAGCGGCTCCCGAACAAGCCGACTGGTGAGTGAAAAGGGAGCGACTACCTGGGGCGCCGCGCGACCTTGAGGCCAAGCGCACAGTGGCAGGGAACACGAGAATGCGCCTTGTGTTTCATGGGAAAGCGCGGCAGATTGAAAAAACGTGATTTTCGGATTTTGAAAAACCGGTTTCCGATTATTTGATGTAGGCCCTACTTCAAATGCTCATATGTCCCTGTGAATTGTGATATGTAGGCCTAGGCTAAGTGATTAAGCAATATAAAGAGAAGACCCTTTTAAATAAATATTAGCCTTCCGTCGTCGCCTCGCTTAGCTGCTGTTACACAGTCATCCTTGGGGAAGGAACTTTTTAAAAGAACGAGTTCCATTTTCACGGAATTTTTTTATAAACTTGATCCTTTTTGTGTTAATTTATTTATTTACTTATTTATTTAATGTTGATCCTATTCAGTTAAAAAACTGATTTTCAAAGGAGGACAACTAGCTATACCTTACATAAATGCAGGACAACAATGAACTAGGCCTACCGTACGTTAAGTAAATATTTGAAAATATTTTCAATGATCAAGTTGGTATTTTCAGGGAACTTTAAAAGTTCCCTACGTTCCAGTACTTCAACAATCAAGTAGGCCCTAGTCTATTTTGTTCTTGGCACCACTTTTCAGTATTCGTTAGCAAACAACCTTGTCGTTATATATAATCATTTATCATTTAATATTCATATTGTATCATCGTAATTCATGAACCTACTGCTCACCATGCTCTATGACAGCAGTTTGCTTACAAGTTGCACGTCGGTGACTTTGCAGTCGCATTAAACAATAATAGGGTAATACACATTTAAAAATAAAAGGGAACATTTTAAAGGAACTTAAACTTTTTAGAGGTAGGTGTAGAAAGGAACTTGAACTTTATAAAAGTTCTTTTTCAAAAGGAACTAACCCAAGCATGTATATCCGCTGCATCTATGCTAAACAACGTTAAGGTTTTATTTTTTATTCTAGTTCCACCTTACCTAGCCTAATAGATTTTGGCTTATCCAACATTTGTGCTCTGAAGGCCTACCCACTTAGGGTCTACTAGTGGCTAATAATGACTTCACTGGGGGCAATAATTGTGTTATGCCTGGCCTAAGCCCCTAAGCCTATGTAAAATAAAATTTATTGCCATATTATCAACTTAGCCTTTACTACCTTAACAAAGAATAAACAATTTAAAAATAAAATCCAATCAGCAATCGGTAGTGCAGACTAACCACTTGGCGTACGTGCAAACCGCTAGAGACGTATTTCATTGTTCTGTTCTCTTGTTTCCAGAGTATTCGCCGGACTAAATGGGCAAGATTCACAACCTCTTGAAGCAATCTCACATCAAGCTGCGTCGTTCAAGAGGACATGGTGACTATTGGTGACGCTGTACGGTGACGCTGGTCGCAGTTTGATGTTGAACGAGGAGATCACACGCCGATCTCAACGGTAGGGTACGCCGAATACTGGCACAACCGAGAGGAACGAACTAGTTCAAGGTTTTGTTTTTGTCGGCCAACTTATCACATAACTTCAACGTCGAGATTACTTTCGTTTCAAGTGATTTTATTTTTCTTAAAGGTCGAGACATTTTTCCTTACGTAACTAGTATTTTTTGTTTAATGGTAGCTTTACTATTTTACTTTGTGTTTTTAGTTTTCTTTGATTTCAAGTTCTTTTTAACTCTGCTTTTAGCACTATTCTTCATTTTGATAATAGCCTACTATTTATCATTTAATACAATCCAGAAATTTCCTAAATCCAGCCTACTATTTGTTTGATTTATTTTGGATCTTTTATAATTTAATTTATTATTATTTTATTACTCTTCTTTTACTCTCTTTTTAAGTCTTAATTTAACTGTTCATTGATTTCAGTCTTCTCCAATTTTTAAATCCTCTTGTTTTTATTTACATTTTGCTTATAGGCGTTTTGTATTCCATTATCACACCCATATGATTTTGTTATTGTTGTCATAAACCCCAATCATTCTAATTTCCCATCCATTACTTAAATTTTAATTTACATTCTATTAGATCCCTTTTCTTTTGTTCTTTGCTCCTTGCGTATGATTTTACTATTATCATTTATTGTTTTATTGACTGCTTTCCTGTTATGATTTGTCTAATATAAGCTACATTATGATTTTATATCCTTTACTTTTCTTTTTAACTAACAATCTTCTGTATCCGGATTAACATTTATCCCATCTCGCTCGCGTGTGTCGGGTGCTTTGAACAAAACGCGGCTGCTTTGAACGTGGCTTGTTCCTCTTGAAGTTACCACACTCGCTCATATGAGTACGTCATGGCAACCTTGAGGATCTTCACCCCATCCCCTCGAACTTGCGCAGCGGGGCAGTACGTAAACTATGCGAAGTAGATTGATTGTCTCGCCTAACATTGTAAAGACTACTAAATTGTACAATATATTTACATACCTACGTTTTCATCTAAGTTTTTGCCCAACTGTACCAAAATATTATGAATTGACTTGGATATCACTTCAAAACCAAGATTTATATGAAATTGCCTCTATTATTTAAAATTAATTTAAAACCTTCACTTCATTAGATCTACTTGTACGCGACATGATGATAAAAGAGCACAATCATTACTATCGGGTAGTTTGCGTACTCCTCTTTTCAGGAGCAGAGACCGGCGCATCGTCTTCACCCACCTGCCCATACTATATCGCAGGTGGGCACCCACACTGCGATCTTACTAGGGTGACTCGGGAGAGTTTGCCGCTAGCCCCCGCGATCTTTCTAGGGTGACTCGGGAGAGTTTACCGCTAGGCCCCCCGCGATCTTTCTAGGGTGACCCGGGAGAGTTTACCACTAGTCCCCGCGATGTTTCTAGGGTGACTCGGGAGAGTTTACCGCTATATTCCCTCGCGATCTTCTAGGGTGACTCGGGCAGTAGTCACAAGCCTGGTAGCTTGCCCGGGTGCCTGGCTACTATTTGCTACAGATGCATTAGTACCGCTACGATACAGATGGTGGCAATAGGCCCCTACATAATAAACACCTACTATTTGCTACAGATGCATTAGTACCGCTACGATACAGATGGTGGCAATAGGCCCCTACATAATAAGCACCTGATGTGTTTGGGGCAGTAGTCACAAGCTGGGAACAAATCAACTTTGATCTTTTATTGTATTTCAGGTACATTAATAATAATTTCTTCCCAACAGCTCATCTCCCACGCTACGAGACCACCGAAGACATCAGTCACGATAAGTCAATTGCTCGCTAGTTTAGAGGGGATTGATGTGATTTTTAGCTCCCTTATCTGATATTGTGTAGTTTAAGTATTGTCATTTATGTTGATTCTGAATGATTTATACTTGGATTACTTTTTACTTTGTATAATTAAACTGTCCCCAAGGTTTGCCATGGCGTACTGGTTCAGCCAGGTGCTGCCATCATGTTGCACTGGCTACATTGTACTAGCTCCGGGAAAAACAGTACTTTTTTACTGCGCGGGTTTTTAAGTTCCGATATTTAGCCTATTTAAGTGGCTTTCGGGTACCATCTTTGGGGTACTTTCCAGCTTTCTCCGGAGTTGCTTGCTTTCTCCGGAGTTAGCTGGTTAGGGTGCGGCTTGATAGTGTCGCGAAGAGCAAAGACACGAGCCGAAAGAGAAGACGCGAGCCGAAGAGAGAAGAAATGTCGCAATGGACGAGGGAAGGTGGTCGACATGCAGACATGGGTGAGATTATCATCATGGGTAGTTTCAAGTAACTAGGGACCCTGGGACTTGGGCATTCAATTTAATTCAACAGAGCAATGGGGAAAATAGTTCTTCAATTTAATAACTATGAAAATAACACTTCAATGTACTAACTATGAAAATAACACTTCAATGTAAAATGTGCTTTTTTCCCCTTTTTAATCAATTTTTATCATACTTCCTTGGGCCCTAGTTACAACTTAGTGACATGCAAAAATGCTATATAATGTATGGTGTGGTGTCGGGTGGATGTAAAATTGTGTGAATGGTGTGTAAATGTATTTGTATATTGTATTTAAAATTTTGTTTTATGTGATTGAGTCAGTCAGCAATTCTTTTAAATGTTGATCAATGTAACTTGATATTTACAAATTAATGGGGTCTTGGCAGATTTAAACAATTTGTTGGGATGAAGGACTACTGCCAGATTAAAACCTGGTAAAGTTACACGGTTTTAGTAATATCAAATAAAACTAGTACACTGAAAATCGAAAAAGTGGCTTACAGGTCCTAATTAGTGAAGGTCTAAACTATATCACACATACAAATGTTTCAAATACAACTTGAATATTTTTTTGGATATAGTTCTGACAAAACTGCATAGGACCTAAGCCACTTTTTTTGTTTTAGTAATGTTTTGTGGGATATTCTTAAAATCACATAATTTTGTGTGGTTTGAATACTGGCGGAAGTTTTTTCTCTTAATTACAAGAATTTATGTACAGTTCAGTAGGCTCTTTTGCGTTCACACCTTAAAATGCTGTTAGCCAGCAAAGATGCATATCTCAAATAAATTGTAGTAATTGCAACCCGGCAATCATACACTGTCACTCAAAAGACAAGCACATTTGGTGTTGAATTCGATTAACTTATCTAATTTTAGTAATACCTTGCAAAATGCCGCGTAAAATATATATATTGATTAATAGGTCCTACATAGTTTTGTTGGTCATAGTTCGGTCAATCATTTCTTGACGATCTAGATTTAAATTTTCTACGTATAAATGTATTGCGTATTTCTATACTTTCATATTGTAAAGAATGTAAAATCCATAAAATCGAACGGGAAAATCGTATGCTAAATTTGGTGCAAACTTTTTAACCCAAATCTTAAATTTTTCCGTCATAAAAAATATGCAAAAGCGATAACATACACTCAACGCTCTGGTTCGTATAGAAGCTTTATTCGTTAACATAAAACATTTGTTTCTCGATTTGGTTAGTTGGGAAACACTCCCGTAGGCTGTGTAATTGTTGTTATTTACTACAATTCAGAAATTAAAAAAGTCCACCCCAACCGGGATTCGAACCACGGGTCTCCCACATTCCAGGTGAGCGTCTTAACCACTAGTGACTAGACCATCAGGATGGGTACAATACAGAGACTTAAATGTACCCGTCCTGATGGTCTAGTGGTTTTTAAGACGCTCACCTGGAATGTGGGAGACCCGTAATTCGAATCTCGGTTGGGGCGGACTTTTTTAATTTCTGAATTGTAGTAAATTATAAAGCATTTGATTTGTCAGTGCGGACTGAAAACTTGTTTCCTCCGGTTCAGACAAATAAAGCTAAGACCTCCGTGTGTAAAGTGAAAGAATCTAGAAGAAAGAAGATAATTATTGGTCAATCACTTCAACTGAAGAGAAGAAGAAGAGAAGAAAGCTCTGGTTGACATCGCTAATCTAAAGGTTCTGTAATGCGGAGATAACCATAATACTTATATTTTAAGTTGTGAAGTATGATTGGTACAAGAGTAATACAGAAGTTTACTCTTTTGTGAGTTGCCCCAAGTTTTTTTAAAACTGCTTTCCAGTTTATTATATTATTTTTAATATTGAACTAATTTAGCCTTGCATTATTTATGGTGAAATTGATGCTTTTCTGCATAGGATAATATTAGTCGACAATTTATCACCAGTAATTTTACATACCCGAGGTTTCGCTTCACGATTTCATAATAATATTTTGGAACGTTGTAGCTTTTGATTTGTCGTAAGTACGTAGTGTCTGGTATAGTTAACTAACTTTTGGCAATCTTTCCAGTTTATCAAGGCAGTTCCTTTTTATTTCGGTATTTGTCAAACTTTCAAATTCAAAGACACTTTTCCGTAAGTTGAACGTTTTTTGCTAAAATTGTGTAAAGTTTCGGTGTAGGAGAAATTATTTCACGGATACTCGTTTTCGGTAAATCGGGACCCTTCCATAGACGGATAGACGGATAATTATTTAAAATGTTGTTTTTTTTAGTTAATGAACATTGTAGGCCGCCAGTCTAGAACAAATTTTGTATTGATTACTTCAAAATTTAATACATTACTTCTTAGACCGTTTTTGAGTTAAAATATTAAAGTCCATATAATCAAACGGAAAATCGTATGCTAAATTTGGTGCAAACTTTTAATGAATCTTAAATTTTTCCGTCGTAAAAAATAATGCAAAAGCAATGACATTCATCCAAAACGCTCAAGCATTGCGGGCTAAAAACTAGTTTTTCTCCGGTGCAGACAAAGAAAGCAGACCCCCGTGTGTCAAGTGAAAGAATCGGGAAGAAAGAAGATAACTTTTGATTCACTTCGACTGAAGAGAAGAAGATGAGAAGAAAGCTCTGGTTGACATCGCTAATCTAAAGGTTCTGTAATGCGGAGATAACCATAAGACATATTTTAAGTTGTGAAGTATGATTGATTCAAGAGTAATACAGAAGTTTACTCTTTTGTGAGTTGCCTCAAGTTTTTTTAAACTGCTTTCCAGTTTTAATTATGAGGTGCATAGATATTGTATTTTAATTTAAAATATTTAATATTATTTTTAATATTGAGCTAATTTAGCCTTGCATTATTTGTGGTAAAATTGATAGTTCTCCGCGTAAAATAATATTATTTTCAAACTTTCAAATTCACTTTTCCGTAAGTTGAACGAGATTCTCTTGAATAGTGTAAAATGTCGGTGTAGAAGAAATTATTTCACAGATGATTGTTTTTGGTAAATCGGGACTTCTTCCATGGACGGAAAAGACGATTAATTATTTAAAATGTTGTTCATTTTAGTTAATAAACATTGTAAGCCGCCAGTCTTTAACAAATTTTGTATTGATTACTTCAAATTTTATACATTACTTCTTAGACCGTTTTTGCGTGATTTTAAATTCAAGTTAGTAATTTTAACAGAAATAAAATCTTCACAAACGAAAATTATTTTCAACTTAGTCTTTTACAAATTTTGAAACAGTAAAATCTCTCGGGTGATATTTTTCTAGAATCGCGTTTTATTTCCGATCTTCACTTTAACATGCAAAGATAATTAGCTTCAGTGATGAGAAGTGCCCAGTTTCAAGAAGACAACGTTCCGTGACCCAATGCATTGTGGGTGGGGACCGAAGACTACGGAGCTCTTTCAATGGTACGTTTTCTTTCATGTTTCTTTTATCCTTAAAGGTACACTGGACTTATTAAGAAACAGTTTAAAGAAATCTAAAAATGACTTGTGTTAAGCTTAAAGCTGCTACAGCTCGTAAAGTAATTAATAAAGTTAATTAATAAGTAGTAAATAAAGTAATGTTTAGGTTTTTGTTTTCAGTTTTGACAAGTGTTTTAAATTTAATTGGTAGAATTAATTTACAGGATTTAAATATTTATTTTTTGTCCAGTCTACCTTTTTAAGCTACTTGATAGGGCCCCGTATCGTATATTGTTTTATAAACTCACATTCTGATGCTTTTTATTTTTGCTCATTAATGCTCATAGTTAAATACTTGGTTTGCTCATTTGTTAATTAAAATGTTAAGTTGTCGATATTGTTACAAATGCCATTTAAACATCCTTTTTGCTTTTTACCGAAGAAATATTTTTATTTTACATGAATTATCTCATTAGTTTTCATTCAAACAAAGTCACTAATGATCAATTTTGTTTTCTGTTTTAAATACTGTGATTAACTTTTTGAAAATATAGCTGGTTTGACCACTCAAATTTTACGGGGCCCATGATAAACCTGTTGATTGATGTCATTGTTCTTGTTGTTATTTTCTCCTTCCCAAGGTTTGCACCACTGCAGAGAATCGTTACTCCGCAACTCGTCTCTTCTGATGACATTGCTGCCGACCCCAAGGAATTCCGTCTCTGGTCCGACATCGTAGTTCGCCGTCCTCTTCTGACATCGCGATCTGGTCCCTCGTCTGCCGTGGATGGTACTTAGTACTTACGCTGGGTAAGTTTTCTCGTAAATTATTGATGCACACCGTTTTGTTATTACCTGTACCAAATTCTTACACCTTTACAACTTCGTAACAGAAATGGTAGCCTAAATATTTTTGAAGACGTGAACTCAAAACAATTACTTTAATGAACAGGCCTTATATAAATGACTTTAGCTGGTTTTAGTTACAAATCTCTACTTTGCCTTTTTGTTAATAGGCATTTTACCCTAATACAGCCCAGTCTGCCTCCTTAATTTTAAATTTAAAGAACCCTTCTAAGCCTCCAGTTGGCATTTTGTTTTCTTTTTTATGAGGAAGATATATTGATATAGTTCATATGTATTTACAATTATTCATAACTGGTTTCAACTAAACAAAACTTTGAATTAACCAAATTTATATTAATGAGCTTACATTTCCTTAGGATTGGTGTGACACTTGGTAGTCTTTATTTCAAATGGCTAAAATGGATTTTCACACATTTTGTTAGAATTTGCAGCCATACCTAGTTGGAAACTACAGTAGGCCTAGTACTTAAACTTGGATGAATGAGTCACAATTTGATTTTCATGCTAACCACTACTGGCGTTTAGTAATATAAAATGTCACCGTAAGCCCATGGATCGTTAATCAAATTCTGTTAATGAAAACTAAAATCAGACCCCACTTTTCTTACAATTATTGCTAAAATAAAATGTGCATAATATGACTTGAGCGAGTTCTTCAAAGTCTATCTATTATTGATCTTGATGTTCCAGGCCTCTCTGCTGCATTACCTTCATCTCCTGCGACTGTTAAAGACTTTGCCAACGAACTTCTACATCACACTCGAACATCTGAACCACGTCTTCGAACCTCGATATCGCCAACCGAACTTCGAGATCACCATGGAACTTCTGTGTCGCCCACAATTGTCAACATCACACATGGTAATAATAATCTTTGTTCTTTACGATCAGTAACTGTTTTGGATGAGTTAAGTTTTTTAGTTATTTGCATTAAGGGCGCCCGCGTCAACCATTGGGTCATAACTTTAGCCTAGGGGATGTGGGGATTTAAGTCCCATGCTGGTCAGAACCAGCTACAGGTAGAAGGAAGAAACTGGGATCTCACGTCGTAGTCATCGTCTTTGTCATCCGGGTGGTCGTCAAGGGACGGGGGAGGTATCCCGACGATACATTGTACAACCGCTAGTCAGTAGGTCCAAAAGATTATTTTGAACATACTGCAAAATATATGGAAAAACACTAGCAAGCAAGTCCCAACGAGTTCATTCGAACAGATTGGATAAAATATGCACAGAAACCACTAGCAAGTAAGTCCAACGAGTTCTATCGAACAGATTGGATAATATGCACAGAAACCACTAGCAAGTAAGTCCAACGAGTTCTATCGAACAGATTGGATATTTGCACAAAATAATAATAATAATATAATAAATATAATAATAAGCAAATGCTAGGATGGCGACGAGAAATCGGCCACGACCGTACACAGCAGAAAGAAAAATCATCTACAAACTATATTATAAATTACTTATTTTAGTTAGAGTTAAGACAAAGTAATAATGTAGGTATGTAATATAGGTACACATGGAAGTACTTGACGTAAGTCTGTACAACATGTTAGCTCCGGTTTTGACCGAATTTGTATGAAATACATCCAAAAAAATAATAATAATATGCACAGAAACCACTAGCAAGTAAGTCCAACGAGTTCATTCGAACAGATTGGATAATATGCACAGAAACCACTAGCAAGTAAGTCCAACGAGTCTTATCGGACAGATTGTGATAATATGCACAGAAACCACTAGCAAGTAAGTCCAGCGAGAATCAAACAGATTGGGATTAATGCACAGATGCCAACGAGTTCATTTGAACAGATTGGATAATAAGCGCAGATACCAAGTAGAATTGGTTAATTCTCAGTATTGGTATGTACCAGTCCGTCCGTCCTTTTAATGTTGAACGTTAACAATTCTAACTGCTTCTTAGAGTGTTTTTAGATTTGATATAAAACTAAAGCTTTGCTGATGCTGACTTCACCGTGTTGGGAAGTTTTTTAAGGCTAAATATGAATTCGTTCATGCAGCTCAATATACGAACACAGTTAACAATTCTGTATGGGTGCCGGTATTAATTTTTTTTGCATTCTTACAATTAACATTTGAGCATGTTACATTATTCATAGCCTTTCCTTTCGTATTGTACTCATAATCATGTCATTACGACATGTTAGTATAGAAAGTTAAACTATGACTGGGTATAATGTACAACATAATTATTTACTAGCGAGGTACCTATCTTTACACAGGTCACCTTATTAATATTTGAATAGTTACAGAAAATACCTATTTTTTGCGGCAGTGTCCCCAAGCCCAAGTCATTTGAATGGCCCAGCACTCGACAGCTAAAATGATGAATGTTAGATCAATAAATACTAAATAGCCTACAGTGCACTTAACTTGATAAGTACGTAACGACAATGGTTTATTCTTCACAGTGCGTGAGGAGGGGTCTCGGGGCCCCCACGGGGCCCATGCTACGTAGCCTACACCTCAAGGAAACTCTTCACGTTGAACGGGGAGTTAAGGGCTGCTAACCATGGACGGGACTCGCACCGTCTTGGATCAACCTTCCTCAACGCTGCCTGCCACTTGAACTTCGAGATGACGCGTGGAATATGGTGCACGCTCTCTCTACGAGCAAGGTACGTTCCTAAAATTTTGGTTGTATGATGTTTGGTCTAGTGGTTCAATTTGCAGAAGGTCCCGGGTTCGATCCCTGCTTCTGGCAAGAGTTTTTGTTTATTTTTTTTTTTTTTAAATTTTTTGCACGTTTCCAAAATATTATAATTGCAACAAATAGTCGACAGCAGCACTTCGCGGACCAGTCGCAACCGGTCCGTGGACCACCGGTTGGGAACCACTGTGCTATGGTTTTCGGATGATATAAATATAATCCTACGCTAGATGTGAGGAATTACTATATTGTTATAAACACTATCTATATCATGATTCATTGCAAATAATTATGTAGCTATTTTGTATGTTATTTATTTCTTGATTGAGGTGCATGGATTTAGCATTTTGTACTAAAAATACTGCATAACTAATTACAAATTTGAAAACTTCACAAAAAGCTTTTTTTGTTTACTGAAACTTCAGGGTTTACCATTGATTGCGCCACTAGTAATTTGTTGAATCATCTGGGTAGTGTTTTTATTCTCCTTTTTGTGCAAGAATTCACGCATTTCAAGTGTAACGAATTGGAAACCATGTGATTGACCAGAATGTATGGATTCACAGCCAAGTGCTTATTCTGAGATAGGAATAATTGGGTAATTTGAGTGGCTAAAAAATGAGGGTTGTATATAACTGTTTGGATTTCGGTAACCACGTAACTTTAATTTTAGTTTCGGTGTAACGGCGTTTCTGTGCTTAGGCGTTTCTGTGCTTAGGCGTTTCTGTGCTAAGGCCCATACTAAGTGCGCCTTTGAACCGAAATAATGAATAGTATAGATATTTTCGGTGTAACGGCGTTTCGGTGCAAAGGTCCACACGGTTTTCAGTTTTAAAGTAAAAACTTAGAAAAATGTTCATTTATTTTCGGTGTAACGGCGTTTCTGTGCTAAGGCATTTCTGTGCAAATACCCCGACCCATATTACATGTTTTTCTAAAGTCTTTGCATTTCCTTGTTTGTTTACGTTCTCCCGGCGCAGTGCCGAACATAACCTATAAAATACAATCAACATGCATTTGAACAGCAAGAAGATCTTATTTCATCAATACACGATTTGAATCTGCAAAACTCAACGTTTCATAACATAAAAATAACAAAGATGCGTCGTGTAAATAACTCGCATGCATGCTAAAAGGTAAATAAAACGCGAGGTGTCTGAATGTTGACAAGAGCTAGGAGCCAAGGCGGCCCTAGGTCCAAGGCGCTAGGCCTAGCCTATTAATAGGCTTTCGACCTAGGTTGCCCTAATTTGATGTAGGGCCTAGGCCTTACCCTAGTGTGGGGCCATGAAATCAAGATTAATTAGTTTATTTATAAATTGAAAATGCCAAATACATCGTAATAGCCTAGCGCCAAATGCCAAGTCCCAAGTGTTCGAATTTAACCACAGCCTTGTATAAACATGCTTAGGACGAACGAGTATATTATATTGAGAGGGCGTAACGTCAAAAAGCATCATCCCACGCATGTCCCACAAGCTATTTTTTCGTGGGTAGAAAAAGACGTTGTGGGACGTCAAAAAAAAGACGTTTTGATTTCAAAACTAGCTTTTTGAGGAAATCGACGTTATCAGACCACGTGACCACTCAAAACGTCGAAAAATTATCGACGTTTTGATTCAAAACTTGGGTCCCTGGGCTTTGTGTAGGCTAGGCCTAGGCCTATCCATTGGCCTAGGCCTAGGCCTAGCCTAGCTACCTTGACACAAAGGGACAAATTGTCGGCCTAGCCCTACTCGAAGTTCTTTACCTTTGCACTCTTCATTTACCGGTAGCAGGTTCTCACAGAATTGACATTGTTTCATTTAAAATCCATAACATCTAGCCTAGGCCTAGCCTAGACCCTATGGGTAATTGCTAAAATCCACCTCAGCCAATGTTAGGCCGGCCTAGGCCTAGCCATATGCAGAGTTACATAACATAGGGCCGGCCGGCCGGCCTACTAAACAATTCTTTACGGTTACAAATGGGCCCTTCCCTTCCGCCCGGTGGCAACCACTCACTCCCCTCAGACCTAATTACTGCCCTCCCTAAACACGATCGGATCTAAATTCCCTCAAGACCTACTAGCTACAACATCAACAGACAAGTCATTCCACTCCCTAACAGTCCTTTCCAAGCAACCATACCGACACAGATCCATTTTTACTACTTTCCACTGTAACTTCCATTGAACGATCACCCCCACCCCTGTAAAGCCCCTCCTGCAGCTTATTGCAGATTTCCCCCCACCCACTAACCACCCTGTACATATTGCACAACCTAACCTCCCTTCTTTTCCCTATAATGACTCGCAACCCAACTCCGCCAACATTTCAGTGACACTGTCACACCCTTAAAAGTGTCACAAGAAAAACTGAAAAACCCTCCCTGTAACCATGTTGAGCATCCGTGAACCACGCCTCCCCTTCAATAAGTTCCTAACATAGTCTGCAACTACCCTCTCCATAATTTTGCTCCCTACTGAAGTCAAACTATAGATCTACCAACACCACAATAGCCCTGGCCAAAACGGACGAGTCCAAGTTGTCTTGAATGCAGGGGATGAGTGCATACCACTGAGACAGCTCAGTGGTGCATATGCGCGTACCGCGAGCGATCGGCGGAGAACGTCCCGCCGTATGCCGTAAGGAGATGAGTTCCTAACGGCAGCCTGCTAGCACTGATACGGGCGTCGAGCTCCCCTAAAACCGAGAATGAACTTGGCCTGGAGTTGCGCGGGCACAATGGCGCGGACCACAGTGGTCTTGGTAAATCTATAACTTTAATTTCCTATGGTAATCTATTGCGCATTCTTGAAAAAATCAAGCCAAACAGGAAACAGCACAGGTGTTTAAATGAATCGGGGGTAATTATGCATTAGGCTATCTAGACCTACCCCGCCTTGTGAAAAGTAAGTTTCTATTTCTGGTGAAACTCCTTTTTGGTTGAAAGTCCTTAGGCTAGTTTTTTGTTTTTAATAAAACAGCAAAATCCTTTAGGTCTAACATTTCTATTTTTCTTTCTTTTCGGTTATTTATGTTTTTTTCAAACAAGACGCGCACGGGACAATTGAAATGATATAAAATTGGGTAAATACTAAATATTCACCTTTTTGGACAAACGGTTGTTGGAAACAGTTGTACTAGATGAATTAAGGTAACATGAGCTTTGTTTGTTTGTCCTGTTTCTATTACACCAGGTGTAAGTTTTTCACGAAAACCCGTTTTTCTGTCCTGGTGTAAATGTACCTGTCACAACCCAGAAACGTTTTTTTGTCCTGTTGTAAGTTACCACAACTGCGACTGGAGTAAGAATTTTACACCTGCTTATTTAGCAGGAGTGGGTGTAAAACAACAAAATATTGCGCCATTTTTAAAGTTTGTAGTTTCTTGGTTGTGTAGTGAGAAGCTAAGAAAGAAGCTAGAAGTTAAAATGGAAAAAGCCGGGCCGAGCAATATCTTTCCCAATGATTATATGAATCTTCACGGCCTTTCTTAAAAGGAACAATGCCAATTAATCAACCGTTAAGCAAAAACCTAAGCCCAGGGCCGACATAACCTAAAACTAGGATAGGTCTGCTTGAAAGACGTTTAGCAATGTTATGTACAACAATGTACTAGAAACCTATTATCTAGGCCAAAATATTGAAAAATATACTAGGCCCAAAGCCTATTAGCCTATCATCGTGTGGTATGTAGGCTCTAGGCCTTCGTAGCCTCGTCAAATGTCAAAACTGGGTGCAAATATGTTTGTTTGTCCAACTGGGCGTAACGCTTACTTATTACTCCTATTTCCGGTTTTATGACCAACATCCTGACGATTCCAGGAGTAAATATGTGAACCTGGTACAGGACAAACAAACAAAGCTATTATAGGCCTAGGTACCATAATCAGTGTTGGGTCAGTTCTTTTTTAAAATGAACTTTCTAAAAGTTCAGTTCACAGAGCTCTCCAATAATGAACTTTTAAAAAATTCAAGTTCTTTTGAAACCTAAAATTTTGAAAAGTTCAAGTTCGTCTAAAATATGAACTAGGCCTAGGCCTAAGTTCTTTTAAAAGTTCTTTTGTAAAAAGAAATCACTATTTTATTTTGGTTGGCGGAATGAAGAAAAAGGGCTAAGGTCGTGCGAGTATCACTTTTTCAATTCGAGTTCGAGTAGTAAACAAAAATCTTCAAATCTATAAGTTGTTTTTGTATTTATGTAGGCCCTATCTAGGCAATCTAATTACCAAATTAATTTTTTGCTTCAATGCATTAGCATAGCCTTGCAAGTGTCCAAAATAATTCACCATTACTACCCATTACAAGCTAGTTAAATTCAAATCTGTCTACACCTACACAAGTGCAATTTCCCCCCCCCCCCCCTCCCCAACAAAGTAAGGAGCGAGCTACACAACTATTATTGATGATGTTAATAGTTCCAACTAAAATATATTCTTGCATATGCCACTACAGTCTAACGCGTAATCTACTGTCAAGTGTCAACATTAGCATTGGAAGCTTCGAGCTGGGATCTTGCTTGATAGCCTGCCAGTGCAGTGCTAAACTTTATTTCTCAATGGTCAATGGCTAAACTGATGAGCTGACATGTAGAGCGCTTGACCAACCGACCAGCTGCTGTGACAGTCGCAAGATAGAAAAAAAATGCTAGCCACCCGGGGAAACTATTCACTGATGTTGTTTTTGGTAACAAAATGTTTGGAATTGATTTATGATAATAATAATTAGAACAATTCAACTTCCAGATTAAATTTCGAAACTGTATTATTACGCACACGAAGCACGGAGATGGGCTTCATATTTGTCAAAGAAGTTGCATTAATTATAAAATTCGAGCTCTGCTGGTGGTCTAGTAGCAGGGTTTGACGGGGGAGAGGGGGGCGTGTCATAGATCGGTATCTTCCCACGGCTGACGGCGGTCGGACGATAGTTGAGCTGTCTTTGATCGTGTTGATGATTTGTATTACATTCTCGTCGACCAGCTTGTAAAATTACAGCAGACACTTAGCATTTTAGGCTTCTAAAATTGATTTGTTTCCGAATTAGTTGGCGTGCATCTTTTTAACTAAGTTAGACTTCGTGAATCGTGCGTGACCTTGTCAAAATCAGCTGAACGTACGTCAACGTAGACCAACGATGGAACGATTTGTTATTGTTTTTAGCGTCAACGGCGGCGAGTCGACGGCTGCTCGACGCACGAGGAAAGAACTTTTAAAAG
Source organism: Sweltsa coloradensis (assembly GCA_024449915.1). Classification (NCBI taxonomy): domain Eukaryota; kingdom Metazoa; phylum Arthropoda; class Insecta; order Plecoptera; family Chloroperlidae; genus Sweltsa; species Sweltsa coloradensis. The sequence goes on from JAMZAV010000531.1 coordinate 274,166, forward strand.
TTCAAGTTCGTTCATTTAAAAAAAGAGTAAGTTCACTGAAAAGTTCTCAAAAAAAGAACGCGTTCGCGAGAATGCGTTCTTTTTAAAAGTTCCTTCCCCAACACTGACCATAATATGAGCTTTTTACGACTTTAATTTAGGCTACTGCTTACTTTTCATGAGGTGGTAGGATGGCTATAATCATAACGCATAATTACCGAACCTGGCATATTTGAGCCTACTATATCAGCTGTGTTGTCATCTGTAACCTAACCTAATGTACAAGTGATAGTTTTGTAAGGTTAAATTACCTCTGGACAAGCAAACTGGTACCTAAAGATTTGCAATGCCTATTATTTTAGCCTGTCCATAATCAATATGCCCAGCCCCTGCCACAAGAATATAATAGCCAATCTAATGGGGCGTGCTTCGCACATGAGAAGCCTCTTGCACTTTGCACTGATCTAGAACCTTAAATATTTAAGTAATAAACATAACCCATAGTTTTAAATTTGTCCTGCAAGGTACATAGATATAGGCGTATAGCCTATAGGTAGGGGTCCAGGAAATATATTTTTTAGATTGACAAATTATGCTCTTTCAAATTCAAATTATGCTTTATTTTGCATTTTCATTTTTTGCTATTTTTTACCAAAATAAGCAATTTGATACATTTTGATAAGCAATGTAAAATGCTTATTTGTTATTTAAAAAAAAATAGTCTTAGGGCCGGTGTCTAGCGACACCGAAAACACTGTCAAAATGTCCGTATTTTGGGAAAATCATAATTCCATGAATTTTTGGCGTGTTTTTATCGCAAATAATACCGATGAAATGGTAAATTTTGCTGATTGGGCAGTAAAAACAGTAAAAAGCATTTTATTTCGCGTTTTCATCAATAAATGGAATATTTCGCGTTTTGGTGCGGTTTCAAATTGCATTTTTTTTGGTGTCCCATTGGATCTTATGAAAAACACATTTCAGGTATTTTTAAGCTTTTTCATTTTTTCGTCAATTGCGAAATCCCTGGATCCCTACCTATAGGCCATCAATTCTTGTCTTAAGAGTTTGTAAACGGTGACTTTGGAGCCGTCCTAGCAACGAAGCACATAATAAATTCAGAGTTGTTCTGAATCGGCCTTGTTGATTCTGGCGTTGATCCGCGGGTGTTCGCACTGTCCATACCACTGATTGTTATATTTCATATTAAAAAAATATCGATCTTTGGTTGGTTATCGCTCACTCGTCGATTGCGTCGGGGCCTACAGGGTAGGCTTAGTCGCTTTGATTTACTGTCCCCCACTGAAAATCAGTTATAGGCCTATAACTGAGTGGGTAGACTCTAAATACAATTTATTTATTTATTTATTTATTTTAAGGTAGCCTACGTATTACTTTTGTTCAGGCCATAAATGTCCAATCGTTATAAAAGCCTAGCCCTATGTTCTCTGCAGAGCGCTCGTGTAGGCTTACCTCTTACCCTACTCACTGCTCGGCAGATTCATTGAGGATGATGGCATTACAATCCTTATCAACATTCATAGCCCTCTACATAATTATTATAGCCCTTAGACTGGAAAATATCTCTCATTCAGACCACATTTTGACATTGAGTTCTTCTTGATAAGGCGTCCTAAGTAGGATGGCCTTGTCTATAGGTCTAGGTACCGTACCTACAGTAACTGACAAGCTATCAACAAACCAAAAATGACTAGGCATACATAAATTTGTCTACAATTTGATAAGGAAGGGTTTGAGGTGTAACAAAACTGTATTTTTGTTACAGGCCTTCGCTATGGTGGATCGTAGCCCTGGACCCTGACTCCGAGTACTACCGATCGAGCTGTCCGTTGTCTGCTGAATAGTTCGGGAGCTGGATGAAACAGGCCTATGTTACAATCAGTCAAAGGTAGGTCTATCTAACCTAAATTCTTGAAGGCTAGGCCAGATACGAGATTCATATAAACCGGATATTAATCCTGGTTAGTTTATAAAAGTTGCAGGGATAAGACTGGTCAGTTGAAGAATGTATAATATCTTAGCCTCAATTGCTGTAGACCAACTTGACTTCAAGATCTCTACTCTACCTAGATATTTTCCCATAACTATTCACTATTTTTCAACAACTATTCAAATCCCCAAACTCTGTATTTACCCTACTTTGTAGATTGCCTAGGCTAGGCTAATTAGTTAATTAACCATGAAAATAATCCTCAATTGAGTTTTCCAATGGCAAGCACGTTTGTTTACGAGTCACGGACTCCATGCGATTTGCAGTGCAACAATTTGGAATTCACTGCATTTCTGTGCCCCTTGTTTCACTATCACCATTACCACATTCTTAAATCAAATACCGGTACCTCCGAGTCCAATTTAAAATCATTGGGTGCCTCTTTCTTTGTTTCAGATTCTGGTACATCGGATGCATTCAAGAGTGAAGGGACAGTTCACCACCTTCATTGCCCCTCTGCTCTGCCTATAACTAGTGATTTTATTTTATTATACTTTAACGTGCTTCGATTTGTCGTGCTTCAAATTACACATTCAAATTCTTTACAAATGAACTAGGTGGCCTACGTAGTTACACTTCAAGAAGTAGCAGAAAGAGACTGATATAATAATTTCTGTTCCACCGATAATGAACAATTCATCAAGGCGTGTTTTATTTTATTCATTGCGGTCGTGTCAGGCCTGCGTGTTCAGTATTTCTTTACTCATATCGTAGGTTTGTCATCGTTCAACTTCATTCTCAAGAGTGCTGCAACTACCAGTTCACAATGGTGGCCTACATTGGATCCTGTCTCGTCATCGGCGCCTGACCTAGGAGTTGAAATATGGTGAGTCCCACCACCACTGATGGTTTACATAAAATCAGGGATATTTTATAAAAGAAAGCAGTTTCTCATTTAGGCCTCAATTAAAACATGAGGCATCGCATAGGCCTCCAGTAAACCTGCATTAATTCAAACTAGGACAATTCAAATTAGCCTAGTCTAGTGAAACAACTCCATAGGCCTACTGAAGCTTTGTGTGGGCTTATAGATAGGGCTTAATGTTGGTTGACTTTAATTCCAATTATTAGGTAAGTTACCTATTTACAATCAAACGGGCCAAATAGGGCAAATGTCTGGCCAACGAGTCAACAATCAAAACTTGTTGCATGGACACTGGACTGGCAGGGAAAGAGGGAGGTAGGCCTAGTAGAAATATCTAGGACTAGGAGGCAGTGGCTTGTTTCTTTATCAGAAAATGTTACTTTAAGACTGTTGGCTAAGCTTGAGAAAACCAGGCTTTGACGCAGAACGCAGAGGTAAAGTCAGGATCACTTGGAAGCTCTATCATTTGTCCTATCGGGTTGTGATTTGCACCAAAATGTTAAGTAAGAATGTGTAATAGTTGGTATCAAGGCACATTTTCCAAATACTGCTCACTTTTCTTATTAACTGACCGTAAATTTGACACCAAATCTGTTAATTTGTAGTAATTTTCCAATTTTGTGTAAGAGACAAATATTTGAAATTTCAAAATCGGTTTTGATAGAGACACTCGCTCATCCTTTGTGAACAGCCTCCCAAAAATGCAGATTTTTTGGATGAAAATTAAAGGTCAAAAAGCGATACGTTCTGTATGTGAAATTAGCTGGATTTGACGATTGAGCGTTTTTTTTAAATGGGCATTTAGGCTAACATTGTAAAAAAAGTTGGCCCGAGCTTGGCAAACAGTCTTAAGTCAGTAGTTATTATAGGCCGACTTAATGCCGAGTTATCGACATGGACATCAAATGCAAGTTCTATGAACGAATCGGATCAGAGGACAGCTTTGACATTCTGATTGGTTCGTTGGACTGCGTTCAACGTCCATGTCGGGAATTCAGCATTTAAGCCTACTGTTGCTAGGTCTCTATAGTATACTGGAATGTAGGGCCTACTAACTTTGTTTTAAGAAGAGTTAAATTCTTGGCTACTTTTGTGTGATAACCGTATGAGCTAGGACGAGTTTAATACCCTGTTGTTCTTTTCCAGCTGACGTTCAAGATTTCTCCTGTGTCCGATACTTCGAACTATAAGGCCTGTGCTCTGCTCTTTAGTTGCGAGAGGTGAATATCAAACTCATTGACTACAGTCAGTGCAACAAACATCGTCCCAACCGGACCTTCATCTTCTACCGTGAGTTGAAAAACTGCATTTTTGATCCTTATTCCTAGATTTATTTAAAGATGTGTATTTATACTTTATAGACATATTTAGACCTACCATATAAACTTATTTTAACAACCTGTGGGGGGAATTCATGTCGGAATATTTAACTTTACAATACGGTAGGCCTACAGAAATTAAATCCATTCTGATCTTTTAATGCTCCAACAACCCAGAAGTTATGAACTTACCTGTTAGGTGATCTAGTGGTTAAGAGATGTCCACCCGGCAAGCTTTTGTCCCGGGTTCAATCCCCGATAAAGTATGACTACCTGTTGGTATTAAATAAATTGTATTGCTGCAATTTGAAAGCAAAGAAATGCGGAGCTAACTTTATATGTTAAGGTAGGCCTAGGTAAATTGCTGAATCAGATGAATTTTCTTGGCATGTTTTCTTAAAATGAGTACTAGGCCTATGTTCTATTGACAAACTGAGGTACCGTAGGTAGTTTTCACTCTCTTAAAGAGCTATAAGCCTTCTTTAGATTGTATTAAGAAGATACCTACATTTTGTTAGCTTTATTTGCCTTGTGGAGTAGGGTAGGTACTTAGGCCTACTCATGCATTCTTCATACAGGCTAATGCTATAAGACTTGCTAAACCCATGCTTACCTATAATTTTAATTGCTACTCTTTGCCTTGCACATTTCAGGAGTGGAACCCTGAAGAGAACCGTGAACATCGTCCTGTCGCTGCTCTCGTGTTGCAATTTGATCTCAGCGTCTTCAGATATCATCCTGCGCGTCGTCCTATTCGCTATTCAGCCACCTAGGTTGTAAGTCAGTTCTTGGAACAGTTGATTACTCCTAATCCCCCAATCCTCACTCTTTAAGGGTTAGTCCCGCATGCTTGGTACGGTGCTCGACTGCTTACACAACGATATCATTTGTTAACGTTCTATAATGCCCTAAAGTCTGTTCAGAGTTGGGGAACAAAGTGATGATTGACAGTTTGAGTGTGTTTATCTTTATTCCTCATCTCCCTGGGTCGCAGTTATCCCAAGTACATCGATGCCAGGGCCGGTCTTGTGAGCTACTACCCTGATTGGGTTTAATAGGGCTGGGCATCATTTATTGGATGAGCAAAGCGAAGACTTCAATTTCACTGACCCCCCGAAAAATTTAGCTGTTTTTTTTTCTGTTTGTTTGCTCTCTACCGAGCAAACGTCATATGCGATCTTGATAAAAATTGGAGGGGACCTTCGAAATCTCTGAACTTAGACTTGCTACGTTTTTGGGTGCAATCTAAGAAATATTTCTCATGAATATCGTACTTTTACGATTTTTTTAAATTTTTAATGCAATATTTCCGTGATATTTGGCTCGCGACCGGGCAAACGGCTACTCCGATCTTCATGAAACTTTATGGGAACGTTTGAAATCATTAAAATTAGATATGTTATGATTTTAGGGACATTTGAAGAAATATTTCTAGAAATCGTACTTTTACGATTTTTTTTTTCAATTTTTTCCCCGATATTTTCGTGATGTTTGGGCCAATTATGACCAAACGGGTGGCGCTACAACGTTCATATTTTACATGGACATGAAGGTAATGGTGATGTATTGCTTTCTGAAAGAAAAAGTTGAAAAAGTTAGCCAGAATCCATAGAATAAAGGTTTTAATATGAGTTTTTTTTATGTTTATAATAACAATTAACAAGAAACAATAGAAACTTGACAACAATCACCTACAATGCATTCAAAAAGCACTTGCAAAGGAAAAGTGGACCTACGCAAACTAAAAACTTACAAAAAAGCTCATCCATCAACGCGGCGGGACTTAAGCGTTTTCCTAGTTTATCGATATCACACGATTGATTGATTGATTGATTGGATATTGCTTAACATCTCATATTAATGCGATTTGGCTATTCGAGACGATGAGTGGTGAATGGTGATAGATGAGGATGAAGTATGAACAGAAGGGAGGAGGGGAAACCCGGTACCAGCACATAGCCTACCCCTTTCGAAAAGTACCAAGGGGACCAATGGCTTAACGTCTCATTTGAAACGGTGTAACCTTGACAGTCATATAGGTTCCTCCACTAACCCGGACTGCCGAGCAGACGTCGAGAAGAACGAAGCCGTTACACCTACACTAGCTCTCGAACCCCCCGTCTGCTCTAACTAGTGGTATACGTGAGTTTCAGGGTAGAGCGGTCACCCACTCTATCCCTGACCACGCCTGATTCTGCTTAACTTCGGTGTTCTAGTGGGAAACGGTTAAATGACCTCGGCTAAACCGCTGGCTGATATCACACGAGACTATCGATAATGATAAATCAAAATTTTATTACGTATTTTTGTGCAAAAATAGAAAATTTATAATTTCATAAAAGTTATCAAAAAATTGGTAGGCCTCCGCCTAGGCTTATCAGAAGAGTATGCTTACTTTTTCAACGTGAGGTGTCAAAAAAGTATTGATAATTAAGGCCTATCACTAGAGTTAATGAAAAATCAAAAATGGTGATATAAAAATTTGGCCTACATCAAGTATTTAGTCATCTCCAGTCCCAGGTTCAGGTGTTCTCCGGACAATAAAAAGGTCGTCTTTGTCTGTTCTATTACTATTAGGTAACCAACTCACCTGTCAATCATCGTTTCTTACCTCAACCCTGAACAGACTTAAGGTATTTAGTCTTGATTCTTTCAGTCTCTGACACGGCTGTTGTCAGTGAGTGAAGTGATGATATTGTTAAGTAAGCAGTCATTAAGAAGCACCAGCATGTTGGTACCTACCGTATTTACTAGATTGCAAGTGACCCATGATAAAAAGTTAATCTTACAAAAATTTGTCAATTGTAAACATTCACAAGTTTGCTGTCAATTCCAAGCCGTGGTGCCTTTTTGAACTGCAAACATGTGTCAAAAATGGTAGGCTATGCTTGCAATCAAGTATATACGGTACATAGTACACTAACTCACACCACAGTTCACCTTCACAATCTTCGTGATTTGATGTATTAAAAATCGACTAACGATAATTACCCGTATTTGTATTTAATATTGTTTATTGGCCTACTGCCTTTTGAACACATTTTGTTACTGTAGGGTCCATCCTTGACCCCTGTTGATGTTGAGATCTACTATCACACGATGGTATATTCTTCTTCATGGTTCGTTAGCCAGCTAAACGGCAGCAAGCTAGATGTGCCCGGCAATACTCTTGAGTGAACTGTGGAGTGAACCCTAGTGTCCCCTGGTACTGTAGTGGTGTGTGTATGTCAGTTTTGTACATGATACTTAATCACAGCTGCTCTTAAAGACTTTCCTTACCTTGAGAGAAACAACATAGAAATTAAAGGGATTAGAAGAAAACTTAAAACTTATGTGTTAATCTAGTGACAATCTGGTTTGTAGTTGGTATAGATAGAATATAGATTGTGATTGGGGTTTTCACATCACTTTCGTGGCACTACATTAAGCAACAAACTCATTAAATTTTCTCAACAAATTCGTCAGCGTCCAAAACAAGGTTTTTTCCGCATTTGCATTGTCTTTCACGAGCACAACTGAGGTCTCATCATTCCCCTACTCCCTCTGACTCGTGGCCGGCTGGCCTAATTGTATTGAGAAAGCGCTAAGAAGCGTGTAAACAGTATGTAAGGTCGTTTTCCCAGAAATCTTACCTGTGAAGCTTCATTTCAACTTTTGTTGCGATAGTTCAAGGGAGTCGTTCATTAATTTGCACGTTATTATCAGTTATATCTAATGCTTCAATATTTATTTCAATGACTTAAATAAATAATATTTGGTGTTACTTTAAAAGACGTAATATCAGTCTGCGAGAGCTGATACGATAACGAGCTTGCACTATGGAATAAAGTGAAGCAATAGGCCTACTGAATTGGGGGGGGGGGGGGCGTACATCTAGATAGAAGTTATTATTGACCTTGAGTGACGTACTAAATTGATATCGATTGTGACGAGGCGAGATTGTGCAATCGGTTCGGCGAGTGATGCTGCTTGGCAAAACATGCATGTCATACAAGTTGCCTACACTGTAGGGGCGATGCATTTCACTTCAGATTTTGCGCCATATTTTACATGTTATAAAGCAATTAATGTCTTAACTAAGAATATTTGATAACGTTCTGCATCACGAGTAGTTATTTTATAAATTTGGGCGGGCAGCTCTTCGATTATTCAATAATATCGATAATCGATCGGGGAAGGCGGATCAATTATCGTTTGTTTAGGGAAATAATAATTTTGATCAATATATCGGTTATGAAATTGCAATCCTTTTCAATACACCACACACAACTACACACACACCTCGAAGGCCCGAGATGGGGCAACTATAGAAATGACTCCGGGCTAGACTAGAGATGGGGTGGGAGTTATATAATCAAGCGCGTGTCTGACTTCCATTTCCATGTTGTTTTCTCTCTGCCACCCTCTGCCTTCTACTTTCCTGTTATTGGATGGATCACAAAATAATTTTAATAGGCTACATAAACATAGATGCCTAGTCTTTAGTTCTTGATTCAATAACTAAGGATCATAGTTAACACTTTTGTTGTGGGCACTACTACTAGTTCAACAAGCCTGATAAATGCTGTTAAGGCACGCTAACTCCTAGTCCTCCACTGCCGCCTGCTTGTGGCATTGCTTTCATTATTGAATTATTTCAACTAAGCTAGTTGAAGACTGCAATAAGGGAGCTTTGAGATACCTCTGTTTCCCTGAAGGTATAGAAAATTAAAAATGTATGTAGGTCTAATTGTGTTTTGTAATCCATCCATGAACTTGTGAGGGACATGCACAGTTTCTTGTGTGTAAAACTTATTCACATAAACAGCATTGCATATGTGTGTGAGTTTTTCCTGAATTTTTTGCCTAGGCCTATTTTACCTTTTGTGTATCTCAAATAACAGCAGTACTGTATCGTACTGAAAATGTACAACTTTTTCGGGCCCAAACCAAATTTTTCCCCCTTTTAGTCTTTTTAGCAGTTAGATTTTAAATTTTCTCTAGGCCTATAAAGGCACTATTTGTTCCAATGAATTGGAGAAAAGATGTTTTTATTTTTTATTAAAAAAAAATGGGGTTAAACTGAAAAACCAAAAATTTACCTGCACAACTTTCTCTTGCCATATGGTTACCTAATACCTACACTGGTTAAGAGAGGAATAAATAAACCGTAGGAAAGTTTCTGCCATGCGGAGTTCTATATTAATTACTGGCTCTTGAGTGGCTCATCATAAAGTGAAATTGACAATCACCAAGTTACGTAAGGCTAGTTGTAAATTATAACAATCTTGATTGGCTGCAAATTTTCATGCTGTCCTATCACTGTGGCATACTAAGACAGTGCCATACTGACAGCTAATAAATTTATTTTCAGTAGGCCTCACGTGTTTTAACCATGCATTACTCGCGAGTTTTCTTTAATATTTCCCCGAATTGAATTATTTATTTTGGAGTCGTAGTTCACATATTTTAGTTAATTCGAATGTAGGCCTACTTGTCTACTGTTTTAATTTAAGATAACACCAATAACTAATAAGTCATATGTGACTGATATTGGTATTTTATTGAAACTTTATACACATTTCTCTTTGAAATTACGTAGGGCCTAGTAGGCCCTAATATTAAAATATACCAAATTTCCATAGGCCTTGTAGGATAGGCCTACATTTGTTTTACATTTTTATTTGTTGACGCATCTTGTACGTTGTGCATATGTAGGCTATGGTAAAATCAATTTCATTATCATTTGTTAATACTTGATACCATTTTTTAAAACGTTTAATCTAACTTGAGAATAAAGGGGGAGTGTGGTAAGAACACAAACACATAAGATTTTGCAGCACTGGGGTAATATTTACCCAACACGAGTAATGTAGGGATAAAAATAAAATAAAGTAAATAATTATTTCATAAATAGGCCTCCTGAGCTGCTTGTTGTTGGCCTTTACGTATTTCTTTCTGTGTTGTATTCATGATTTCATGTCAAATCATTACGAAGACGTATTTCGTTTCAAGTCTTGTGCAACGCAACATATTTTACATATACTTAGTTGCATCATTTAGAATTTAGAAGCCTTAACTACGAGATGCTGTTTATGTCAATAGTTTTAAATCTCTCACTTAATTCCAAGGTGGTGGCTTTGTAGGTATATAATATCCAAGGTCAACTGCAAATCACAGTATCAACTCAAGTACAACATGTTTCTGTTCTTCTATCTGGCTTTCGAACCATTTTCTTGGAACAATAATAGGTTTGCAAAGACTGTGGTTTGCAAGTGGCCCTGGTTGTATGCTTTGTTCTCTAAGGCAGCTATCTTGATTATGTATCATGCACTACTGATATACTTGCAATTAACAATAGGTCTGTTTATTTTTATTTATTTTTAATCAGTTTACATTTAAAATTAAAATCAGTCCAGGTAACAAAAGTTCTTACTAGATAGATCATGAATTTTAATGATCATATAGTATCTCGCTCGAAACAGGTTACGTTTTTGGCAAACAAGGTTTACAAAGTATGGATGCCCTAAGTCACACTTACTAGTAGTGCTCAAAGTGTATGCAGTTGTTGCATTCATGTTATGTATAAATTAGTGGCTTCCCGAGTCAATGAATTAATAATTTGTCTTGAGGAAAATGGAAAATTGAACTTAAAACATATTGTTGACAAATAAGCACCATTTCACATCAAACTTCTGTAGTGAAGAAGCCGGTCAAGTTATAAAATAATATGCATATAATATACGTAGCGTAGCTTTACTCCTAAATGCTATTGCTCGCTGGTTCTTTGGATTTATCCACGTTTCCGATGCAGAAGGTTCCAGGTTCAAATCCTGGTTCCAGGGTTTTCTCTTCCAAATAGGAATTAAATGATGTTAAGTAATGTAGGCCTACACAGTAAAGAATTACTTTATAGACTTTAGAGCCACACTAGCGAGGAAGTACTTTATATAATCTCCTCCAATGCATAAGCATTGTCGTATTACTGTGCACCAGCATCTCTCGAGGTGAAGGTTATTTCCATGTTTTGCCAAAAACAACCTATTTCGAGACCAAGGTTCTCCAAGTCCCCAAGGCAGAGTCTAAAAAGAGTGCATTCTTTCAAAGCAGTGTTTGACAACCTATTTCTACTACACCCCGGGCAGGGCTCGCATAAACAAGCTCATTTTATGTCTGTGATGATGATGATGATGTCATAGAACAATAATTATTTTGACTTACATAGAGATTATTTTTACATGAAATTTTGATGGTATTTTGGAGTATAATTTATTTATTTTGCCATTGATTCAGTGTAGACTTAATAGACCAATTTTAAATCACTTTTTAACAAAATGCCGGATTTAGCAGCATATGTCGAATGCTCATTAATCAAATATTCAAATACCCTCAACTTATTTATTATCTTGACGAAATAACGAAAGCAATAACAAGTTTAACTTCCAGTCGTGATTATTTAGTAAACATGGACTTGACTATTGAGATTGACCCCCACACAACCTATCTTTTGACGTAGGTTAAAGTGCTGCGCACAATTGGCATAGCATAAGCGTAGCGCAATGCAAGCACAACGCAAGAAATATAAACAAGTGCACCTGGAAGCTTAAAAAAAAAATTCACGTATGCATAGCGTAGGCGCGGAAGCACAGCGCAAGAGATGGTTATATTTTATATTTCTTATGATTGCGCTTGCGTTTGACCAATAGGTAGAGGTAGTGAAAAATGGTGATAACGAAATTCGCGATTTTTTTTAAATGTCCTTTTTAGTGCCTAAAATGTAACATTGTCGACGAATTACATCATTTAGAGATGGAAAAAACACATTTTAAAATCACGAAATTCGCGAAATCTCGTGTATAGCGCGAAATAACGAACGAAATTGTATGAAACTGGTCAAAACGCGAATTAACTCGCGAAATTGAACTGTTTAGAGTGCAAAATGTAAGGGATGGTAGAGGTGCCGGTCCAGTTTTGGTGGAGGTGCCGGTCCAGACTGAATATTACGCGTAAATAAATAAACCACGGAAATAACGGCGCGTATATGGCTCCGCGGAAATAGTCCACCAAAATAACAGTGCATACAAATATTTTTTTTTTGTTGGGAATCGACTCTGAATCAATTTTTAGGTCACAATGATCGATTCTAACTTTTTGTAATCGATGTCATCCCTAACTCAAGGGGCTGTTTTTTTTTTTTTTTTTTGATTTTGGATTTTTTTGAAACGTTTTTGACAATTTTTTCGAAATCGCGAAAAACGCGAAATTTGGGTTTTTAAAAACGAAATTTGCGTTTTTATATCACCATTTTTCATTACCTCTACCAATAGGAATCCAGAAACAACACGACTCAACACAAACGCCCATTTTCAGTTAAATCAAATCCACAACTATTGTTGTTTGTGTCAGTGTAAAATTATTAATCATGGACGAACTCACAGAAGATGACGTCATTATCGAGTATGAAGTTGAGTCGACGTCTAGCGACGAGCTGCTTATTATGTATGTTAGGCAATATTCGCATCTCTATGACAATAGGCTACTGCAATTGGTTTCAAAGACGAAATGTCAAACGCAAAGTTGACATGCAGTCATCTGATCACGAGCCTTCTAAAACTTTGCACAGCCATGTAGTTTCTTTACGCCACTCTTCCGTTATGACAATTGTGCACGCCTACATTCCTTGTGTTGCGCTTATGCTACGCTTGTGTTGCGCTGTGCTTATGCTATGCCAATTGTGCGCCGCTCTTAAGTTTCCAAAAGTTGCCACTCCTTTAAAAAAATATATATGTCCCGGGTTCAAACCCCAGTGTAGTCACTTTTTTAATTTCTGTCTAAAGTACTCACATAAAAATGTCATAGTCGCTTACTTTAATGCCAAGGTTAAACATATATATATATATTATATATATATTGTATTTTTATTCATTACCAAACAGCTCAAAAACACTGCTTTAAAGAATGCGCTCTAGTTTATTCTAAGCAACAATGCAATAATTCAAAGCTAGCAATCTAGCCATATTTCTGTAGAAATCGACCAAATCAGAGAGAACCTTGTTTGCTTTATAAGTTGTACTCAAAATGAACAGACCTATTGTTATGGCTGATGGTTGAGAGAACAAATACACTGAGACCCATAAGAACCAAGGCCCGCATCCTCGAAGGCGCAGCTAGCTAAGACGTTTCGTAGTTACAACTTACGACTTTTCTTAGTAAGGTGCCTTCGAGAATCCGGGAGATAGCGTCTTTAAAACAAGAGCCATTGCTCTAATTGGAAACCCTCGAACTCACTGTGCTTGCTTATCGCGGGGGTCCGAGGCAGAAAACAGGCTATAATCACCGTTCTCAGATTAGGAGATTTCTCATCAACCCTTTGTGGAAGTCCCAAACCTGCTGTAACCACATCTCTCAAATACTCAAGTCGTATCACCATTCCACTATTCAATTTGTTTAATGATAATACGAGTTTTTTGTTTAAATTTTATATTTGATATAACGAAGGCTAAAATATTGAACACTTTCCGATTAATTTTTTTTTTTACTTTTTGAGACATTTAATCTTGATCACATCCAGTGGCTGATAGAAGTGGCTCCTCATTTTCAACGATATTTCCGTTTTATATTATGGATCGATAATGCGGTCACCTTTTTGATTATTGATCATTTTTTTCATAATTTGCATTTTTCACACTTCATTCAGCAGTTACTTCCTTTGTGGTTTGTGAATGGCAATATCGGGGCTGACACTAGGGTTGAGGGATACCGAGGGCTGTAATAGCCAAGAGAAATTTCCCTAGCTGGAGTTCTTTTTTTTTTGAGACATCATTGAGCTTCAGAACCAACTGTTACAGTCTGCATTTCTTACCTAAGCAATGACATGTTTTTTATATTAATTGTTTTTTAAATTGTGGTAAATTTTGTTAGTTTTTCAACCGGTTCCATTTGTGCAACAATTAGATTTTAACCTTGACCATGACTCGGCATGGACGTCTAATTATTCTAACATCGGACAAATTGTTTTAAACATGACAATTAATCATTAATAATTTAATATTATAAAATGCACATTGGGTGAAGCAAAATGATGTTAGTACAATTTAAGTTCAGATTATTGTCCTCCTCTGTAATGTAAATCAGTTTTATAACTGAAAATACATTAAACAAATAAATGCCATTTCAAACTATTGAGAAAGGTTACCTGTTTAATTTATTTTCCAAGCACAGAATTCTTGTGGGTTTCCAATTCTTTATATCACTTTGCAAACTAGGAGCAATGTTGGCCACTACTCTGGAGGAGACTTGGTGTATTTTGTTTTCTCTAACATCGGCCTGCATAGTGGTGTTGGTTACCTGTTTGTTCACTCTTTTGCTACACTTTACAGAGTGTTTGCCCCCATGCACTGACAGGGCTGATATGAAATCTTGCGAGAGGTTGCCATTTTCTGAATATCTTGGTTGCGATTGAACCCTTGTACGTTCAATCACAACTAAATGTTTGGGGTTTGGACCTCTTTCAATTTTTGTCATCAGTCCTGTCTCTGCCTTGGGGAGAACACTCTGTTAAAGTGAAAAGTTTCGTCGCTAAACTTGGTAGCTCTAAAGTGCAAAAAAGACTTAGGGAGTATAAAAAGGCGTTTTTTGAGCCATTTTTGTGGTTTTTGCTTGTATTTTTTGTATTAAAACTAATATTTATTTGTATTGTTGTTATTTATTATTAATAAATAATATATTTTATATAATTTTGTTTTGTTTTATTATTATTTATATTAATTATTATTATTTATATATTATTATTGAATTGACCAAGGAAAAATATACTAAGTCCATAAAGTAGGTCAACCAATTGTTGGCCTTGAAAAAAATGGCTAAGTCCATAAACTAGGTCAACTGCTAACCTTGCAAGGTTAGCAGCTGACCTAGTGAGGATGGCCTTGGAAAAAGAGACTATCTCCATAAATTGGGTCAAGTCCTAATGGAAGAGGAAGTGATGTAAATAGAGCTAACTTCTGCACAAGTGGACCAACAGAAATCTTCTCCAGCTAACTTCTGTTCAAGTCTATGGACGAACTATAGACTTGAACCGAAGTTAGCTGGAGATGACTTCTATTGGTCCAGAGACTTGTACAGAAGTCAGCTCTACCACATTGCTAAGAAAGTACATGGGAATTAGTAAAGGTGCTAAGTACAAATTGCAGTAAACACAACAGCATGAGTTATAACATAACATATATTGAACAGGTAAGTACAGTGAATGGCATCAAAAATGTAGGCTATGTCCATGGCCTTGAAAAACAAAAGTATTAGGGGTTAGATTGTAGAGGTCTCACGTGAAACTGGTTAGAGGTCAAAGTATTCAAATGCGGCTGTTGGTCAAACGATGTGGTGATGCAGTAGAAGTGCAGCAGAGATGCGAGGACGGCGTGCATTTTAGACGTCCAGCAATCGATGTTGGATGTAGCTAGAAGTGATGCGACGAGACGCAGCGCGGCTAATAACCTGAAACAAACAATGAGAATAAGTAGAGATGGAGTCTTTGTCAAGCGCTCGAACCATTGTTCGAAACGCCCAGTGCAAAGTATAGTAGTTGGCATCAATGGGTGAATCTAGACCAACCTATGACTGGCATCCTAAAGTACACCCACGTATTGGCTAAAAATTTTAAGACAATTACAAAATACCCATGCCGTATGCGTGATTGTAAGATAACTGCAGCAACAAGCAACCAACAGACAAATTTCTAGAGGGCTAAATAGAGTACCTTGCTTGCTTTAAGTGGCACATTTTCGCTAGTTTGTTAAACAATTGATTACCTCAAAAAATTGTTAAATCTTTATGTTGTCTGCACAATATTGCATTTATTTCCATTGCATAAATTTATATTCATAAGAATTGTAATTTTACGTTGTGTAACTAACTAGACATTCACGTATTGTCACGCTCGTTGGTACTGGTATCAATTTGTACAACGCTCTGGAGAAAGTTTTAAAATACACATGCAAATTCTAAAATGCACAAAACAATTGACATTTTAATATAGAACAACATACAAAAAACAGAATTTCTTGTAATAACACTAATATACATAACACCATGTTTGCATAAAGTTGACACACCGAAAGCTCCAGATGCGTCGACTTGATGCTTAGACATGGTGTACAGTTGTAGTGTTTATTACATAAATCAATTCTGTTTATTATATGTTGTTCTGTATGAAAATGTCAGTGTGTTGTGAATTTTAGAATTCACATACGTAATTTCATATTTTCTCCAGAGCGTTGTATAAATTAATGTTAGTACTTAAGAGCGAGCAGAAAACATGAATGTTTCGTAAAGACTCTTAAGTAAAAATTGTGCCGTGTTTAATATCGAAGTTGATGATTGCGAAAATACGTAGACCATCTACTCCAATGTTCAACACAGACCAATTTTAATATTTTACGTTTAACTTCTGGGTAAGCGTTGCAACACAAGTTTATGCTAATAGTGAACAAGAATTAACAGACAATCTTAACCCGTGGGACTTAATCTGGACTACACAAATTATTAAGATCTTGTGATTTCTAACAAAGAACCTGTAATTTAGAGAGATTCAATAAAGATGCACCACCTTGGTAATTGTTTAGTTCCAAACTATGTATCATGACTATAGTGGTCTTCTCTACTTAGGCCTCTACACGTAGGCCTAGTGATTAAATGCTTATTTAAACTCGTTTTACTTATAAAATCGGAATTTCTTACTTGAGACAAGACGGTCAACTCTGCTAATGGCAAGTTATAAGTACCCTACCCAATGATATTGAACATATTCTATAGTAGGCTAGATCGCCAGTCTTCAATACGTCCGCACAGATGCGAGCGTACCAAATTGACCTATTCAAGATGGCGATTTGGCGCTTCAATTTATTATGAGACATTATGTTTTAAATGCGATTAAGTATTTTTCTGGATTGTTTGATATGGTTTTAGCTTGGGCAGCATGGGAATGCACAAACAGATACAATAACAAGTTATTGCATAAGGGAATTTAGTAATCATTTGGTGTTAATGGATAATTTGCTCACCTGTCAACCTGACCGCCATCTTCAAAAATATTTGTGCTACAAATCGCTACAACCTACTTTAACATACAGACTGACCTATTCAAGATGGCTTCTAATTGCACGTCAGTGGACCAATGACTGGGGATCTAGCCTACTATTGATGTTAAATATCATTGACCATACCCAAAAAATTTGTCTTGTACGTGTCATTGAATTTCAACTTTTCAAGCTTAGCTTTGTAAATAAAAAATCACAAGTTCTTAATTGTCGGCGTAGCCTCGAGTCAATCAATAATACACCTTTTCAAAAGCTAAAAATTATGTCATTTACAAAAAAAATCATTTGCAATTCACAGACAGTTATGGATAATTGTTTTACTGCCTGCGTAATAATGGACTTGTAGGTAGGCCTACAGATGGCAATCATCAATGTCAGATATGGGCACAAACTATATAAGTTAACAATACGAGAAAGGGGTAACAATTTTGTTAATGTCGAAAACTTCAAATGGGGGCCTACAATGGAATGTAGAAAAAATTGTTTAAGTTGGAAACATTTGATGCAGGCAGGCGGCATTTTACTTGCTAAACAGTGTGCCTACCATAAACCGGAACATTACGATGTTTCTATGGTTGCTACTGAAATGTGCTTCCAGTCTCGACAATCGCTAAGTAACCTACGTAATGTGTTAGAAAGACCTACATTTAACATAAAAATGACATCACTTTTCGAATTATTTGTGAAACAATCATGCACTCTGTTTGGTTGATTTTGGCGACTACATTTTCAAGTTGGATGCAACATTATTTTACTGTTGATATTTTGTCTTTCCCGGTGAGTTGGTGCCTGCCTCGATTTGGTTTGATTCTCTTTTGGAATTACCAAACTACGTTTCTAGGCTAATGAAATTGAGAAATAAGACTACACATTATATTACACATTCATAGTATACTCTTGCCAATTTTATACCCGGGTATAAAAACCCAACAAAACCCAACGCAATTAGAACGCAACAAGTTTCCGTATTGTCTCGCGAGATCATGATAAAGCATCAATACCAAAGAGTTTATCCATCAACATTTATTCATTAACAAATCTCTTGTTTCGTAGTCGTACAGTAAGTCTTTTCACTTCTCCATGTATCCACTCCATCCATCATCGATTTATCTGTTTCATCTTAGGGTACACTGAATATTACATAATCGCTTTGATCATGTTCTCGAGTCTTTCTTGAAGATAACTTTTCCGAACGGTTACTTTCCTTATATCTTCCGTAATATCAGTTCCGTATTACCATTTCATGTTGTCTTGGCTTGAAACCAAACAGCACATTTCCAAAGCCTCTGATTTCTTAATAATTTTAATAATACACTTTTCATTGTTGATGAGGCAATATTTGCATTCCAAAGGCTACTAGGTTTTTGGTGTTCACTTTTCACTTTTATTCGTAGAAATCTCCCTGCCTAGGTAACAAAATATGTTAAATAAAATAAAATAATAAATAAATTTTATTTAGAGTCTACCCACTCAGTTATATAACTGATTTTCAGTGGGGGACTTTAAATCAAAGCGACCAAGCCAACCCTGCAGGCCCCGACGCAATCGACGAGTGAGCGATAACCAACCAAAGATCGATATTTTTAATAGGAAATATAGCAATCAGTGGTATGGACAGTGCGAACACCCGCGAATCAACGCCAGAATCAACAAGGCCGATTCAGAACAACTCTGAAATTTATTATGTGCTTCGTTGCTAGGACGGCTCCAAAGTCACCGTTTACAAACTCCTAAGACAAGAACTGATGGACTTAAGTCCAAACCAGAAGTTAAAAAACTTCTGACTTTAGCGGGAATCGAACCCTGGACCTTCTGCATTGGAAGCAGATACGCTAACAACAAGACCAACGAGCCACACAACAAGACCAACACATGCGATCCATTTGCTTTGTTCCAGTTCAAGTCTTCATATTTAGCCATTCTCAATGTGAATGACTTCACGTTTTATTTTGTAGTCGTCATAGTTCCTTCAACGATGGTTTCCTGGTTTTTCTAGGTTCTCACATTTTCGGCTACTACATTAGTGTTATTTGGCATCTTTTACATTACTCTCTCATTTCCTCTTGTTGAGCATACCATATACTGATTACTTGCACGTACTTGTGTACTAATTGTGAACTTACTTTTTTTATTTATTTTTTTGTGTGAAGTTGACCTCTTTAGCCATTCTTCTGTTTCATCGGGCAGGGAGTCAATGTCACTCTTGAGGGCGGCGCATCTAAAGAGATGCGCTCTATCTTGGTCTTCTAAATTGCAAAGTTTACAGGTGGCCGGTTCGTTGGTAGTGTTAAAGCGGTGCAGGTGGTGTTGCAAGACGTTGTGACCGGTTGCAAGTCGGAAATGGGCGGTGGCAGTCTTTCTCGACCAGTCTTTGTCTGGCCCTTTCTTGATCTCGGTCCACCAGTTCTTTAGTCGTGAAGTCTCTTCTGTGGTGTTCCTGAAGATCTTTTTTGTGGTTGATTTGATCTTAGTTTTGACATTTTTGAAGGAGAGAGGCGCTGCTGGTGGTTGCGGTGCTTTTGTGGCACTTTTGGCCAAGAAGTCTGCCTTTTCATTCCCCATGATCTTGCAGTGGCTGGGGATCCATTGAGCCTCTAATAGTTTGTTTTGCTGACGGAGGCTGGCAAGGGAGTTTTTGAAAAGCAGCGAATTTGGATGGAGGTTCGCTGCTTGGGAGACAAATTGGATGGACAACTTATTGTTACTTATTACGACAACTTATTGTACTAGGTATTTGGGATGTTTCTAATTTCCCATTTTATTTTGCCATCTTTGCCTTATATGAATTCATCTGTATTCATCTACATACTGTCTTCCTTGATGTTCTGTTGCAGATTCTAATGGGAGTGTTTCTCATGTGTAACATCACAGTACGAAGACCGATTTGTTGGCAATTCATTGGATGGAAGAGATCAGAGAGGTTCTTTAAGGCCCACGTTAAATGTGATTTCAACAGGGCTCAGTCACCTTTTTTTAAATGTGTATTTTAGAGTATCTCCTTGGTAACTGAACTTTTTTTTGCTTTCAAGGGGGTGGAGGGTATTTCCGTTCCAAACCAACCCTGTCTATACTCCCGTGCAGATGCGTCAAGTTTCAAGTAAAGTTAGTACTAAAAGGTGCCGCTACAGGTTGGATGGCTTCTGATCGCTGTTTCTCTTATGCACCCAGTCTTGTATCAGTCTGTACCACAGCGTTGGCCACTACTCCAGATGACACTGTCCCTGCTACTTGGTCGTTCGTTTGACCCACTTGTGCTTAAGCGAACCTCTCGTCGGAACCACGAAGAGAAATCCAGTGGTCGCACCTGTAGCTTTCAGCAGACCGCAGTTCAACGCGAGTTAGGTCGGAGGGCGAAGAATCACCAGTAACCCGAGCTATGGACTTTTTGTTAGGGATGCACAACGATAAAATTAAAATAATTGATACGAAAAAGGTTCCTACATGTCGATAGATAATACCGGTAAAATTGGTGCAAAATTAATGATTATTATTTATTTAAGTATATTATAAATTATAGTAGGCCTACATGTACAAAATATTTCACAGACATGCAGCCAGAAGATGGCTTTAAACCTGCGAACGTACATGACAACTAAATGTCTCAAAAAGTTAAATATGATGACACAATATTTTTCAAAAACTGGGCCATTCAATTTAATATTTTCATGTTTCATGTGCATCCCTACTTTCAGTTCTTGTTAGACAGGCATAGACTCAGCAGAGCCACATCTTTGATGTTGCCTTAGTTTCATTAACTTCTCTCCACTTTTTTATTTTTCAAATTGTTCCCATGATTCGAACTTCTCTCCTCCATTGTTTTCTACTTCCTTCCATCGATCTCTTGGGTGGTCATTGTTGGCATTCAACATTTCCTTCTTGGCATTCCATGATCTTGATTTATTTTCTTGCATGCAACATTTACTTTTATCTACAAATGTTAAGATGTTCCGTCTGGTACTGTAGATTTAAAATATCCAGTGGGGTTTGTGCAGATCACACACACAGCTTTAACATTATTTCCTGGTCCATTTCATCATGCAAATTGTGTCTCGCACACAATTATTTTGTCTTCTTATTATTGATTCCTTTTTGGACAAGTATCTCTTCTCTGTTTTGGAATGTACCCGAACAACATGGAAGACTTGCTTTCAACTCATTTTATATTGATATTTCACAATATATATCTTTTGCCAGTTTTAGGCTTGTCACACTGTTAAGTTCACTCTTCTAGATAAGATGCATAATATCCCAATAGATCACATGAAACACTTCCGGTATAAACTCTTGGTATTGATCTTCTAAATCCAATCTAATGCTAGCAGGGTGTTGTGTACTTGGCCTAAACTCGTAACGGTACCCAACCTTAACTGCTCCGTGTGTGCAAATGTGTACAGGGCTAGAATATAAGACAATTCATTACCAGCTTGTAAGTTTTCGTGCAACTCTACTATGCCAAAATCAAACCACAATTCCTAAATCATTTACGTGATCGTAATCATTTGAATTACTGCAAAAAAAAACACAAGTTTTGAGGAACTTCCAGTAGCTAATCTATCGCCATTTGTATGTTATTACAGATCAATGTGTGTATTCATGGAAAAAATTTGAATTGCTTATTGCAACATAAAAGACCCTAGTTAGACAAGTGAGCGCAGCGAATGAGTCATACAACGCAAGTCGAGCGGTTCTTAATTTGTCTAAAATGTATTGTATGTTTGATTGTTCAGTCCCATACGTCCGTAAGGCCAAACAGATTGAGCTGAAATTTTAAATAGACATCTGTGACCAGTTTACTAAGAACTGCTAACAAAATGAGCAACATTCGTTGCGATTTAAAATAACAAAATAAATTAAAAATATAAGCTGAATTGTGTAGGATTTAATTTAACGACAATGCTCTTGTTCTGGACAAATCATTTGTATCTAATCATTTTTGGAACCAAGGTGTAACAAATCTTGCACTCATCATTACCCAAAATTCCGCTCGGAGATGAGTAAACCTTGCAATCTTTACTCGTATTTTGTACTGGCTATGTTTTCCATAGTACTTACTTAGGCATATGCATTTCAAAACAAGTTCTATAATTTTTTAATACATTTCAGAAATAACAAAATCTATCCTTACCGATGTTTAACCTGGGTCTCCCACATTCCGAGTATAAATCGCCTTAGCCAACTGCAGACTACGAAAACGCCAAAGTCGTTGTTAGACAAGTGAGCGAGTCATGTGTTGAGTTCCCGGGAACATTTGCATTTAAGTCGATTGATTCAACAAATTGAAAATATATCTTACCTTTTCTGAACGATTTCTTGGAGGAGGGTCATTACAACAATAAATCACGTTACAGTTACTGTATATATTTTTTCTTTAGGTATAAATTATAGGGTTTTGAGTTTAGTCGTGGCTAGACGAGTGAGCGCAGCAAAAGAAGTCTTACAATGCGGTCTAGCAGAACGGCACTCGCTGTGAAAATGTCCGTCTGTTTGTTTGATGCCATAAGGCCAAACAGATTGAGCTGAAATTTTAAACAGACTTCTGTGACCAGTGTACTTAGAACTGCTAACAAAATGAGCAAAATCCGTACCGATTTAAACCTACAAGAAATAACTAGGAAACGCTCAGTTGGACGCGTTGATAAGCGAGCACGTGCTATAGCTAGACCCACATTGCACATTTTTTTTATATTTTTAAATTTGCGACGTTCGCTGTCCACAGGGCCATGTATCCAAAATTATTTATTATTGCCAAGGTATTTGGATATAAACCCGTGTGTAATCCTTTACTTTGTGGATAAAATCCACCGCCATCTAGAGAACCTGACTCCTTGGGTTAACTATTTAAACTCTTTGTTGACAAATAATAGACTGCTTCCTCGAAAGTATTTTGATTACTTCTAGGTGGCAGTGCATTAGAAACTTCGCGCGTCTTTTCGTTGCCATGGCAACGTTACTTTTGTTATAATGTAATTTCCATCTACACTACTTATCGGATCAAAATAAAATTAACATATTCGTGACCGGACGGACATTCTAAATGATTTGGCTATCTCAGATTTTGTCGCCGTTTAGTTTGAAAAAAAAACTTTCGATTAACTTTAATGTAACTTTTTAACTTTTTGAACGATTTTGCCACAAAACTAATGGCATTCAATCGAGAACGAAGCTTGCGGATGGTCAAAATTTCAACTCGATCCGAGCCGCCGTTCGAACGTTATGGCGAGACATACAAAAAAAAAAAAAAAAAAAAAAAAAAAAAAAAAAAAAAAAAAAAAAAAAAAAAACAAAACAAAACAAAACAAAACCAGTGACTAATTTTTCCGGCAGAGTCAAATGGAAACGCTCGCTTCGCTCGCTTAATAAATTGAAAAATGGACTGCAAATGTGTAGGATTTAATTTAACGACAATGCTTTTGTTCTAAAAAAAATTATTGATTCGTTTTTTGAATGTAGGCGGTGGCCAAGGTGTAACGAATCTTGCACGCACAAGATTATCCAAAATTCTGCTCTGAGAAACTTTGCAATCTTTAGCCTACTCATGCTTTGTACTGGCTTGTTTTCTGTACTACTGTATATGCATATCAAAACACGTTCTTTAATTTTCCAGAAATATTGAAACTAGGGATGCCCATGATAATCGATATTATCGATCTATAACCAATATTGGATAAAATCTCAATTATCGATAACCAAAAGTCATAATCAGAATATTAATAATTTGTTGAAAACTGCCCGAAACACATAATTTGTATTTCCCGCTTAGGCAGACAGAGATAGGTCACAAGTAGGGGTGTGCAAATATTCAAAATTCTCGAAATAGTATTCGTGCAAAATTTACTATTCGTATCCGATTCGAAACTCGAATAGTAACAATTCGAATTTTTGAAGTTTTTGATTTGAAATTCCCGCTAGTATGCAGGAAACTACATTACCGATCTACGCACTCTATCGTCAACTCCCCGCAGTTTTCAGCTTTGCTGTCGTACCAACCAAACCAGTGACCAAACCAAGTGTACCAACTTCGAGTTAGACAAACAAAGCTTCAGATTGAAAAAGACACTCTACTAGTGTCGAAATATCACCATTAAAAAAAGTATTTCTTACAAGAACAGTGTATGTCCAATAATTTCATTTTAATAAAAGCATCTCATGTCACCGTTGTCCACCGAGGTGTACTGTTGTCACGTCGTTGAATGTAAGAAAGTTACTCCGAAAACGTGATGCAAACCTGATCTTTCTTGCAAAAAAGTTCTAAACTTGAGTCTTTTCTCGGGTAAACGCTCTTGTAAAAACCCGCATAGGGCTCTCGTGCTTACAGATGATGAAGCGGGCTTTGAGCCCGAAACTGACATGCCCACTTCAAAGTCTAGTACGGCAAAGAAAAGTGCGATTTGGGACTTTTTCAACCCAAAAGGGAACAAAGCCGAATGTATGCGTTTCAAAAAAAATTTAAAAACCTCCACAGGTAAGTTGAACAGAACAACAAACTTCGTTTTTAATTCCCTGTGCTTTGCACAAGCCTAGGCCAGTTTTGTTAGGGCGCAGGTAGCTTACTTGACTACCTCACTTGTGCAATATTTGTTTTGCAAGATAATTTGTGTGATTAATAATGAAAACTTATAAGAGTGAGGGCACTTGCCTTGCAAATATTTTGAATGCTTATGAATTTATTGTGTGCCTCCTAAGGCTAATGAGCCTAATGTACTAAGTTATACCATAAATAAAACTTAAAAACAACTAAATGTTTATTTTTATGTGTACATCTCTGTAATCCGCACAGTTTTGACAATTATTCGATATTCGACTTCGATATTCGACTTTTTTATTGTGTACTATTCGATATTCGTATTCGAACTCAAAAATAACTATTCGCACACCCCTAGTCACAAGGTGTCTTACTCGAGATTTATGTTTGGGAGTGAACTTGCCGATAGCAGGAGGCAAAAACAAAGACAACACAGACAGGACGAGGCAGCGAGTGGCATGAGATTGAATTGTTTTGAATTTCATTTACCACATTTGAGATTTTATCTATGTTGGAACGGGCTTAAATTTGTTATTATTAGTAATATCGATATCATTGATAATATCGATTTGGTATAATGACATTATTATTTAGGCAATCAATAATGAAGAAAGTATAAAAGTGCATCCCTAATTAAAAATAGGAAAACGCCAAAGTCGTTGTTAGACGAATGAGCGAGTCATGTGTTGAGTACCCGGGAACATTTGCATTTCAGTTGATTTATATAAGGTATAAATGATACGGTTAGGGCGTGTCAACTGTAAGGCCATAATGCGCCACTCTAGCCTATGAAAGGCTAGGAAGAAAAGACTCATGCTGGATCCAGCCTTAGGTTATAGGGGAGGAAAAAAGATGTTCCCAGGTACTCAACACATGGCTCGCTCACTCATCTAACAACGACTTTGACGTTTTCCTAGTTACTGTACATTATTTTATTTTTATAGAAAACTGAACCCAGGCATCATATTATTTTGATTTGTGAAAACAGCAGAAAGGACGGATTGGGAAAGTTGTACAGAATTTCTAGGGAACACGAAAGGTGGGGAGAGCTTGGAGCTGGAGATGTATATAAGGAGGTTCAACGAGGTTCAATGAACCAACGATAGAAAATTTTAAGGATGTTCCAGAGTATGGATACAAGAAAATATTTGTTAGTTTAACACTGTTGTTAAATGGAAGGCTTTCAGAGGGATGGGTTGGGGAGGAGTGGGGCACCCTCGGCAG
The DNA here is from genome assembly GCA_024449915.1 of Sweltsa coloradensis. Lineage (NCBI taxonomy): Eukaryota > Metazoa > Arthropoda > Insecta > Plecoptera > Chloroperlidae > Sweltsa > Sweltsa coloradensis. The sequence goes on from JAMZAV010000531.1 coordinate 300,159, forward strand.
TTTAAAAAACTGTGTCAGATCAGGAGGATGGCTCACAGGATCAAGAGAAGGGTGTTAAATAGCTACGGTACTAACAACAAAAAGCTTTGTTATTCGCTCACCCCTACGTTTTCCCATCAGTGACTGTGGACTGATGATCCAACAATTGTTCATAATTATTACTATAATACTGTATAAAGACGTTGCGAGACGAGTGAGCGAGTCATGTGTTGAGTACCCGGTAAGGTAACATAACCATTCCTCCCTAGCCTATCATAGGCTAGAGTGGCGTTATAGTGGCGCTAGAGTGGCGCATTATGGTCGTACAGTGTATGTCCCCTTATGCCAACTTAACTCTACCACATTATACATTATATTATATATACTTAAACTGGGAACATGAATAAACATGTTTCAGTGGGGGAAAGGTACAGAAGGACGACAGCTTACCTTGAAAAACGTTAGGTAGGTCGCACAGACACAAATAGATGAGTAGACAGACAGACATATATCAATCAACTTAAATGCAAATGTTCTCGGTTCTCAAAGCATGACTCACTCACTTGTCTAACAACGACTTTGGCTTTTTCCTAGTCTAGTTGGCTAAGACACCTTTTTACCCAAAATGTGGAGGGCCTGGGTTCAACCTCTTGTTGGGAAAGATTTTTTAATTTCTGGATTGTAGGTACTTAAAATAAAAAAGTATAGAAGACTTACTCAAATTTTCGAGTACGAGTCGAGTCCATGGCGAGTTCCAACAAATCCGAGTTTTATTTATTTTGAACTCGAATTTTCAAGTCTGCGGTAAAAACAGCATTTTCATTTACCGACCTGTCAAATGTTATTCCTCTGTTAGATAGCAGCTACGCAGCAAGTTTGTACTACATGATAGATAAACTCCTTGTGACGTGAAACTCTTTATGATTGGACGGCTGAAATTTGCGAGACCCAATTGGAACTAGCCATGACGTCAGTTTTTGTGAAATCATTCATGTCTCCCATGAACACCACTTTTGTGTCAGAGATATGGTTAAATAAATAAATAAATAAATTGTATTTAGAGTCTACCAACTCAGTTATATAACTGATTTTCAGTGGGGGACTTTAAATCAAAGCGGCCAAGCCAACCCTGTACGCCCCGACGCTGTGACGCAATTGACGAGCGAGCGATAACGAACCAAAGATCAATTATTTTTAATGGGATAGCAATCAGTGGTATGGACAAATCGAACACCCGCGGATCAACGCCAGAATCAACAAGGCCGATTCAGAACAACTCTGAATTTATTATGTGCTTCGTTGCTAGGACGGCTCCAAAGTCACTGTTTACAAACTCCTAAGACAAGAACTGATGGACTTAAGTCCAAATCAGAAGTTAAAAAACTTCTGACTTTAGTGGGAATCAAACCCTGGACTTTCTGCATTGGAAGCAGATACGCTAACTACAAGACCAACGAGCCACACGACTTGGAAGTTGACACTGCTAGTTTGCTACCGGTTCGCTACGTAAGTTAAATGGTCGGGAGACGAGCGATTCGTAAAAATATGCAGCAGACTGGGCCAATGTTAAGGCTTAATTTCTTCTCCAAAACAGAGGCCTAGGATGGAATACAATTTTGAAATATTCTCAAGATGAACACTTGTCACAATGCAGGTAAACATTGAACACACACAGCGTGACATTGGCAACAGATTGTGGCCAGGGACTTACGTCTACGCCCTGGCCAAGATTAGTATATTTTACCGATCGTGGGCCCTAGCTATGTCAACAAACTTACATTTCCATACCAAAATGCACCCAGGACTAGACCTAGGTCTGTACAATAGGCCAAGACATAGCCTAACAAAAATTTGATCCAGGGGATAAGCCATAGACTTTTAAACTAAAGAATTTGTTTAATAGGCCTAAGTAGGGTTGCCATTTGTCCCGATATCCAATTTTAAGTCCCGCGTCCCGCCAATGCACCAAGCGGGACACAATTGTCTCGCTTGGTAGAAAAATTGTCAAATTCCAATTCCAATATCAGATATCTGCAGTCCAGAATGTACAAAGCTATCAACGGCAACCTATATGGGCCACGGGCGGCGTGTGCGTCGCCAAAGTACTTGGCTTGGCTCGACAGTCAGCACTTTGGTTAGTGACGAATGTACTAAGTTACATATTTTGTATATTCATTGTTGCTAATTTTACATTACATTTTTGCTTTTACTTATGGGTGAATTTAATTATCATTTAACTTACTAGAGACTACGCAATTGTAGCTACTTGGCAGTTATTGGTACCTGATTTATGATTGTGATGATATAATAAATTTAAACTTGTTATGGAACATCTTAACAGGTCACTTCCCACGATAACTCTATACTCATTGTCATTATACTCATTTTAATCGTAGATTGTAGACTTGTAGTCCTTATTTGTACATACTGTACCTATATGTACAATAAAATAAGTATGGTTAGTTATTTACTCCTAAGTCCCAACTTCTTAAGCCCCCAAAATCATTACTTAAAAAGTGTTATTAGTGTTCCAAATTACAATCCATTTTTTTGGTTTTCTGTTTTTTGCACTACAAAAACTATAATATTTCGTTTTTGCATTCAGTCTGGTATTTTTATCTAAAACGTTTAAAACGCACTCTAAAAGCCTGTTTTTTTTTAAATTTCGTCTGCGGCGCTATAGTTGGGGGGAGCCCCCCCAAACCCCCCGAGCTGTTTTCCCTGAAAGGATTTGTCCCGCCACCTTGAATTTAAATTATGGCAACCCTAGGCCTAAGCCTAGTAGACTTTAAGTCTGAAATGGAGAATACATTTTCTACATTTGGAAATAAACTCGATTTGAACTCTGAACTCGAATTACGTATACTAAACTCGAACTCTACTCTAATTAGAAATTCACCATTTGCGCAGCCCCTATATAGGCCTAGAACATGTTCAGAAGTGCATACAATACTATGTAAAACATAGCCAGTACAAAATACGTGTAAAGATTGCAAGGTTTACTCAATCTCCAACGGAATTTGGGAGAATCTTGAGCGTGCAAGATTCGATACACCTTGGTCTCTGCTGCATTCAGCCTGACAAATTAAAAATAAAAAAGATTTCTCGAAGAACAAAACCATTGACGTTAAATTAAATCCTACACATTTGCAGCCTATTTTTCATTTGATTATTTCTCGTAGGTTTAAATCGCAACAGATTTTGATCATTTTGCTAGCAGTTCTCAGTAAACTAGTACCGGATGTCTGTTTAAAATTTCAGCGCAATAGGTTCAGCGATTTGGCTGATTTTAGGTGTACACACACATTCACAGAATCACCATAAGTACAGTTTTTCTTGAATTGTAAGACTACTACGCTCCCTTGTTTAACTATAGGATTGTAAACTAACCAAAATTTCAAATCTTTGTGTTTAAAACAAATAAAACAAAAATAGACTGGACTAAAAATATTTTTACAAGACTACGTACGGTAGTTGCAAAATTTCTCACTCAAAAACCGATTTGAAATAAAATGTGTAATGTGTAAGTTAAATGCTGTATCCGAGCATATTATGTGGTCATGCCAGGACTACTTTGTGGGAACTTGTTAAGTACACGCGTAGATGACTGGACTATGACAGGAGGTGTACGGTTGGCCACCTTAAAGTTTCTACAGCCGTCAAACAAATGGGCAGCTTGGGCTAGTGTTTTCACATCTACCAGGAAAACAATTCCCATAACGATAAATTAATCACAAAACTGACTTAAAAAGTCTACCCTATCGTATACTAGATGGGGCTACATTGAAATCAATTTCGATTCAATTGATACAACGTAAGTTTTACCCCGAGGTTTGAATTGAAACTTACCGAAGCAGAGGCTGAGCTGGTTGTCGAGTCGACCATCTCTGGCGGGCGGGGAAGACGGAAGTGGGCGGCGCAACGGCTGCAAGCACAACTGGGTCTGAAAATAAAAGGACAACTCGAATAAGATTTGCAGCAAGCTAAATCCCGACATTACAAAAAGCATTTATAAAGCTGCTATGAAGGTAAATGTTTAGTTTGTAAGCTCAAAACATTGAGATCAGAGTATTTGTGACGTTAAGTCTACCCGCAGTTACTATTTAATTTGTCGACCAATCCCATGTCTAATCTTAAACAAGTTATAAAACTGGACAGAACAGAAAATAAAAGTAGGATTACACTGTTTGTGTACAGTTGAACAATTACTTCGATAATTTTCAAAATAATAACACAAGTCCAAGAAGGACGAAATGCGTCGTGGATTAAGGTAACAACTTTAAATTAACTGCAGTTGTCATCAGCAGGTGAAAAGTTTTGTCGCCCCCAGCCCTTCAGGCTGGGATTTATGTTCTCTTTTCTTTCCCAACCTGTCGACCCTTCTCCAATCTTACAAGTGAGCTATGATCATCATCATTATGATACGGAGTAAAGTTTTCAACTCACCGTGGCCAATCGTACACCTAGAGCTATGCTGGTTGTCGAGTTGTCCGTCGCTCACGTGGTTAGAGAAGAGAAGCCTGGTTCAGTGGGCGGAGCTTCAGCCATGAGTGGGTCTGAAAATAAATAGAACACACAAGAGTAAGTAGGTATTTTAGCAAGTTGAAGACAAAAGTAAAGAATGCATAAAAGTTTCTTTGAAATCAAATGTTTAGTCTGAAAGCTTGCCGGCCCATAACAGTGAGATCAAAACATTCAACGGAAAGCCAGCTTGCCGAATGGTTGCTGTTAAATATATTTATTAATTGAATGTATTTTATAAAACTGATTTACTAAGAAGAGTAGGCCTAATAATAACACAATAAAATAAATGGTATTTTAATCATTTACAAAATAATTACAAGAAACAGCTGTCAACGAACGACCTTAACAATATTGAGTTACGTATTGAAACTCACCAGGGCGAATGTGAAGAGATTTGTCTGAAAACTTCTTGTTCGTAGACCTCAAGGTCGGCCAGTTGTCAGAGTCTGTTCGGGTGGGCAGCGAAGGCGGGTTCAGTGGATGGTGCGTCAACCACTACACAACCAGACATGAAAATAAAGAAACAGAACCAGATGACATTTGTAGCAAGTTAAATCCTGAAAACATTATAGAAGTCATAATGTGATTTTATCATCAGAAATATTCCCTCGAGGAAATGGTTTGGGCTAAATGAAGATTATTTTGAGTTCACATATTCTTATACTCCCCAATTTTAGTTGAAATATGGCAATCACATCACTATTCTGAATTTGTAATGAAAACCATCTGAATAATTTGTAGAGTAATGTTTTTTATTTGAGACAAAGTCCCTTCAAGAGTCTACTTACTCTACGATAAACAAAAGTTGTAGGCCTACTTCAAATGATATTACCGCATCCTGAACCAGGTATTGAACTGATCAATTACATTTAAAGTAGGAATAAACTAAGATGATTTTCAACTTCAATCAAACAAATATAGCAGATATTATTATTATTGTAAATCATTACAATTCAACTCACCATCAACGAAGCAGTTGGTTTGAACGCTGCTGCAGCTGTGGAGGTAAGCTGAGTACGAGAAGACTTCAGTTGTGCGGGCCGCGAGGAAAGCGATTCGTTCTTAGAGGGCGGTTCGATCCTCATCCAGGAGCCGTACGGTCAGCATCTGAAACAATGCAGATTATGTCATACTAAATTAAAACTGAAACACCAGTACCGGGATAGACGTTAAATACATGTAATTCACCAAATAATTAAAGTTTACACGTATGTGATGATCGAATGTTTTGCTTGAATTCCAATTGGTATTTTTGGATGAGCGAAGCGAAGACTTCAATTTCACCGACCCCCCAAAAAATTTAGCTCGGGTGTTTTTTTTTTTTGTTTTTTTTTTCTGTCTGTTTGTTCGCTCTCTACCGGGCAAACGGCATATGCGATCTTGATGAAAATTTGACAGGACCTTCGAAATCTCTGAACTTAGACTTGCTACGTTTTTGGGAAAATTCGAAGAAATATTTCTCATGAATATCGTACTTTTACGATTTTTTTCGATTTTTAGTGCGATATTTTCGTGGCATTTGGGCCGATTCTGACCAAACGGGTGGGGCTACAACGTTCAAATTTCACATGGACATTAAGGTAATGGTGATGTATTGCTTTCTGAAAGAAAAAGTTGAAAAAGTTAGCCAGAATCTATAGCAATAAAGCTTTTAATATAAGTTTTTTGACTTTTTGTGCGATATTTTCGTGCCATTTGGGCCATTCAGACCAAACGGGTGGGGCTGCAACGTTCATCTTCATAGTATACATGGACATAAAGGTTATGGTGATGTAGTACCTTTTGAAAGAAAAAGTTGAAAAAGTTAGCCAGAATCCATAGTAATAAAGCTTTTAATATAAGATTTTTACGGTAAATAATAACAAATTGCAAGAAACAATAGAAACTTGACAACAATCACCTACAATGCGTAGGCAGAAAAACAAAGCACTTGCAAAAGTAAAGATATCCCACGCAAACTTAAAACTTAAAAAAAAGCTCATCCATCAACGCGGCGGGACTTAAGCGTCTTCCTAGTTTATGTACCTTATTGCCTTTTAAAATGTTTTACTTTATTATAATTGTAGTTTTTACCCATGTATTCAGTTACATTCAAACTGATTTTCTGCAGGAGGAGACTAAAATTAAGGGGCTGCAAGCATGAACCGTGTAATTGACAAATCGATCTGAGATACGAGCGGTTGTGGCGGCGGCAACATCGGCCGGTAAAGCTAGAAGCCACGCGTTGACTACCGCAAGTTAATACATATTCGTTCAGTGTGGCGCTATCTGTGTGCAAATTGGTGAACCCGAAGTGTATTATGACTTTAAAGAGAACGGCGGCACCACGGCTGGCCGTGCGGGCATAAACCGGGTAACGCGCGTTAAGACGGTTTATGCGCACGGCGCCTCAATTGTAGCGGGTGGAAATCTGGAAGACTAACCTCAATTTGTAGATTGCAGCAATCGTCGAAACATCGAAGTCTCGAGATGGAAGTCCGATGGTCCAGGGGAGTAAGAGGCTGCAACATCCACAGGGAAGAAGTCCTCTCACTCTCTGCATGTTGTCAGGCGATATTGGAAGAGACACCGGCTGAAAAGAATATTAAATAAAACTAATAATATTAAAGGGCCAACTTTCAGAAATAAAATCGTTTTTAATAGTGGGTTTGGCTAACCTACTGTCAAATCTACCTATTTATTTATTAAACATCTATTCTATTCATGATAAAAACTGATTTACAAAGGAGGACAACTAAGGGCCGGTATTACAATCGACAAATAATAATTGTTAACTGTAACAAATAGTTATCTGTCCGATAAGCTATCTGTCCAATAACTACCTAGTTTGCGTATTACAAAGGAAGTTAATCCTCCCAATAGCTATTTGGAACATTCTGATCGAGTGGATAGTCCACGCGTCGCTAGAACTGCCACCTCGAAAGTGTTTGATACCAAAATAAGCAGTAATTCCAAACATATTCTGTATACAGCTGTGAATTACATTTAAGAAATATTGGCTGAAGGTTTTAAAAGCGTTGAAAGTGTCCTAATTGTCATCGTGAAGCTTTAACACTCGACTCTAGTCAGCGTGCACATCTAACGGGCTGCATAAGTATCGCTCTAGACCTGCCGTTCACTGCAGACGCTGCTAGCCGAGTGTTAGCGCGCTAGTTTTGCACACGAGAGGTCGCCGGTTCGAGTCCCGTCTGGGAAAACTTTTTTACTTTTTTTTACTCATCCCATCTTTATTGTGTTCACTTATTATCCATGACGAATGTCAATTTTTATAACTTTTCCGTGTAATTTACTCGGAAAAAGGCTTTCCCCTCAACATTTTGCTCTCTACGTCTGTAAGCCTACACCCTCAAATTGAAGCTCATATTTACAGATCGTTGATTACATAATATGTTTACCACGGGCGTTGGATCTTATTACTACTAAAATTGTCTAGCACATTCCAAAATATTTGGTTTTGGTGTGATAAGACTATTTGAAATAAGTCCACGAAGCTTACTCTATAATCTATATACGAGGAAAATATGCATAATAAAATCAATTCAACAGTGTATAGGCCTACTGACAAAAAGAACGAATTATTAATTAATTAATCACCGTCTATGGGCCCGGGGTAAAATTGGCCTCGAGCATGGCTCTGCAAATCGTACAAGGCGATTTAAGAGAAAGAGTTTACCTCGCAAACATCAGCAAGTAAGAGGGCAGTCAGTATATTATCCCTTGAAACTAGAGGCGAGCTCTGTCAATCGTCGTTGGGGACACCTCCCCTTCCTTCTCTCCGACGACGATGACGAAGGCGATGACGACCGCGACGTTAGAAACCCCCCTTTCTCCCCTTAACCGTGGCTGGTTCTGACCAGCATGGGGTCCTCCTCCCCATATCCCCTAGGGTAGAGTGGTGCATTATGACCAAACGGTTGACGTGTCCTCAATCCAAATAAACCAAAACCGATTATTAGGCTTAATATAAGATGAACATTGAACAATTGGCCCAATAAAAATGAATTTGAAAAAATAATAATAATTATTAATAAATAATTGTTAATTATTTATTTATTTTTAATTATTGCAATAGAAAATCAATTAAAATAGTTGTTTAAATCAATTTGTTTGTTAATTTTATCTTATTTTTATTTTTAAATCTGTTTTTATGAATTTTTTTACGCCCTTATTCATCGAATAGCGCGCTATCGGCCAGTTGAACCTCCCAATAAGAATCCGACAAATAAGCTGCTCCTATTCTTAAGAATAGTGCTATTTGTCGATTGTAAGACCGAAATAACGCTATTTGCTACAGTTAGCTTATTTGTTACAAATAACTTTCTTATTTGTTGATTGTAATACCGGCCCTAAATAATTAATCTAATTACTTATGCAGACACAACAATGAACAGTTCTTAAGTAAGTATTTGAAATGCTCATATTACAACAACAATGTATTGTTATTGACAACCTACAGCCAAGTATAATATTAGAAAATATAAGTCGGTTCGTTTGACAAGTGCAGGCAAGTAGGATCAAAGAGGAGCAGCCTCTAGGCAACTGAGCAATGAAGATGAGGGGAAAAAATTATAACTCATATTTAAATTTGATTGGAATTAATTAACTAAATAAAAACTACCAGAAAGCAAATTGATAAGCTTCAAATATTTCGTTAGTAAAATACAATTTAAAATTAATGAATTGAATCGAGTAGGTTATTTGGGGAACTTGCCATGAGCTTGGTGCACAGAGCCAGCCAGTAGTAGATTGCTCATTGCTGTACAACGAAGTCATCAGCTGCAGGCGAGGTGGAAGCAGATATCTGACTCTGTGACACTGACTGAGGAATCGCGTAGTGTAGAGTGTGACACAGCTGGCTGGAATAAAAATAAAACTATGTATTAATTAGTTTTACAATACCTTAATGTATATTTCTGATCACATGGTTAATTTCGAGACAACAGAGAGAATGAAATCCGGCCAATTCAAAATGTAAATTATTGTAATAAATCGGTTAGTCTCCTAGTTGGTTTTACATTATACAACCTACCCTACGGATCGAAATTAAAATAAATTATATTGTAGTGGTCCCAACGAAAGAATGCAAGATAGCCCAATGAATGAATGAATGAAGCTTTGTGCTACGCAAAGGGAGAGAACAGGTCATCTGATTCGACTAGGGTTTCACTTTCAATGACACGTCATGACCTTCAAAGATTCATTAATTTTTAAATATATGGCCTACCGTCCCGTACGCGCTGAGAAAGATTATGAAATTCCAAGTATGAGAGTTCCCGAATCAAAATTCAAATACAAATCAAACATATTCGCTTTGAAGCAAGCCCAGCAACTGGTAATGAAATGCCGTCCGTACCGTCATAAACTACAAGGACAATGTGAATGTGCGCCCCATCCATTTGACCTACATTATGAGGTGTGAAATGCAATAGGTAGGTACGCATTCAAAAGTTGACTTACGGCATTAAAATACATAATTAGGCCTACTATTTATTTTCAATAAAGCTTGAAGAGCACTTTTCCATTAGGTTTCTGTTTCTCGCATTTTATTTAGACCGTCACTCGTCACAACCTACGGCAATGGTGCGCCCCATGTGACCTACATTACGAGGTCAAAAATGTTATTATGCAGTACGCGTTCGATTAAGTTGACCCTATCGCATTAAAATACGTAATAACTAATTTTGAATAATATCTAGAAGAGTTGATAACAATTTAAAGCACTGTTCAAGCAGGTTCAACTATAGGTTTCCTGCATTGTGCCATGCCACCCACAGTCACAATCTAAGACAATGTGTGCCCCATTTTACCCACATTATTACGACGGTGTATCATGCAAAAGTTGGGTTGATCGTATTAAAATACTCAATAACAATAGATTTTAAATAATCTAGAAGGGTTGATAATAATTTAAAGCACTTTTTAACTAGGTTTTTCGCATTTAGCACGTGGACATTACGAAGTGAGTCATTCACAAAACAATTGAATTTACCTACATACTACGAGTCAAATAATAATTAAAAAACAAATACAATTGAATTTATGTCTACTAATAATATAAATACAAATAAATCTAATTGGAAAGTAATGCTAAGTACTACAGAATGGAATGCTACGAGGTTGTTATGAGCTTGGTAAATTACCTGGAGCTGCTCTGCTGTGTCTGGCACGTCCGCCTCGTGTGACTACTGCAAGTGAACTGACGCGGCCTCGCGAGACCTCACCTACACAAGGTCGCCCAACGGCCCAAATGACAATGGCCTACGTGACCGACCGCAGGGCTGGTTGCTAGGCGGGTCACGAGGGGAGGGGGTACCGGGAAATATGATTTTACCGAATGCTAATGTCTAAAATTTTAAAAGGACAACACAAATATTTATGCAGGGATTTGATTTAGGGTGACTAGACGTCCAGTTTTTTTGACAGTTCTCGTTTTCCATTCTAGGACGTGTTTTATAGTCAATCCTCAAAATTACATTTATGTCTCCAAAGACTATCACAATTTCTTTAGTAAATATGTACGTAATAGCAAATACCTCACTTTAAAGTTTAAACAGCATTGCTTCTGCTTGTCGCGATTTTGGTGATGTTTACTGGATAAACAGGTTTATTGTTGTCCTACAGAGTCAATATTTATGTTTTGTTTTTTCAATTATAACTGATTTAGGGGCCTAAATAAATAAATAAATAAATAAATAAATTCGTATTTAGAGTCTACCCACTCAGTCATATAGTAACTGATTTTCAGTGGGGGACAGTAAACCAAAGCAACCAAGCCAAGCCAAGCAATCTTATACAAAGGAGGACAACTAAATAAAATAAAGTACATAAATACACTCAAAATGAAATGTAATAAAGCCAGTGGCGGACCTAGCCCTTATTCAATTCAACCCCAAATAATTACAAAACATACTTGGAAGCAGAAGCGTATCTGGGGGAAGGAAGCTCCGGTTTTGTAAAAAAAAACACCAAAAATCTTTAATAGTAACAATAGGAAAAACAAGAACAAGAAACAAGAGTCAATTCATAAAAATCATATTTAAAGTCCTGAAGAAGAAGACAACGTGTTCTTTGAAACGTCGACAGAAAAACTATCTCAATCGTTAAATACCACTACTACAAAACAACCTGATAAAACAGTAAAGGGTCTGTTTGAAAGTTCCAGCCGTCGTCGCAAAATGGAACAGTCTTATAGATTACCAACGATTTTTACTTATGACTGTACAGGGGAGGAAAGAGGGGTTCTCACGTAGTGGTCATAATCATCTTCATTGTTCAAGTCCTCTTCATCATCGGGGAGGGGAATGGTTTCCAGACGACAGCTGCCAGTGCTCGCCTCTAGTTTCGGGGATTAATTCTCCCATACTTACTATAGCTGATGTTTGCAAGGTAGATACCGTCGCTTTTCTCGCCTTTAACAGTCAGGAGGGCAAGGCCAAATTCTACCCCGGGCCCAGACAAGGTTTCACGCCGGGAATAAAATTATTACATATTTTTCGTAAGAATGAGACGCGAAGGAATGTGTCCCGGTGCTTTGTTTATAAACCTCAAAATCCCTGCATGCGCAGTTGAGCATGGGAAACCTTGAATAGAGTCTACCTACTCATTTCTCAACTTCATTAATCGGGAAACACTCCCGTAGGTGTAAGATTTTATGGAAATCAATCCAGAAATTAAAAAATCCATCCATGAAATTGAGAAATAAACCCTTGCTCATACCTGCATTAGGTAATGACATTCTAAATCGTGTTTAGATGGTCAGTTCAAAGGCAGCAGAATCGTTGCAGTGTACTGTTCCATTCTATGTATTCAGATCTACACAATGCACCAACAATCCAGATATTATAAAGTTAACCGTCTCGGTAGCTTAGGGGTAAAGCACCCGAACGGCAATCAGAGGGTTCGATACCCCGCTGGAATGGACGAATCAAAAGTTTTAAAAAAATCTACCTATAGTGGGAATCAAACCCTGGACCTTCTGCATTGGACGCAGAGATGCTAACCACAAGACAAACGTGCCAAAAAAACAAAAACCTTTCACTTACGAGTGCCGGTGAAAACCCGTCGACCAATACATTAAAATATTAATTTAAAAGATTATTTGATCTAGAGCACTTCAAACTTTGGGTCATGGGTCAACCAATGGCGCCCTGTAATCCAAGGGATGCGGGGGGGGGGGGCAGGCTAGGGCTAGACTCACTGGGTTCTCTTCAGTCAATCAGTAGATGCTGTGATGCAGTAGCTATCAAACTATATTCACAATCTACCGTACATATTTCAAATACTTATCCAACCCTACATACACAAGATATACTTGGTTCTGAAAATAGATAAGGAAGGCACACAATGAATTACTCCTCGAAACTGCAAAATAATTTACAAAATTAAGTGCTCTTTATTCATAATTACAATCATCATAGTTATACTTTAACACATTATTGAACAACTTAGCATTTTGAGCTGCTAAGAACTCTATACAGATATTTAAATATATAAGATATGAACAACATTCTTAAATATAATTACAAAAATATTTAGCTGGATCTTGGGATCCTCGTTGGCATGTTCTATGAACACCGTTGTAAGGTAAACCGATCCTCTCGGACTTAATACACGCGCGGCGAGCTGCCACAGATAGGTACGGAGATTGACAAGGGCAAAGTTCAAGTGAGAAGGAGTTCAAGAGTAAAAATGAAACTGCCTAGAATCCCTGTGCAAATACGTAACATTGTTAAGTGTAAATTTGGACAACTACTATTATTGAATAATGAATTTTGAATCAAAAGGGACTTAATAATATTATTCGTAGTTTTAATATTCACAAAGTAGGTCTACTAGAATTTTACACGTACAGAAGTCTTAAGTTTTAGGAAGGCCTACAGCTGTACCCTGAAAGACAATGAATTATATTTTTAAATTTTGCAAACAGCTACGTATTTGTATAAAAGTAAGCAAAAAGTTGGACAATACAGAGTTTCTTAGATTGATAGTTCATAGCAATATTGATAATTATTAATTTGGCATTTAAAGAATGTTCTCAAAGCCAAAACCTTCACCGATGTGTTTTACCTACACATCTTAGATATTGATAATGATAGTCAATACCAGAATGTTTGTACAACTAACTAGTTACTTCTCACAAGTAGCATGCACTGGGATTAACAAGCGTAAATATACATCTATGTACAGTACCTACATACTACGTAATAGTAGGTAAACCCGTATGAAAAGGCGCACAATTATTATGCTCGAACCTTTAGATATGTACAACTAGAACTGACCTTACGTATTCATGTGTTCCGACAGAAAGAAGTACCGTAGTATACTTTGTAGCATAGCTTTCTATGGGTTTAGTTTGTAATTTATAACTTTATCAAACAAATTACCAACGGATGATCTGGTTTACCTTACAAGAATGTTTAGTTTACGAGTTCAGAAAAACAAAAGTTGTTGTTTCACCGAACTCGATTGTTATTCTTAAATACAGAAACATTTTGATTTTATTTCTTGTGGTAAGCATTTAAAAAACAAAATTACATACATCTGACAACAGTACATATAAGCTGCATATACTAGGGATAGGCATACACTGCAAAAATAATAATGAAATGTTAAACACATCTTTAAACAATAAAGATACATCAAAATATTGCAATGAGCCATACTTTGGTCTTCATAAGGTCAATCAAAGTGCACAAAAAGACTTAATATAGCAATCACAGCCAGTTAATACGAAATTGTCTAAGGGAGAGGCAAGATTAACTTTTCATTATTATTTTACCACAAACTTTGAATATTCAAACAGCATTGTAAACGGCTTTGTAGATAAGTATAGGGAACATTCTTCCAATTTGCTTCAAGAAAAATGTATTTACTACATGACATACATACATTACAGAGGTTTAAACCATAAGCTTGCTTCAAGGGCAAATTCTTGTCGTAAAAGTTTGTCCCGGGGCTCAAACTCAGAGAACCTCCGGCTGATTACAATTCAGCAGTCGGAAAATATATAAATATACTCGGAAAAACACAAACTCTAGTTCGAGTTGTGTTGTTTTGTTGTACCCGAGTATTCGGAGTGAACGTGTTCGACCAATCAACATGATCAGTAGATCAAATAAAAGAACAAATCCACATTGGAAATTAATAAGTAGCAAATTAACAAAATGGATTTGACAATATGTACCGGTATATTGAACAAAAATTATAAACCAAAGGATTTTTCCATTGTTTGAAAATTGAAAAACAAAACATCCACTTCCTATGCTCTATGTAATCTAATTTACAAATAAAAAAATGTTCCCCATTTTAAAACCTGTTTGTCAACTAGACAAGACTACCGGCATTGATTATGTACAATCCCACATCATTTCGCTGCTCCACGTAGCTTTGATCCATTTAGTAGAGGTGGTATAAATCATTTAATTGGATACGTTTTTTAAACACCCGTATTAAACGCGTTTAAACTTTTTACGGTATTAATTTCTAAGGCAAAAAAATCAATTCCTATTAAGAAATGCATGTTGAAAGAATATTTTATGCATGTTTTATTTATTAGTGGTTTATTCGACATAAACGTGAATTTAAAAAAAAATGTGATGTTTAAGTTTTGAAGAAAATCCTTTAACGTTTAAGAGCCGTGTGCGAGAAAACCTTTAATTATTCCACCCTTACTATTTAGATGTCACCAACTAACAAAGTTTTTCAATCTCAAGAAGACGCAGCACGAACGATCGGATAGCAGTGTTCATTAGCCAACACTCATACTTCTCTAGCTAGTAACAGATCTGTCACTTCGTACTTCTATACAATACAATTTGTTTACGATAATCTGTATATGTCTACTATACTAGTATTTTATGTAATATCACTTAAGACACTTGTGCAATTACTGCGCAATGAAATGTACACATGTGTTGCATTAAAGAACCACTGAGAGTTAACAGAATTTTATCAGGTCTGTGTTAAGTCTAGAGGCTCCAATCAAAATGTACGTCTATACGATGTAGTTGCAACTGTTGAGTATTGGAATCCAACGATTTGCCGAGAATTTGCAAAGATTTTATTTAAAGAAATCCTTCTTGGGCCAAAAAGATCTTACTTAAATTGAGTTACTTATCAAAAAATTAAGATAATTTTGAAAAGTGCTGCGCGCCTAAACAGAGAACTGTAGCAAGTTTCAATGTTAATATTTTTAACAACATTTCTTTTAATCCACTTTGGACATGCTCCAAAATAGAAATATAATATATATATTATAAATATAATCTAGAGTACAACAATAAAAAAGTACAAGAATATTTCTTGGTTATAAAGGGAAATTACAATTGCAAATATTACACGATCATAATAATTGAATTGAATAACTAGCAAGGCAGCACAGAAGGGTGACAAACTATCACCTGAACAAGTAGTCTGTGTACATTAAATCAAAATGTACATATATGTAGTAAGAAACACACAATGCAATAAATTACAATATTAATTACCTAATATTATAAATAATAAATATGTATGAGTCGGGAGGGGTTAGAAATAGAATGTTGTACATATTAATAAATGTTTGTAATGTGTAATGTACACGTCGTTACGGTGAATGTACATTCCGTTATGGTATGCAGCTGAATTTATAACTTTGCAATATAATCTGGTGAATCTTTCTTTGGATCTAGTCTAAATCTAACAACTCTCATTTAAGCACTGACTATAAACGGTGCTTCAAAACAAAGCAGAAACTAAACGCTTTGTTTCATACGAAGCACCGGATATAAGCGAATAGTTCCTATAAAGAAACCAAGTTTCCATAACATAGTTATTACTGGTAAGAGAGTTCAAGATTCTTAAACTAATAGATAAATAAATTACATTATTTAGTAACAGTACCGGTAAAGAACTGGCCACGTTTCTCCCAAACATCTCTACCAGACAGTCAACGTTGCGCTTAACGTTGTTGCAAGTTCTGAAGGCATTGCAAAACTACGTACGTACATAGTCTTTTAAACCCACATTACCGTACATTCTGGATAAAGTATTAAGTGCACTTTATATGTAAACAAAAGTAGAATGGGAAAGTAAACCAAATGAGCACAAACGGTATCCACCTCGTAACAAACATAATTTTTTTAAAAGATAATCCAAATATTAGTGCAAGATCTACAATCAATTTTAAAACGATAGAAGATCTCCGACTATGTATAATTATTTTCTTCTACTATTGTATGCACACTGCATCAGCATTGGTACGAATAATTGGAAAAGAATGAACTAGTAATTTTGTGACTTAAATTTTGCTTATTTGTTCTTTACAAGTCATGCCTCAAAATTGTTATTACTTGCCGGCCCAGAAAATGTTATAAATATTTAAAAATATGACTATAACTGGACAGGACAAAAGCACCGACCGAAATTACGATAGTCGCACAGCAACAGAAATCTGAAGTAAGAAATATGAAGTAGTACGTAGCTATTTACGTAAATAAAACTACGCCAGTTCGTTTACAAACTTGTTACAATCAATTACATCGTAATGGGGTTCTGGATTGGCAATTAATGATGCTTCTTCTTCTTAAAAGCCGCACCAAGACACGACGTGACGAGCCTTACTAGACAACAAGGCACTCGCTAGCACTTTAGGTCGACTTGCCGTTAACTAGGACCGGCGCTTCCTCACACATTTCACCTCCGGGACATTCAATGTACAGTTCCCCACATAGAGAATTTAAATCCACAATCTGTTTCAAGCTGTGAATAAACTGAAGGCAAATAAATTCAGATTACCAAGGCTGAAAGTTGTTAAAATACTTGTAGTTAATTTGGAAATGGGACTTTCCGTCAGTTAACCGAGAAGCAGCATAGATGCCAGACACTTCGCAATGTTGCTATGGAAGCAGAAAATACAAAGCATCTCAATGAAAATATTATATTGAGTGATTTATCACATAATGTTTTAAAAACTTCAACCAAGGTTGTTCATTTATTTAGGTATTTAGAAAGAGAACAATGAAAGCTACTCGAGCTTCTTCACATGTAACTAGTTTTCAGTGGGGTACCTCGATATAGCAGCAGATTTGTATATTGGACACTTCCCGGCCGGCGGATCAGTATTTGAAAGAATGCTGGATGTGTAGGTCTCATATTCCTCGACAAGATGACAATGGGTAATCTTTGGTTGACACAAAATACAAGAACTTGTTTAGGTTGCCAGTTGCAGGTTGCCAGTTGAGAAAACAGACCTATGAAGAATAATCTCTATGTGTTGAGGAAATGTGTGAAGAAGCCCCGAGTTACTCGTCGGCTGTACACTTTAGCACTTGTCAGGTATCATACATTCACCCTGGTAGAACCAAGATCTCCCACAATCATGATTTCACAGGACTTTATCAATGTTCCTGATATTTTCACAGGAGTTCATTGATATTTCCGATAATTACACAGCATTAGGCGATCTTAATGATTTTACATGATAGAACCATCTTTCCGATGTTTTCACAGCATTAGGATCTTCCCGATGATTTCATGGGATCTGACCATCTTCATGACATTTTCACTGAATTTAACCGCTAAACACTGCAAAACAGAGAATTTCAACGGTCAAAAACAAAGTTTTCCAAAGAACGTTACACACCCGACCGTCATCATAACTTCATCTCCCACGTTACGATGTGTGCGTCGTTTGTGTTGGGCTCGTTGGCGGGGTTCTTCGTCTTGCCGTCAGCGCTCGAGCTCTGCCTCCAGTTGACGTAGCCGCGGCCGCCCATCAGCGTGATGACGGTCTTCCTCGCTGCGTCAGCGGGGGGGTTCTTGGCGGCTCGCTTGCTGGTGCCCGCCGGAGTCTTTGTCGGCGCCGGACTAAGGAATACGGTTCCCCTAGAATCAAAGATATTACAAACTTAATAGAATAACACATTGTTTTCATTAAAATAATTAAAACTTCACTTTTATAATGTTCAACATTTCTCAAACATATTATTTGTAAGTATGTTCATAGTTTTCTGCACATCTAGCATGATGGCTGACCAAATCAGTCAAGTATAAAGTTGGCATACATGCTGCCGCTTATTCTCAAGGAGTGCAAGCTAAAATGGTGCGGTGTATAGGTATGTAAGGGTACTTATAAGCACTTTCTTAATTTAATGGTGTAGGGAAAGTCTGGCATGCTATGTAGAATATCCCTCTCTTGGTCAACTTTAAGGTGATACCTAAATCAAGGATTGATGTGGGACAAATTGTTTAATTACCTCAACATTTAAAAGCATGTATTAATTTTATTTAGGCTACATTTTTTTTATGTAAGGCCTACAAAAAAATGTAACTGGAGAAGTCATGTGGGGTGGGGTATTAGAATTGCACTTTAAAACCATCTAAAAGATGTTTTATTTTTAATTTTGTCTCAATTTTTTAAAAGGAAATTCTATGATTAACACCGTGAACCTTGTTAAAACATATAACCGTAACAAAAGGTACGCACTCTTTGTCTACATCTGCGGCGGGCAGCGTGCTGGCGGAGCTGTTGTTCCGGGAGACGGTGCGACTGTTCCCACGGGAAGAAGGTTCCTCCGAGCTGGACGTGTAGATCGACGAGGTCCGGGAGTCGACTGACCAGTTTGAGAGGTCGAGCGACCGCGGCCGACCGACCTTCATCTTGAGCCGGCGATCCAGAGTGCTGACCTGGGCACGGGAGGAGCGGAGTTAGAGACGGACAAAGTGTGTCAATACTTCAGAGATGATTAAAATCAATATGTTTGGTTCACACGGGTAACACTAAACAACATATTAAATTTTTTTTTAAAAATAGTACAGACTAGAACAAAAACAAAATAATACAATTTTGATAAAATTTAAACACTTTTTTGCTACACATGCTCTGTTTTCCATTCATTATTACCTAATCAATGATAATTCTAAAAATGATACAATATTTGTAAAGGTATCATTAGCAAGAGTAAAAAATTACTAGAAAAAGGATTCAATAAAATTGTAATTAAAAAAATCTGAAATCTGTTTTAGACCATCATCTCCTTATCTTATCAAAATTGATTTTAAATCAAATACTTGACGTAACAATATACACTTTCTATATTTATTTTTAATGTCTAAAAGTAACTACAATCCACATCACAAACTAGCAGCAACAACTAAACCTCTATCTAGCTATCTCACCTTATTGGGTATCGCAGCGAGCTCAGGATCGGACCGTCTCAGAGACTCATATCCCGGGTCGGCCGCATCTTCCCCTTCGTAGTCCTTGACGTACATCAGCTCTCCGTACAGACCGTACACGTCGCACTCCCCAGAACCTAAAGAAACATGGTTGTATTTAATATTAAAATAAATAAATAAATTAATAAATTTGTATTTGGAGTCTACCCACTCAGTCATGTAGCTGATTTTCAGTGGGCGACAGTAAATCAAAGCGACCAAGCCAACCCTGTAGACCCCGACACAATCGACGAGTGAGCGATAACCCACTAAAGATCGATATTCTTAAATAAGAAATATAGCAATCAGTGGTATGGACAGTGCGAACACCCGCAGATCAACGCCAGAATCAACAAGGCCGATTCAGAACAACTTTGAATTTATTATGTGCCTCGCTAGGATGGCCCCAAAGTCACCGTTCACTTCTGCCTATAGCAGGAATCGAACCCTGGACCTTCTGCATTGGAAGCAGAGACGCTAACCACAACACCAACGAGCCACACACAAAAGTGAGGGAACTCACTCAGCTAGAAGAAGTGATTTTCAGTGGGGGACGTTTATTAAGTTGGTTCTAAACTAAACAACCCAGGCGATGTCAATGCCGTAGATCAGCGAATAATGGCCGACGAGCAATAAGAATTTGAAATAGGAGCGCTGTTGTGTCTACGATTCACCCACTACCAGCATTGACAAGTGCCTATCAAAGATGTGATACAATTATTGTGACAGTGATTGAGATACAGCGTTAATTAGTTATACTAGGTATACATGTTTATGTTCTCACCGCTTGGATTATTGAAGGAATTGACTCCTGGAAATTGTAATCAACTAGTAGTTACAAAAGGAGTCGATTAGGAATCAAGTGGGCTACCAGGCACTAGGGGTAGTTGGGGGTAGATGGGTAGACATTTTTCTTTTGACGTGATAGAAAGTTTACTTGGATATAACGCAATAAATCCCAGGTTCAATGAGTTTACCTTGCGATGAGGTAGTTGAAGCCGAGAGCAGCCCGCCTCCCATGCCTCTAGGTAACGTCTTGGACGCCCTCCGCGCCATGGCTTCCGACTCCTTGGATCGCTTCCTGCGCAGAACCACCGGACTGGCGAGAAGTTTCTCCTTGAGCTTGGCGGCCATCCCCTCCTTGGATTCACCTTCCGAGTCTTTGGTCTCGTCAGCACACAGCGGCTTGTCGTCCCCGCACTTCCGGGCCTGGGGGAGAGGGAAGTCATTCATGAATACATTGTGGATTGTTTTTGTCATATCAATTATTATTTCAAATTTGAAAGAAAGAAAAAGATGGAGAGAACTAGTGGAAATGCCGGTCTTAACAGACAGCGAAGAAAAAGAAGAAGATGAGGTGCTGAGCCTGGCTAGCAAGCACTGAGAAACTGTAACCCGAGAAAATGGTGACTTGCCACCCCCCGACCCGACGCATGTTGGAATAAAGGTCTGATATTATACTTTTTGTTTTTATTAATTTGTGTGATCTAAGTTTTATTCATTGTCTTCCTTTGAAAACCAGTTTTATAACTGAACAGGACAGGCGTAAAATGAATAAATACAAAGTACCAAAATTGAGACGGAATGAAGTGACAACACAAAAAAACTGTCAACCCTTCTCCCATCTAAACTAAACAAGCCAGTACGCCTTTTCTACACTCTTGTTAACAATCCTTAAAAAGTAACTTGCATTGTAATTAGGGCTGGGTAAACATCGATATTTCGATACGATATCGATAAGTAGAAATATTTTCGATATCGATATTTGATTTCATATATGGCAAAACTTTAAGAAGGTTTTTGTGTCAAGTGCAGAAGAGTTGTGTGGAAGAGTCAGTGGAAGGAGGAAAGAGAAAGAAACGCGATGGTGGAACGAGAGGGTACAAAATGCAGTTCGGGAGAAGAAACTAGCTTGGAAAAAGAATGAAAAGTGCAAATCTAAAGAAAATGAGTACGAGTACCGTAAGCGAAAAACCGATGTGAAACAAATTGTGAAGGAGGAGAAAGACAAAGCAATGGAAGAATTTGCAGGTAAATTAGAAGATGACTTCCAGGGAAATAAGAAAATTATGTACGGACTAGTAAAGACAAAAAGACAAGAAAGGGAAGAACAAAAGCTCATGGTAAATGAAAATGGCCAAGTTACAAACAACCCACAGGAAATACAAGAAATGTGGAGGAAATATTTCAAAGATCTGCTAAATGTACAGGTTAGTGAAAATTTAAATGCAGAGAAAGAGGAAGAGGCAAGTGGAGAAGATGAAGAAGACGAGGTAACAGAACAAGAGGTGGCACGGGCGTTAGGAGCCATGAAGAATGGTAGAGCTCCGGGAGTGGATGACATTTCTGTGGAAATGATCAAAGCATCAGGTGTGGAAGGAAGAAGATGGTTATTTCGAGTAATAAGTGCTGCGTGGAAACAAAAGAAGGTACCGGAAGATTGGAAAAGAGGTATAATTGTGCCGCTGTTTAAGAAAGGTGACCGTAAGAAGTGTGAAAATTATAGAGGGGTGACATTAATGTGTCAGTGTGCAAAAATTTATGAGAAAGTTATAGAACTAAGACTGAAGGAGGTATATGACACAGATCTAAGAGAAGAACAATATGGGTTCAGAAGTGGACGGTCTACTATTGATCCCATATTTGCTATAAGACAGACAATGGAGGGGCGATGGCAAAATGGGAAGGAAATGCACATTGTGTTTTTGGATCTGGAGAAGGCATATGATCGCCTGCCTAGAGAGAAAGTATGGGAGTGTCTAGAGATAAAAGGAGTGGGAAGAGGTTTAATAGACAGGATACAAAGTACATATCAAAGGAGTGAAAGTTGTGTACAGACAGATATGGGTAGGTCAGAATGGTTCCAAGTAAATGAGGGCTTGCGACAAGGTAGTGTGTTATCTCCAACACTCTTTACTGTTGTAATGAATGAAATTATAAGAAGAGTGGAACCAAATACAGATGGAAGGGACACAAGAACATTAGTGTCTGCAGACGATGTGTTGATTTGGGGTGAGAGTGCCAGAGAAGTGCAGGAGAAGGTGGACAGATGGAACGAAGTTACTACAGAGTTTGGTCTAAAAATCAATCAGAAAAAGAGTGAATGTTTGCGTATGCAAAAGAAGACAAAGGGCAGGCCTAGAGACATGGAAAATATTGTACTACGTGGAGAAGTCTTAGAAGAAAAAGAAGAATTTAAATATTTGGGAAGTATATTGACAAAAGATGCAAAAGTGTGTAGGGAAGTGTCATCTAGAGTGCAAAAAGCAGAAGGGTTTTACCAATTGGTGAGAAAGTTACTATGGAATGAGTTGTTCCCACAAAAATGTAAAATTTTGCTGTATAAGGCATATTTTGTACCTATACTAACATATGGGGCAGTAACATGGGCAGTGGGAACAAAAGAAGAGAGTCAGCTGGAAGCAGCAGAAATGAAGTTTTTAAGAAGTATTAAGGGAGTTACAAAGATGGACAAGATAAGAAGTAATGAAATAAGGAAAGAACTGGGATTGGAGAGATTGAAGTTTAAGCTAGGAAGAGAACGTCTAAGATGGTTTGGACATATGAAAAGGATGGGCAGAGAGAGGATTCCAAGACGAGAATTTGAAGCGGCAGAGGAGGGGAAAAGAAGAGTAGGAAGGCCAAGAGAAAAATGGGAAAGATTAATTCAAGAAGACGTTGGAAAAAGGAATGAAGTGTGGGAGCATGTGGCAAGAGTAAAGCTGTGGGAGGACAGAAGAGAGTGGAGTAAATTGGTGGAGAGGAAGGAGTTAGATGATGTGGAAGAAACACTGAGTCTGGCAAGCTTAGTATCTACAGTTTCATGCCCTTGATAATGGTGGAAAACCACCACTCAACCCGACATAGTTGGAACTGAGTTATGATGATTATTATTATTGAAATCTAAAAATTTACAAAAAGAAAGCAAAATTTCGTAATTTTGGTGGAGGTGCCGGGTAGGTAGTCTAAATTAAAATAACCTGGCTGGTGCATATGGTGGAGGTGCCGGGTCATAAAACGCAATTGTGAGAACGTAAAAATCGTTAAATTGGTTTATGGTGACACCTTATCAACCCTATTTGGCCACAAATTAGAAAAATAGACCCACTATTTTAATAATTTTTTGATTTTTGTAAAGTTTTTTTTTTTTTTACAAACATTTACATTTTGATACTATATTGATATCATATCGAAATTTTTCATGTGATATCGATAATTCAATGATATGTTATAGCCCAGCCCTAATTGCAATGTGTAATCACCTGCGCGGTTGCCTCCGTCTTCAGCCTTTCCGTGTAGCTGCGCGGCTGCAGCGCGAGTAGGAACGTGATCGCCCCGAAGTGCGCGTGGTACGAGATGTTGACGCGCCCGCTGATGATCGGAACGCCCTCTAGCCGAGGCAGGGGGATGGTCAGACTCACGCCCACGTTGGTGCCCACCCAGAGTAGACCCTTGCACGCCATCAGTGCTGTCACGGTCACCACTGCGGGGTTGTTGATGCACTGAACGAACAAGCAAAACAAATGTATTTCATTTGGATAACGCGACATTAAAATATTGTTAAAAACACAATTTCATCTCATAGCTTGATGGTTACCTGGCAAAATATGCAATACATAACTTTAAACATGTTTACTCTCTAAACCAAACTAAAATTTGTTTATTTTCAGAGAAAGGTTTGGAATATTCTGCACACATAGGCTACATTATTTTGGGAAATAACAACAATCTGAAAAAAAATAAAAATAAGGTACTGTATTTATGCGAGTATAGGCCTCGGGTATATTTGAAATTGTCAAGTTCAAAAAGTGAGGTGCGGCCATTAAGTGAAGCCATTTATCAATAGTATTTATCCAAATTTTTAAAATCTGAGTGGTCAAAATAAGGGTGCGGCCTTTACTCGAGGGCGGCCTATAAGCGAGTAAATACAGTAGTCAAAAAGTAAAATGATCTCAGAGACTCTGACTAACTCAATTAAAACACACATTTAGTTTATAATGTCGTTATGAGTTGCCCGTTGTCTACTGCGCATGTATCACTGAACATTTGATAGTCTGGTAATGGCACATTCTCGTTCTAGCCTAGCGTAAAGCTTTGATCACAGTACGACGCAGACATTGATGATGGGCACAATAAAAACTCAATGATATTAGCACAGATATAACTTTCATCTACAATGCATTTGCCAACATGTAGATTTAGCCGGTGATGTTTTATACACAATTCTGTACGGCTGCACAACAGAACACGGTTTTACAATCTACCCGTGCAGTAAGTGGCGCTGCTAGCGTCTACGTATCTCTCTGTGTGCGGTAAGTGAGCGCCTACGTACCTCTCTGTTGTCGCACGCCGCGCGCAGTACGTTGCTCGCGATGTTGATATCCTGGAGGTGCTTGAACGTCTCCGTGTGGTACAGACATATAGTGCTGCTGTTGTGAAGCGAGATCCACAGGCCGATACCGGAGTGAGCCATGAGGTTGACGTTGCCCACGTGCTCGTGCTGGACGCTGAAGCTCTTCTGGAGTTCGCCCGTCGAGCCGTTCAGCACCCACACCTTCTTGCCTGCAACCAGAAGACAACAAGTCAGACAACCCGCTCGTATCTGCCTCGATGCTACTAGCGCTCCACGCGTGCAAGTGAGGCTGTGTAACAACATGTTACATTACTAACTAGTAGCAACAGTATTAATACCAACATTGACAATGAAAATAAACTCAATAAAAACCATTTGATAATGTAATTAATCTAGGAATGTGAATAAACATGTTTCAGTGGGGGGGAGGTACAGAAGGACGACAGATTACCTTAAAAACATTACTACGTAGGGTAGGCTGTTGGCCAGATGACCTTTTCCCCACTGAAACATGTTGATTTATGTTCCTAGTTTAAATGTCCAAGCAATTTAGGCCTCACCTATACTATTTGATTAAACGATAAGAAGTCATTCAAATATAACAAAATGCAAAGCTAGTTTAGATTGGAGCTGTCAACCCTTCTCCAATCTAAACTAAACTAGCCAGTTGGCCTTTTCCACACTAGTTGAAAATGAAAAGCTAGTCAAACAAAAGCTCCAAATATTCCATTTATAGATGTATTATAAAAGTTAATTTAGAAAGTAGCCTTTTTTTGTAGACAGTTTTAGAGGGTGTTTGATAAATTTTTCAACAACACTTCTCAAAATATATTCTACTTGATGTTGAGCTCACCACACGCAGCGTATAGTCCGTGGTTGATGGGCAGCAGACACGAGACGGGGTCCGACCCCAGGACCAGGGGCTGGGGGTCGGAGAGATCCCACGCTGCCGAGCCCGAGCCTCGGTCGAACCTCAGGAGGCAGCCGCTGGCGAGCGCGACAAACACCGTGTCGCAGTGGTGCCGGATCTGAGTTATCACAGACGGGACGGTGGAGTTGTGTAGTTCCTCCTGCTTCTCCGGCTCCGATGCCTTGTACAGCAGCAGCCTGGGGAGAACAGTCAGAGTGTAAGGCAGAGAACTCCCTCATCCCGGTATCAAGCTACCACTTACTACAACTTAAAACTTACTAATATAATACTTTTTGGTTTAAAATAATTTCAATTGGCTAAAAGAAA
Source organism: Sweltsa coloradensis (assembly GCA_024449915.1). NCBI lineage: Eukaryota > Metazoa > Arthropoda > Insecta > Plecoptera > Chloroperlidae > Sweltsa > Sweltsa coloradensis. The sequence continues at coordinate 326,447 of JAMZAV010000531.1, forward strand.
GTTGACATAAAGAGTCAAATGGTCATTCTACGTAGGTATTCTTATTCATAATGTTAAGCAGCCGCAAATCAATATTCAGCGTCTGACTTTGCTTAGTGGACTGCTCCAAAATCAATCTGTTTTTTTGCGCTGGGCTTTAGGAAATACTTGTAACTTGTAAGCGAAGTAGTCGGAGATTTTTTGCATCGACTCCGCTGGCAAACAATTATTTAACCGCTGAATATTGGCAAGTGTTTAATATGTAGGGACTTCTTAGCTAAGATGTGGAACAACGAGGAGACTGGAATGTGGTGAAGGGAAGAGTGGTAACAGGAGAGAAGATGGGGAGAGAGACCCATCTTCAATGCCGACCCAACGCAGAGTTGGACGTGGCACCAGATTACGATGATGAATTAAAATTGCATACTTATACATAACCTGGTCAAAATATACTATTTTCGACAAGACATTTGCCCTACGATAATCGAACCCCACATTTCACACCAAATCACATGCCTATTAAATTCTAAACATAACCACGGAGAATATCTCGTACCTCCTGCTGTCCGTTCCCATCCAGACGGTGTCCTGCATCCCGCTGCCGCCCTTGACAAACTCCATGGCGGTGACGTTAGCCTCCTGCAGGGTGAACGACGACACCTCCTTCAGCTGACCATTGGAGTGCGCCGACTGCGCGAGGATAGAGATGTGGCTGTTTGCGCCGTCCGTCGTGCACAGCCAGAGGTAGGACGAGCCGGCTCGGTGGCGCTGCCGGGTGGTGGCCGTAGGAACTACTGGGGCGGGGTAGAAGCAGCCGCAGCGGACCTGACGCAGGAGAGGGGAGACTAGATTATTAATTGTATTTAACAGACAACATTCACATGAACATGAGTGGCACTTTTCTAAACCTAATATAAAATAAGTTCCTTACTGAAGGTTATGTAGAAAGAATGCCAATCGGCTGGTGTATATTGGTGTGAGATAGGATCCAACAGCTTACCTTCGAAAAGTGATTGTGGCTGTTGAATTTCTTGAAGAATAGTTACATAAAAAACACAGTTTTGTTTGTTTTTGTGTTTGTTGTGTTTTGTATATATATTTATGTTACCGGGTACTATTCTTCAAGAAATTCAGTAGCCACACCATCACTTTTCGAAGGTAAACTGTTGAATCCTATCTCACACCAATATAAGTTCCTTACTGAAATTGGAAACATGAATAAACATGTTTCAGTGGGGGGAAAGGTACAGAAGGACGACAGTTTACAAAAGTTAGGTATGTCGCACAGACACGAAGAGATGTCGAGTGATGGGATAGGATCCAACAGCTTACCTCAGTGGTGTGATGATGGGAGCTGACTAAGTGTTTGCTTCATTACATACATTCTATGGTGTCTTTAGGAAGCAGTTTGTGCAGATTTAGATTTAGCTGGAACGTACCTAATGCTATTGTTCAGGAAATAATAAATGCTATAAAATGTGAATTTTCAAATCATTGTTTTGTTTGTAGTGATGACATCAGGTCCAAAAAGTTCAAACCGGTTCCTACAATCGGTTTTGAATGTCAATTTTTGTTCAATGTATCAGCCTTACGTGTGTGTTTTTTGGAAGCGACTGTACAGACGGGAGTGAGCTGGCTTCGGCGCCCGCGCTTTGATACGTACGACTGCCGACAGTCAAGCGTCATGTAGCAGCCTCGCGCATCAAGGCCGGTCGAATGCTTGATAATCAGCTGGCGAGGAAGGATAGATAGCCGGCTACGTCATCAAGGACTCCGTGGAAATAGACCACTCAAAATATGGTTCGTAAAATTATTATTTGTGCGGGGATATGTGCCCGTGAAGTTCACCGTTGTACAATAGAATTTTTAACAATGGAACCGGTTTGGTTTGAAAAGTCGTAACCGGTTTCCAGGTACCCGATGTCATCACAAATTATTTGCAAAACATTAATGCTACAAATCATTCCCTGCAAATATCTCCGAGCTAGCTCACCTCAGTTTGATGCTGAGACCTGACGACGGGCTGCGCTCGGACAAAGAGCGGCATCTTGGTCGACGGCCGTCTCTCTTGCTCGGGGATCTCCCACGCCGGCGAGTTGGCAACATCGAGCGCGAGCTGGGCCAGCCTCAGCTCCGTCACCCACTCCTTGCGCACGTTCGGGTTGGCAACCTGGGGCAAGAGGCAAGACGATCAGTCCGGTCGCAATCACAGACGAGTGTTATCTTTAGGAAGGGAAGGATTACTAAAATGTTGAAACAAAGTTATATTTAACACCTACAAATGACAAACATATTTTTCATGTAAGACGAGGCCTAGGCCAATGTGAATAGTTTTTTTTAAAACTTTAAACGAAAGAAATGCCATACATATTAAATATTAATTGGATGAGCGTAGCGAGCGAAGCGAAGATTCCATTTCACTACACTGGAGAAAAAAATCCGGAATGTTTTTTTTTCTTTTTTTGTATTTTTGTGTGTTTGTTAACACGATTCCGGCTAAACCGATACTCCGATTGCGATGAAATTTTATGGAGGCCTTCGAAATCTCTGAACTTAGAACTGCCACGTTTTTGAGCGCAATCGGGAAATTTTTTCTCATAAAAAACGCAATTTTACGATTTTTTTCGATTTTTAAAAAATTTCTTCGACTTATAACACCTCATGCTTTATCCGATTGTAATGATTTTTTCACATAACCTTAATTTTATGAATTAAGATATTCGTGTGAAATTTGAGCATAATCGAAAAATTATTTCTCATGAAAATCGTAATTTTACGGGTTTTTTCTTTTTTAAAACAATTCTTTGACTTATAACACCTACATGCTTTATCCTATTGTAATGATTTTTTTACAGAACCTTCATTTCATGAATTAATATATTCGTGTTAAATTTGAGCGCAATCGAATAATTATTTCTTATGAAAATTGCAATTTTACGATTTTTTTCTTTTTTAAAAATTACGATTAATTAAAAAATTAAGTTAATTTTTTATTTAATTTAGTTTAATTAAAAAAATTAAGTTAATTTTTTATTTAATTTAATTTAATTAAAAAAAATCTTCGACTAAGTAATGAATTTTTCACAGAACAACAGAAAATTCGCAGAACACATGGCAGCTCAATGCACCAATTACGCTCATCCAACAACGCGGCGGGACTTAAGCGTTTTCCTAGTTATTTTCATGTAGGCCTATGTTCACAAACAAACAAAATTAAAATCAATCTTGTGAAATCAATTTTAGTTTTACAGTAGAATGCAAAATGTAACAAGTTTTTAAATTAAAACAAATTCATAAAATACCCATGAAAAACAACTTTGTAAGATTGATTTATAATTAGAGATGGTGTTTTATAGCATTAGGCTAACTATAAAAGCGACAAAAATAAGAATGTAATTTTTCATATTTTTTTTCACTTTTCTCGACCTTTCACTTAAAATGGGTGAGTTTAAAGGTATGTTTATTTTCGCGAATTTTTGCGATAAACGTCTTTAAATGCGATAAACTTGCTTATTGCGATATACGCGCGAAATTGGGTAATTTTGAAAAAAAAAATACAAAATGTCGTAAATAAATGGCTTTTTTGGTAATTTTTCGTAAAATTCGTATTTTTTTACTTTTTCGCCGTGGTCTGTCGAGCTGCAGTCTTAATGAAGAAGTCCCCAAAATCACCGCTAGAGAGGTCTACGCTCACAACTTGCGCCTACTAGAATTTCGATTCACTTTAGCTACCGTAATCTAAAAAATATATATATTTTTTCCATTATTCAACGGACGATGACCAAAAAAAATTAATGCTATATAAACGCTATTTTTGAAATAATTAATGCTATTTTTTCATTTTTTTAATGCTATAAAACACCATCTCTATTTATAATACAAATCGAAGGCAATAAACGAATATTGAAATGAAATTCTCCTGGGTAAAACAGGACTATTTTGTTTTCCGCACTAAAACAATCGCGCAAGCTCACCTGGAAGGTATATCGCGCATCGTCCTTGCCCTTGGTTCCCTTGACCGCCACTTGGAGGCAGCACGAGTCCACCCAGGCCATCTCCTCGTCCTTCTGTTGGATCGAGGCCTGGATCGAGGCTAGTATCGCCCGAGTGTTGTTTGTACTCAGCTCCTGGTGGCAAACAAACAAGTCAAGACGATATCGCTAGAGATGATCAGACGATACGGAGCTCAGCATCTCAGGGCCTTCTATTACATAGGTTATGCTGTGGAGTTCGTATTACTTTATTACACAATAATTAGGTCTTAATACAAACCATATCATTATCATCTAAGATAAAACATGAAAAAAATGCATTAAACTTAGGCCTAATACAAATTTAATTTTGCATTGGAACTTTCATTTTGCAGCTTAAAATAAATTTGAAATAAACCACGGTTACCTGTATCATGTATGCAGTTTATGGCATATTTTTACAAATTAAAATAAACAAATATTTAATAATACAAATTTGTATTGTACAAAACTTTATAATTTAGACAATCAAACTAAAAAATAAATACAAATTCAGTCAAAAATCTCAATAATAGGATTTTTAACCTCTTCGACATTTTGAATTCTCATTGAATTCCACGTTTTACTTTTAAATGTCATTAAATGCGAAACTATCAGCTTTAAGTAGGTCGTTGGAGAACTAGATTGCGTAACTCACGCTGTAGGTGCCGTTGAGCGTCCCCGCGAGGTCCTGTATCCTGCTGACGACCTCGTAGTCGTGCATCAGCTGGTTCATCTCGACTCCGAGGTTGTCTCCGCTGGACTTGACCTCGACCGTGCTCGACCGATCGCTAGACTTGAGGCTGCCTCCGCGCGTCAGGCCGCCGGTCAGCAGCCGACTCAGGGTGGGGGAGCCGCTGGTGTCGACAACCTGCAAGACAAGACCGACAAGTTAGCGAGTGATGGCTTACAACTTCTCAACCGTGATACGCACACAAGAACAACATATTTTCTATGTGAAACAAAATACTAAAGAAATTATCATCATAAATATTTACAAACAATTTCCAGTCATATTGACTTTAGAAATTTCTTAAGTAATTTTTAGTATTTTATTTGATTCATCGTTTGCGTTTGAAATGGCAACAACATATAACTACCTACATACTTGAGATATCAATTAGTTTGAAATGGCAACAACATATAACTACCTACATACTTGAGATATCAATTATCACAGGAGAAAATCAGTTAAGATATAGGCCTAACAATATCGAAAAATAATTATTTTAAATTAAAAGCAAAAAATATTCGCCATTTTTTAATTTCAAGTAGAGGGCTGTAAGACATTTATGAAATGGTGTTGTGAAATTTTAATAGGCCTACATATTTTGTGTGTAAAATGGATTTGTTGGCATCTATAAATTTTTTAACCGATCTTGCGTTTTTTTAACCAAATATCAATATCGAACAATTCGGAGACATCGTTCTAGACTAGATAGCGGTGTTACTGGGAGCCCCCGGACAAGGGGCGCGGCAGTGTACGAGTGTACGTGCGTATACTCTACGGAACGTGGAGGGACAACAACAACACTCACCTCGACATCCATGACAGGCACCGTCCACTTGAGGCTGAGTCTCTCGCTGCTGCCGAAGTCCTCTGAAGGTCGCGGGGTCACGGCCACGCACACCACAAGGTCGTTCAACAGCAACAGTCTGAAACAACAGGGGTTGTCCACTATTCTTAGGACCCCATGATAATACACTGAAGCTAAGAGAAACTAATCTACACCAATCACAGAGAAATACCTTTGGTTTGTAACATCAAAACTGTAATTTCTTGTTGGGCCTACTCTTTAATAGTAGTTGCAAAATGCAATACAATTATTCTATAAAATAATATCATTCAGCTCTTTGCAAAGCTGATTTTATCAACATACGTTACGTACTAACATTTACTACTTTATTTTACGTTCCTTGTAGGATATACAAATAAACTGATTTTAGTGGCTCTGTATTTCAATTAAAATGCGTAGCTAGGTTTTTTTAATGCATTATTTGTAGAGAGGAGATCCCTGAGGAGCAGTAGGCAAGACGAGAAGGGATAGAATTAGAAACACGGACATCAGAGAAATGCTGGCTGTAAAGAAGTTAAGTGACAGGATAGGAAGGAAACAGTTGAGATGATTTGAACGTATCAAACAAATGGTGGAGGTTAGGATAACCAAGAGAATGTTTGACAGAAGGAAGAAGAAGGAAGGAGAAGATGGGGGAGGCCAAGGAAGAGATGGAAGGACATCATAATAGGAGACAGAGAGGCAAGAGGAGAGAGCTGGGAATATGTGGAAGAGATACGATTGTGGGAGGATAGAAAGAAGTGGAAACATTTGGTTGCCCAAGCTGACCCTGCCAGAAGCGGAGAACGGCGATAGGTAATGATGATCATTTTATAAAAACACTCAGTTTTCAAACAGTTAAAAAAACTCACAACTAACAAACAAATTACTGGACATTGGGATGAGGTTAGAACAAGGATGGGAGAGCACCCACCTCCTGCGCTTGTACTTGGTGATGAGCCCCCTCTCGTTGAACTCCAGCTGCGTGACGTCGTCCTCGCGCAGCAGACACCTGTTGGAGTCGGAGAGCGGCCGCGCGGCGAACTTGGAGCTGAGGTGTCGCAGAGTCTCCCGGAACGCCTGGAACTGCTCCGCCTCTCGTTTCCGCTCGTTCAGCAGCTCCGCCAGAGACTCGAGCTGCGTCAGTGCCAGTTGGAGCGACATACGGTCGTGGTGGCCGGGGGGCGTGTGCTTTAGGAGGTCCTAGGAGAGAGACACGACAGTCAACATCACTACCTCGTAGAATATTCACAACAATATCGCTATCCGACAATAACTTTTGTTACTTTTCATGCCATGTTTGACAATTGTTTGATTATAAATTCGTAATCGATGTCAAACGAATAATTTCAATAATTTAAATTAGTTTGGAAAAGGCCAAATGGCTAGTTTAGTTTAGATTGGAGAAGGGTTGACAGGTTGGGAAAGCATAGAGAACATAAAGCCCAGCCTGAAGGGCTGGGGGCGACAAAACTTTTCACCTGCTGATGACAACTGTAGCTAATTTAAAGTTGTTACCTTAATCCACGACGCGTTTCGTCCTTCTGGGACTCTTCAGGCGGATGGTGGCCACTAAAAATCAGCTAACTACATGCAACCAAAACTCACAACACATAACCAAACCTGTGGTAGGGCCACGCAAGAGGTAAATTCTGCAAGCATGTTGTCATCATCAGCAAGGTTACTTCACACACCATTCATACTGGGGCACACAGTCAGCACAGACAGTAAGGGGGCTTCCCTTCCAACTCTGGTGCTCGGGAGACAAGAAATCCTTCTTGCGTGGCCCTACCACAGGTTTGGTTATGTGTTGTGAGTTTTGGTTGCATGTAGTTAGCTGATTTTTAGTGGCCACCATCCGCCTGAAGAGTCCCAGAAGGACGAAACGCGTCGTGGATTAAGGTAACAACTTTAAATTAGCTACAGTTGTCATCAGCAGGTGAAAAGTTTTGTCGCCCCCAGCCCTTCAGGCTGGGCTTTATGTTCTCTATGCTTTCCCAACCTGTCAACCCTTCTCCAATCTAAAATAATTTAAACTAAAATTTTTAGATGGCAAATCAATGTGATGAATCGAAGGTCAATTTGAACAATCGGTGTCACGCCCAACCCTAAAGTCTACATAATATTATGTGTTTTAACCCATTGAGCCACCAGTTGATTTTGCTTATTTTGCCCGAACGGATCCAGTTAAATCCGTATTACGGGGGATGGCACCCCGCCGCACCCTGCCTACGGGCCGAAATCACGTGAATGCACAAAATTGAAGGCCTAGGCCTATTGTTTTTAGTTCATATGCTTTGCTTTTCTAGTTTATATTCCCGCCAGCCCTAGGCCTAACCTTACTTGTGTCATCGTCTTATTTAATCTTGGTTAGAAATACTCTAGTCTTCATCCACATCATTATTATCGCTTGCATCATTTGCAAGCTAATCAACAACATTTCCCGAATCTCACAATATATCACGCTCATTGGAAATTCAGCACAATCACCTTCATATTCGCCATCTCGTAACATTCAGGAGCTTTACGTCAGTTTTACGAAGAAAACAATAGCTGAGAAGCCTATTTCTGTTACGGCGCACCGCATTGACAATTTGTAGGCCTTCATATTATTTGTAGTCGTCTGTGAAATGGCCGTGTTCGAGAATTTATCAGGGAAAAAACTGAACCACGTCGGTAAAAGAGTCAGCCGCCATATAGTGCTGCTATCTGTTTGAGATTGACTGAACTACGTCGGTTTGGCGCGAAAATAAATGACGAACGGAACGGAGACGGAACCGTTCCGTAAGTAAATTTTTGGGCCAGATTCGCATTTCCGGAACCGTTCCGTAAGTCTGCCCCAATGGGTTAATGATGTTTTATCAATGCATTTGCCATTTTAGAGGTTGGACAAATAAATGTTTGAAAACTCAGGTTCTTAGAAAAAGCCTTTTGAAAACAATTAAAATGTTTTTTTTTTTTTTACATTTCATTTTCCATGGACCAAATAAAAACTATTTGTAAATTGTTGTGCATTTTCTAATACAAGGGAAAGAAAACACAATTTTATATGTAGTATATTTTTTACAAGATATTCTTTCACAAAAAGCAGATCGATTTCAGGACCGTTCAACTAGCTAAGCATAGCCAGCCGCTGAATAGTGGCATAGAGTAGAGTAGAAGAAATTATGATATGTAAACAAACTCACTTGTAGGAACAATATGAACTGTGGAAACCGCTGCACCGGTTTCACCATGAGACCGAAGAACGAGAGTCGGTCGTGCGCTGAGATCTGTTTCACCTGCGGACACAAACACACCTCAGTTAAGAGATTTATACACCGTTTCAACGTTCCATAATCTCAGAATGTCGTCTTATTATCTGAAATGTTTACTGATGTTTCTATTTGTCATGTCACAATGAAATCAATCAGGTTATAAATGAAGCAAAACATTTCACCCATGTGGCAGCAAAGAAAATTTAAGTTCCAAAATGGAAACATGTTCGTGTGTAGCTGGCTTGATTCTAGTGATTACTAGATTGGATAGACAAGGAAATTATATATCGATGGTGAAGAACCAATACCTCCTATCTGCCATTTTCTGCCAAAATGAGATGTTGGTGTCTATGGATACAGAAAATTATTTCGAATTTTTTGTTGCTAATATCTCCTATCTAACAATGCTTAAACATCTCCAAAAGAGACATATAGTAGTACCTTACATCAATATCTCCTATCTGCCACCGCCAACTAGTTACTTTTTTAAATCAGTTTTAATGCTCTCCTGAACAATTTGCTTTTTGGCAGATAGAAGGTATTGGTTCTTCACCATCGATATGTACCAGTACTAAGAAATGTGAAGGTAAAGGAAGACCTTTGCACACACCCTTTAGGAATTTACTTCTGCCTGTGGGGGGGGACTGGGGGTACCCATAGTGAAATTCATTGTACAGTTATTTTGCTGTTATTAACCTTCCCATTACGAAAATAGTTAGGCCTACTAGGTTTCATTTACCCTCCCCGAGATCTGAGATGAGCGCAGGCACAGCGAACGTACCTTGAGGAAGTCCGCCAGGGCCGACTTTCTCTTGGCCTCCATCTTTGCGAGGTCCATGGCAGCCGAGAAGTTGTTGATGAATCCGGAGTACACGTCCAGAACCACCGCCTTCGAGAAACTAGCCACAAACACATCGCCCAACCTGGAAGAGATTGCAGTTGGTTGGTCATTCATAACACAAGATTTAAGAACAAGAATTTTAGGTAAATTCCTGCCAGCTCAGGTAACTTGACATCAAAATTTTAAATCTGATTTAAAATTGGTGTTTGCTGTTGATTTGTATCATATTAATTATATTTAATGTTAATAAGTATGTGTTTGATAGGAATGCCAAAAGGCTGGATCATGTGAATGACAAAGAGATAGGGTGCCAACAGCTTACTTTAAATGGAGTAGGCGCGCCGCGAAAGATAACATAAACAAATACACAAATAGGGGAAGAGACGTCTCTCTCTCTCCACTCACTGATGAAAGTCATGTGGAACTAAAAACATTTTGATTGAGTAGTTTATTTGTTTATGTATTAGTTTAGATTATGTATATTTTGCGGCGTGCTTCTCTATTTAAGGTAAGCTGTTGGCACCTTATCTCTTTATGTCATTCACTTTAACGTTAATTAGATGAGGCATCACAAATTTACTTGGTTTACTGATACTTTTCGCAGCATAATGAAGGAATTGGATCTCATTAGACGATCTTGACCTGATGATTGGAGTGACGATTGATTGATTGAATATTGCTTAACGTCTCATATTTATGCCCTTTGGCTAATCGAGACGATGAGTGGTGATAGATGAGGATGAAGTATGAACAGAAGGGAGGAGGGGAAACCCGATACCGGCACGTAGCCTACTCCTTTCGAAAAGTACCAAGGGGACCAACGGCTTAACGTCCCATCCGAAAGGACGGTGTAACTTTGACAGTCATATAGGTTCCTCCACTAACCCGGACTGCCGAGCAGACGTCGAGGAGAACGAAGCCGTTACACTAGCTCTCGAACCCTCCATCTGCTCTAGCCAGCGGTATACGCATTGATATTAAACCCCTATAGTAGGCTAGATTAGCAGTCTCCTATACCTCCGCACAGGCGCGAGCGTAGCAAATTGAAGACTCAACCGGCCCATTTCAAGATGGCGATTTGGTGTTTTAATTTATGCTTTTTTAATGCAATAAAGTATTTTACTGGATTGTTTGATATGGTTTTAGCTTGTGCAGCATGGTATTAAACAAAAGAAACAATACGAAGTGATTGCATAAGGGAATTTAGTAATCATTTGGTGTTAAAGGCTAGTATGCTTACCTGTCAACCTGGCGGCAATCTTGAGAACTATTTGGCCACAAATCGCTCCCATTTGATTAACATGTAAACTGTCATTTTAAGATGGCTTCTAATTGTACCGGAAGTGGACCACCGACTGCTGGTCTAGCCAATTATAGGATGTCTATGGGTATACGTGAGTTTCAGGGCAGAGCGTTCACCCACTCTACCCGTGACCACGCCCGATTCTGCTTAACTTCGGTGTTCGAGTGGGAACCGGTTAAACGAGCTCGGCTAAACCGCTGACCTGATGATTGGAGATTTAGAAGGCGTAGTTCTATGCCTACCTCTCCTCCTTGTCCCAGGACCTAACACAGTCCGCCAGCGCTATCCTGAACAGCGTGTGACACTGCAGTATCTCCGGGAGGCGGTGGAACAGCGTGGAGATCTTACTGGCACTGAGGATGGGGGGGCTGGATTCTTCTAGGGGTTTCTTATAATCCTGAAACAGAATACAAACAAGATTCTATTAGGGCTGTGCAAATTAGTAAAAATACCTCGGGTACACGAAATTACAAAATTTTAAGATTTTTTTATGTTTACAAAAAAACATTTTTGTGAAGTTAGTCAATTATTTACTTTATGTTGACAGGTTGTCACTTTTTAACACATGAGAACGTGAACATGTCGACGGTCTCGGACGCCAGAGACGCTCTTTCTAATGTCCAGCTGTTGAAAACGAACTTTCAGCAGGAACTGCTTTTGCCGGAATGCATAAATATCTCCGCCAGTCACTTATCGGCCGATTACAATGAATAGTGATGCGCGCGCAGCGTAATGTTCAGCAGGTTGTTTTTATAAGTTGTCCCCACATGTGAATAGTATACTAAGTTGTTCTTTTAAGCCAATATAGCTATTTATTGAAGTTTGTTGTTTTTATGTGATATTTGTTCCTGTCTTGACTTACTCCCTATTTATATCTGTTTAGGCAGACTAACTTCTGTTGTATTAATTTACAGGCAGCCATTCACAGCTACACTTCCACCTGCTTCTGACATCATCTTCCATTATTGAATAAGTTCAACTAAGCTATTCGACTACGTCAAAGGGAGGTTTCCGGGGGAACACGCACACGAAGCTGTTGTTGCACTCCTCCTCCACCTCCGCAAGCAGGGGCATGTTGCCCACTCCTGCTGGACAAACAAGGATTAGTTAGTAGAGCAAGGAAACTAGATGAGTGAGTCGATATATATCATTTTTCCAGCTATAACCAAGTCTGGTTGTGTACGACTTCATTCATGCCTCAAATAAAACAAATTTGAATATGCTCTTGAATATTCTAAATAACATTGGTTGATAAAACCTGTTGCAACTACAGTAATACCATCACACAACCTTCTTAATTTATACTACTGTTTTTTTGTCAATAAAAACCAGAGATTAGCATATTTATAATAATTTTGGTGACATATTTTTTTTATTTTTTTTGGTTTAGATCGGACTAATTAGAATTATTCATGTCATCTCGTGAAATAAATTGTGAATTGAGTCCAACTTGTTTGACATGCATTTAGGCCTACTATTTAAAATACAGATCTCTTGTTGGATTTTGTTTGACCCTTGATGGGTCCGCATTGACTTGGTTGTATTGGTTTATAATTATTATTCATTTATCACAATTTGCAATGAAACAATACAAATGCCATGACAATTGCCAGACAAGGGCATAGCTCAGAACACAAAAATGTGTCTTGTCAACCACATTATAAAATAAATGTTAAAACTAAAGTATTGTTAAAATTTACTCAATTCAAAAATTAAAATAGTCCGCCCGCATTGTAGAAAATAATAACAATTACACCTACGGGAGTGTTTCCCGATTAACCAAATCGAGAAATAAAGTATTGTTGTAAGGTACTAACTTAAACTAATTAATAATCACTAAATGTATGTTTGTATTAGGTTTGTGTGTAAGTGTAGGTATGATTATGTTATTGGTATTAGTACGGTATGCTATTGTCTGTTTTCAGTCAGTTTAAAATTATCAGAAATGTGATTGAATGGATCGACTCTAAATAAGAATTTATTTTCACATATTCTCCCTGTAGGGCGGCTCACCTGTGGTCCTCTCCGAGTTGTCTACATCGTACTGGTGCGTCGACCCCCTGCGGATGGAGAACCACCTCGAGAGACGTCCCTCGCTGACGGACGTCGGCAGGGTCGTCCCGTTGGTGTGGACCGCGGAGGTGCGCAGCTTGTCGCACAGAGTCTTGGCCTTGTGGAGCGTAGAGCGCAGCTGGCCGTTGCTCCTGGCAAGAGGGAAGAGAATTATTACAGACATCACAGTTGGCTTTCTGTAGAGGTACGTGAAAATAGTGTTAAGTAAATAGATGCTACAGAGCGCTATTTTTTCACTTTAGTTTAAACTACGGCTATAAAGTCCTATTTTACTTTATTTTTTATACTAGGCATATTATATATCTATAATTTCTTCGTACACATTTTTATCCAGTTGATATTAATTCAATCTTGATGACATAGTTTCAAAACAAAAAAATGTAAAAAACTAGGTTTTAAAGGGGTTTTAAAGCCACATGTAAAAGTTTTTTTTAAGGTGTTTTAAGACTACAAAATGCTATAATAATGTATTCTTTATTGACAAAAGGTCCGGAGACCCACAAGTGCAATATAATAGACAACTTATAACTACAAAGATTAAGCATTAATAAATAGAATGAACAAAGTACACAAAATTAAATTAAAATTAAAATTAAATTAGTTGACACAAATTAATATAGACATGAGATAAATAACAGTACACAGTAAAGAGAATTTATAAATTATAAAATAGGACTCTCGCAGTTTGTAAAATGCATTTCAAAAACAATATTTCGTTATGGTCTAAAGAAAATAACTATGATATTTGATTGGCTAAGTATTGATTGATCATAGGACCATATAGGACTAACAAAACAAAAAGAAAAGAAGTGAAAAATAAAGAAAATATAATCCTAAAACGACATTCACGTTAACTGCTTTTGATTATATTATAAGTGTTTGTGGTTTTTGAACAAAGTTACGATGTTAGAGTTGTATTAATAGCAGATTTGAATTCAGGCAGTTTCATATAATGAATAGCTATGACACTTGAAAATACTATTATGTACAAGTACCTCTAGCTATCTGGTAAGTGGGAGTAAAAGACAAATGAGGAAGCTGATTTTGCCCCAGCACTGTACAATTCACAGTGATGGTTAGGGACGGGCAAGAACGTGTACCGTACTTTCTTAAACGTGTACACTCTTGGCTATAAGCGCATTTACTTGTGTACCATACACTCTAAACATGTATGTTATTGTTATATTTAGAAGTGAGATTGCCTAGTGTGGTAGATACATCTCGGTGGTGGTCGGTCGCACACATAATACTACGTGTACATAGAGAAACAGCAAACGTGTACACCCATAATACTACGTTTGTACGCTGTCCGATCCCCAGTGATGGCACTTCACAAAGGGGGCCCAAGGGGCTTTTGATTCAATTTGGTGAGCGACATGATTTATAAGGTGAATTTACAATTTTCTGGTTTAGATTTGGTCAATTCATGACCATTTCGTGAAATTAAAAGATTTAAACACATTTTGGTTTAAAGTCAATCACGAATTTCACGGGGCTCTAGATAGTATTAGAATTTAGACTCGACTTTACCAAAGGGAATATGCCCACATCTAAATAGTATGATAGAATACTCTCTTGTAGCAACCTTAGTCATGATACCAGAGGAAATAGGACTGATATTATTGTGTACACAGTAAATAAATCGGCAACTCAAAAACATTTTTTTAATTCTGGGCACCGATTATATATAATAAGTTAGATTTAATGATAAAACAGAAACAACATAATAATATGGCATTTTATCTACGAGAGACATAAAGATTGTAATATGACTTGTAGGCCTTTATATTTTATAACTGTATTGAATTGTCTTGTATGTATTTTATAACTTAACAACCTAACTTTATTTAGGCCTAATTATTGTGGGCCTAATTTTGAAATTGAAATTGTATTGAATTGTACAATTATTAATGAAAGTGCGCGTAGCATAGCTTTGAGCTACATAAAGAATGTTGACTCACTTGATGCTGGGCACCGAGCTCTTCTCGCTCTCGTCGCCCGAAGACATGTCCGGCTCAGAACCCGAGCACCACGACTCCTCCGAGCTGACGCCTCGCTGGAACTCCGAGCGTCGGGACACTGCGTCCTGATTGGTCGGCTCGTCCCAGGTGCCTCGTAAGCCCCGCGGCTCATCTGCAACGAGAGAATACGGATGTTAGACTTGAACCGTCTCTGGATGTGATATGGACTAGGGATGCACATCGATACATTTTTCATTATCGATTATCAAAATGGTAATGTCATTATCGAATCGATATTATCGATAATATCGATATCGCCAACAAAGCCTGTTCCGACCTATAAGTGGAACCTCAAGTGTGGCAAGTCTAAGTCAAAACAATGCAATCGCGTTCCGTTTGCTGCCTTGTTGTCTTCAATGTCATGTGTTTGACTTCCGTTATCGACTGATAGCTCATTTCCAAACCTAAATCTCGAGTGTGACACCATCAGCCCAGCCAGTGAATGGCACAACGTGAGATAATCTCAGTATTTTGATTTTGGTTCGTGCCACTAGACCAATTATTTGATATTTCGATAACCGATAATGAATTTTGTTTATCATTTATCAATTATCGAAATTATATCCATTATTGATTATCGATCGATAATATCGATCGTGTGCATCCCTAATATGGACACACCACGCGTACACAATGCTAAACAAGATAATGAATGAATCTCCTAGCAGCAAGGTCAACCTCTAAACAAAGTAATTGCGACGCCTTACACAATGGTAAATATCCCTTGTTAATCAAATTGAATATAGGCCTAAGTACTATAAAAAAAAAATCAGGAACTTGCTGTCAAAACTAAATGTCAATAACAATTTATAATTACATTTCTAAGTGTTTGTATCAATATTTGTTCAAAATTACGTAGGTATAATAAATAACTTTTTGAAGCCAGATCCATAATGCTATATTTGGATCCCACTCAATGACATTTGAGTAGTAAGATAGATAGCAAATGTTGATAGGTACGTTCCATTCCCATCTAGATAGCTTGCTTGCTCTTGGTGCCACAACTAAGACACAATTTGTGACGTATGAGTACAAAACTATTCGTATCTCGTAGGGATGCACACCGATACTTTTTTCATTATCGATTATCAAAATAGTAATGTCATTAAAATAGTAATGTCATTATCGAATCGATATTATCGATAATATCGATATCACCAACAAAGCCTGTTCTGACCAATAAGTGATGGAAACTCAAGTTTGGCAAAGTGTCATGTGTTTGGCTTCCGTTATGGACTGATAGCACATAAATCTCGAGTGTGACACCATCAACTCAGCCAGTGCATGGCACAACGTGAGATAATCTCCGTCTTTAGAGTTTGGTTCGTGCCACTATTGACCAATTATTTGATATTTCGATAATCGATAATGAATTTTGGTTATCAATTATCAAAATTATATCCATTATTGATTATCGATCGATAATATCGATTATCGTGTGCATCCCTAGTATCTCGTATACGAAGCTGCCATCCTCAGTGGCTTGGAGCACTTGTAATAACGCCTCAACCAGGAAGAAAGATGTTTCATACTCATCTATCGCCACCCATCCACTAAAATAGGTGACAAGCAAACCACCCACAAAACTCTGGTACAATCGCTTTCCTCGGTAAATCAGAAACAGCGTACATACAACCATCTTGTTACGTTTGATATTAACTTCAGAACAACTTTGAATCACAGATATAAATAAATGATGCTCTGTATTATTTGTAGCCGAGTTGCTGGGATCTAAATTAGCAGGAACATGATTCAGTTAACATGCTTAGCGGCGAGTATCTGTTAATTGAGACGACTTTACACGGTGCAGAATGAATGGTAGTGTGTTAAATGAGCATCTGAAGGTGCAATACAACTGAGCCAACTCTGCAGCATAATCCATTAGGTACTAAGAGTTACTAGGAATGTCATGACAACTACTACTGTGATTCAGTTCAAATAGGTGGAACAAAATTAATAAGTGATGAAAAGAAATGTTGTGCCAAACTTGAGCACACATCGGTGGTACATCCATTTGTTTAATTAATTCAATGTTTACCGATTGATTTTAAATTCTTGAACAGATTTTCGTAAATTTATTTATCATAAGAAAAGTAAGCCGATTGCGATTGGTTACGTTAAAAATTTACGGATGGACTGATGATGATTTATAACACAGCTGGTTTCAGTAAATTCAGCATAAAGTATAAATAAAGGATTTGTAAGAATGGGACACATTTGGCAGTTAGCAAATAGCTGTTTGATCGCCCGGCCGAGATGCATCTCACGTATACAAAACTTTGAAAAGTTGTGAACAATGAATACATGGACAGCCCTGTGGTCAGAGATCACAAATCACAAATATGGTCAATTTTGGAGTTGTTAACAAAATCAAAATTAGTGATAACTAATATATTTTTTATAAATTATTTAAAACAAAATTTGGAAATGTGTTACTGCAGAGTGCAGAGCCCTATATATCCATATTAGTGACACGTGTTCAAAATTTCAAACACCTGTGGTGTCAGTTGGCCGAGCAAACAGCAATTTGCCTAAAACGCATGTCCTATACGTTTCCTTAATTTCAACCCAAAATCATCTGTACTGATAAATGTGTGTGTGAATCAGCAGAGACGACGGGTAACACCCAACAATAATATTATAAAATAAATCTTAACTACGTACTAGTTGAAAACACTGAGAACAATTAATCTTTCTGCTCTGACTGTCCTTGTGGGAACCTAGCCAAAGTAAAACTACTGGCTCCGATGGTGTTCTAGCAGTCAAACGGTTGATCATACACAGCCACACGATGAGTGCAAGTATTGTCTCTATGATCAACGTTCAATGCAACATTGTTCTTTGATAGGCTTTAATGGGGTTTTAAATTATTTGACATTGCCAATATTAGGATCAGCGAACATTCATATACTAGGCTATATGAAATCATAGAGCCAATAATAAAATACAGAACAATATAGACACAAATGGAATGAACACATTTGAAAAATCAAAAACTTTTGAACAAATGCATTCACATCCATTTTTAACATTTTCTTGAGAATGATTCGGGCCTAAATATTACATTTCTAAATTTATTACACATTTATTAATGATAAGCCAAATTACAAAATAAAATAGTGGTGACACTTGGCACAGCACTAGCATCACACTTCTTGTTGACAATGAATGTGTATGGAATGTTTTCAATAAAATAAATTTAAACTAAATTTTGGCGTTAGATACGTTGAGAACTGAATAGCCCAGGCCAGGGTAGCCACTTTCAAGGATTTTTAAGTTGTCTCAAGGATACCAGGATTTTTGGCAAAATCTTAGGATTTTCTAACATAAATAATTAAAAATACATGAAATGAATATCTACTATTTTTAACACAGCCTAAAAAACGATCAACAATAGGTAATAAAAATATCATTAGCACCGGCTACTAGTAATGATAAACCCCACGAGTATACACAATGCCGAAAACTAAAACGTTGATATATATTCTATTTTCCCAAAATCAATCTGGCATAACACATTGTAGTATGGAAGCTTAAAAATTTAGATAATTCATTCACGTAGGCCTACTAATACGCAACATACTAAATTTATTCATTTTCAAGGATTTCTCAAGATTCTTAAAGAATCTCATAAAGGGAAAAATAGTTACTTGGTGGCAACCCTGGAATAGCCTAAAACTTTGCACTAAACCGGTTCTCTCTCTGAATTGTTTTGAAAAGTAAAATCACATTGTTTAAAGTAGTAAATCCCAGGTACGGCGTTGTTTAAAAAACTTTGAAGCTCATCTCTTGCATTTCCACAGTCAATCTGACTATAGAACTAAGTGCAATTACAATATGTTTTTGTTGAACATTATTGCACAAACAATTGCAAAGTGCCTTCAGATGAGGAAATGATTGACAACTCTACTGCGTAATATTGCTGCACACAACATATAGAATAAATTGACTCTTCGATCTAGGAGAACAAATAATGGGATAAATCGCAGAAGAGACGATAAGTTCGCAATCGCTCCATGTTGTAAAGTAAATATTTACTGCGTCCGGCTGGTTATCGTACGCCGTCAGGTAAGAATTGATGTTAAGTAAACTCTAGCTGTTCACACGTATTGACACGGGTGTTTGAAGCCGAGTGACACTGAACAGATCAAACTGTGCAAATAACCAATGCGCACTTTGCCAGAGGGCAGAGAACCGTGGAGCTGTGAAGCAATGAAGCCTTGCTACCCACAAAGCGTTTCGTAGAATAGACTGTGTGTGCCTTGGATTATCGTAAAGAATGGATTTTTAAGACACGAGTTTGAACTCGGTCCAACTTTTTTACAATGTGAAATGTACATTAAAAAATTCACTTTATCGGCAAATCCAGTAAGTTCACATTGACGTACATTCTAAATCACTTTTCAACCTCAAATTTTCACCCCAAAAAAATTTTATTTTAAAAAATGTTGTTTATAAAGGAAGAGTGCTATGCGTCATCAGAAAACATTTCAATATTTTAAATTATTGTCTCCTACATAAACTTAAGAAATTACTGCAAATTACGCGTTTCGTGTAATTTTAATTTTACTGTCCTTTACTGGAATAACGTAAGCAGTATTTGGAAAATGTGCTCGGATCCTGCAAAACACAAACAGTAGAGCTTCCAAGTGATCCACACTAAACCTCTGCATTCTGTGACAAAGCCTGATTTGCTCGAGCTTATCGAACCAACACTTTTACTTAAATCAAGGATTTCCAATGTGTGTTGACATTGATGACATGAATAATGCCCATTGTGGGCATATGAAAAGAAGAGATTTTGAAGATGAGTTTTGTATTTGTACAAGTTTTACTAAACTTCTATTGATTTGTATGAAACCGATGGCAATTATTCTGTTACAAGTGTAGGCCTAAGACAAGCCCACAAGTCGTTTTTTTAAGAAAATGTTTTATCCAAAGGTTCTCGAGAGCTAGATACCACCTATTACGATCATCAACTAAATAAATAGGCTGCAACCATAAATTAGGGTAAAATATACGTTTAGGTGCAGTTCCAAAGCGCATTTGTCAACAGAAGACGGTTTGAGTCCGTCATACCATTGAGAACCATCATGGAGGGGAGTTTAAAAACACACACAGCATGGCTTGCAATTTTAACTTCGGCCTCACACAAAGAAATCTGGATTTAACACTCGAGTGACTCATAAGATCCTATTTTTAGCTCTGATGAACATGTGTTGTTACACTCCATACAGACAAACCTCCCTCCATCTCCATACAAGTACTTGTTGCAGACAATTCTTTATAGACATCTGTGCTTCCTGCTACTGATAGGGTCCAACTACTTTGCAACCATATTTCCCACACGTTTTTATCACCCCGAGTGAGTCTTTTCGCCAGCACAACATGGTAAAAACTATTGAATGAAACGCTTTGTTACTGGTTGTTTGTTCAGTGAAGGCCGTCTTACTCATTTAATTACTAATATCTCTCTATAGACCACATAACAGCTTGCGGAAAGGAAGTACCAACTATTAACCCCGTGAACTTGAACTGTGATTAATTTCATCCTTCTCAGTTATAACTTGTGAGATAACTTGAATTGAAATACTAACAATCATTTCCCTGTTTCAAGTTTTATGATTTTAATGAATAATTATTACATACATTATAAAATATAAATAGCCATGAGACACTGTATGCATATTTAATAAGTATCCAATTCAGTTATATAGGACTGATCTACAAAAAAGAGGATGCCAGTAATATTATTCATGGATTATACAAAAAAAAAATACTGTTATCGACAAAACTAGAAATACCAGATTTTATTCCAAAAGATGAACAGTCTTGGCCAGGAACAAAATCCTTTCTATGTAACTTTTTGGGGAACGCGTTCCTTTTCCAGTTGTAAATAAAAAGCGACGATTCAAGAGAAAATTTTAAATAAAGATATCGATTGCAGTTTTTCTTTACTAAAATTAGGCTGGTATTTGGTACTTCCTTTTCTCGAATGGACACGTTCCCATTGCGAGCTGATATTTTGGTGTAATTTTCTACGAATATTAATACATATTTATATAGGGGTAACTTTTACGATACTTTTTGCTCTCCCTTGTAAATTAGTTTTTTAACATAGGCCTAATATGATAATAGGATAAGACTTCAAAAAAACAAAACAAAACAGAAAACCCTTTCGAGGAACATACTGTACCGTAAATACATAGGCCTACCATAAATTCCTCTATTTTTAGAGAAACAATAACGTGATTTAGTTCCATTTTTGGACAAAGTAACTACCTTTTTAAAGTTCGAACAATACTTTGGATAAATATGTAACTATATTATGAAAAGTTCACGACTCACGACAACTCCAGTTAGGTTAGGTTTTGGGACAAGGAACAAACAGTTGAAAAGAAAATGTAGAAAAGGCTTAGGCCTATTAGGGCAATTCCACGGTAACGGAATTACATTTCAGAGAGCTAACAACACATTCAAAAGACAATATTTCAAATAAGGTAACCTTGTTTAACTGTTCTATAAACTGACTTACATAGGACTTCAATTGAACAAAATTTAGCACAAGTTTATTTTATTTTAAAATTATTTTAAATGAGTTTTCAGGCAGGTTTTTGACTGGTAACGGAATTACGCTGAAAGTGCCATGTGTCCCTGGTTTAGTTAGTAATTGTTAAAAACCTGTGAATTGTGCAATAAAATATCTATTTTGCAGCTTCTACAACATCTAGAAGCATAGTACTAAACGTAAATAGCATACCTTCATTCAAAATAATTAAATTACTATATTTAAACTGTATTTATATTCGGTAACGGAATTACGACCCCCGGTAACGGAATTACCCCAGCAAATTACACGTTTAAATAATGCTTGCATGTGGTTTAATTTAACTCTTAATGATGGTGTAATGCAAATCATTGAAACTTTAAGGATGTTTGGCATTGGTTGATATTTAAACTGTTTTAAGGTATTTATTTTCGGTAACGGAATTACAAACCTTGGTAACGGAATTACCCAGCGAATGATAAATTTTCAAAATGCTTGCATATGGTTAAATCTAACTCTTAATGATAGTCTAATGAAAAAAAGGGTGATTACTAAACAAGGGAGTCTACTTTTTCAACATTTAACACTGTTTTTGAAGCAATAGTGTTCTGTAATTCCGTTACCGTAATTCCGTTACCAATGAAATATGGAGTAAATACATATTTTTAAAACTATTTTTGATTAAACTCTTCCTTATTTTAGTGAAACATTAGAAGAAAACTACTTTTTTTGTCAATTAAGTGTACGAATACATATATATTTTAAAAATTATTGATTTTTGGTAACGGAATTACATTAGGAAACAGTGTATTGGTAAAAAGAGTTAAATGGTTAAAGTTCGGACAATTATTTAACTATTTTTGTATTATCTTGTCAATACAACATGTAAATATTGAAAGGAGTATAAATGAAGAAGTTTTGTTGCTTAAAAACATACCCAAAATTAAATAACCAAAATATGTTCTTACAATGTTCTCCAACCTGCAGTGGTATAGTGAAAATTAAAATGCATGCAAAAGTGAGAAAAAATATAATTTTATGGACTTTTTAAAATTATTCCCAAAGCACAACATATTAATTTACTTAAATTTTCATGAAATACATTTCTATAAAAATATTTAATTTTCTCTAGTCAGGGACACTTAGCTGTGGAATTGCCCATTAGCAAAAGTACCGTAATCATTTGCTCTACATTAAAAATTAAAATGTTCAATATACGAAACCAAAATTATATTTTTACATAAATCCTCAAACAGTAGTAGTTTTTTGTAGTAGTGTTTGAAATGGTCTCGGGGATAAACCCAAGTCCAACCCATGCTACGTATTAGAACCACAAAGTGATAAGACTGACCTGCTAGACTGAAATCAACTTGACAAGATTAATATCCATCCAGTTTGTTCTACACTTCATCAAACAACTCGCTGATCCAACAGTGAAAGGTCAGTTAGATGATGCAACTGTCCAGTATTCAGAACAGGAGATTTCTCAGAAAATAATTAGGCCACTTGAATCCCCACGACGACGTATTTTCATGGAAAAGCGTTGAGCGTAGCACCATAAAACACACACCAAACTACGAGAGCTCGGACATTATTACACAACGACCTACAAATTAAATGCATTCATTTGAATAAAGCCAAGGTTAGCAGCTAGACGGGCGATTATAGCAGATATGAATATGATATACGACCATATGACACCATGACCATACGATAATATTAGGGTGGCACTTGGTTCTCTTCTCAAAGACCCTTTCTTGGTTCCGAAAATAAGGAACTTCAAACATTCTAAGTGTTTGTTTACCTCTTTAGGTGAGGTGTACCCAGACATCCATTTGCACTTGTAGCGTTGTGAACAATTTTTGACGAAAAACAAACTTAATTAGGTACGCTAAATTATTTATTTAATATGATTGATTAGTGATACATAATATAAAATGCTCCTCTTTAAAAAATGGGAACTTGGTTCATTTAGAAGTTACCTATATGAGAAATCTTAAAAAAATCACGAAACAAAATTGAAATGGCACCTGTTCATTATCAGAAGAACGAGAAGTCGCAAAATGACTAATTAAATTTCGAATTTTAGATAGTAGGCATAACAAATTTAAAAAGTAGAGCTGCAAAAGTTAGAAATATGTCATAAAATTATTGAGTTTGTAATTTTAATATTAACTCCTGAATTCAACTGGGCATTTTCAATAAATGTTATATAATCTGTCCATTGTTGCAATACTATTATTATTTTAAAATGCAATTAATTATTTATTTTTATTATGTTGAATACGATAAGCCCTATGTATTCTTAGTTTTTTTCCCCCCTCCTTTGTAAATCAGTTTCTTAGATAGATGTGACAAGTAGTCTTATTACATAATCACTAGTGTGGCCAACACAACACAACACACACAGCACAGGTCAACCCAAGTGGATGGCATTGACTCAATAGACAAGTGGTGTAAGCAACACACGCCATTCATTGTAGCAGCCAGTGCCACACTTCACGACTGTAAGGCAGGTCTGTGCATTCACATTCACCATCTGACAGAACTTCTGTCAATATACAACACCCACATTTACATTCATATTATAGATATACAAAGTTCGGACATGTATCTTTGGTGAAAAATACTAAACTTCCCTTCTGTTCATGATTTAAAAAGTTATTTGTTTTCAATTTGTTGTTTTCACTTTTTTATAATCCAGCGAACTAAAAATATCGCACGAACTCAAGATTGGCACGTTTTTTTATGTTTTTTTAAAAGTTTATTGATTATTTTGTAAACTTTTCGTACAGGATTCTATCGACTCTTTTACAATGTATCAAATTCTATGTTTGATCAATACAGGGATGCAAGACCGTAATCTTAGGTTAGATCATTTAAGACTTTAAGAATGACTCGGTCTCCTATCAAATCTTTATTTTTCTAAATGAATGTATTGAACACTATGAAAAACTAACTGGAGGATAATTGCAGTTAACAAAATTGGATCATGGACGTTCGGCACAAGAACAAAAAGACAGCTGTGACTGTGACACTAGTTTGTTTGCGATTGTTACGTAGTGTACTCCTATCGATGTCTCCTATACGGCAGAAGGTGTAATCATGATCTAAGAATTCCTCCCTCGAACTCTTCCCATATCTCTGATAATTACCTCTCTCGACAGTCGATTGCAGTTGTTGTTTCAGTTTAATCCCATAAGCGAGTGCGGCAAGTTGCATCCTATCCTCACAACACAACACAACACTAGCTCACACAGAGCAGAGCAGACTCTATCCCACCCACAACGCGAGCTACAGAGAGGCTAGCCTTGGGCGTGCATCACGGCGAGGTATCCAACAACGACTACCAGAGCCAGGCTGAGCTCTGCTGTGGCGGCTTCGCTATGCTAATTACATCGAGGTACACTCCGGCGCAAGACACATGCCCCCAGCGCGGCAGACCAGATGAAGAACACCATTGCACGCGAGGGAGGCCAACGGTTCGATACCCGATCATGGCTACCCGAGGCTTTCCTCAGTCTCAAGAGTCAAGACGACTCAGTCGGTCCCAGTCGCCGGTCGGTCTACACAAGAAAGCTGAGGAAGGGTCCTATAAAGTATAAACTTTATATTTGATTGGATATTGCTTAACGTCTCATATTTATGCAACTTGGCTAATCGAGACGAAGGGAGGGACGTAAGGGATGACGCGGGGGGACAAGGGGTGGACAGGCCTGTGCTGGTCAGAACCAGCCACAAGCGTATGGGGAGGGCAGGGGTTCCCCCACGTCGTGGTCGTCGCCGTCTGTGTCATCATCCGTCCGTGTTGTCATTGTCGTCGCTGTCTGGGAGGAAGGGGAAAGTTCCCCGACGACGACCCAGAACTCGCCATTAGTTTTAGGGAGAAGAACTCCCCTAATCACGGGCCAAAACCACGAGAAGGTTGCGAGTTGGAATTTGATGGATTATAAAAAGTACCCTTGTCCTTGAATTCAGGCGCGTGGAACTCTTTTTCGAGTGGGGGGAACAAAACAATCTTCTGCTGAGTTTTTGGGAAAAAGGACCAAGCACGGGGGGTTCGTGGGGCGGAGCCCCTCGACTCAAAATTTTTGAAAATCAGGCTTTTGGAGTGCGTTTAGTGCGGTTCTAGAAAAAAATAAGTGGGCTGAAGAGAAAAAAATGGAATAGTGACGACATGGATCACCTTACAACTTACATTACAACCATTGAATATGCATATCATTACGTTCGGCGTTCGCGATCACGTCCAACAATAATGGAAAATTGTCGAATTGTTGGTCATTACTCTTCTGATGTGGGGGGGGGGGGGCACGGTAAAAAGTGGGGGGATTCCCCCATTTCCCTCGCCCCCTTTCTACTCAAGAGTCAAGAACAGTGTGTGGAGGGGAAGTAAGTTGTGACCAACAGCAGCTTCTGAGACCAGCTGTATGTAGGCGCGTTGTTTTGGTTCGAAGACACGTCTCCAGAGTCAAGAACAGTGTGTGGAGGGGAAGTAAGTTGTGACCAACAGCAGCTTCTGAGACCAGCTGTATGTAGGCGCGTTGTTTTGGTTCGAAGACACGTAACGCTGCAACAGACTCTACTCGAGCTAGACTAAACACTTGACTGAAAGTGATAGTAAAAAGTCGACGAGTCCAGATGTCTATCTCTCTCTCTCTCTCTCTCTCTCTCTCTCTCTCTCTCTCTCTCGCGATAAAGAACCAAGGAGAGGAAATACTCATCAAGAATTCCAGTAAGGGACTTTATTACGGGATGTCATGCTTAGAGGATAATCGAGGAGATGTTATGATTAATGATCGGCACGTAGCCACATCCGGGCGAGTAGACCGGACCAAGCAAGTAAGAGTGTCACCTGTGTCCCAGACAGACGAATCTAAAAACATGTTTACTTACTAACGGTTCCATCATGAAAACTATAAAAGAGAACTTTGACTAGGTCTAACTAAATTTTTCTCCGCAAGCGGCAAGGGTTACAGTACACAAGGAAAGGAGCACGATTTGGGGAAGCTCATGGTACCATCATGGTCAATCGACTTGATCATATACCTTTGTTAGCAGAAGAGAGGAAGAGATTTTATTTGTTTACCCTCCCACAATGATTAATTAATTGCTGTAAAATCCACGAAATACGGGGGATGACCAGGACTATGGCCAGGGTCTCCCGGTTGTCGGCGTTGGGAACAGAATAACCTCACAGGACCCCACATCCTCACCAACAGGCAACGGACTTGGAGGCCAAGGCCAAACCCAACACTTTTCCCATCTCTCCACGGTGCATAAAGCTTGGTCGGATTCCTCGGAAGTGTGAGGCCTAAGACCTGCAGGGCTACGAGCTACGAGCTACGAGCCAGCCGACATACAGACAAAGAGGCGAGTAATTAATGTGCAATGCGAATGCGAGATATGTGCGAGTACTTCTAGGAATAGGTGTGGAGTGCGGGTTCCTGGAGGGACCGGGGAAACCTTATGACGTGACGGACGGAGCCGCTAGTTTAGCAATCAGATGACACCACAGACAACACTTTGGAAAAATAATGAGAATTTGAAGAATGAATAGGCCTATTGAAATTGGAGCAACCGCAAACGTATACTTTTAGTGGAAACATCATAATAACTAATATTGTCAGCATAAAATTCAAATTGTGTAAATTAAGTCTACAAAGAAACAGCGAAGATCTTTAGAAACATGTTGGAAGATTTTTTTAGGGTGAGCTTACCAAATACACAAGACCACAGTGGAAATGAAAATGGAAATATAGGGCTGTACAGTAACACATTTCTAAAATTTGATTTAAAATAATAATTAAAAAAAAAATTAGTTTCGATTTTGTTAAAAGTCCAAAATTGACTAGCCTAGTAATATCCGTGTTTTTTTTCTACGATTAAGACAAAATTGTAAAAACAAATCTATGGCTGTAGACATGTAGGCCTATACTTTATTGACAACTTTACAAAGTTGCACATACGTCCCGAGTGAATAGCTATTTCAAATGTGTCCATCAAAGTCCAACTCGCAACCTTCTCATGGTTTGGCCCGTGAGTAGGGGAGTTTCACTCCCTAAAACTAATGGCGAGCTCTGGGTCGTCGTCGGGGAACTTTCACCTTCCCTTTGACTACCTCCCCGACGGCGACGACAATGACAACACGGACGGATGATGACACAGACGGAGACGACCACGACGTGGGGGAACCCCAGCCCTCCCCATACGCTTGTGGCTGGTTCTGGCCTGCACAGGCTTGTCCACCCCTTGTCCCCCGCGTCTCTCCTTACGTTCCACCCCTTGGAAAGAAGTATACATGGTGGTAACTCACACTTATAGAAATTGTTTTATCTTGGAGGCGCTACTAATACAAATCCAATTCCCTTTAAAAATATTGTTTGACTAGTTCCGTTGAAAATCGGTTTAGTTTAGGTTTAGATCGCGAACGTTTATTTTTCTACATCGCAACCCCACGAATCATCACGTTTGTGATTCAGACGACAACAAAACGGGGGAATTATGATGATGATACTACAACGTGAACCCCAAGAAAAGGTTCGCTTCGCTCGTAATCCCCAAGAAACGAAGAACAATAGTTTCCCACGTGTTGTCACCGCGTGTCTCGTGCGACTTGATTAATAGCGTTGGTTCATAAAGTGCTGACGAAACCTTAGCAGCTGTTTCCCAGTCGGTCGCGTTTGATGAGCGGGGGTCAGGGGTCAGGGTCGAGATGCGCAGAGGAGATGCGCACACGTAAGAGGAGCCGGCTACCTTATTAGTACACACACTGCAGCCCCACACATAAGCTTTGTTCGCCTGTCCAACACTTTACACTAGTGTAAGTCAGTGTAGACGAATGGCTGTTTTTTTGTGTTAGTGTAAGTCAGTGTAGCTAGAATGTGGTCGTTTTTCTGTACCTTCAGTGTAGCACTAGTGCTGCCAGTGCTACACAAGATTACACTGGCTATTTTGGTCGTGTAGGAGGAAACTACACTAAAAGTGTTAGGTGTGTTTTTTGTGGGCAACACTCGTGCTACACTGACATAATGTTTCCTTTAAAAAGAAGTACTTCCGCCGTACACTGCTCAGTGCACGTGTAAAACAGTGTAGCACTAGTGGTGGACAGGCGAACAAAGCTATAGATAGGTGCAAGCTTCAGATGGGAGGGGAGGAGGAATTGTGCATACAAACGCTTGAAATTTGTCACCTAAGAAATTGTGAGGTTATGTTGATAACCTCAGGATTGAGGAATCGCCTACTACATCACCATGATGCTCTCCTGCTAGTGTACCACCCATTGAAAACAAGATCTTATTGACTCAAATAAAGATATATTTACTTTATATTTGCCTCCTGTGTTATATAAACATGGGCTGTAATATTATGAATTCATGAACATTTATTTGGGGCGCTCTCCGATACCCCACTTAGGTTAGGTCAGGTGGGGCATCGGAGAGTGGGGTATCGGAAGAACGCGCCCGTTTATTTGATTTTGCAATGTGATATCAGTGCTCATCTATTTTTTTTTAGTGCGTAAATAGAAGACAGACTACAATTTTTATTTTTATACCTGTGCTATCTGATAAGTCACTGGCTTCGGGAAGTAATCGTGTAGAGACCAATACGATAAGGCCTAAACTAAGTATAAAGACACCCGACCCAGTTTGAACACAGGAAGTTCGCACTTGAGTTTTCTTGTGAATATAGTATGTGGACTCTGATAGCGCGTACAAGAGAACGCGCCTGTAGTGAGAAGTACCTCCCACTTCTCCCTGTTCTCCTGGTCGCACCTCGCCTCCTCCTAGGCCTGGGCCGCACTTGCCACCGACATAAGGAGCTGACGCGAGTGTCAACAAGATAACAGCACTGTGCAAACAAACACGTTTCCGTGTACACTCCTTGCACCGGCGCGCGGAGACAAAATAAACAAACAAACAAACACCCCTCCGGGTCGGTGCAGGAAACGTGTTGACACACATGATAGTGACGAGGGGATTTACACCTAGATTCTTAGTCTTGGGTGAACGTTGTACCGGTGTACTCCGGTAGGTACGCCTAGTTTACGATTGACTTGTCAACTTGAGAGCTGGTCGGTGCGAGTGAATACAACGGATACTTACAGGGAGAGTAACAAGGTGTGAGGAGAAGAAACACACTCGGAGTAAATATTTACTAACCCTCTCGAGACAGTGTGTGAAGGGGGGGGAGGGGGGGGGGTCGATTCTTATGCAGCCGACAGAGATGTCTTCACGGCGCATCACACTTTACGCCATCTTCAAAAAACTGTTTTTTGAAAGCAGAAACACCATGGTGTTTTTTTTTAAAAATTTCTGAATTGTAGTAAATAAAAACAATTACACCCACGGGAGTGTTTTCCCGATTAACCAAATCGAGAAATACTCTTCCAAGGTTTGGCGTATAATTAATTCAGTTTACCCCAAGTCACGAGATACCCGGGTTGTACAGAATGAAAAACCTTTGTTTTATCTGCAAATTTGTCTCTGTGGGAAGAGCCACGAACAAGTGAACTGATTTTGCCTTATAATAGCATTGTTGAAAGTGGCGGCAAATGGCTTGCGGAGATTTGACCTCTGAAATGTGTACTTTTAGTGTGTGGGGGGGGGGGGGGGGAATAACCAATCCTGTAAGATTTGCAACCCATCAGTATGCACGTGTACGAATCACCACGTGGCAACATGTCAGAGGGAGAAAGAGAAGAAGAGAGATGTGTAGTACTATAGTAAACCAAGGAACCAACCAGAGTGGCGGGCGGATGCGGGCACTTAGCCTACTTGAACCCCCCACTTCAAGTACCCGCCGTAGTAAACAACGCACAACTTCTGCGTGGATCCAGCAACAGCTTGATCCCCCAGAGGCAGACTGCCCAACTTTAGTCAACCCTAGATCTCTACCCCAAGATATAATGATTTGAGTCCCTAATATCCCTCGGGACCCAGTGGTGCAAGTGTTGACAACCAATCAGATGCACAGCACCTACTATATAGTACCTTTCATTGGAAAGAAAGCTCGGGTGTTTTAGTAAAGGATGTTTCCGTTGCCAAATTGGCAGGAATTAATGCAATGCAATTTGGGGGGAACAAATGATACCGAAGCAAAATGTAATGTTAATATCACGGTGACCTAATCACATGGCAGGGAGACACATATGTTAATAACCAAGGGAAAGGGCTGAATTAGCCCATGGTCCAATTATATTCTAATATCCTTCAGCGTATTAGAAACAAACACATAAGCAAAACTGATGGGGTGCTGACGATGACGTGGGTTCGAATCCCGACCGCATCAAGCATGTTTTTTGTAATCGTCATCATCTCGACAGAAATCAACAGAAAGGACAAACAGGGGTCATCATAATAATCAATGATGATGACTGACTGGCGGCGCTTCAACAAATGGTGAACACCCAAGGAAATCACTCCTATAACTTCAGACAGTTATCCTCTCTCCTGGGCTATACAATCAGGTCCCTCATATCCACCCACCCACACAGCCATCAGTCGTCAGCCTCATGGGGGCATCATTACAACTCTTATTGTCATTACTACCGCACTTACAGCCACCCCTGCCCCGGCTGTTTCCTCTAAATGGCTATAAATCTACCACAAACCTAAATGACGAGTTGTATTGTTTCCTTCCGAGCTGTTGTATTAGAATCTCCTTGACGAGACGTAGCCTAATGTTCGAATACAGCAGCACTGATTAGTATTTAGAAGTTGATTTTATAATATCCCACAAGCACATGCATTGCATGCATGCAAACATTCTAAACACATATTAGATGACCGATTTATGAACAAAAAATTGAACTCTTTTATGGCCCTACGTACGTACATGTTAAAATTATTATTTTACTTTTCGCCCACTTACTTATTATTTGTTCGCCAAAAATAATGTATGCCTTTTCTACAAGATACAAATGACGATAAAAGTATAGTATTTGGAAATTGGAATAGATAAAGTTGGCGTAGGCGTGGTCCCCAAGGATCAAAGTTCCCTCGCTCTAAGAGGCCGATCCGAGCAGACTATACCCGTGACGTCACGAGTCACTGACTGACCGGAAGTCCTGACTTCCCTCACTCACTGGTGGACATAATTGAAACAAACATAAACGGGTGTTTGTCTCCTCTTAAATTAACTACGCCCACTCAAATGTGATGGACTTGATTTCGGAGAGGGGGGGGGGGGGGGCGTTGCTCGTTAGTCATCTGGTATGAAGGCCACACTTTAGGCCATGAGACGGGATTCGAACCCGGGGCGTTCGGGACAAAGTCTACCTGCTTAGGTTAGGTTAGGTTAGGTGGGGCATCGGAGAGTGGGACATCAGAGATGCGCCCTTCGAAGTTCGAACCCTGGTTCGAGTAGACATAATGGGATCGGGTTACTCCATATATTTTAAGAATAACGCAGCGGATATAATTATGGGCGCCGGGAGGGGGGGGGCAAGGGGGGGCGCTTGCCCCCCCCTGGATTTCAGGAAAAATAAATTTTAACTAGTGATATGCGTTTATTACATATAAATTAATGTTTTTGTGAAACCGAAATTCAATTGAAAATTAATATTAATAATAATTGGATGAGCGAAGCGAACACTTCAATTTCACTGACCCCCCAAAAAATTTAGCTCCAATGTTTTTTTGTTTTTTTGTTTGTTTTTTTTTGTCTGTATTTTTGTCTGTTTGTTAGCAGGATTCCGGGCAAACGGCATAAGCGATCTTGATGAAAATTTGAGGGGACCTTCGTTTTCTCTGAACTTAGAGGTGTATTGTTTTTGGGTACAATCGAAGAAATATTTCTCATGAATATCGTACTTTTACGATTTTTTTCGATTTTTAGTGCGATATTTTCGTCACATTTGGGCCGATTCTGACCAAACGGGAGGGGTTACAACGTTCATATTTCACATGGACATTAATATTATGGTAATGTAGTACCTTATGAAAGAAAAAGTTGAAAAGGTTAGCTAGAATCCATAGAAATAAAGGTTTTAATATTAGTTTTTCAATTTTTAGTACGATATTTTCGTACCATTTGGGCCAATTCTGACCATAACGGATGGGGCTACGACGTTCATATTATACATGGACATAAAGGTTGGTGATGTAGTACCTTTTGAAAGAAAAAGTTGAAAAAGTTAGCCAGAATCCATAGAAATAAAGCTTTTAATATAAGTTTTTTACGGTAAATAATACCAATTGACAAGAAACAAAAGAAACTTGACAACATTAACCTACAATGCGAAGGCAGCAAAACAAAGCACTTGCAAAAGTAAAGATATCCCACGCAAACTAAAAACTTTAAAAAGCTCATCCATCAACGCGGCGGGACTTTAGCGTTTTCCTAGTAATAATATATTTAATGATCTGATCGGGAGCAGAGTGTTGCTAGTTTGTTTGTTTTTAGTACTTAGTAATGTATTGATTTCGCATTTTCCTTTTTGGGTCTAGTCAATCACGCCCGTTTTCCATTTATTTTATGTTATGTGATATTATGTGTATGATTTATTGAAATAAATAATAATACTGTAACAAGATATCGTTTCTATGATTTGTAGGCTAGTAAATTATTAGTCGATGTAGACCTCTAAGAACGTGTTTATGTTTTATATTTCTATTCCACATTGCATTGCAACTGGAGAGAACTTACAAGTTGCAGTTTATGTAAGAAAAGAAAATGTGATCAAAACAGTCACATTCATTATAATTTTATGCAATTAAAATAAAGCCTTTATTTTTGAAACGTGTCTCATTTTCAACTCATAACCCATTTTAGTAACCGTATAGAAGTTGAGACACAATGTTTTTTTGTTTACTTTCTAGTATCTACTGCACAAAAATTACATAATTTCGGTATCGTATTCAGCCCACTACTTTTTTCTAAAACCCACCAAATGCATTCTAAAAACCTGATTTTCAAAAATTTCGCCTGCGGCGCTATTGTTGGGGGGCTCCGCCCCCCAAACCCCCCGTGCTTGCCCAACTAAACTACAAATTGTGATTGTTGCCCCCCCCTGCTAAAATTCCTGCCGGCGCCCATGGATATAAAGAGGGTTCCGGGTGTTTTCCATGAAACTTCTTCGAGAATCGAGTTCAGTCAATTTTAGTTTCGACCACTGCAGCATACTAGTTGTTACTCTAACTTGCAACGGTGCAACAGTAAGTGCATCGATCAGACGAGCGTGAGTGTCACGTGAAGTGGACGTCTAGGCGCCACGGTGACGCTTCACGCCACCCACCCACCAGACACACACATGGTCGTAAGCCGTAATAGTCACGTTCACCATGTCTGCGGGGGTTAATGGCTTGGCTCAACGTCTCATATTAATGCACTTGGGCTATTCGAGACGATTAATGGCTTGAAACGCATGGAGTTACAACACTGCCATTAGAATAACGCAACCTGATCTCGTGTTCAGGAATCGGAAGATGAAGAAATATTGCAGAATTGTGATAAGAAAGAACACAAAACTGTTCAAAATAACCACTTTTAGATACGTCGATGACATTTGTAATTCAATTTTAATTTAAGGGTTGATCTATGAAAAGATACAATTATAGACCGCGCGATACAGAGGTGCAGAAAAAGGGGGGGGGGGGGCAAAGTCCACCCCTGTACTTTGGAATTTTAATTTTTTTTATCAGTATTACCGTCAAACAAATATTTCTCCCGCACGGCCAATTGAAACAGCCCAAGTCAAAACTTTGGATGTGTACATTCACTACATTGTGATGAAGTAATGCATTATTTTATTAGTATGTCATTTTTCTAAATATATTTTTAATCGCATTTTACCATTCAGAAACGTGTTCACTGACAGAATCCAGCTGGTTTAGCAGGTATAGTGCGGTGCACATGTACCGGAAACTGGTAGAAAAACTAGAAAAAGGTCACTAGGACTCGCCCGGCTGGCCGGAAGTCTAGTTTCAATGGCGTGTGGCTGTAGTGCGCTTCACTAACCGTCAGATGTCTCGATAACAGTAGTATGTGCAGACCCATCATTGTCTTCTCTTTCTGTCACATTCGAAACTGAACGGGAGTCATACGCACGCACATGGCACACAGGTTCCATTCCCTTACTTTCAACCAGAGTCGATAAAGAAGTTCACGGGAAACTTCTTTATCGACTCTGCTTTCAACTGAATCATACTTTCCTGGCTATTTTGAATGGATCTGATGATTTTTGTTGCTTACGGCTATTTGAGACGATGACCGATGAGGGGTGCTAAAAAGACGATAAAAACGTGTCTTATGCGGGATTCGAACCCACATTCTCGTAGTGCCACAGTGCCACACGCTTCGAACCAGCGGTGGCACATACGATCTGGGCGATATGTGCCACGCGGACGGCATTTTTTTAAAAGCTATTTACTTAGATTGTACAACTAGGCCAGAGGTATATTTCCCAATTGCATCCCTAAGGACCAATCAATTCAAAACATTGATTTGAATTGCATCCTGCTGTCAGTCCGTCATCAACTCAAAAGACGCAGGGGCGTCGCCCGGATTTTGATTCGGGGGAAGG
Source organism: Sweltsa coloradensis (assembly GCA_024449915.1). Lineage (NCBI taxonomy): Eukaryota > Metazoa > Arthropoda > Insecta > Plecoptera > Chloroperlidae > Sweltsa > Sweltsa coloradensis. Next base: position 361,559 of record JAMZAV010000531.1, read on the forward strand.
GGGGACGAATTTCGGAATTTATATTAAGATTGTGTACAACAACCCACGAAACTATCATTTTGGGAAATGTATCCTGGTAAGTGGGGGGGGGGCAGGCGCGTCGGAACGTTTTGAAAGTTGGGGGGGGGGCAAACCCATTAGCAGATTTTGTAGGATACCGTTGAGGTCTGGGGCAAAGCCCCAGCCAACCAAATCCCAACTTGCGTCTGCCAATAACTCTACATAGGAAATCATTCAAAGGGATGTTTGGATTAGACGTGAGTCTGAGTCACGTGTCCACTCTCACTGAAGTAAGTGACCAACACACAATACAAGACGGGTGGCTGGTTATAGGGTACACACACCTACGTCACAAATCGAGGGGAATGAGGGGTATTCTCCGTTTTGAGCCCAACTGGTGGACAAGCAACCATCGGTTCGCAAGTGGACGCCTGCTGAACGTCGCACAACTTATCACGCTCTAACTTTTATCCTATTCATTATTGGGGAAAAACTTAAGAGCAATAATATTTAGCAAATATATCATTCCTTCTAATAGCGATTACTTTGAATTTTTACACGGCCGTTAACTTGTTATTTCGATGTACATATTAAAATAAAATTTAAGACTTTTACTTGTTTTTTATGAAATTTAATAAAACAACTTCAATTGGCAAAAATCTAGTGATCGGATTTTGACAAGACCGCTTTCAAAAAATTCATCAGACTGTTTAGACAAGAAATAAATAAACTTTCTAGATAGAAAGTGCACAGAACGAAAATTTATAGCATAGAGTAAAACGCATGGTATGTGTTTTCATCTAAAATACGCGCTTTTGACGTGCGGATGAGCCGTGAAAAACTGCACGCTATGCTGTAAAATTTCGTTCTGTGCTTTTTCTATCGAGAAAGTTTATTTATTTCTTGTCTAATTAGTTAGATGCATATTTAGAGAGAATTCTTTTTGAAATCCGATCAGTAGTTTTGTGTCAATTGAAGTTGAAAAGACTTAAAGATGTTGATAATTTTGTCATTTATAATGCGTACATTGTTATAACAAGCTAACGGTTCTCTAAAAAAAATCGAAATAATCGCTATTAGAAGAAATGATATGTTTGCTAAATATTATTCCTCTTGAGTTTTGTCCAAATAATGAATAGTATAAAAGTTAGAGCGTGATATTTGTTGAGCCGTTCATCAGGCGTCAACTTGCGAAATGAGGATGCTTGTCCAATGTCCATCAGTTAGATTCGCGCCGAGCTGTGACGTCACGTGTGTGTTCCCTATAAAGATAGTCGGATTGTAGATGTTTCAGGCATGGGGTACGTCAGCCAACCTAACATTCCTGCTATTGATGGGTTGTTTCTTCCTGGAAATAGTTAGGATCATCCGACGTTGCTTTCCCAAAAAGTAGAGTAGAAATCTTGATTTTCAACTCTAAAATCTGCCCCCCTATGCCCCCATGGCATGACAGTTAGGGGGGGCAATGCCCCCCTTGCCCCCCCCTGTTCCGACGCCACTGGGGGGGGGGGATGCCCCCGACTAGTGAGGGTCTGGGGCGCATAGCCCCAGATTTTATTTTTAAAATTGCAAATAGTGCACTTTATTAGATATTAGAGTGATCACCCCCTCGCCACGCCCTGAAAAGACGCTTAGAAATGTATTTAGTTAGATTGTACATTAGGCCAGGTAGATATATTTCTTTTACTTTCAACCAAGGACCAATCAATCTAACATTGAATTGCGCCCTGCAGTCAGTTAGTCAGCAAGTTATACGCGTAGTTAGATTGTAGTTAGATTGTACATTAGGCCAGGTCGCACCTAGCCTAACTGAGACACAAACACCTTTCCAAGAGTCAAACTCTCCTGTTTATTTCTGTTGTGTTGTTTGTGGCAACTCTCCAGAGATCCCGGCCTTCCCTACTCGCCGTGGGGCGACCGGCAGTAACCTTCAGGACTACTACACGTGCTCCCGAGTTGTTCATGTCCTAGCACAGCACAGCACTGTGAAGGAGGAAAACCCCATGCTGGTCAGAACCAGCCATGGGCAGGGGTTGGGGTTCTCACCTCGTGGTCGTCATCGTCGGGGGAGGAATGGTTCGACAGCCAGAGCTCTCTAGTTTTGTGGAGCAATGCTCCCCTACTTACAAGCTGATGTTTGTGAGACGGACTTCGTCTCTCTCATCGCCTTCTACGTGGTGAACAGGACTGTGACGGCGACAACGAGAGTGCAAGTGCGAGATAGTTGGCGACGAGTGATGCGCGGTAATCTCGAGCGTGTCGGAATCACAAACAAACATTCTCCATCAAACCTGGCCGGGTATTACATTATGTAGATGTGGAATGAATCGGACGTAACACCGTGAGTCACCGCAGCAGGTGAAAAACCTTGAAGGTGTCTGGTGGTCACGTGACCTAGCTTGTACAGTACCGGCCACAAGTGATGCACACTGCAGGAACACAGAGATGCAGAAGGTGTCTGGTGGTCACGTGACCTAGCTAGTACAGTACCGGCCACAAGAGATGCACACTGCAGGAACACAGAGATGCAGAAGGTGTCTGGTGGTCACGTGACCTAGCTAGTACAGTACCGGCCACAAGTGATGCACACTGCAGGAACACAGAGATGCAGAAGGTGTCTGGTGGTCACGTGACCCAGCTAGTACAGTACCGGCCACAAGAGATGCACACTGCAGGAACACAGAGATGCAGAAGGTGTCTGGTGGTCACGTGACCCAGCTAGTACAGTACCGGCCACAAGTGATGCACACTGCAGGAACACAGAGATGCAGAAGGTGCCTAGTGGTCCCGTGACCTGCCTAGTACAGTACCGGCCACAAGTGATGCACACTGCAGGAACACAGAGATGCAGAAGGTGTCTGGTGGTCACGTGACCCAGCTAGTACAGTACCGGCCGCAAGTGATGCACACTGCAGGAACACAGAGATGCAGAAGGTGTCTGGTGGTCACGTGACCCAGCTAGTACAGTACCGCAGTGGCGGCTCTGGGGTAGTTTTACTGGTGAGGCGAAATAAATATCCTGGATGTATTATAGGGGACCACACGGGGGGTTTGGGGGCGAAGCCCCCCAACAATAGCGCCGCAGGCGAAAATTTTGAAAATCAGGTTTTTAGAGTGCGTTTGGTGCGTTTTAGAAAAAAGTTGTGGGCTGAATGCAATACCAAAATAATGTCGTTTTTGTGCAGTAGATACTAGAAAAAAAAAATTGTTTCAACTTTTATACGGGTTTTTGATTATATGATTATCATGTGTAAACATTGAATATACATTGAATTACATTATTGATACACATTTCACTTGCATTTGCACTTGCATCTTGCACTCTAATACGTTCGAGCGCTTTCGCTTGGCTCGTCCATCACGGCGAAACGTCGCCTCAGTCCAGCTGTTTTAGCCGGCACATCTCCGCTACAAGACATCGGCCGAGATCTTCGCCTCAGTCCAGCTGGTCTAGCCAGCGGCTGCAAGACATCGCGTATCGAGACAACATCGAGAACGCATGCGCGACTAGGGTGCATTGCGTATATACCCTCCGGCACTGTACCGACCAACGTGGTCGCCTCACACGGGCGAGGCCATCGTGAGGGCCTTGGTTCGGGTCGGGCGGCATTTTACCGCTCATGCACTGTTCATGGGGGTTTCGCAGCGCAGCGCTCACGCTCACTAATACTCAACTCAAAACCAAATCTATCACAGTATAAACATTTGTGAATGCATATTACGTTGGTTAAAAAGTGTAAAAATGGAAATCATAGTCCTATTTAAGTCAATTATTGAGTTGAAAAGCCAGGTTCTTTGGTGAGGCTCCGCCTCACTTGCCTCACCTTGCCAGCCGCCACTGCAGTACCGGCCACAAGTGATGCACACTGCAGGAACACAGAGATGCAGAAGGTGTCTGGTGGTCACGTGACCCAGCTTGTACAGTACCGGCCACAAGTGATGCACACTGCAGGAACACAGAGATGCAGAAGGTGTCTGGTGGTCACGTGACCCAGCTAGTACAGTACCGGCCACAAGTGATGTACACTGCAGGAACACAGAGATGCAGAAGGTGTCTGGTGGTCACGTGACCTAGCTTGTACAGTACCGGCCACAAGTGATGCACACTGCAGGAACACAGAGATGCAGAAGGTGTCTGGTGGTCACGTGATTATGACTCTACTAAAAGTCAAGGAAAGAGACCCAATCTAACTCGCAAACATCAGTAAGTAGTTGTTGTTTCTTCTAGCGGTGGTATGAACCCTTCCGCTACACCAGTAAGTAGGGGAGTATATATCACTACCTGAAACTAGAGGCGAGCTCTGGTGGTCATCGTCTGGTACCTCTCCCCTTCCCTAGACGACGACAATGACAACACGAACGATAACAAATAAGACAATGACGACCACGACGTGAGACCCACCTATTCCTCCCCTACCCGTGGCTGGTTCTGACCAACATGGATGGGCTTTTCCCTCCATATATCGGCCTAGGAGGCTAATGGCGCATTACGACTCAACGGTTGACGCGCCCTTTAAAATCCAAATAAACTAAAACTGTGCTCAAACTGTTGGTCTCTCATGAGTTCTGTCATTGCGTGGGTCGCCTACATATGTATTTATTTAGTTAACACAGATGTGGCACAAGTTTATTTACTCAGTCACATCTTCTACTGACAACCTGAGCACGAGACAGACCAGAATACCAGAGTGTTTATACCCTAGTTCACATTTCAAGGTCGCCTGTCAATCATCATCCCGGCTTCCAACAGCTTATCAATCGACAAATTACATTTGTTTATTATTGTAGGGATAATATTTATAAATAACGCGTCACATTTTGCCATATCAATCAACGCTTCAGTTTAATAATACTCTAGGAAGTATTTTACATGACTGAGATGGGTAGACTCTAAATACGATGTTATTTATTTATTTATAACTGTAGGACGATTCTCAGGTCTAAATATTTCAATCGTGTAACGCAAATCGGAAAATTGAAACCTATTCGAAAATGAGAATAAAAATGTAATACTTATTTTGATTCACATTTAAAATATCTCCCAAAAGACAGGCATTTAGTCTTGAAATGTCAATCTAGGATGATGATTTTTGTTGTTTAACGTCTCTATTATTTCTCGATTTGGATAGTAGGGAAACACTCCCGTAGGTGAAATTGTTGATATTTAATACAATCCAGAAATTAAAAAATCTATCTCGATCGGGGTTCGAACCCGAGTCTCTTACTTTCCGGGTGGACGCCTTAGCCAACTAGACCACCGAGACGGTAACTATTTAACTTCTGTATTGTCGTTACATTATAGAACTTGAATGGATGGAACAATAAAGCATCGAAAAACTGTTGCTGTTGAATTGACCAAACGAACATATTTATAATGTCAGTACCATGAAATATCGCTATTTGAGATGATTTTTGTGTAGATGATGGTGAAGAACAATAAAAACAGATGCATGCGAGGCAGCGAGATTCAAACCCACGTCCTTGTAGTGTCAGACGCTTCTGGTCTGCGCCAAAATCGTACGAATCACCCCAGACGAATTATGTAATGTTAGAATGAGGGTTGCTCATCATCTACAGCTTGAACTTCTCCATGTTTCATTCAGTTAATTTGTCTGATTAAATCTAAATTAAATCTAGGAGGGCGTGCGTTTTAGCTACAATCCTGTTCGCTAGGCTGGCTGACACCACAGGTGTTTGAAGTTTTGATCAGTTATCACGAAAAGTGGAAATAAAGAGCTCTACAGTAACACTTTTCTAAAATTGGTTTCATAACAATATTAAAAAAATAAATGATTTTCACGATTTTTGATTTTGTTCAAAATTGACTATATTTGTGAATTTGTGGGGCTAATTGAGCCAAAATTTTGAAAATGTACGACTGTAGGGCGGTTCATGTAAGCTTTATTGATATTAACTTTGCACAGTTGTATATTCTTTGGATTGGATGCGTCTTGGCCGAGCGAATAGCCAAGTGCCAACAGCCAAATGTGTCCTATTCCCTCTCACAAGAGGCCCCAAACTGTGCAAATTGTGCCTGGCCTGGTCAATGCTAATTACATCAACCGCGATCACCAAATCACGGATATAACCGAACCTTGAGATTCGGCGTGGGTGTCCCACCCGATCTGAGTCACCTCTCACTCCAAGACAAAAAGAACAAGTTTGAATTATTTTCAACAATCGAAATGGCGGGAAAACTTTTAAATTATTCCGTCCAGCAAGGTCGCGTGGGCGTGACGGAGATTAGCACGTTGATAAGCTGCGTTCCATGTATTGCCCAGGAATATAAGGAAAAATAGCGGAAAAAAATGAAACACATCTAAATTTTTTCTCAAGATACTAAGTTGGGTATGTTGTTTAACATACTAAAAGTCCCCACCTGTACCGCGTGAGCTTCCTTATAATATGACCTTGAAATGACCCCGATAAACGTTTGTTTAGGTTTATCTCGTAAATGGTGGAAATTAGAAAACAATGTTTCAAACAAATAATGTTTCATACTAAATTTCTCACAAAAAAGTTCAAATCCATTTTTTCACCAGATCACTCCTTCCCCTTTAAAATCCAAGATTTAAAAATCAACTTTTAATGGAAATAGTGAATTGTAAGAAATTCTTATGAAAAATGATTTTAAAATGCATATTGTATTTACATAAAACATGCTCTCACACTTTGACAAGGTAAAATAAGGTGTCAACAGTTGATTGAAAGAGGGTGTGGTTTTATTTAGGTGGCGTGAGGGAGGGGAGGGTTAGCTTCAGCTCAATAAAAGTAAATGTAATCAACAATCAGGAAATGTTTATTGCATTATAATCGTGTTTATTGAATACATTCTCGTATGATAGTTTCCACACCACCCTAGACGTATAGAATTAGGCGCGTTTCTGTATGTGGAATGTATCCCCAGTATAGGCCAGTAGGGTAGTTTGTTAGAATTTTAATCTCTTGGTCGCTCCCGATTCCCATTTCATCATCTGACGTTTCATTTTGACTTGATAACGTATCGACGGTACTCGGTTCATTATCATTGCCGTCATCATCTCGACCACTTCGTCGGTGTTGCGACTTGCATCTTCTCCATCTTCTTCCATCTCGAACGATGATTGCGGTAAAACATGTTCAATATCCTCTTCCTGAACGTCATCGACATCTTCGTCGTCCTTTTCTCAAGCCTTCCTGCGTTTTCACACGAAACTCCACTGCAGTGCACGCCCCCGTCTTTGCTCGGGGTAGAATTGGGCCAGAGCATGGCTCTGCTAATCGTACAAGGCGATTCAAGAGAAAAGTCCACCTCGCAAACATCAGCTAGTACGAGGGGTGTATATTACACCTCGAAACTAGAAGCCAGCTATGCCAATCGTTGTCGGGGACACCTCCCCCTTCCCTTGACGACCTCCCCGACGACGTTGACAGTGAAACAACGAACGATGACAAAGACGATGACGACCGCGACATGAGAAACCCCCCTTCCTCCCCTTACTCATGGCTGGTTCTGATCAGCATGGGCCCCTCCTTCCCATATCCTAGGCTAGAATGGTGCATTATGACCTAACGGTTAACACGTCCTTAATCCAAATATAACCAAGCAAATATTTGAACACCTTAATCCTGTTTTTCGGCACCCACAGGCTTCACCGCATCCTTTCAAGCAACCACAAAAAAGTGAGTCCAAGATATGTTGTGGTGCTGGCCCCAAGGTTGATGGAGTTGGAGAAAACAAGGTTCTAAACACCAGCCCCAGTTTTCTGGAAGTAGTTTATTCCCTTTCCACAATTGCACCTGATGGTAGACACGAAGGCTGTGCAATTTGGCAGAGACTTGAGTAGGCGGCAAAACAGATAAACGTTTCTTCCCGACTGCAACACCTTTCTTGAAACATTTAAAACAGTGTTTGTTCAGCGGTTCTGTGATCATGCACCGTATAGACCAAGGAATAGTTTTGTTCCGGCTTCGGCTATTTCCTCTTGTAAAGCCGTTTCAGATTCAAAAGTTTGAGCTGCTTCCTTCCACAAGGTCTTCTATATTTTCCAGCATTTTGCATAATGATATTTTTCCCTTGTTGAAAATAGCAGAGGTACAATCACATCCTGAGAAAGCGTGTAGGAAGAAAATGTTATCCTTAATTAAGAAGAGGTTTATTACTATGTGACAAATACAGCATAGTTGCCACCTTGCTTCTTCCCGGTTTTATGAAAAATATTTCTGATTCTACAGGTGCAGTTGCTGTTAACAGCACAAGTAGGTCTATGTCCTCTCCAACTATAACGCAGTTTTTTTCAGACATCGAACAGTCAATAGCAGTTTGAAAAATCAGAGTATCAGCGTCTCCATCAGCATGCTTGACTTCAAAGTCATTTTCAAGGAACTTTTTCATAATGAAGGAAATCAGCTTGTTCTTATTATGACTATTGGACAAGAAGTTCTCTTGAGCCGCAATCATGTTCATTTTCTCGTGAAATTCTATATCCGGAGAAAACTTTTTGGAATATCTACGAGATCTTTCGGATACTTTTGTATCACAAGTTTTTTTCTGAATATCCATAAAGAAACAATACAACATTTGTTTCCATAGTGTCTTTTGATGTAAGAAACGTATACTTCAAACAGGATCCTGTATCTCAATTTGTTTAGTCGGGAAACACTCCCGTAGGTGTAATTGATATTGTTTACTACAATTCAGAAATTAAAAATTCCCGGTTGGGGCGGACTTTTTTAATTTCTGAATAATTGTAGTAAATAGGATCCTGTAAGTTCCCCCAGCGGGCCACACAAAACGATGGAAGAGCAAACTTCCATATATTACGTAGAAACTGCCAGTTGGGACTGTATTTCCCTGATTCTTTTCAAATATTGAATATATATATAGGTGCCTTATTAGTTTTTCTCATTCCATTTTTATCAAACAGAGAGAATGGGTAAGGTAACAATTCATACTCAAAATAACTTTCTAAATCTTCTTGCGATTTCACGGAAACTGATATGCGCTGAAAAAGTTGCAGAGGATCAGCGGCTACGACATGACCTTGAATTTTTAAAGAATTTTTACCTTTGCTAAAGTCTGCACTCGATCTTTAGTTTGACATCGCCAATTTATTTTCCATTTTGTTTCTTTAAAGCTCTGCAGCCGACAATGTAAGCATCATGGGAGTTGATTTTTTCATCCCCTATACAATCCCACTTGAAATTGACATACACTCGCCAATGATAGCCACGCCTTATTCAATACGTCACAACTACAACCAAGAACAGTAGTCAATCTTGATCTGAGAAAACACCCTAAAATCACTCTGGGTCACAACCAAGTTTGCAAGACATTTTAACTTGTTTTTTTTAAGCGTTGTTGCCAGATTTCTGAAATTATCAAAAACGTGGGTTAACTTTTCCTTGATTTTGGAGAGGAAGGAGTGAACTAGCGATAAAATAGGTAAGGACCTTTTTTGTAGACAATTAAATGTACAACAATATTTGCTTGAAGTAGTTTTTTCTAATTTCTACCATTTGCGAGATAAAACTAAACAAACGTTTCTCGGGGTCATTTCAAGGTCATATTATAAGGAAGCTCACGCGGTACAGGTGGGGACTTTGAGTATGTTAAACTACATACCCAACTCAGCATATTGGAAAAAAATTCAGCTGTGTTTCATTTTTTTCCGCTATTTGCCAAATTTAATTCCATAATTCCTGGGCAAGTAGGAGACAATCTACACCTTGGCCTTCCTGGGTGCCTGGTCCTAACATACGGAAGTCGCGCGATGCATTGTCTTTCTTAGGCTGGAATGCAGAGTTCAAAGATCGAGGTAGCAAGTTCGCGAGAAGAAACATTCGCGTTCTCACATTGCGCTAATGATTGCTTCAAATGTGAGAATCAGTGGCGTAGGAATATGCACTTAACATTTATAAATAAAATAAATAAATAAATTGTATTTAGAGTCTATCCACTCAGGTATATAACTGATGTTCAGTGCAGGAGAACTTTAAATCAAAGCGACCAAGCCAACTCCTGTAGGCCCCGACGCAATCGACGAGTGAGCGACCAATACGGCAATTCGACCTTGGTAAAACGAATATGTTTGCCTGTATGCTTCGTCATTCGATCAAAAATTGCCACTTCACGCTAATTTTTTGACTTTTTAGATCGCAGATAGTTGCAGTAAAGCATCGTTTACAGAGTCGGACAGCAGAAAAAACATGACGAAATAAATGTAGTATGGTGACATTTTTTCTGGGGCTTCGCCCCAAACCCCAGCTGCCGCTAGCAAATTCTTCTAATGGATTTGCCCCCCCAACCCCCCCCCCAAACACTTTGAAAACGTTCCTATATGTGCCATGGTGAGAATATTTTCAGATACGATTGAAGCTCAACATAATTTATTATTGTCTTGTAGGTTGTGATATGGTTGTGCTACAAAACATAAGGGAAGAAAAAGCCTTCATCTGCCCTTTCCAAAAATGTTCAGTATATTTCTATTTGTAGGTTAGTAGGCCTGGCTCTAGGGAGATTTAAAAGGTATTTTCATTTGTAAAAGTTGGCAACCCTAGCCGATCAATTCCGGCCGTCAAGGTGGTAGTTAGGCAGGATGAGGGGGGAAGATACCATCAACAACTGCCATTGTTTCATGAGGGAACGTCAATCACCCTTGTAGTTGGGGAGAGAAAACAACAACACCCATCAATTCTCGTTCTCTTCGGCAGAGAACGTGGTAATTAGATGACTATTATCCCGCGTTTAACCAACCCTACGCTTGTTATTCTCGATTTAGCCTACTCCCATGTGGTACAAGAATGGAATCAACGCTGGTCTATAATGTCAACTCAAGAGAAAACCACGTATTATTATGCAGTGTTCCTGACATAGAAGTCGAAGAGCTCAAGACGTCGAACGCAGGACACTGCAGGAAAGGAACGAACGTCGAACGAACCACATTCTAATGCAGGCTCATTTACAAGGCTGGAGCCTAGGGCGCCAACTATTTCCCCGACGGGGGTGGGGGGCTTGACTTAGAGGTATCAAAACCAAAAGTAAAAAAATGTTATTCCCCATAATCGGAACATGTTAAAATTGAAATGAAGCGATGAAGCGCACGATTGGCATTATTGTCGTTTCAAGATGGGACGTGTTTCTCTAGCCTAGCCCCAAGAAAAAAATTAAAGGGGGGGGGGGGTTCTCAAGTGTTTAGCATATGGGCGCTAAAGATCATAATCCGGCCTCGTACGTATTATTATTTATTATTATTAACAATGGGCCAAGCTATGGACATCTGGGATGAGAATGACAGACAACCTTGCAAAAGGATTGAGTCTGATAAATATTATGGTTAGAGATATGAAGACAAAGGCGAAATATCGGATTAGTCCAGATATCTTGAGCTGCCCCAGCCGTAGGAAACTCAAGATCCAACACAAGCCCTATCAAGCAACTGTGCGTGATTGCAATAGGGGCAGAATACATTTCGTAAACACCTGCCGCACATTTCTTGCGAGCAGAGGCGAGGCGATAGAAAGGGAGAGTATAGTTTTAGATTAGCAGAGCGCAGCTGGGAGGAACCAGTGTTGCAGCATAGGGAGTCACAGCCCCCTAAATGAAAATCAGGTCGGACGGAGCCTTCTACATGATTCCATCATTTCCACCGCCCCCTACGTTCATGTCAGGAATCTATAGCATAATTCCAAAGTAATCTTCCACCACAGCGCAGAACGATCGGGGATTTAGTCACAGTCACAGTTGTCTAGACGTTGATAAAAAAGGAATTTTTCCAACATTTTGGAGGCAGTGCATTATTGTTGTGGTGGCTGACAGATTTCCGACCAGAGTGCAGAACAATCGACGTTTGGTCACCGCCAATTTTTGTGTAAGATGGGGCAATGCCAAGCTGGTTCGCCCGGATTCTCCGCCAGGATCGCATGATCGGGGTTTGGTCACAGGACTCTTTACATTGTGAGTGGAACTTACACATGGCGGTGACCAAACTTCGATCGTTCTGCACTCTGGTGGGAAATTAGTTTCACCATTATTCAATAAATTTCTTAATACACCTGCCGCACATTTCTTCCGCGCATAATCAATTAGAGGCTACAGAAAGCGAGAGTGAGCTACCTAGACACACTTCACGCACTCGCGCACAAGTCACCGCCCTCTGTTTATTATCATGAGTCACTCAAAGCTCACGGCAGGTGGTTACATAAACAGATGGGGGTGTTCGCGCGTCATCGGGGGCTATTTATACCGAGGCGCGGACAGCGGGAGGTGGGTTGACTGGGTTCGAGCGAGCGTCAGATACATCGGGGCAGCAACCGTTTCCAAACACATAGGCACAAGCATAATATTGTATAGAGTAAAGAGATAAGTTGTTTGTTTTTTGTGTGGCTATATTGAATTTAGATGAATATAAATATGTTAATAATAAACACTCCACATTTAGGGCTTTGGTGGAAAGGAAAAAATATGCTACAAAATGCTAAATTTGTAAAAATTAATGCTAAATATTCTAAAGTAAATGACTGGATCATACTATAAATTGTATTAGATCGAAAGCTCTGTGGAAGGGCGCGTAAACCGTAAGGTCATAATGTGGAGGGGAGGCCTAAGCTGGTCAGAACCAGCCCCGGGTAGGGTAGGGGGATGATAGGGGAGTGTTCTCACTTCCTGGTCGTCATGGTCTTTGTCATCGTTCGTGTTGTCGTGGTCGTCAGGAGACGGTGGTTCCCCGACGACGACTGTCAGAGCTCGCCTCTAGTTTCTCGGAGTAAAATACTAGCAGATGTTTGCGAGATGGACTTTGTCTCTTTTCTCGCCTCGTACGATCCAGAGGCATACGATACCTCGGGCAAATCCTACCCCAGGCCCAGACGGGGGAGTATCTTCTAGAGTTTCGACATTCTGCCATAAAAATAACACTTGTGTAGATTATGCACTATAGAGTTCTACAACCATGTTATGTGGATGACTTGGAGAATTGAATATTTTTGTAATTTCGTTAAAATGCATTCCCGGCACCATCGTTTACATGGATGTTACACATTAGAATGGTATTTGCATTAATTGCAGGCTCCAATCTATCTAACTAGTTATATGGTAGTGATTGATTGATGTCACTCGGGGCTCAACGCACGTTCACAGCAGAAGTATGCAACAGCCACTTGCCTGAAGACATCTCTCTTTTACAACCGACACTCACTGACATTCACGTTCATTCCCGTGAACTAAACACAAGGCGTTCGGGTCGGGGCCACATCACCGAATATCCACTGCACACAATCGCCACAAGACCGAAAATCGGTAAAATCTAAAGTAAGTTGTGAAGAACGACCCGTCCTGCTAGTGCCACAACACCGAATTTTTCGGTCTTGTGGCAATTGTGTGCTGTGGATACCTGTGTCACAACACCGAATAATTCGGTCCTACGACCCATCCAGTATGTGCCACAACACCGAAACTTTCGGTCTTACGACAGGGCATGCCACACGACCAATAATTCTGAAATACTTTAACATTTTTCATCTGTGAATTCGGTGTTGTGGGTATTGTGTGCAGTGGATATTCGGTGATGTGATGATCAAAAACGATGTTTTTGAAACGTCACTGTTTCACGCACCCTGCGTAAACTCCTCTATGCAACCCGCTAGACTTAGGAGAGTTGAAGTAGGCATCTGAGAAGGCGCGACACTGTCAGCCTAATGACTATTGGTTGCTCTAGTACCAAGGTTATCCGCTAGTTGGGCGCTACTGGTCAAATTTACGCGGGATTTGAACTAGGAGGGGATGAAAGTGCTCCTCGTAAGCTGACAAATTGTCAGACGTCTGTGAATGAAGGGCTGGTTCTCTTTTAGACATTCTAAAAAAATATTAATTCACGACGGAAATGTACTGAAACAAAGATAAATTATAAATCACTATGTTTAATCCCTCTGCAGGACCCAAGGGTTCCTACGCCACTGTATTGGAAGGTAAGCTTGAGCCTTAGGTGTCTCATCTCCAACCGTTGTTACATAAGTTACGCTTTTAGGTTTATGTATAAACGCCTTTTGCATATTAAAGTTTGGAAACCCATTCATAGATAAGGGTTTACGGAGACTAGACAGTTCTTCTTCAATGGTCTCTTCATCTGATATTCGTTTTCAACGACTTTACTTTGGGAAAACCAAAAACACTTTATCACCCATAAAAAATCCCTTAAATCCCCATCGGGTGGGTGGTATCAATCATCCCCTAAATGAAAATGTTAATAATTGAATTTAGAAAAATCGTTTTATAATTTAAAACCTAACAACCATGGTATTTAATTAAAACATATTTATTGTAATATTTAATAAAAAATGTTTTAATTGATAGCAAATAGTTTAAGGCCATTCTAGACGCTAAATTGACTTCATTGAAGAGTTGCTTCTTGTAACTAATTATTGAAATAACATGTATTAGGCTATGAAAAAAAAACAAAAAACAAAATATTGTCCCTATTTCCGGGGCGTACCGGCTGTTTAATTTGCATATTGCGCCTAATTGCACTAGGCCTATCAAGTCCAATTTCAAAACGGCTTTTCAGATTATCTTCATTTTTTTAAATTAATTTCGTCATCTCTTTGTTCATATAGTGAACAAGTTTCGTAAGGTTATGCGGAAGGATTACAACTTACAAGTTATGAATTTTTTATTTAAACCCTTTGAGTTGAGTGTTGGGGCAAATTTTATGGGGCAAATAAAAAACATCATAGCTTGTAATCCCTTCCGCAAAACCTTACGAAACTTGTTCACTATATGAACAAAGAGATGACGAAATTAATAAAAAAAATGAAGATAATCTGAAAAGCCGTTTTGAAATTGGACTTGATAGTGCAATAAGGCGCAATATGCAAATTAAACAGCCGGTACGCCCCAAAAATAGGGGCAATATATATTTTTTTCATAGTCTAATACATGTTAATTTAATAATAAGTTACAAAAAGTAACTCTTCAATGAAGTAAATTTAGCGTCTATCAATTTAAGTGTTTTTTTTTTTGGGGGGGGGGATAGGGGGGAGTAGTTCGGAGTCTTATTTCTATTGGTACAATAATGTTTTATTTTCTCTCGTTGTTATAAATAGTAATTAAATAGAGCTTAGTTTAAAAACCATAAGACAATAATGGCATAAAGATGGTATATAACTGTGTATGTAAACGTACATAAAATTCAGATAAATGACTACAAACTTGTGGCTTCATTGTAACAATAACCTCTTTATGCCAGTGTGGCTTATAAACTTTGCTCTATCTACTTACAATCTACAACATTGTGACAAACATAAAACATTATTGTGGCAGTAGAGATGAAACGTTTTACGAATATATTTCAAAAATACAAATTTTAACCTTAACCCCAATTACTCATAATTTTTTTAACAATTAAAAAACCTATACAGGCTAGTATTAGCAGATTTAAGGAAAACGCCAAAGTCATTGTAAAACGAGTTCAATGTTGAGTACCCGGAAACATTTGCATTTAATATGATAGGCTAGGGAGGAGAGAGTAGAGACACATGCTGGATCCAGCCTTAGGGAGGGGGAGGAAAGGGAATGTTACATGGATTCTCAAACACATGGCTCGCTCATTCGTCTAATGCAGTGGCGTAAATGAGAACCCGACGCCCCGGGAGGCAGGTGGGGGTTCGGTGGTAAGAGGGCCCGGTCCGCAAAACGAACAGATCTTTTTTATTGTCATACCAATTTCAAATTGTGTCTATTTTTACACACAAGAAAACTTAATACATTATTTTAACAACTAAATCATCAACTTGCATCTCCATTCTCTAGTTAAAATTTTTACTTGAGTTTTGTTATTACACTGTTAAACATCGAATAAAAAATTTCAAAATGGTGGTAAATGTTGGGACCCTACTAGCTTTCGAAAGCTTCTTCAGAGCGAAATAACACGTAAAAATAGTTTTGGGAAAAGGGGTTAAATAAGTCAAAATGCAAATTTCATGTCAAATATATTTTCTTCAGCTGTACCAAAAGCCGTGGCAATCGTAGCAGTACAATTATCTGTACATACATTTCTTCGATGAAAAGCAGTATTAACATCAACGACATGTTGGAGGGTTTCGAAGATCACCTGAAAATTTCTCCAAGATCAGAATATTCGTTAAGAGTGAACAAACTTAAATAGAAAAATAGTAAGATTTCGATGTTTATAAGATTTTTTTATCGTACCCAAAAAAGAGACAGGTCTAAGTTCAGAGATTTCAAAGGTCCTCTGAAAATTTCATCAGGATCGGAGTAGCGATTTTCACGAGAAATAATTTTTCTATTGAGCTAAAAAACGTGGCGTGCTAAGTTCAAACATTTCAAAGGCCTCCAGAAAATTTCATCGCAATCGGAGTATCGGTTTATTCGGAATCGTGTTAACAAACATACAAAAATACAAACAGAAAGAAAGAAAGGAAAAAAAACTTCCGGATTTTTTTCTCCAGTGTAGAGAAATGGAATCTTCGCTTCGCTTGCTACGCTCATCCAATCATAGCATATATAATTTCATATATATTCCCCATAAAGTTTCATCAAGATCGGAGTAGCCGTTTGCCAAATATTACGAAAATATCTCATTAAAAAATCGAAAAAAAATAGTAAAAGTACGATAATCATAACAAATATTTGATCGACGTACCCAAAAACGTGGCAAGTCTACGTTCAGAGATTTAGAAGGTCCCCTCAAATTTTCATCAAGATAGC
This sequence comes from Sweltsa coloradensis, assembly GCA_024449915.1. NCBI lineage: Eukaryota > Metazoa > Arthropoda > Insecta > Plecoptera > Chloroperlidae > Sweltsa > Sweltsa coloradensis. The sequence goes on from JAMZAV010000531.1 coordinate 378,261, forward strand.
ATATGCCGTTTGCCCGGTAGATCTCGAACAAGCAGACAAAAATACAAAAATCCCCCCCCCAAAAAAAAAAAATGGGGGGTCAGTGAAATTAAAGTCTTCGCTTTGCTCATCCAAAAAGTAAGCTGAAAGCTGGAACGGTAATTTGGCGGGAAACACGGGTCACAATATGCAACGTCACGATTAGCTATTAGCTAATTGATTTGATTTGATTGGATATTGCTTAACGTCTCATATTTATGCAACTTGGCTAATCGAGACGAAGGGAGGGACGTTAGGGGTGACGCTGGGGGACAAGGGGTGGATAGGCCTGTGCTGGTCAGAACCAGCCACAAGCATATGGGGAGGGCAGGGGTTCCCCCACGTCGTGGTCGTCTTCGTCTGTGTCATCATCCGTCAGTGTTGTCATTGTCGTCGCCGTCGGGGAGGTAGTCAAAGGGAAGGGGAAAGTTCCCCGACGACGACCCAGAGCTCGCCATTAGTTTCAGGGAGAAAAACTCCCCTAATCACGGGCCAAACCACGAGAAGGTTGCGAGTTGGAATTTGATAATCAGACACTAAGTTATTGAATAATTAAACTAGTGGGCACTTGTGGGCGACTTATCGAAGCATTTTAAACGTCATTTGTAACAAGTATGCATAATAAACGTGTATATGTAATTTCAGGGGTGCAGTCGCAAACAAAATAGTACCAGGGCGGGCGGTCAATCGTCAAAGTCTATTCTATACCGATAATATTGCATTGCTACCCCTCCCCCCACCCCACCCCGCAACAAAAGAGAATTCCACTGAATTTTTAGGAATGTTTTCTATAGTATAGTATCCTATTTAAACATAAGTAAAACTTGATGACTTTGAATGACTTTGTAGTGATGTTGCACTGGCGTGCATTTCATGAGTCTACAAAAGCGAGCTAACAGCAATGCTAGTCTGTCATCACCATCTCTATTCTCTAACATTTTCCTCCGTGCCCCTAGTAAGATGCAACCTTCAACTCTCAAGTGTCTAAAGGGTTGCCTAGCGAACGCAAGGTAGTTACACAAACCCGTTTCAAAAACATTATTTGAAAAGGAACAATGTTTCGGTGTTGTGACCCGTCCTGGATGGGTCGTAAGACCGAATGTTTCGGTGTTGTGGCACATACTGGATAGGTCGTAACACCGAAATGTTTCGGTGTTGTGACCCGTCCTGGATGGGTCGTAAGACCGAATCATTCGGCATTGCGGCGTCAAAGCTTTCGGTGTTGTGGAGATTGTGTGATGTGGGTATTCGGAGCAAAGTCACCCGTTTCGGTCTTATGACCCATCTAGATAGGTCGTTCGTCACAATTTGAAAAGTTGTGATGAACGACCCATCCTGCTAGTGCCACAACACCGAATTTTTCGGTCTTGTGGCAATTGTGTGCTGTGGATACCTCTGTCGAAAATATTCGGTCTTGTGGCATAGTCTGTTTTTCGGTGTTGTGGGTATTGTGTGCAGTGGATATTCGGTGATGTGGCCCCGACCCAAGGCGTTCAAGAACATCTTCAACTCACAGCAGAAGTATGCCACAGCCACTTGCCTGAAGACATCTCTCTTTTACAACCGACACTCCTAGCCTAGCTTCATCTCCTCGACACTGACATTCACGTTCACGCACCTATACCCGTGAACTAAACACAAGGCGTTCAAGAACATCTTCAACTCACAGCAGAAGTATGCCACAGCCACTGGCCTGAAGACATCTCTCTTGTACGACCGACACACACTGACATTCACGCTCATTCCCGTGAACTAAACACAAGGCGTTCAAGAACATTTTTAACTTACTTTTTAACGGAAAGTTCCAAGCTGGATACTGCGTAACAGCCACGAAATAAAAACTACGCTTTTGGAAACTTTACATGCACTGTGTGCATTTCCTACCCGGGGGTCTTCTAGCCACGACGAAATTTGGTAATTCAAAAAGCGCGTTCAACAAAATAAATCGTGAAGTCTAAACTCTATTTTTTAACCTGCACTTTTTGAGCAATATAACTTTCCAAACAAAATGTCAACAAATTGTCGACACTAGACCCCAGACCCTCAAACTCGCAATATATCATTAAATTTCTTTGATATTTTTGTATTGTTGCATAACGTGTGAACTATCGTGATATGCCAATCAGTTTTTCTGTAATCAGTAGGAACATTTTGTTCAATGAGGGGGGGGGGGGTCGTCCACCAATATCTTGGATTTGGATGTTACAATACACCAACGCACCAGTTAATGAATTGCCCTCGAATTTACTAAACTTAAAGACTAGGGCGCTGCGAAATCGTGGTAGGCATAAGTTCAGAGATTTCGAAGGTTTTCTCAAGTTTTCAGCAAGTACAAACAAGAAATACACCATTTTTCTCGGCGTAGTGAAATCTTTTGTTTTCGGTACGATCATCCAATTACTGACATAGAACGCGACCTTACCGGCTTCCAGGCCTCGTAGTATTACACTAAGATAAAATGATTATCAAGCACGTCTGCAAAGAACTAAATTAGTGTAAACCTCGTGTAAAACAACAATACCAGCGTGTTCTATGTGTGTGTTTACCTAAATGCAGGCTATATTTACCCAGTGGCTCCGTGCCTGTTCCCACACAGACAATGACAGTAATATTAATCTATATAATAACCCAGACAATCTAGGCTACAGGTCGCTCACTTTCTTGGCTCAGTAGAGTTTAATTAAAGCCTCACTAACGACGTACAAGGCAGCTATAGCTGGATATGGTTGTGTCTAGTTTGCTGGGACGAGAGACTACGGCTTTCACATTCAGCCAGCTAGGGTCACCGAGACGATGAAACAGAGTTGTACAGCATTGTGTAGTACGAGTGGACTAAGAATCACGATAATCGTTCATACACATTTTTGTTAAACCATGACGAATTGATGAATTAAATGGATTTTTAGGATTTTGGATTTCTGTAAAACCATCAAAATTGGTAAATTTTTGTGCGTGATGCGCGATAACATTTAGTAATCTTTGACTATAGAAGAGTGACCGACCATATCATTGCTTGACAATCGGATGACAACTGGAAGTAGAAGTAAAAAAATAATTTAAAAAAAACGATCACGTAAATTTGTTTTATTGCTTTTTGGTCCAGTTTTGCCAACTTGACTAGAGTTGCTTAAGTCTCTGTTAAATTTAATGAAATATTGCTCTTTGAGTCGATGAGTGGTGATAGATCAGCGTGAAGGACAATTTTTTAAAACGATCTATTTTCAATGTAATGTCATGTGATCAGAGAACATCCCAACATGTGGTCTTTTATGACATCCAAAAAACAAAAAAACAAAACGACAATATGCTTCGACCTAGACAAACAGATCCTAAAGTGACATTAAAGCAAATCACAACCTCATATAATATTTCATTATATTTCAATAGGGCAATTAATACGGAATAAACTTAAGCTGCGTTGTCCCACTCAGCTGATCCAACAGTCTTATTAAAGTTAAACTACACGAATATTATTAATTGTTAATAGTACGAACAATCCCGCTTGTTACATCTACTTCCGGAGTACACAACTACACACTATACACGATTACTAGGCATCTGGTGGGAAGTTAAGACCTCGGACAGGTCTTTGAACCCAACAAGAGGAATGTGCATGGGGAGAACACTCCCAACAATGATTTAGAACAGCAGAAAGTCGTTAAAAATAACTCGTTTAAAAATGTCAGTTTCAGACAATTTGGATGAGAGTTTAAAAGTGATTTTATTCTCGCGAATTATAGCGAGAAATGGTGTTTAGAGCGAAAAATACGTACATTCGTGATATATAGTAGCGATTTTTTTGATAACATTAACATTGTGATTAAAATATTAAACATTTAAAAAATTTAAAATAGAATTAATTTAAATAGTACTTTTAAAAAATCGAGCGAAATATTGTAAAATTACGTGTTAATTTTGCTCATTTTTGTTATATTTCTAAAAAAATAACGCCTATAAATCACTGTCTCTACGATGTAAGTTATGCAACATGGCCCCCCGCCCCGCGGGTCATGTACGCATGCGCATGCGCGTGACGTGAGTGACCTGGCCTGCTTTACAGCCACGCAACGCAGGTGGAGTCGGGGAATCATCAGATAGACGGCTTCGCTGAATTATTTATAACAATGTTGAAAACTGAACAAAATTTATTTAAAAGAAGTTTTCGTAACCTAGAAAATTTGATTAAAAATTAACTTGGTAAGTCCTATCTATGCCTTCACTTTTGAATGAGGTTTAAGAAAATCTTTTTTTGTAGTAATGCTGTGTTCTAAATGAGTGACACAAATGTGTAGCTAAATAAACTTAGCATCAAAGGTCAGTTCTTGAATATGAAAAACTTTAACAGTTATTAATGCCTTTTGGAATTCGAACCCATGTACCTATAGTTCCATAATGTTCCGACAATCTGCAGTCTACGGTAAGTCTGATACTTGTGTGTGGACATATCCCCGATCTAGAGCGCACATCAACAAAATACATATAAATGAAAGCCGTCAGCCAATATGCCTTGAAAATGACGAAGGAACATACTCGGGAGGTGTTACCAGTGGCGGGAATCAAAAGCCCCCCCCCGTCCCCCGACAAAAATTAAACCCCCATCTGGGCCGGGATAGAATTGGCCAAGAGCATGGCTCTGCTAATCGTACAAGGCGATTCAAGAGAAAAGTCCACTGCGCAAAATTCAGATAGTACGAGTAAGTATATTACTCCCCGAAACCAGAGGCGAGTTCTAGCAATCGTCGTCGGGGACACTTGCCATTGTCCTCCCCGAAGACGATGACAAAGACAAAACAAACGATGACAAAGACGATGACGACAGCAAGGTGAGAATCTCCCTTTCATCCCCCTACTGGTTTTGACCAACATGGGACTTTCCTCCCCATATCCCCTAGGCTAGAGTGGCGCATTATCACCTAACGGTTGACGCGCCCTTAATCATTTTTTTTGTTACAACTAATATACAAACGGTTCCGATTTGTTTTTATATAATTTTACTCAGTGAAGGAAAACCTTATATTTTTGTAACTTTCGAAATAGTTTTCAATCATGAAATAGCTAAATTAATTAGTTTTGGAATGTGGGTTCATGTAAGAACTTGTCAAAATTAACATGCCTTATCATCTCTTCCACTTCCCTCGGAATTCAAAACCGACTCGCCAAGCTGACACGATGCATCAGCCGTCGCCGACGGGTGAATTAAAATAGGACAACAAAATCATTTGCATAGAGCAATTTGTGAAGAATCTCGTATCCATCCGTGAGCATCTTTCCAGGTCTACGCTGTCAACCGCTTAGACAACATGCCCACGACTGCTGACAATAATTACAGTGAGTTAGCAAATTCCTTTACTTTGCCCGGTTTTCCAGATTAAAACCAGTCATTTTTCAGACTAAATTTGGCTGATTGGGAAAATAACTTTACTCACAAATTAACCATTCAAATGAGATTTATTTATTTATTTAACGTTTATCTTATTCAGTTAAAAAACTGATTTACAAAGGAGGACAGATGACGAAGATTGGCAAAGATGGTAACACCTACATTAAAATGGGGGACTGGGAGCTTGCCCCCTATTTTATTTTTCAAATTTGTGTTTGTTAGATTTAGAGATTTTTGGGGGTAGCCTACACAAGAAACTTCCATAAATATAACTTATTTCCCTAACTATTCCCGATATATTTATTTCCCCGGCTAAGATATTTATTTAACGTCTATCTTATTCAGTTAAAAAACTGATTTACAAAGGAGGACAGATGATGATGATAAAGATTGGCAATGACGGACTGGGGGCTTGCCTCTGATTTTATTTTTCAAATTTGTGTTTGTGAGTTTTTTTTTTTTTTGGGGGGGGGGGGGAGAAGTAGGCCTAAACAAGACAATTGCATAAACATAACCAATTGTCTCGACTATTCCAGCATGTGGACACCCTGGTAAAAGCTTCTCATAAACTATGCCGGCGAGCTCTGTTGACAAACAGCTGTCCTTGATACGAACAAACGTGTCTGCGCCTAGGTCTGCGCACCGTTGATACCATTGCATTAAACACTTCCTGTTAGCATTCATTATCTAACGTGAAGTAATGGATGATTGAGCGCACGAACAATTACCTAACGATTACTGCAAGTACCTACTTTAGAACCGGTGAATTGTGCATGCCTCATGGTCGTCACTGGGACGGAAATAGCAACTATTTTAGGAACATAGCAACGGAAAACGACAAAAAGTTAAAAAATACTAACTCAAGAGTTATCTCCTACAATATACAAGACGTAATGTATTTACTTCAAAAGTGAATATTGTAAATAAAAATAAATACAATATCGTAACATAGGAAGTGGGTTCGAAATTCAAATCTTGCATGGTATTATGGAAGTTAATTTTTGTTTGAATTTGAAGTTGGTTGTTCTGAATCGGCCTTGTTGATTCTGGCGTTGATCCGCGGATGTTCGCACTGTCAATATTTCGATCTTTGGTTTGTAAACGTTCACTCGTCAATTGCGCCGGGGCCTGCAGGGTTGGCTTGTATGACTGAGTGGGTAGACTCGAAATACGAAAGTATTTATGTATTTTATTTATTTATTTATTCGGCTCGACTCGGTGTACCTTCTCAAGGAATCAAGTCTACTCCTCGAAGCTGTTTGTTGTGGTTTGCGCGACAGTGCGAGTGGAGGACGCAATAGATTCTCGGGAGGCGACGGGGAAACTGTGAAACACCAACACCTCAAGGAAACCGCAACGGGCTGCGGTGGTGCTCGAACCCGGGACCTGGGAGTTCACTGACTCCGCTCATCAGTCCACGAGGCGGAGACTTTCCTCGGGATCCAGGAAGCCGGGCCGCAGATGGTGACGTCACCGGCGGGCTAGTTCCAGCCAATCAGCGGTCCCTAATTTAAAATACTGATCGCTTATTGGCCCGCTCGGCCCCGCCGATGCCCCGCAGAGCCTCGTATAGTTGGCGTATTTACCCCCAGTGGCGTATCCAGGGGGAGGTTATGGGGTTCAACCTCCCCACCCCCCATGCACATAGCATTTGATTTGATTCGTTACAAAACGTCAAATTATGAAAAAATGATCATTTTCTTACTATTGTGTGATTCTAAAAGGTGTTTACATGCGTTCTAAACGTCAAATATGTGAAAAAATCTCCCTTCGTCGAGACAGCCTCAGGCGGCTGGGACATTCGACCCAAACCATGACATGCCAACAATCCCGATGTACATTCCTGGATACGCCACTGTTTCCCCAATATATCCCACATCCATTTATTATCCTCTAGATTCTAGAAAGGCACGCACCACAACGACAACCATCGGTGACGACCACGTCTCCATTTGCGTGCTACGTATGTGTCCTTTCCAATGAAGGGTCCGATCCATGTACAAGTTTACAATCCACCAAGTGGGAAATCACACATTTTTCACACGACCAATCATTGATACTACTAGCAACAAGTAGTGGGAAATGCAGGCGACGAGAGAGTTGACGATTGAGGTTGCCCTGTGTTGCATTCATCATTGATCCAATCAAACATGTTTTCGGTCCAAAATATCCGAAAGAAAATTCGCTTTTCAAATTTGCCTACAGAGGCCACTACGCCCTCGATTCAAGGGTGTGAGTGTAGAGGAGAGTCCTGGCCAGTCTAGCAGAGTCTGAAACTGAATACGAGAGAGTTCGTGCACTGTGCAGTATATAGGCTAGTGGTCACGTCTCCCGCAAGCAGCAACAGGTTGGTTGGAGTCAGTGACTCCGGCCGAACAAAGATCCCGGTGACCTCGAGCGAGTCTTGGTCGTGCTAGCGGGAGATTATAGCAAGGTCTAGGTCTAGGAGGACTGGGGCAACCACCTCTAACGTTACACGCGGTTCCTTCAGGGGGGGGGGGTTAGCTGAAAGCTGAAGACGCCCAATTCCTAGTTTCATTACTCCATTTTGAGTACGGGAGTACGCAAAATAGGGAGCGAAGTTTTACTTTGTTCGGGCGTTCAACTCTCCTTCGTGGATGTGCAGGGTAGATACAAGGGGGGGGGGGGCTAGCCCCGTCCTGTCACAAAACACATTATAATGTATCAATATCGTCCATTGTTGAAGGGCAAGGAATAAACAAAGCGAGGGTCATGTTCGGCATGCATAGGGACTAGGGAGAGCGGTCTTGAGATATAAGCTACATGTCTGACGTACGAGGCCACTCTAGCCAATGCCAGTGAGTAGTAAAATAACAAATAGTCAATCAAATTCAATTGTGAGCGTCCCTTCAAAGTTCAACTTGACACCACATTGGGCTAAAACTAAAAGAGTTGCCAAATACTCAACTCTGGCTTCGAGAGGGACAGACGGGCAGACAGACAGACAGACAGACAGACAGACAGACAGACAGACAGACAGACAGACAGACAGACAGACAGACAGACAGACAGACGGGCAGAGGATCAGTGAGTCACTCGGCTGGTATTCCAATAAGACAGAGAAGGCGGTGGAAAAAAGTGGTCGCGCCAAAACCACCGCGCGGTGCAGAGTGCAGAATCGTGTTTGTCTGCTCTGCTCTCTACTCTCTCGTGTAACGGTGCAGACCACAAGAACAAACCTTGCCCGGACTGCGAACAGCGAGAAAGTGACATCGGGATACTACAGCAACACTACAAGCTACAACTACAACAATTAAATAAATCAATTGAAATGAAGGACATGCCATAGGTTCGCAAATAAATAACAATTGTGGCCATGGAAAATAACAGTTGAAATTTACGAGTCACAATTTGTTCTGTTGCCTAAAAAAATCATAGGTACATGTTATAGGCCACGATTTTGAATTCCTATAAATTTGCAATGGTTTAGTTTGTTGATGTCCTAGACAAACTGTGGCTTGTCAAAATGTTTACATGTATTTTGTATTGTTCAAGTAGATGAGTGAAGCTAGTCGCATTGGTCCAGAAAGTGACCAAATGACAAAGTGAAAGAACAACAGTGGTCATGGGCTCATGGCGTTCAGTGTCCACGCTAGTTTGCTCGTGTCTGTCCAAATGATGTGATTCCCACAGGTGTGCAGCATCAAGCTCAAGCACCTTCAGTGAAGGATAGGAAACGCACTTTCAACACGACATTCTCAAGTCCATCTCAAGGTCTATGCATGAGATGCACACTACAGATGACAAATTACACCATGTTGTGTCCTCTTATGGCAAGACCAGCCATTCAATGCAAGAGAGAGAGAGAGAGAGAGAGAGAGAGAGGAGAGAGAGAGAGAGAGAGAGAGAGAGAGAGAGAGAGTTGACTTGATTTTATTCGAACAATTAGGGAAATACACATGTACACAAATGTTAAAATTTAGATTCCAATTTCATAACATAATAAGTGTCAAAAAGAGAGAGAGAGAGAGAGAGAGAGAGAGACAGACCGTCCTGCACTTGTTATCAGCGACTCCTTCGCTTAATTAAAACTTAATTTATTCACCGTTAGTAGAACGCAATTAATTTCCTCTTGTAGCAACACCTGTAGCAAGCGACGGAGTGTGTGGCTAAGAACCTGTCCATCCAAGACGATAGGCTGGTGAGTCCAACTACAAGAGACTGTAACACACTTCGTTGGGGCTAATACTAGAGACGATCAGATTGATCGATAAGAAAAAACACAACTACACAAATCCACGTATTTTCCTGGATTTGAAACATTTCTATAGTGTTTTTCAATTTTTTATCGTGATTTATTAACATGAGAAAGCTAAATGTTTTGTCAAAATACCAATTTTTAGGGTCTGTCAAAACTAGGCTTTCTGCTGATTTGTAGACAAATTTTGAATTTTCTAAATGTTAGCGTATTATATTAGAAAATACATAAGGGTTCTTTATGGAACATGTAATTTTTATCTTTTCACCAGATGGGCATTTCAATTTTTCCTTGTAAAAACGTACCATTCGTAGCAATGCCACTGCCAATAATATTATACTATTTTTTTAAATTTTCCCCTGAAAATTAGCCCCCCCCCATAGCCATTTCAGACTCTTGCTACACAAACGTGTAGGTATAGGTATTTGAATTTTTATTGCTCGAAATAATAGGGTTTTTCAATTTGACCCAATTTTTTTTCTATGCCAATAGGACAAAAAGTGAATTTTTAGGAGAAAATTGAAAAAAAAAATGTGTAAAAACAAAAAGGCTAAAAATGGAAATAAAAAATTGGGTTTTGCCGGAAATTTGATAAATCTACAGTAGGCCTATTGCTATTATTTGAGATGCAAAAATACAAGAAAATAAAAAAAAAACGGAAAAAACTGGTTTTAGGAATGTTTTTCAAATTTAAATTTCTACTGAAAATGAAACTTTTATTCAAAAGACAAAATTCCAAAAAAATTCTTAAAAAACGCAATTAATTTTTTTTGAAAAACAATAATTATCTTAGAATTTTGTTTTTATCAGAATTTTTGCTTATAGTTATTTAGACAAAATACCTTGGGTCTGAAAGGGATATCATAACCACGCCCGTACACGCGCCACCACAGAAACCGCGCAGTATACTCAAACCAGCGTCATCAGGAGGAAAATAAACACCAATTTAATTTACAGCATTTCAATAACTGTCAAGCAGAAATGTTCACGTTTGCTTCGGTATGAAAATAGTTTTAAATGCCGCATAGTTGAGTATTTTTAGGTTATAAGAGCATTCTATGTGGCCGCCTGCCAGTGGAAACACTTGACACTCGATAGGAGAAAACAACACGGGCGCAATGCATTCACAATTCACATTCATTTATACAAAACAATCTTCATGAAATAAAAATCGTGATTTTATGTAGGCCTATTTCCGTTTTGGAACTTGAAAATATGACAAGAATAAACAATAAACAAATTACGTACCGGTACCTAATTATACCCGTAATTTATTGAAGAATTGAATTCAGAATTAGTGATGAACGAGGATAAAATATAAATGATCGATAATCGACATGGTGACATGGCGTGGTGGCGTGGTGGCGTGGTGGCGTGGTGGCGTGGTGACTGCAATCAATCGACGGTGTAGATAAACTAGGAAAACGCTAAAGTCCCGCCGCGTTGATGGATGAGCTTTTTAAAGTTTTTAGTTTGCGTGGGATATCTTTACTTTTGCAAATGCTTTGTTTTGTTTCCTACGCATTGTAGGTGATTGTTGTCAAGTTTCTATTGTTTCTTGTCAATTGGTATTATTTACCGTAAAAAACTAAAATTAAAAGCTTTATTTCTATGGATTCTGGCTAACTTTTTCAACTTTTTCTTTCAAAAGGTACTACATCACCATAACCTTAATGTCCATGTATAATATGAACGTTGTAGCCCCACCCGTTTGGTCAGAATTGGCCCAAACGGCACGAAAATATCGCACAAAAAATCAAAAAAACTTATATTAAAAGCTTTATTTCTATAGATTCTGGCTAACTTTTTCAACTTTTTCTTTCAAAATGCACTACATCATCGTTACTTGAATGTCCATGTAAAATATGAACGTTGTAGCCAAACCCGTTTGGTCAGAATTGGCCCAAATGGCACGAAAATATCGCACAAAAAATCGAAACAATCGTAGAAGTACGATATTCATGAGAAATATTTCTTCGATTGTACCCAAAAACGTGGCAAGTCTAAGTTCAGAGATTTCGAATGTCCTGTCAAATTTTCATCAAGATCGCATATGCCGTTTGCCCGGTAGAGAGCAAACAAACAAACGAAAAAAAAAAAAAAAAAAACACCCGAGCTAAATTTTTTGGGGGGTCAGTGAAATTGAAGTCTTCGCTCGCTACGCTCATCCAAAAATTAGTCATTTTTTTAAACAAAGAGGCACGTTAAAAATATTGTCTAAAAAAATCAACACCAAATAATTTCTGTCATAAATTGTGTGAGATATTTTAGCATCTGTTATCGCGAAATAACAAACAATATGGCAGTCCGATGAAAATTTTATACTATAGTGCGTTTTGATTTTTTTTACAAGACGTAAAGTTTGATAATAATTTCATTATCGATTATAGAGATGTTATTGAATATCGATCATCGTGTGCATACCGAAATAAAATAATGAAATGTGCGAAAACATATATTTATATCACATAATTTCGTACGTATTTGTGTACTTTGGATGTGGCCTAATGCTGAATAATTTTGAAACTAACATAAATATAAATACCCCCTTCTTTATACTCTTGCCAACAGGCTTTGCTTGTGTTTATTATTCCTTCTTTCCACAGAACCTTGTCTATACAGAAAGCTAACCGAAAACAATACTCACTGTCTTCTTGCCTGATTGTTTAATAAACTCGCATCTGCGGATTGTTTGCCGAACTAGATTCACTCTTGAGTTTATTTGCACATAGACTTGTTTTGCAAATGTTTCAATATAAGAGGGGGCGCTGAGCTTGGCCAAACTCGAATGCGCACACTCAGGTGTTGATGATTTCTGCAGAACGGTTGGTGATATCATTACCAAATTTTGCATGGATGTTAATAAAATACGTTTATAAGGAAATGATATCTGCACTTGGTTGCAAATTGCGAGACATAAGTCCAAAAACGTGGAAAAAATGGGGAATCGATCTTTGGCATGGTTATCGCTCGCTCGTCGATTGCGTCGGGCCTACAGGGTTGGCTTGGTCGCTTTGATTGACTGTCCCCCACTGAAAATCAGTTATATAACTGAGTGGGTAGACTCTAAATACAATTTATTTATTTATTATTTATTTATTAAGAGTAGCCCTAGTGTCACTTCCACACACACAACACACAAGCAGCTTATCACACATGTATGCAACACGACACCGTTATCACAAACACAAACCGAACCCACCCAGATTCAGTATTTATTATATGTTATCAATACGTCACGAATAAAGATTGCTTGTCATGCAAGGGCTGCTCAGGAGATATGCCTAGTTACACTTACCGGGGAGACAACCCCAACCTCAGAACTATAAGGGGAGGTTGCCGGGTTAGGTGGCGAATCCCGTAAATTTAACAAATTATGACTGTAGAGTGTGTAGTATTATATTCCAAACGCCGAGACAGGGTTATATCATACAGTATTTGATTGAATTCCTAGAACCTAACCACCTAACATAGCACACACCTTGTTATAATATATCACTACACGCTGAACCTGTCTTTGCATTGTATGTAAAACATTGGTCAATAAGTGTTGTAAAAAGAGAAGAAGTTACTAAAAAGAAATGACAAATAGTAAAAATTAGGATGTGGTGCCTACTTTTGACACGGGCAAATCAGGAAGGCATTGAATACCAAAGCTGAAGCCCTAGAGATATAGAACAACTAAAACATGGAGATAAACTAGAAGAGAAGCCAAACAAGGGTCAAATAAAGAGGGTTGTTTTGTGTGCAGTGTACCGTGAGAATCAATACTCTCTTACCTACAAGTCCTACACGACACGACCACTCGCCTCGACCCCCTATCAAGAACTGACTGACCAGCACTCGGCCTTCACAACATATCGATCACAACAAACAAACCACCACGTGCTCGTCTTTACCTAAACCGGTGCAGCCTTGCACACTAGGAGTGTCGCAATCACAAGATGCAAGCTGCCGCGGACCGGAAGCTGCTTCGATCTTCACGAGGCCTGTCACTGTCAGTGTCACCTCGCATTCCTTCATAAGGTGGTGATAATAGTATGGTGATCACGAACATGGTTCCCACAATACACATAGGGGGGGGGGGGGGGGGGGGTCATTACCTACGTCCTCTAAATCTAAACCTCTAAGAGTGAATAGGACACATTTGGCAGTTCGCTCGGCCAAGAAGCATCCGACGTATAAGCAACTTTTCAAAGTAGACAATATTGAAAGCATACATGGACAGCCGCCCCACAGTCACAGATGTTGAAAAAAAATAAAAAAAATCACGAATATATAGTCAATTTTGGACTTTTTAACAAAATCGAAATTCGTGAAAACCAATTTATATGTTATAAATTATTTTAAACGGATTTTAAAAATGTGTTATTTACAGCTATATATTTCCACTTTCGCGACATACATTCAAAATATCAGACACCTGTGGTGTCAGTCACTCGAACGAACAGAAATTTGCCTAGAACGCATGTGCTATACTCCCAAAAGGTAGAGATGAGAAAAACTCTAGTGGAGTTTTGGAAAATGGTAAAGATTCGTACAATTTTCAGCTGTCTTATTGTTTGGCATTTGGCTTTAATTAATTTATCAATTTATTGTTTAACTTTTGAATGCGTTTTTCTGACACATTGACCAAATAAGTTGGAGTCACCGTTTACACATTCACAGTCAAATTCGAATTGATGGACTTAGACCATATCAGAAGTTTAAACTTTAAAATCTCAATCTCACCACCGTTTGTTCGGAGAAATTTCTTTTGCTAATAAGCTAGATAGGGCCTAATCGAAAACCCAGCCAGCCAGCCAGACCACGATGTCAATAAAAAATGTACATTTTTAATATCGTTCTCAATAAAAACAAAACATTTCCCTCTCGTGTTTTAAGATTAGACAAGGAGTAATTCCGTCTTATCCAGGTCACTTGTTCTGCGTGATTAGGGGCGAGTCCCCCCCCCCCCCCCCAGGTTATATTTAGACTGATGATCGCGTGCTGTGCGCTCACAATCACCACTAGCCAGCACGATATGTTATTAACATTCCTCAGATGCTTGATAACAAGTGTAGGAAGTTTGTAGGGGGACTATTTTGGGCTTTACGCGATGTTTTGACTGGTGGTGGCCCAATAATAGTCAATAATATAATGATATAATCATTTTCGATTTAGCTTATAGAACAAATCGCTTTCAAAGTCTCATACGAACTAACTAATACATGGTGATAAGAACAATGGTTTCACGTGCAACTGTGCTAATCGAGAGGTCAATAAAATATAGCATTATCACCTGTTTGATCACATCAAAAATCCTTAGAAATCCTTAAATTAAACACTCAATTCCTTGAAAATCCTCTTAATGCCTAAATGTACCTATTTCTATATGATAACGATATATCAAAATATAATTGTCGTAAATCCTTGAAAATCCTCTTAATGCCTAAATGTACCTATTTCTATATGATAACGATATATCAAAATATAATTGTCGTAAAAAAATGAAAACATCAAAAAATGAAAAGAGCGGTCCCACTAGGCCCATCGATATCGCATTGAAACATCGATTTTTTGCCTAGCTCTAGTTGGAAACATCGTATACAGTTTTTTAACGGCATTATGATTATGATCATCGACAAAAATATAGATATATTTTCATTTCATTTTATTCTAACAAAATCCATTTTCAAACACAATAAAATAATATTTATACAAAACAAAGTATATAGGTCCTATACACAAAATATAATGGTAAGCTATATAAGGAAAAATAAAAATGCCCTTGTGGACGATCTGGCAAAATCAAATTGACTTGCCAAACACAGAAGCATAATATGCTGCTAATGTTTCCCAAGTCCACAACTAAATTATGTACCACGGTTATAACCAGCAAGTGCAAGTAAGTAAATAATAATAAAATGCAAGAAAAGGTACGGGAGAAGCCAGAATAGAAGCGAACATCAGAATTCGGATATATTTTGGTGGAGGTGCCGGGTTTAAGGAACAATCACTTGTAGGTGGAACGTGGTCCACTCCCGGCTGTGCTGTGCACAGCCCCTCATTTAGGAATCGCGTGACGTGACAGGCAGAACATTGATGCGCACAGGAAAACCTCGCTCCCTATAAATATATTTATTTACTAATTACTCATTATTAGAGATACATTAAAATAGCATTTAATTTTTAGCATGAATATATTTTTAAATTTAGCGTTTTGTGGCATTTATTTCCACCAAAACCCTAATGTGGGGGGTTTAAGTATTAACACATTTCAAGTCAATATAACCACTTGACACATTAGGTTACAAAAAAACTAGTTCTCAATAGGCAAAGGAAAACCTTTATTGTTTTAGTAAAAACTGGAATTTTGTAGCGTTTTACAAAATAAAGGTTCACGGATTTAGCATGAAAAACATAAAATGCTAAATTTACGCGTCTACTCTTTATACCATACGGTTGAGGCACAATTTTCATTTTTTTTATTTTTGTATTTCAATTTTATTAGGACAAATTGTACATTTTAAATATAACAGCACAAATTTTAGCGTATGTGTCCTTAAGCTAAATCAAATCAAGGTTACTAATACTAAGATAATAAGAAATTGTCATAATATGTAAAAAAAATTGTAAATAACAATTATTGAAATCTTAGTGTAGGTATTCAGTGACCGGGTAAAAGAAGTAACGCACTCGAAATATTGATACATTGACGACCAGTAGCACCTTGAATACGCCCGCCCTACTGTGCATTCATGCGCATACAGCGTACCTCGGACTTCCTATACGTATCAATCACCATCAACATTCCTTGTTGATTGTCTATTGTGAACAGTAAAGCAGAACCCGCCAGCTGCGGAAGTCTTGCGTAATGGCTACTTGTAATGGGGCCTACTGCTTCCCCGTGTAGGCCTATAGTAGGCCGTGGAACAGATAGGCCTAGGCCAACTGTCCAAAACAATGTGCATCCGCCATAGGCCTGCCACTGTGCATTCATGCGCATACAGCGTACCTCGGACTTCCTATACGTATCAATCACCATTAACATTCCTTGTTGATTGTTCTATTGTGAATAGCAAAGCAGAACCCGCCAGTTGCGGAAGTCTTGCGTAATGGCTACTTGTAATGGGGCCTACTGCTTCCCCGTGTAGGCCTATAGTAGGCCGTGGAACAGATAGGCCTAGGCCAACTGTCAGAAACAATATGCATCCGCCATAGGCCCTACTGTGCATTCATGCGCATACAGCGTACCTTCGGACTTCCTATACGTATCAATCACCATTAACATTCCTTGTTGATTGTTCTATTGTGAACAGCAAAGCAGAACCCGCCAGCTGTGGAAGTCTTGCGTAATGGCTACTTGTAATGGGGCCTACTGCTGCCCCGTGTAGGCCTATAGTAGGCCGTGGAACAGATAGGCCTAGGCCAACTGTCTTAAACAATATGCATCCGCCATAGGCCCTACTGTGCATTCATGCGCATGCAGCGTACCTTCGGACTTCCTATACGTATCAATCACCATTAACATTCCTTGTTGATTGTTCTATTGTGAACAGCAAAGCAGAACCCGCCAGCTGCGGAAGTCTTGCGTGATGGCTACTTGTAATGGGGCCTACTGCTTCCCCGTGTAGGCCTATAGTAGGCCGTGGAACAGATAGGCCTAGGCCAACTGTCAGAAACAATATGCATCCGCCATAGGCCCTACTGTGCATTCATGCGCATGCAGCGTACCTTCGGACTTCCTATACGTATCAATCACCATTAACATTCCTTGTTGATTGTTCTATTGTGAACAGCAAAGCAGAACCCGCCAGCTGCGGAAGTCTTGCGTAATGGCTACTTGTAATGGGGCCTACTGCTTCCCCGTGTGGGCCTATAGTAGGCCGTGGAACAGATAGGCCTAGGCCAACTGTCATAAACAATATGCATCCGCCATAGGCCCTACTGTGCATTCATGTGCATGCAGCGTACCTTCGGACTTCCTATACGTATCAATCACCATTAACATTCCTTGTTGATTGTTCTATTGTGAACAGCAAAGCAGAACCCGCCAGCTGCGGAAGTCTTGCGTGATGGCTACTTGTAATGGGGCCTACTGCTTCCCCGTGTAGGCCTATAGTAGGCCGTGGAACAGATAGGCCTAGGCCAACTGTCAGAAACAATATGCATCCGCCATAGGCCCTACTGTGCATTCATGCGCATGCAGCGTACCTTCGGACTTCCTATACGTATCAATCACCATTAACATTCCTTGTTGATTGTTCTATTGTGAACAGCAAAGCAGAACCCGCCAGCTGTGGAAGTCTTGCGTAATGGCTACTTGTAATGGGGCCTACTGCTTCCCCGTGTAGGCCTATAGTAGGCCGTGGAACAGATAGGCCTAGGCCAACTGTCTTAAACAATATGCATCCGCCATAGGCCCTACTGTGCATTCATGCGCATGCAGCGTACCTTCGGACTTCCTATACGTATCAATCACCATTAACATTCCTTGTTGATTGTCTATTGTGAACAGCAAAGCAGAACCCGCCAGCTGCGGAAGTCTTGCGTAATGGCTACTTGTAATGGGGCCTACTGCTTCCCCGTGTGGGCCTATAGTAGGCCGTGGAACAGATAGGCCTAGGCCAACTGTCAGAAACAATATGCATCCGCCATAGGCCCTACTGTGCATTCATGCGCATACAGCGTACCTTCGGACTTCCTATACGTATCAATCACCATTAACATTCCTTGATGATTGTCTATTGTGAACAGTAAAGCAGAACCCGCCAGCTGCGGAAGTCTTGCGTAATGGCTACTTGTAATGGGGCCTACTGCTTCCCCGTGTGGGCCTATAGTAGGCCGTGGAACAGATAGGCCTAGGCCAACTGTCTAAACAATGCATGCAGCGTACCTCGGACTTCCTATACGTATGCGCATGCAGCGTACCTTCGGACTTCCTATACGTATCAATCACCATTAACATTCCTTGTTGATTGTCTATTGTGAACAGCAAAGCAGAACCCGCCAGCTGCGGAAGTCTTGCGTAATGGCTACTTGTAATGGGGCCTACTGCTTCCCCGTGTGGGCCTATAGTAGGCCGTGGAACAGATAGGCCTAGGCCAACTGTCATAAACAATATGCATCCGCCATAGGCCCTACTGTGCATTCATGCGCATGCAGCGTACCTTCGGACTTCCTATACGTATCAATCACCATTAACATTCCTTGTTGATTGTCTATTGTGAACAGCAAAGCAGAACCCGCCAGCTGCGGAAGTCTTGCGTAATGGCTACTTGTAATGGGGCCTACTGCTTCCCCGTGTGGGCCTATAGTAGGCCGTGGAACAGATAGGCCTAGGCCAACTGTCAGAAACAATATGCATCCGCCATTAGGCCCTACTGTGCATTCATGCGCATGCAGCGTACCTTCGGACTTCCTATACGTATCAATCACCATCAACATTCCTTGTTGATTGTCTATTGTGAACAGCAAAGCAGAACCCGCCAGCTGTGGAAGTCTTGCGTAATGGCTACTTGTAATGGGGCCTACTGCTTCCCCGTGTAGGCCTATAGTAGGCCGTGGAACAGATAGGCCTAGGCCAACTGTCAGAAACAATATGCATCCGCCATAGGCCCTACTGTGCATTCATGCGCATGCAGCGTACCTTCGGACTTCCTATACGTATCAATCACCATTAACATTCCTTGTTGATTGTCTATTGTGAACAGCAAAGCAGAACCCGCCAGCTGCGGAAGTCTTGCGTAATGGCTACTTGTAATGGGGCCTACTGCTTCCCCGTGTGGGCCTATAGTAGGCCGTGGAACAGATAGGCCTAGGCCAACTGTCAGAAACAATATGCATCTGCCATTGAGGCCTACGTACATTCATGCGCATGCAGCGTACCTCGGACTTCCTATACGTATCAATCACCATTAACATTCCTTGTTGATTGTCTATTGTGAACAGCAAAGCAGAACCCGCCAGCTGCGGAAGTCTTGCGTAATGGCTACTTGTAATGGGGCCTACTGCTTCCCCGTGTAGGCCTATAGTAGGCCGTGGAACAGATAGGCCTAGGCCAACTGTCAAAACAATATGCATCCGCCATAGGCCCTACTGTGCATTCATGCGCATACAGCGTACCTTCGGACTTCCTATACGTACCAATCACCATCAACATGCCATGGTGAGTGTGCTATTGTGAACAGCAAAGCAGAACCCGCCAGCTGCGGAAGTCTTGCGTAATGGCTACTTGTAATGAGGCCTACTGCTTCCCCGTGTAGGCCTATAGTAGGCCGTGGAACAGATAGGCCTAGGCCAACTGTCATAAACAATATGCATCCGCCATAGGCCCTACTGTGCATTCATGCGCATGCAGCGTACCTTCGGACTTCCTATACGTATCAATCACCATTAACATTCCTTGTTGATTGTCTATTGTGAACAGCAAAGCAGAACCCGCCAGCTGCGGAAGTCTTGCGTAATGGCTACTTGTAATGGGGCCTACTGCTTCCCCGTGTAGGCCTATAGTAGGCCGTGGAACAGATAGGCCTAGGCCAACTGTCAGAAACAATATGCATCTGCCATTGAGGCCTACGTACATTCATGCGCATGCAGCGTACCTCGGACTTCCTATACGTATCAATCACCATTAACATTCCTTGTTGATTGTCTATTGTGAACAGCAAAGCAGAACCCGCCAGCTGCGGAAGTCTTGCGTAATGGCTACTTGTAATGGGGCCTACTGCTTCCCCGTGTAGGCCTATAGTAGGCCGTGGAACAGATAGGCCTAGGCCAACTGTCTTAAACAATATGCATCCGCCATAGGCCCTACTGTGCATTCATGCGCATGCAGCGTACCTTCGGACTTCCTATACGTATCAATCAACATTAACATTCCTTGTTGATTGTCTATTGTGAACAGCAAAGCAGAACCCGCCAGCTGCGGAAGTCTTGCGTAATGGCTACTTGTAATGGGGCCTACTGCTTCCCCGTGTGGGCCTATAGTAGGCCGTGGAACAGATAGGCCTAGGCCAACTGTGCATTCATGCGCATACAGCGTACCTCGGACTTCCTATACGTATCAATCACCATTAACATTCCTTGTTGATTGTCTATTGTGAACAGCAAAGCAGAACCCGCCAGCTGCGGAAGTCTTGCGTAATGGCTACTTGTAATGGGGCCTACTGCTTCCCCGTGTGGGCCTATAGTAGGCCGTGGAACAGATAGGCCTAGGCCAACTGTGCATTCACGCGCATGCAGCGTACCTCGGACACTGTGCATTCATGCGCATACAGCGTACCTCGGACTTCCTATACGTATCAATCACCATTAACATTCCTTGTTGATTGTCTATTGTGAACAGTAAAGCAGAACCCGCCAGCTGCGGAAGTCTTGCGTAATGGCTACTTGTAATGGGGCCTACTGCTTCCCCGTGTGGGCCTATAGTAGGCCGTGGAACAGATAGGCCTAGGCCAACTGTCAGAACATGCGCATACAGCGTACCTCGGACTTCCTATACATTCATGCGCATACAGCGTACCTCGGACTTCCTATACGTATCAATCACCATTAACATTCCTTGTTGATTGTTCTATTGTGAACAGCAAAGCAGAACCCGCCAGCTGCGGAAGTCTTGCGTAATGGCTACTTGTAATGGGGCCTACTGCTTCCCCGTGTAGGCCTATAGTAGGCCGTGGAACAGATAGGCCTAGGCCAACTGTCTTAAACAATATGCATCTGCCATTGAGGCCTACTGTGCATTCATGCGCATGCAGCGTACCTCGGACTTCCTATACGTATCAATCACCATTAACATTCCTTGTTGATTGTTCTATTGTGAATAGCAAAGCAGAACCCGCCAGTTGCGGAAGTCTTGCGTAATGGCTACTTGTAATGGGGCCTACTGCTTCCCCGTGTAGGCCTATAGTAGGCCGTGGAACAGATAGGCCTAGGCCAACTGTCAGAAACAATATGCATCCGCCATAGGCCCTACTGTGCATTCATGCGCATACAGCGTACCTTCGGACTTCCTATACGTATCAATCACCATTAACATTCCTTGTTGATTGTTCTATTGTGAACAGTAAAGCAGAACCCGCCAGCTGCGGAAGTCTTGCGTAATGGCTACTTGTAATGGGGCCTACTGCTTCCCCGTGTGGGCCTATAGTAGGCCGTGGAACAGATAGGCCTAGGCCAACTGTCTTAAACAATATGCATCCGCCATAGGCCCTACTGTGCATTCATGCGCATACAGCGTACCTTCGGACTTCTATACGTATCAATCACCATTAACATTCCTTGTTGATTGTTCTATTGTGAACAGCAAAGCAGAACCCGCCAGCTGCGGAAGTCTTGCGTAATGGCTACTTGTAATGGGGCCTACTGCTTCCCCGTGTGGGCCTATAGTAGGCCGTGGAACAGATAGGCCTAGGCCAACTGTCTTAAACAATATGCATCCGCCATAGGCCCTACTGTGCATTCATGCGCATGCAGCGTACCTTCGGACTTCCTATACGTATCAATCACCATTAACATTCCTTGTTGATTGTTCTATTGTGAACAGCAAAGCAGAACCCGCCAGCTGCGGAAGTCTTGCGTGATGGCTACTTGTAATGGGGCCTACTGCTTCCCCGTGTAGGCCTATAGTAGGCCGTGGAACAGATAGGCCTAGGCCAACTGTCAGAAACAATATGCATCCGCCATAGGCCCTACTGTGCATTCATGCGCATACAGCGTACCTTCGGACTTCCTATACGTATCAATCACCATTAACATTCCTTGTTGATTGTCTATTGTGAACAGTAAAGCAGAACCCGCCAGCTGCGGAAGTCTTGCGTAATGGCTACTTGTAATGGGGCCTACTGCTTCCCCGTGTGGGCCTATAGTAGGCCGTGGAACAGATAGGCCTAGGCCAACTGTCAGAAACAATATGCATCCGCCATAGGCCCTACTGTGCATTCATGCGCATGCAGCGTACCTTCGGACTTCCTATACGTATCAATCACCATTAACATTCCTTGTTGATTGTCTATTGTGAACAGTAAAGCAGAACCCGCCAGCTGCGGAAGTCTTGCGTAATGGCTACTTGTAATGGGGCCTACTGCTTCCCCGTGTGGGCCTATAGTAGGCCGTGGAACAGATAGGCCTAGGCCAACTGTGCATTCATGCGCATACAGCGTACCTCGGACTTCCTATACGTATCAATCACCATTAACATTCCTTGTTGATTGTCTATTGTGAACAGTAAAGCAGAACCCGCCAGCTGCGGAAGTCTTGCGTAATGGCTACTTGTAATGGGGCCTACTGCTTCCCCGTGTGGGCCTATAGTAGGCCGTGGAACAGATAGGCCTAGGCCAACTGTCTAAACAATATGCATCCGCCATAGGCCCTACTGTGCATTCATGCGCATACAGCGTACCTCGGACTTCCTATACGTATCAATCACCATTAACATTCCTTGTTGATTGTTCTATTGTGAATAGCAAAGCAGAACCCGCCAGTTGCGGAAGTCTTGCGTAATGGCTACTTGTAATGGGGCCTACTGCTTCCCCGTGTAGGCCTATAGTAGGCCGTGGAACAGATAGGCCTAGGCCAACTGTCAGAAACAATATGCATCTGCCATTGAGGCCTACGTACATTTTTAAATTTATTTGTTTCTAACGTCTATCCTATTCCGTTATTAAAATTGATTTACGGAAGAAGACAATAAATAAAAGTAAAAACTGTAGTAAAGCAAAATTTAAAATAAAAGTATAATTATAATATGCAACAACGTTTAATAAGACAACGATTTCTGATAATATATTCAAATACCGGTAGTTAGTATCTCCCCCCCCACAAATAAAAAAATTGTAAAAAAAAAACGGCAGCCAAGCTCTCCTTCAAGCGAAAAGTAAAAGGATAGAAAGAAAAAGTGTGATAGAAAAAACTGATGTAGGTATTAGAATTAGACGACCCCACTCAAACGAGTAAGAGGTTTGCCAGAAAATCATGGTATTGTAATTTGCAAGTAAGAATTATTATAATTTTATTTCTCTCTCTGGGGCCAACTGTCACGCTTCATAAAGTGCCAATGATATCTAACTTACTTCGATTCAGAAGATACATGCACTAAAACGCAGCACTTGAAAATTAGCTGCGCATCGGATGACTTTTAAAGATTACATGTAATATTACTCCTAGTCCTCTCCCCTACGTCATAAACTTAGAGGGTCGTAAGTATAGATGCCTACGTCATTTTTACGTTATGGTGTTTTATGCTAAATCGGTGAAGATATGTAAAACGCTAAAATAACGTGGATTTTACTAAAAAAAATATAGGTATTGAGAACGAGTTTGGCAGTGTATTCTAACGTGTTATGTGGCTATTTTTTTGTCAAAATGTTCCTGTAGTTCATTATAAGTGCAAGAAACACCCCACATTTAAGGTTTTTGTGGAAAGGAAAAATAGATGCTTCAAAATGCTACTTTTTGAAAAATAAATGCTTAATATTCTATATTTTGAATGCGAAAAACACTTATTTCTAATCAAAAGCTCATTAGCCTCACAAGCAAGACAAGGATTATGACATTTTGATGCGAGTTCTTTGTAAATTACAGCGAAATATTCTGGCTAAATTCGCATCACGGAAAACGACAAAACTAACAAATTGGCAACAATTATTTGAAACGACGTTATTTCAATTATACATTGCAATTTTAAACATTATATGCTACACTTCCTGGTTCTCCAATAAAAAAACTTACAATATTAAATTAGGTGCCCAATTTTCGATGGTTCCGTAGTATATTTTTTAAGAGATTTTTTGATAGGCCAAATATCGAATTATGTCACAATCACAAGACAATCAACTTGATAACAACAATGAGAGTAAAACGTCGAGGAATGAAAGAAAGCGATCAAACCTTAGAAAACACTCAAATGTTCTCAGATTACACGTTTCAATCGCGCATAATAAGAACCCAGACAATATAAGGGCAATTAGTTCGAGCCATCAGGTTGGTAATATAATCGAGAGTGAAAGCAGGAGTTGGCAACAATGGCTGGGAGATTATTATGCAAGTGCGGTCACCGAGGTCAGAGGATTTGCATCGCCACTCATTAGCCAAGTGTAGGATAAACACTGGCAGACCCAAGTGGTCGTATTCAATAATTTTCGTAATACAACAACGCAATTCTTGATGGATATTATTGTAATTTGTTGGCATGTCCACTGCACTTTTAATCACGAAAAACAAATCGAAATGTCGTTTAAAATAATGTTTATTTAATTTTTAATAAATAATACAAATCCAGAAACTAAAACAATCTATCCCGACCGGGGTTTTAGATTTTGTAATTTCTGGACTTTATAAAGAATGGACATTATACGCGTTTCCAAGCAAAGGGGTTGCTACCTGGTGGCGAAAACTGCAACTGTCCGATCAGTGATAGTCGGAGGAGCGCGCTATGTGCTTACCTGAAGAACACACGTCATTCCGTGTTTGTCACTTGTAAATATGTACAATCACAGGTAAATTGTCGTTGCTCTCCCAAAATGTTGTTAATTGATGATAATCAAAAGAATGGGGGTGCACTAAAATGATAAAATCGCTCTCCAATATGCGGGATTCGAGACCATGTCCACCAGAATAATATTACTATATTCAGACCTGCGCCCCATGCACCCATGAGACACCGAGGATGGCATTTGTATCCATATTACAATTCTCTAATTGTAATATCATAATAAATCATTGGTATTTATAGGCTATATACTAAATATAGGCTAACAGGGTACGATAAATACTAAATCAAATTCAAACCGTCAAGAATGTTCACAACTCATAGTGAACACACACATACAGTATCGCTCGCTTCTTATGGCACTTTTAATTGAGATATACTTCTTTAGTTTTATTATGATAATTTAATATAAATAGTCATAATAATAAATAACAAAACAATAACAAAAATAATAATTATTGTATTAGGGCTTATGCACTAGTCCCAACTTCTTTTCTACCTTACATAATTAATGTAGGCCTACATATACCGTTTACCGTCATTGTTCATTTATTACATAATATCATAATAAATACGATTTATATTATTACAATAGAATAAGTATAATGATATGACCTACAAGATTTTAAAGCTGTCTGCAGAATGACGCGTCATGCCATTATTGACATACAAAATAATAATAAAAATAGGCCATCAGCTATTCAATAGGCCTACTTTTAATAAAATGTATATTTAAAAAAAACAGTAGTCCTAAGTGTGTAGTAGATAAATATATATAGGCCTACTCCGATTGCGTTTACATTGTAAAACAATGTAGAAAACGTGCAAAACAAGTGTGGGGCTATAATTTGCTAGAAGCTCTTTTGATTTTTAGATATCAAGTAAATTATTGAAATAATTAGTATTGGTGGGCAACATTTTCTTGGCAAAATATCATCGATCTTCATCATTCAACATTATTTGATACACTTGTTTCTGTATTTAATAGTTTTACAGTGTGATTTGATGTTTTCGAGCTAATATCATCAACTAATCTCAATTATTTGTTGTAATTTAAAATGCCATTTAATTCCCGTTTTTAATAAAGCCGATCCCCAAAACCTACGAATTTTACTAATAAAATACGCGGACGATATGACATAATCAACAATGTTTTCGCAAATGATCAGAAATGTAAGAAAAATCAAGTTGAACCTAACTGAATATACAGCGCCCGCCGTAAGCAGCTCGCCTCTATCACCGATCGGTCCGACATGTTGCGTTTTAGTGCTGCCATCTATCTTTGCTTGGAAACGCGTTATGCTGAAAGTTGGGTAGGTAGGTAGGTAGGTAGGTAGGTAGGTAGGTAGGTAGGTAGGTAGGTAGGTAGGTAGGTAGGGTAGTAGGTCTGCCGTAGGACCTATATGTAAGAGTAAAGCAGACGTTTGGGAGAACGAAGATTCAAAATGGTGAGAAGCTAGACCTGAACCGATTCATTTATCCTATATTTAAAAATGCAATTTAGAACTAGACATATCCACAATAATTAGTTATAGGATCTGTGCGATAGGCTACGTAGCTGGTCGGCCATGCAAGACTTGATTTTTTTTCAAAACGCGCTATCCATGTCAAATTTCAACACAATCACAATAGTCCTCTGTAGAACACTTTCATTACCTACCTATTGATCAATGACGTATTTCGCACTGTCACACTAACACTAGAAGTGAATATTGTCAACACAATGTATACACCATACAAGAGCACTCGTCTCTTTCACAGAAGAACGCATGAAAATGTGCGTAACCCTCAAAATAATGCGTCGAAGTTTAGCACAGAAAATTATTCACAAACTTCGTGGTATAATTGAGCACAGATAGTTCACAAAATCTCGACGTTTCTTCCAAGAAAGGGTAACTTAATCTCAAAGCCCGCGTTTGTGAGAGAGCAAACCGAAGCGAGACTAGTCATAACAACACCTTGAACAAAACTGTCCCAAGAATCCTCTTCTTGACGCCGAGTTTTGGACGTCTTCCAACATATGTGATTCACGGCGTTTCATCATTGAGGGGGGGGGGGCTCACGCGTAGGTAGCGCCTCGGCTAGATGTAAACAAACACATGTCTGATCTAACATCAAAGAATATCAATCTGTGGAGAATTTAATGCAAAAGAAGCCGATATATTCATCAATATCAATCATCACCATAATCAATACATTTTTGATCAGGGCACATACATGCAAACGATATTAAATTTTTGTGTGTGGTCTTGAAACATAAAATTAATTATACTCATGTTTTTGTAATGTACCAGAAAATGCAACTTAAAATGGATGAACTATGTGGTTCATTGTAGATAAAGAGATGAAAAATAATTTAAAAAACGTCCCTCTTACCAGAATATGTTTAATTTTCAAAGAAAATCCTTGGAACGTTTTACACGAGACAAGAACCCATTCTACCGCTATTGTTTTTTATTACTATTTGTATTCTACCTGGACGACTGCTGGGCTCCACTCAAGTATGTGTTTAACTTTGAAGTTTAGCCTACAATAAATATAAAAGAAAACCCGTAGACATCTATAAATATACAGACAGGTAGGTAGGTCTAGGGCTAAGATAGGTTTCTATCTACGACGATGACAGTAATGGTAAACACGTTGCACAGAATCGAAACTAGGCCTATAGGTTATTACACAAACTCGTGCTTATTAAAAGTTTATTTAGATTAAGAGCGCGTCAACCGTTAGGTCACAACTCACAATGCGCCACTCTAGCCTAGAGGTGATATGCAGAGGGGCCCATGCTGGTCAGAACCAGCCACGGGTAGAGGGAGGAAATGGGGTTGTCACGTCGTGGTCGTCATCGTTCGTGTTGTCATGGTCGTCCTTGTCGGGGAGGTCGACAAGGGAAGGACGAAAGGTCCCCGCCGACTACTGCCAGAGCTCTCCTCTAGTTTCGTAAAAGTGAAAACTACCCTGATGTTTGCGAGTTGGACTTTTTCTCTTGAATCGCCGTTTACGATTAACATGAGGGGCCAATTCTACCCCGGGCCCAGACGGGAGACTACGTAGCTTGAGCAGCTTGTATCAGGCACTCAGGAGTGCAGAGAATGTAGCAGAGTCATGCTCTGGGCCAATTCTACCCCGGGCCCAGACGGCACAAGCAACAACGTACAACACAAGAAATGCATTTGAATTTAAAACGTCACAACAAAGAGAAATGCCAAGTATTCTAAATTACGTGTATGTGCAGGGGAAAAAACGACACAAAGTCGCCCCTTACTCCAAATACAAAGCAACATACCGGTTGTTTACGCCTACGCAGGTGTCATTTCGCTTTAAAAACAATTAGTAACTAATTTCACAACATATTTTGATCGTTTATATATTATATTCTTTTACAACATTGATTGGTTTTGGCTTTACGCCTCATTAACTTTTACTAGGAAACGCTCAGTTGGACGCGTTGATAAGCGAGCACGTGCTATAGCTAGACCCACATTGCACATTTTTTTAAATTTAAAAATTTACGACGTTCGCGTTTCCAGTATTATTTATTATTGCCAAGGTATTTGGGTAAACCCGTGTTTAAATCTTTACTTTAAAATCCACCGCCATCTAGAGTACCTTGACTCCTTGGGAAAACTATTTAAACTCTTTGTTGACAAATAATAGACTGCTTCCTCGAAAGTATTTTGATTACTTCTAGGTGGCAGTGCATTAGAAACTTCGCGCGTCTTTTCGTTGCCATGGCAACGTTACTTTTGTTATAATGTAATTTCCATCAACACTACTTATCGGATCAAAATAAAATTAACATATTCGTGACCGGACGGACATTCTAAATGATTTGGCTATCTCAGATTTTGTCGCCGTTGAGTTTGAAAAAAAAACTTTCGATTAACTTTAATGTAACTTTTTAACATTTTGAACGATTTTGCCACAAAACTAATGGCATTCAATCGAGAACAAAGCTTGCGGATGGTGAAAATTTCAACTCGATCCGAGCCTCCGTTCGACCGCTATCATGAGCCAAAAAAGCTGCACGACTTTCCGTTGCCATGGTAACCGTACTTTGTTATAATGTAATTTCCATCTACACTACTTATCGGATCAAAATAAAATTAACATATTCGTGACCGGACGGACATTCTAAATGATTTGGCCATCTCAGATTTTGTCGCCGTGAAGTTTGAAAAAAAAACTTTCGATTAACTTTAATGTAACTTTTTAACTTTTTGAACGATTTCGCCACAAAACTAATGGCATTCAATCGAGAACGAAGCTTGAGGATGGTCAAAATTTCAACTCGATCCGAGCCTCCGTTCGAACGTTATGGCGAGACATACAAACAAACAAAAAACAAACAAAAAAAAAAACAAAAAACAAAAAAAAACAAAAACAAAACCAGTGACTATTTTTTCCGGCAGAGTCAAATGGAAACGCTCGCTTCGCTCGCTTAAATAGGCCTAGGCCTATTTAAATAATGTTTTGTAATGGCAAATTAACAAGTTCGAGTTCGCTTTTTTTTTATAAAATGGGTGTAGGGCACCTGAAATATTGGGACTGGTCGAGTAGGCCTACCCGATAAAAATGCAAATCTTGTATGGTGGAGGTGCCGGTCCTTTACTTAACACTATGGACGGCGTCTTCCGCGCATCTTCAGAAGGGGTAAGTTTCGCAACACGGCTTACAATATTTCTTCACACTAGGCCTAGAGCTCGGATCTATTTAGAGGCGGACAGAGCGGGGAGCTGGACGCAGATGTTAGTTTAGTTGCAACTTGCAAGGTCAAAGAAATACGGAAAACGCAAGACACGGAGGAAAAAGTGCAAAAAAAAACAACCCACACTGCTTCTGTCATCAACTTTACAATATTTCAACATACATTTCAGAGCGATTTGAGTAAAAACACAAGGCCTGGATTACAATTATTGTAGTGCAAAAAAATTTAAAAAAGAAACATTAATATCAAGAAAATAAACACTTGACACTGCTTCTGTCATCATCATCTTCTTCACAAGATTTCAACAGATATTTCAACGCACTTTATGTAAAAACACAAGTGAACTAATACGACAACATGTAATTGCGTCAAGGAAATGTCAAGGAAGGCTGCTGCCCCCCCCCCCCCAATCCCGTTAAAAATACAAGTTTGTGTTTCTGTTTGGACCCAAAATTGGTTCATTTGTGTTTGAAAATTACTGTCGTTTGAGCGCCGTATTTTTTAATTTATCGTTCTTGAATAACTGTAGTTATTTTATATTTTTGAGTTGCATAATTATTAATTGGAAGGGATTGCCCAAGGGCTGTTTAAGGGGAGTCAATCCCCTTGCATTCGCATTATCGTCTGGTTAAAACGGGCAAACTTTCAGGCAGGATTGCGGTGGCGGGATTCGAACCCGGGACCTCACAGAACAGTCTGGCCTGAGTTAGGTTTACATCGGTTGATAATTGATAATTATTTATTTATTCATTCATATAAGAGTCGATACAGCACAAGTACCATTTAACGTAGACAATCCTGATAAATATATAAATAAAGTAAAAATTAAAATTACATTAATATGCTAACAAATTAACAAATAATTATATGGTGATGAACAATAAACAAATATAACAAAATTATAAGTGCAACAAAACTTAAGAGTAAATAATGTTTAAAAAATACAAATATTGTTATAGAATAGAGGGGAAATGCTAATGACCTTCAACTGCAGTCCAATCACGGATTGATTTTTTAAAAGAATTAAAATCAGAGGATATGTCGAACTTTGGTAAATTAGGTAAATTGTTATAAAATGAAGGTAAACGAAAGGTGATAGATCTAGGTACGGGTAATAGAAAGTCTAGGTCTAGCTACATGGAAAAGGTGCGTAAGAGTAAAGCGGGATGGAACATGGAGTGGAAACATGGAGACAAGACTGGTGGACCGGAAAACACCATTGATGATACGGTGCAAGGAAGACATGTCATAGCGTTTTCTTATGGTTGTTAATATGCTAGGGTAATGAGCCAACGATATTCTATGGGTTGGATTTAATTTATTGGATTCAGGGCGCGTCAACCGTTAGGTTATAATACACCAGCCTAGGGGATGTGAAGGGGAAAAGTCCCATGTTGGTCAGAATCAGCCACGTGTAGGGGGAGTTGCCTTGGTCGTCGTCAGAGAGGTCGTCAGAGAGGTCGCCAAGGGAGGGGAGAGAGGTCCCCGACGACGATTACAAGATCTCGCCTCTGGTTTCGGAGAGTAATAATAAGTTACTCCCCTACTTACTAGCTGATGTTTTCTAGAGATTTGAGAGAGAGGTTTTGAGACGATCTCTTTCCTCGACTTTACGATTAGCGTACGTATTCTTGGTTAGCCGGGCCGGGCGTGAGTTAGGCGCGGACCTATCAATCCCTCTACTAACTGGTCATCTGGGTTAGCATACTACACGACACGAGACGAGGCTTGTCGGCCCCACCCTCATCAGCTGACCGGGACTACACACCTTCATCATGAACAGCTTCCTGCCTGGCTGGCTGGCTGGGCTCGCCCACCGCGTGTGTCAAGCTCATTATTCAGCGCTAACCTTACACACATTTTGTAGGATGCCCGCTGTAGGGTAACAAACCAGATTTAACCGGTGTGACCCTCTTCAACTAGGTGTATAGAGGATAGGACAATTGTGAAGGGATGTCCAAGGGCTGTTTAAGAGGATCCCCCTTGCATTCGCATTTACGACTGAGGAAAACCACGTAAAAAACCTTGTCAGGATTGCCGGTCTGGACTGGATTCGAACCCGAGACCTACCGAATCAGAGTCGCGCGCTTAGCGCTCGAGCCAACACTGTCGGCAGACAACTGTAGGACGGATGACACTATGGGCCCACAGTCCACTCCCCATATAACATTTCTAGCTAGGATGCATGTTGACAGTGACAGTTTGTCAGTTGCCAACTGTTGGCAAATATCTACTCGTTCACCCGGGAAGAATCCTGAATCGTGGATCATCAATATTTTAAATCCAGCCAGATCAATCTACAAATATGGTAGATTTTGGACACAGTAACAAAATCCAAAATCCTGAAAATCAGTCTTTTGTTTTAAACGTGTTAGGTACTAGAGACAGAAGGAAGAGAACTATATTTCTGCATCGGTGACAACTAACCAAATGTCCCGGTATTGAAAACCCCTTGTAAGGTTCAACGCTGAAGAACATTACATTTCTTGAATCTTGGACATTGCAAGAGATCTCCTCGGAAATACGAATCCTTCAAAATCGAAAACGGGCCCCCATTGAAAATCAGTTGTGTGACTGAGTGGGTAGACTCTTAATACGAATTTATTTTATTTATAACAACTGTGGCGTCAGTCGGCCGAGCGAAAAGGAATTTGGCGTGACCTAATCCTTTTCAATGAATGAAAAAATGGCGTATTTGGAGTTTACCCACTCAGCCACACATAATTTTCAGCGAGGGACATTAAATTTAAAGCAGACCAAGCCAACCCTGTTGGCGCCGACACCATCGACGAGCGAACGATGACCAACTAGAGATCGGCATATTTAAGTAGGAAACACAGATCAATCAAGCTGGACACGATTCCACCCGCGGACAGCGCCAGAATCAAGGCTGATTCAGAACAACCTTGGGATATATTATGTGCCTCGTTGCTAGGACGTCTCCAAAGTCACCGCAAGAACTGATTGACTAGAGAATTGACTTCAAACATCTCCAATCTTGTTTTGTGGTTGTGGTTGGTTGTGAAAGACAGACGAACTACAACTAATCAAGTGAAAACATATATAAATGGGCTCAGAAACGAAAGTCTATAGTTTGTTTGTTTGGTGACAGACACAACAAAGTCAAAACCGCCCGAAACTTTCGCGGTCGCCAATGTTTGAAGTGCTAATTGCCGCCCTAGGCGCTCGCCCAGCCTCGTCTAGGTCTAGGATGCCTCCAGTAACCTGCTGATAGCGAGATGCGCTGACCCGAATACTATAGTCGGATTAATTACATTCTGATGGATGCTCGAAGCTAGGAAAGTGACACTATCAACCAGGCACACAACTACAATAATTTATTACAAAGTTTATGCTTGACGTATTGATGTCGTTATCATTTTTTTTAAATTATTATTAATGTCCTCTTTTTTAGCAAGATAATAAATAAGGATTCATCGATAACGTCCCAAATAGCATGAAATCGAATCACGTTAAAAGGGACGTAAAATGCATAGAAGAGAAATTATGAACATTTTAAAAATGTTCCCGGCAAAATTGCGTCTGTTAGATTTCAACAACAAAAATGGAAAATGTTTTGCTTGGAGGGGAGAAATGAAAGAAGAAGCAGCTGGCGGATATTACCTACGCACGCTACGCCACTGGCTGCACAATCAGATTTGCTGCAAATAATATATTTTTTTATATTCAAAATTGTCCGCGGTGATATATTATGATTATTAGGGCGCTGGTCCAAAGTGTATGGCTCTACGAGGACGTGGGTTCGAATCCCGCATAAGGCATGGGTTTAACGTCCATCATCGTCTCAGTGCAATAATAGAGACGTTCCGCAACAAAAATGATTTTTGTTCAATAATGTTATTTGAGACCGTGAGAAGCGACATTTCAGCAGTTACGAAATTCCATCCTCTGCGAGCATCGAACCCACGTCCTCTGGATCCATACCGCTGAGCGTGCGCGAGACTCGACGCCACGCCACTGTGTCCCACGACCCGAACGCCCACGACCTCCGCCGATAACTTCCGAACCACAAATCACGATTCGAATTCCTGGACATTAGTCAGCAATTCCGTCACGTCGGACGCGGTTGTCAACGGTCAGATTCTCGGACGTGGATTCGCGCCGTCAGAGAGAGATGTGTACATAGGACCCCGCCCACACCCACCACACGTAACCGCCGTTATTGTTGTCAGTGTCAGGTTGTAAGTCCCTTGAATCTGCAGGTCCAGGGAGCAGATGCCTCTTGTCATTTGTCTTGCTTGCTCTTGATTGGAAAAAGTAGAGAGCTCCCCGCCCCCCCCCAACCCCCTAGCATTATGGTTGGCAGCGATAGGTGCCGGATATTAAAAAGATAAAAAAATAGATCCGATTTGGCGAGTTTTAGAGTTGTTCAACTAGAAATAGGGAAGCTCCAGAAACAGTGGCGTATCCAAGGGAGGGGGGTATGAGGTTGAGGTCCAACCCTCATAAACTTTGTATTTGATTTGATTCGTTAAAAAAAACTCAAATATGAGAAAATTTCTAAACTTTTCTTGCTATTGTATGATTTCTAGAATGTGTTTACAGGCGTTCAAAACGTCAAATATGAGGGAAAAAATTGCCTTCGGCGAAAGCGCCCCAGACCCGTTCCCTGTTTGACGTTTCGACCCCCCCCCCCCCCGCCCCATTTCCAGTGTACATTCCTGGATATGCCACTATCAAGAAAAAAGAACACTTCGCGGACTTCTCCCGGTTCTGTTATACAACCAATGTGTTATGATAATGTTCGTCACTCGTCAGTACGTGATTCTCGATAGCCCCCCCCCCCCCTGGTCCAACGCCATCATCCACCCTTCAATATCGCTCTTTCTAGGGTAATTGTTTTGCCAAACTGTTCGTTGCGTTGAGAGCTATCAGCTGGGAAGAAAAATCAACCACAACTTTCATATTTGTAAATTATAAGTGAATATATAATTACGTCTGAAAATTTTAAATGATACCCAGAGCCGGGGGTGGAATGTAAAATGTATGTTGGTATCTAGTGCGAGCGCCACGGCCTTCTAAACGATTTATAAATATCACCGCCCACTCTATGATCATTGATAACATTGGCCAGATGCCCGGTGCTTCAACAAGTAGGCCCTACTACTGTTCAACAATTGCCATCCCAGAAAGATACTAATATCACACCCGGGTATCCCCATGGTTTGAGTCTTCTTCCCTCACATTCGCGGTCCGCGGTGGCACATACGATTAGGGTGCCAGTCCGAAGTGTGTGTCTCTATGAGGACGTGGGTTCGAATCACAAATAAAACTTTTTTTAAATTATCCTTCGTCGTCATCTATCAGTCACCACTCATCGTCTAGAATAGCCTTTGTGCAAAAAATCATCATCTTCCTTCGTCTCTCAGTGGTGAATTGACAGAGCTGACACGTCCCTCGGGTTCTACAATAACATCTTGCGAGAGTAATTCAACAGGTGGGGGTGAGGGTAGGGATGCTCGCAGTAGCGACCCTTCTAAAAACATCGGTCCTCCCACAATCACAAACACTTTGCTAAACAGCCATCCATCATTGTACTCTCAGAAAAAACGCTTCCTGCATCAAGAAAACTGAACACGAAGCCGACCAAGCATAATCTGAGTCTGACCGATGCACCAACTAAACACACAGACAATCGTTGTCCTTATTCCCCAACTCGGCACACTTACGCCAAACTTGTTTACAAAACAAAACCGACCAAAACAAAAACAAAATTAAACGAAAATCACACAAAAATAAAATCCAACATAGACTTACACTTTATCAACACAACACCATTCTGCAACTTATCCATTGTGCACTTGGTTCGTCTCGACGCACTGATAACACACACTACTACAACAACAACAACAACGTGGGTATCGCGACGAGTGCGAGTGTAACATGACAACAGACGGGCGGCGTGCGCACGGAACGCGGGACGAAGAGCGACTGACTGCCTGCACTGCACTGACGACGACGTCGGGGACGCGAGAGTAGGTCCCTCTGGTTGTGAATGCACGGCCAGTACGCTCGCACGCGCAAACAACGACACCTCCACTTCAAAACATACACCCACCCTAGACAAAACTTACACTTCTACCTTACAGACGTATTGTTAAAAACCCTCCCGCGAAATCTCAAGAAATTGATCGTTTTCTCATTGAAAAGCCATGATTTGAACGTGATTACGGGAAGTTGTCTCTTGATTGAGATGGATGGATTACAGTTTCCCAGGCGAGTGGCCAACATGGGAGTAACAACCGTCATGAAAACATCATCCTCGCAACAAACCAGCAATTTAGTTTTCTAGGGCCTATTATTTATGTAAGTGGGCTAATAGTAATAGACATGATTAATAAAGTGTGATTATCAAAGAGGAAGGGTATCCAGACAAAGTAATGACTGGTCTGCTACGAAGGTAGCCTACCCCTGGCGGTTCGTTAGCAGTGATAGAGCGAAGGCCTGAGAAGAGTGAAAACGCATGTATTCCCCCCCCCCCCCTCGCCCACCACACAATCACGTGCAATCCTGATTTATAACTAAATAATAAAAATTACATTACGATTAAATGAGGCTTTGTGATTTTTTACCAAGATGACGAAAAACGAAACTTAAAATTACAATCGAAATAATGAAGATGACAAGTAAAGATTATAATTTTAGAGACGAAACTTGTGTTTGTACTATTCGAAATAATATGATACTTATCGTGCAAAGTTTATTTTTGAAATTTTAGTCCCATTTGTCCCCAAAAATTGCAAAATATCGACAGGACTAGCAGGAAAATTAATGTAACCAAAATAGAAAAAAAGGCTACGTACGAGAAATAAGTCTGAGGGTGACGACACATAAAAAAAATGTATTTCTTCGTAAAATTTGACAAGTAGGCTACAAACGTTTATATCGACACAAGATTTTCTTTAGCAAAATTTTAACGAATCGGCGTCTCTAAAACTGTAATTTATTTTAAAGAGTAGTTTTTCTGCTGGTAAAGTAGTTGTTGCAGGCAATTGTAAGGACTTCAATCCCACTACTGTACTATAAATTACAAAGTAAACAACACAATAAGAGTAACAAATCAACGAGACTCTGAATCTATTTCAAACGGGTGTAATATAATATAGCCTAGACCTGAGATAAAAAAATTACTAAAGTTTGTCTTTCTTCAGTCCTACAAGAAAATAACAGGTTGGTTGGGCTATAAATAAAGTGTAAACCGTCATTGAAAGAAGGCTAGGGACGACAGGTGTATTGAGTGTCCACTGTCCACCGGTTATATTGTAGATACAAGGCTGGACTGACAACTTGCAAGGCAACTTACTGGTGCTGTTTGAATCAGAACTAGAAATACGAGCTGTGAAAGTAACTGACGATAGAACGAACTTTCTGGAACGTTCAATAAGTTAAAATTGGGAAGATAATGTAAATATACAAACGCACCACACTGTTTTTTTTTTTAATTTTCCCATAATTATAGTACGAAAAAAAACTTGGAAGCAGCATCGTATCTAGGGGGGGGGGGGGGGGAGAGTTCGATTTTGTAAAACCAGTAAAGGAAAGGGTAAGTTTAAAAGTTCCAGACGTTGTGTCGGTGTCCGACAAAATTCGCGAATTTGCAACTTTCAAAGGCCTAAAGACACGTTTAAAAAGTCGGGAATGGCTTTAGAAGTGATGGTAATCGAACTCTAGCCCCCTGTATCCGCCACTGGCAGCGAGCCTAGATTAGTGGTCAATATACTGATGATTCCTAGCGGGAAACTGTTGTTAGTGTGGTCGCAATCAAAACAATCGAACCACGCAATGTTTACATAATATCCCGCAGGATGGGGCACATCCTGGTGACAAACATGTCCTGATTCACTCCAGGACTTAGATCACTCCTGTGACGTAGGATACTCGGGGCGGGGGTTCCGGATAACGGGAGGTGATGCATCGGCGGGAGACAGAGGCAGGCGCGAGGGAATTCACTCTCCCCATACTGTTTTCATGCCCCCCCCCCCCCCGCCAACTTCAGGAAGTTAAACGTCCTTTACGCTGCACATCACCACGGACAACTGAGAAAACTAGTTGGACTGAGACAGGGTTTGCTCATTTGTGGCTTCACTTCATAGGACACATTTGGCAGCTACCAAATAAATAGCTATTTGCTCAGCCAAGATGCATCCGACGTATATGAAACTTTGCAAAGTTGTCAATAATGCATACATGGACAGCCCTGCGATCATAGATTTAAAAAAATCAGCAGCCAGAAAAAAATCACGAAAATAGTCAATTTTAGGATTTTTCAACCAAATCTAAATTCGTGAAACAAATTTATTTTTTTATAAATTTTTTTAAAACAACATTTGGAAATGTGTTACTGCACATCCCTATAGGTCCACATTCGTGACGTATGTTCAAAATTTCAAACACCTGTGGTGTCAGTCGGCCGAGCGAACAGCAATTTGCCTGAAATTCATACTGTGAAGGTATAATGTACGAAAACTCCCCCCCCCCCCCCCCCCCCCCCCCCCACACAACAACTGAAGGAAACCTTGGAATTTTTTTCAGAAATGATGCCGGTGGACCTCCCGCTCCCGAATCGAATTAGTAAGCAGAACGGTTAGGCCACAGATATCTGTGGTTAGGCGTGTAAAGTATCTTTGTGTTATATTACGATAGGAGAGAACTGGCCACCCCTAACTATCGGTATCAGACAGTGGAGATCGACATGTGTAAGTTTGTTCTACTGGATAAGGAGTGTCTGATCCGATGTGTTACTCGCGCTTGACCTCGTTTATTTCACCACCCACAACTTGACACGGATTACTCTTATGGGACATAACATTATGTAACCCTACCTTTGAAAACATCACTCACAAAACATCCGCCGAGGCGAGTGCAAACACAAACATTGCATTATTACCTTGTCATCATTAATTATTAATTTTGATTGAATTAGCTTACTCATTTACAAAGTGTATGTGAGACAGCAAGCAGATCAATTTTGTAAGAAATATTTATAATTACTCTCCTCTAGAAGGCGATGATTTGAAATATTCCAGCGAATTTTCGCGTACATGGGTTATTGAAGCTAAATATTGCGATTTGTTGATTAGTTTGTGATTAAATTGTGTGAAGTTTGTGAGTGGCAAAAGTACCGGTGAAGTCGTCAATCAGTTTGGGTAGTTCGTGAGGCTCGAAGCCTCTGCTGGGTAAAATATTATAATCATATCACTTTACTGATATTTAGTTTTCCAGTCGTTTATACCGCTTGAATAACGTTACTTGATAACTAACCGGTTGCAGAAAAAAACGACAATTTCTTGTAGATTCCAGGGTGATATTATTTGCTTCTCGCGTCCCGTTAGGCCTCAACTAAACAGCCGCCAGTGCCCCAACCGTGAACAAAACACAGGGGGTTGGTCATCTCTCTCTACGGCTTGGCGTCCACATGTCTCCGTGCTGTCAAAACACAATTACTGTCCCGTTAGTCGAGCTATATAGACCCAACCCTTTCAACCGGACGCGTCTTGTCCCGTCTTTCTTTGAACTTTCATTCATCGCAGTTCATCAACAGCAAAATAGTGAGATGTTATCTTATCACCATCACCGGGGAATCATTTCCAATCAGTTACTGAAGCAGCTTCTTCACGACCTGGACACCGCGTGACCACATAAGTGCGGGGGGGGGGAAGGGGGCAAGTCTTGAATTTACGCATTCTAACCTTATTCTACTAAACCTACGAAGGGGGGGGGGGGGAGAGACAATTACCAACCCCTTGCCTTATGCGGGATTCGAACCCGCGTCTACGCTTTGGACCTGCGCTCCAATCGAATGAATGAAGAAAACCGCGCACAGAAACAACCCCAGAGGGCCAACGGTAGAGCTTCGATATTATTATCCACTAGCCAGACTAAATCCTTTATTTACTCATTATAGCCTGCGGTTTGATCGACCGAGCTCATCCAAAGTCTTAACGTATTGAGAAAGAACTTCTTAGTTTAGACATAATAAAAAGTAATATACACCGGTGTGACACGTACACCCTCGGCCAGAAGTAAATCAAGTTCCTTTTTGACTCTTGATTTACTAAGGTATACTATATAAGTTCCTCCCACTTCCCAAAAACATTATTGTATAGTGGCCCCAACGAAAAAATGCAGATGGCTCGAAATTGTTTTCCCAACCTAACAACTTTGTCAACGCTAGCTCAGCGTAGATCTTGCACATGGAAAAACTCTGTGATCTAGCACAGATAAATTTTGATTGCGTTGGTAAAAGGTATTTCTCTTTCATACACAAAGGCGACATTCCATTTACCGCGCATTCATTCAACCCACATCACTACCAAGCACCTGCATTCTTTCGTTGGAGCAAGTATACGTTATAATGGCAATACAGAAGAATCTCTGAACAAAAATTAACGTTCTTGTGATCAATCAGTAAAACAATGATTTGCAGTTCAGGTGTATTTCAACCCCGACCTGCAGTAGGGGTAGGGCTACCCCCGAAGATCTGCGCAGAAGACTGGCGCCGTGAGCCTACCCTTGGCTGTCGAGGACACAATGGTCCATTGTCAGCGAAGAATGGCTGCTGTGTAAACAAGGACACGCCCCCTCTGAGAGAAGACCTATTTATTCGCCAGAACTGACAAAGAACGGCCTAATTCTGCATCAACACTCGTGAATAACGTGAAACTCGAGCCCCTACAATGAAGTGCATATAGATCCACAACCATGAAGAACAACAATTTTCTTTCCTATCTACAATCTTTCCATCTTTCTAGTTTCTATAATCTTTTATTTTAATGCAACTTATTTCACTACAAACGAGATACGTGGTCCTAGGGACAGACCCTCATGTGCTGGCACTGGCATGATTCCCATTAGAGTTATTAGAACTAAGAACTAAGGACACATTGGCAGTTGGCACATGTAGCTATTCGCTCGGCCAGGAATCGGCCAGGAAGTATCCACAACGAACATGAGACTTTGCAAGGTGGTCTACACTCTACAGTCGTAGATTGTCGATACTTGGCGTTTTATCAGCCAGAAGAAAACATAACAAATATGGACACTTTTACACTTAGTAAATAAAAATCATTGGACTTTCCACTGTTATTAATATTTTTATTTAAAATGTGATATTTCGAATCCTTTATAGGAGTCTTTATCAAACTAACAATTAAAAAACCACAACAGGCAGGACAAAAAACATTTCACAAAGAATATAAATATGGCTGTGTATTAGTACCAAATTATGAACAAAAAATATTTTTTTTACACTTAAAAAAAACATTAAATTAATTTATTTTTAATAGGCTAAAATTTTTAAAGCAAAGTAGGTATAGAAAAGTGTTACTGTAGAGCCCTCCATTTCTGGTTCCATGACAACTGTCCAAAATTTCGATCATCTATGGTGTCAGTCGGCCGGGCGAACAGGAATTTGCTAGACTTGAAACCCAGAGAATCTCCTAGCAGGCTTTCAGGGAACCTGCAAGGAGATCTCGTGGACCTTGAAACTAGAAACCACTGCCTTCTATATTCAGCCTAGGAACTAGCTGAAATATCTACGAGGCAGTGATAAGAACGCGTTGCCTCCGCCGAGTCAAGATCCAACCACAATGTTATTTTATGTCTGAGCTCCAAACAGCGAGCCGCGATCCCAGCAACCCTCGTTAGTTGGGACTCGCCCGATTTATGACATCTCCGTGGGTCCTTCCAAGAACTCCTCTCCTCCCAACCCAGAGAGAAACAGAACAGATCGAGGTGGCTTTGTTTCAACCACCGCCTGTGCAATGCGCCCTCTTGTTTGGGCTGGACAGGTGTGCGGCGGCGGTGGGTGGAAGCCAGGCTCTTCCTTCTGGCTACCCGCACACTCGGTTCAAAACACGAGGGGACCCGCCACAAGAAGCAAGTAGCACACTCCCGGTCACTCTGAAGAATACACCTCCTAGGCCTACGGCCCTACATTACCAGTGGAGTGGCGATAAGGGTGGACTTTGCTTTGACACCGACATTTGTCTTGACTGTACTAATCCTGAAACCGGATTATTGGTGCTTGAGGCGCGACTTTGTATGGGAGGCTCACAGTCTTTGGCAACTAAAAACTGAAGGAGTAGGGACCGTAGGGTTTGTTTTTCTTCCAATTTAACTCCCGTAAGGAGTGGAGGGGTGGGGAGGGGTGCGATATATGCCCGTGTCCCAACAACACCCAAGCTATGATAATCTCTTTGAACTTGAGAGGTGAGGATGGAAGACAATTGGACCACAAATCCAAATCTACGCGAGTCACGAACCCACGGACCATCGTGGACGAACCCCAGTACGATGACAGAGCCGGACCGGGAGTCGAACCCCAGTACGATGACAGAGCCGGGGGTCGAACCCGCGTGCGGATGAAAGCAAGACCGACAGCTCTGGGCCACCTACTGACACGGAAAACACACGGCTGACCCAATACAGGTTGACGG
Source organism: Sweltsa coloradensis (assembly GCA_024449915.1). Taxonomy (NCBI): domain Eukaryota; kingdom Metazoa; phylum Arthropoda; class Insecta; order Plecoptera; family Chloroperlidae; genus Sweltsa; species Sweltsa coloradensis. The sequence continues at coordinate 420,516 of JAMZAV010000531.1, forward strand.
GCGGCAGTCAGTCAGAGTAGCCCGGGGGTCTAGTTACATCTCGTCGTGCGGTGTTTACCTCGGTCCTGTAGTTTCACTACCTCACTCGCTCATTAGGCCTACAACACAGAGGTAACACTCAGTTGTGACATGTTTGTCTGTTTTTCACCTGTATGTTGGTGTCTGCACGCGCAGGAACTCTTTTTCGAGTGGGGGGGGGGAGCATGGTCGAATATCCTTGTACCATGGGGGTGGAGTGGGGAGGTGGAACAACAAATCTTCTGCCGAGTTTTTGGGAGAAGGGACTAAGCACGGGGGATTTGAGGGGCTACAGCGCCTCAAAAAGCAGGTTTTTAGAGTGTTTGGTGCGTTATAAAAAAATTAGCGGGCTGAACCCCGCAGAATGCATTATTTTTTGTACAGTAAAAACTAGAAAACAATTTTTTAAAATTGAATAGTGACGAGACAGACCATGTTACAACCATTGAATGTATATAAAATAAAATGTACTTTTTAGTCACAAAAGTTGTAACGGCGGGAGATCCAAAATTGAAAATTCGTTATTCGGTAGTAGTCACCGTGGGGATTTAAAGCGTGAGTGAATTTCTAACATTCTGAAGTGGGGGGGGGGGGAGAGTCACGGTAAAAAGTAGGTGGATTCCCCCATCCCCCCCTTCATAAGCGCCTGCTATCTCCCCACACAGTCGTGGTGGACTATCAGTCTACTAATTGAAATGCACTGTGCACTACGACTACGACGACAACCCATGCTTATAATGGGCGCACGTGTTGTGAATGCAACGAGCACAAGCCTTGTCAGTGTCATTGTCGTCTCATCTTGCACAATACGAGGTGGTTATTACTCTATTAACACTATTGCCCGACACAACAATAAGATATTCAACACTATAGTGAGATCATATCTAAACATGGGTGATTGATGGATGTCACGGACAGAGGGAGGTCATGAATGAATAAATAACTAAACTACTATAGGAAGCTTCGCAAACGCTTTTTCAGGCGCGTTGTTAGATGAGCGTAATTTTTTTGAACGTAAAAAAGCGTAAAATTGTGATTTCCATGGAAATAACTTTTCGATTACGCTCAAATTTCATACGAATATATTAATTAATAAAATTAAGGTACTGTGAAAAAATCATTACAATCTGATAAAGCATGTAGGTGTTATCGTCAAAGAAATTTAAAAAATCAAAACAAATTGTAAGATTGCGATTTTAAAGAAATAATTTTTCATTGCGCTCAAAAACGTGGCAGTTCTAAGTTCAGAGATTTCGAAGGCCTCCATAAAATTTCATCGCAATTGGAGTATCGGTTTAGCCGGAATCGTGTTAACAAACACACAATAATACAAACAGAAAGAAAAGAAAAACATTCCGGATTTTTTTCTCCAGTGTAGTTGAATGGAATCTTCGCTTCGCTCGCTACGCTCATCCAATAAATAAATAAATACATAAATTTGTATTTGGAGTCTACCCACTCAGTCACAGAACCGATTTACAGTGGGGGACATAAAATTTAAAGCACACCAAGCCAACCTTGTAGGCGCGGACACCATCGACGAGCGAACAATGACCAACTAGAGACCTAGGAAACACCGATCAATCAAGTAGCGCCAGAATTAACAAGGCTGATTCGGAACAATCTTAGAATTAATTATGTGCCTCGTTGCTAGGACGGCTTCAAAGTCACCGTTTGCAAATAGATAGATATTTTTATTCACTTAGACTAGTACAGTGTACAAGTTTAACTCTTTGCAGAGAAAGTGAATAGTCTATAATTAATAATTAATAATAAAAGTGATAGTAATTATAATGATATACACAGTGTTAGAAGAAAGAATAGTTGAATATAAAGCATAAATGATAATTGATATGGATATTGATATTGATATGTATGATGATTGATAATATTGATATATATATATATATGATGATTCATTAATTGATTAATAATGATAAACACAGTGTTTATGTTAAAAGAGTAGATGCAAAACAATAGCATGCGCTACTATAGATTAAGAACTCATATATAATAAAGAAAAGTTGGATATAAAGCAATTTTTGATGTGATATTGTGATAATAATTGCTGATGGCACAGAAAACAGCAATGATGTACAGGAGAATGTGTCTAGTATATATATATATATATATATATATATATGATAATTCAAAAGCCAAGAACTGATTGACAGATCCAAAACAGAAGTTCTGATTCCAGAGGTCACGGGTTCGAGTCCCGACACCGGCAATCCTGAGTGAAAGCTTTTCAGATAATTTCTTGTCTTGTTAAACAGTCCTCGGACATTCCCTTCCAATTACCATAACACCCTAGTTAGTCACCTGGGTCACACTGGGTCAAAGTGCTGTGTACCCAACAGCGATCATCCTTGTACATATACTATACAGAGAGACATTTTGCACTTTCAAGTCCACACATTCCTACCGTTTGTATTGGGAACGGAAAATTGCAATCAAGCATGTAGGGCACTCTTAAACGATACTAAAGAGGGAGTACCCCATCAGTAAATTTCGGCGTTCGGGGGGGGGGGGGGGGGGGGGACTCGAAACGGATGCTTCATTAGTTTTCTACGCTGCCTGCTATGTTCAAATCCTTCTAATTATTTTTAATTGTAAAGTTTTTTTCATTTCCCACTGGCCCACAAATGAAAGGGATTCCAACATGTAGTGTCCATATGGCAACGGTTTGGGAATAAGGGAATAATAGTGAAATATAACAGTTAAAAGACGTCGAGAATCGAACCATCAACATCCCAACTCATGAAGTAATTCTGCGCTCTCTATAAAAAAGTAACCGAAACCGACCGAATTCTCTCGCGACTCGTGGTCAAACTGCAGCAACGAGAGAGGTGAGAACCACATGGTATAGTCACCTGCCAAGTCAAGGTGTGATTCACCCGGTGTGAGGAACGGGCTGTGCGGGTGTGGACTGTGGAGTAATGAGCAAGAACATGTTTAGTAACGGCTGTGTCGCATGAGTCACTCAGAGTCGGACCTTGCTGGTTCGGGAGATCCGACAGAGATGGCAGCAAGTGCCAGGGATAGTGGAAATCATTGCAAGAGGCGACAGGGATTCGAGCCCACGGGCCTTGGAGGCAGCAAGTGCCAGGGGCAGTGGAATTCATTTCAGGAGGCGACAGGGATTCGAACCCACGGTCCTTGGAGGCAGCAAGTGCCAGGGACAGTGGAATTCATTGCAGGAGGCGACAGGGATTCGAACCCACGGTCCTTGGAGGCAGCAAGTGCCAGGGACAGTGGAATTCATTGCAGGAGGCGACAGGGATTCGAACCTACGGTCCTGAGAGAGTTTAGTGGACTACCAGAGTAGTTGGTGACGGATAATGGACCCGAATTCATTGCAGAAGACAAGAGATTCGAGCCCACGGGACTTGGGAGTCGCACGCTTCTGAGCTGCGCCCAAACTGAGTGCATGACCCGAAGACGGAATCAACAATTGATATTTTTATAAATAAATAACATAAGTTACTTTTCTTAGCAATGTTCATATCGTGTTGATGGAAAGGCAATGGAAAGCTACGGTATTTAAATAGTTTGAATTCGCCCCCCCCCCCCCTTCTGAGCAGGGACAACAAAACCATTCCGTATCAAATGTCAAAAAAAAAACTCGTGTTTGATTTTTATCGTCATACGTGATACATGCACGGATGGACGGACGGACGTGCAGAAAAGTGATGCATTTAGCTAGCTTCCCTCCCTGATTTGGCCCCATATCATTGAAAGGATTCGCGGGTGTAAAGTAGAACGAGGGTGTGGAGAACTGTGAGCTACCACTTATAAAATCATGGTTCGGGAGATGAATGTAAATGACAGGAAATACGTGGATTGTTCGAATGTTTGGATATTGAAGTGAATGCGCGGTTCGTGTGGGAACTGGGTGTTGTTGGGCCAGAACTTCTCAATCAATCAGGTGCGCGCGCATCGAGCGAGAATCAACAGGTGAATCATGGTTCAGTAGCACAACCAAGCACGGGGAGTCGAACCAGTGATTGAAACTAAAATACTGGGCGCGCAAAAGCTATTAAACCAAGTGTTTCTCCTCAATATCTACTACAATTTAAAAAACAATTCGCCGACAGTTGGATCCTTTTCATCGCTTTCTATCGGACAATCAGCTACTCCAATCATGACCAAATTTTCAGGGGACGTATTAGAGATATCTGAACTTGGCCTGCCATGATTTTTTTATATAAATTCGTGTAATGAAAGAAATTTCCGACTACAAATTATACATTCTTCACGTAGGAATGCAAAGATGAAGGACATAGGCCAAATACGCTCATCCATCAACGCGGCTGTAAAAAGCGTTCGCGAAGTGTCCTAATTCTTTCTTCATTACATTTATGTGTACATTATTTGTTTTCTAAACACTTTCATATATTAATTACTTTTACTCAATGATTTTTTTGTTTATGAATCGCGTATTTACTTTTGTACACGATGCTCATAATCTCATGATTTATTATGAACAGTTGTAACATTTATTATAAATAAAGCTCCTAGAAACAAGCAAACAAAGTCAACCCTATGTGCCCCACGATATTCAAGCAGGAACACCCCTACATCCGCCCCCCCCCCCCCCCCCCCTGGCACGTGGCCGCTGATCTGTTGTTTCCTCTCAGACAGTCACACGTGGTGTACACGTGCTGTGAGGGCTCACGTACGTCACCGTGCAACGAGGACTAGAGCGACGAGGAAGTAATGGTCGCCCTAGATGGTCGAAGTGCAACCATGCGGGAAATACTTCGTTGATGGCAGTCTAAGATAAGGATTTCTGTTGAAGAATGTCACAAGGCTATTCGAGACGACTAGGAAAACGCTCAGTTGGACGCGTTGTTGAGCGAGCACCGGTACGTGCAACACGACCCGAGTAAGACATTCCCATAATGTTACATACCAATAAGTCTTTAAGGTCTTGACCGATTTAGCTGAAAATTTGAAAAATAGGAGAGAATGGATAAAATCCACCGCCATCTAGAAGACCTTGACATCATTTCCTTGTTAAACTCTTTGGTTACAAATAATACACTGCTTCCTCGATAGTGTTTTGATTACTTCTAGGTGGCAGTGCATAGTGACCTGAAACCACGTGCGCCGTTGCCATGGTAACGGGACTTTGTTATAATGTAATTTCCGACTACACTACTTATCGGATCAAAATAAAAATAACATATTCGTGATCGGACGGACATTCTAAATGATTTGGCCACCTCAGATTTTGTCTCCGTTAAAGTTTGAAAAAAAACTTTCAATTAACTTTAATGTAACTTTTTAACTTTTTGAACGATTTTGCCACAAAACTATACAGCAACCCGCCTAGGTGGTATGTACATGTGTGCAAAATTTCAGGTCGATCAGAGAAACGGTGCGACCTGTATCGAAGCAGTAACAGAAAAAAAAAAAACAGACATTCGAGCCATAAGAGTCAAGTGGAGACGCTCGCTTCGCTCGCTCAATGAGTGGTAATAGATGACAAAAAGAACATACCTTATGCGGGATTCGAACCCACGTCCTCGAAGATCCACAAGCTTAGGACCAGCGCGCCCTAATCTTATGTGCCACCGCGAACTGCGATAGCTGTCAAAGACGTGGTAGATAGAAATTAATTTAGAGGTTTTGAAGATTTTCTGAAAATTTCATCGAATTGAAGTTCAAGATGGAAGAAACATTGACAAAACCACGGAGATTTCCCCATTTCCTCGATGTAAACATTCATACTCTTCGATTTTGAACTGGTTAGTGTCAAATTATGGAAAATCGCTTTCCATCTTCCTATCGTCGTCTCGATTAGCATCGTTGTCAAACTACGGAATGAAACGCTCAAATTTCTCAGAATCTCGCTCGACAACACGGAAGCCGCAATGGACGTTCCCGCACTTGGCATTGAAACCCAGTCTGTCATAAGTGAAGAGTATTGAGTGTCGTGATAAAAACTGCACGTTAGACATGGTCGTCCGTGAGTGGAGCGGGGAGAGAGGGTGAGGGGGGAGAGAGGGGGGGGGTGATTCACGATCTAAATCCGGAGATGATGTGGGCTGCACTGAGAGATAGTGTGGGAGGGAGGCGGCCATTCAAGAGAACAGAGGAACGAACGACAAACATAACAACAGTAAAAACTTAGTCAGGGGCTCGAAGTTCCCTCGGTTTATAAAGCTAATTATTGAATTTTTAATTCGTAAAACAAATTAATTTAATTTTACTTGATTTGATTTGAACGTGAATGGTAGGAGGTGGATTACTGGAACCGACAGTATTGGTGTGTTTTTTAGAATTTATATATACGTATTTTTTAAGTGTTTTAATGTGTTTTCGAAGAAGTTAGGGTGCCTTGCTGAACGGAAACACAAAAGAGAAAATAATAAAAGTATATAATCTTTCGAAAAACCTAGATGATTTCCAGATTATAATAATAACTTAGATTTCGGGGAAGGCTCACCCCCCCCCTCTCCCCGTCGGATACGCCACTGAGTATTCCGTCGCGACCTCCCAGCTCAGGCTTGGTCCCCCTGCACCCACAGTCTAATCTTGTACCACGCCCTGCACGTGACTGCACCGAGACGTGTCGCATCTGGCTCTACAGCATCAACGTGCACCATCTGGTGGGAGGGAGGGAGCGCATGGACCGGAGCGTGACCTTGAAGTGTGGGGGCAGCAGCTGAGGCCAGCATGTTGAGAGTAGGGGAGACGAGGGACGAGAGCGCTGGGGCTAGTGAACCTTGGACCACGACCCTGGACACGTCACTGAGTATAACCTCGCTCAGACTTGGTCCCCCTGCACCCACGGTCTAATCTTGTACCACGCCCTGCACGTGACTGCACCGAGACGTGTCGCATCTGGCTCTACAGCATCAACGTGCACCATCTGGTGGGAGGGAGGGAGCGCATGGACCGGAGCGTGACCTTGAAGTGTGTGTGCAGCAGCTGAGGCCAGCATGTTGAGAGTAGGGGAGACGAGGGACGAGAGCGCTGGGGCTAGTGAACCTTGGACCACGACCCTGGACACGTCACTGAGTATAACGTCGCTCAGACTTGGTCCCCCTGCACCCACGGTCTAATCTTGTACCACGCCCTGCACGTGACTGCACCGAGACGTGTCGCATCTGGCTCTACAGCATCAACGTGCACCATCTGGTGGGAGGGAGGGAGCGCATGGACCGGAGCGTGACCTTGAAGTGTGTGCAGCAGCTGAGGCCAGCATGTTGAGAGTAGGGGAGACGAGGGACGAGAGCGCTGGGGCTAGTGAACCTTGGACCACGACCCTGGACACGTCACTGAGTATAACGTCGCTCAGACTTGGTCCCCCTGCACCCACGGTCTAATCTTGTACCACGCCCTGCACGTGACTGCACCGAGACGTGTCGCATCTGGCTCTACAGCATCAACGTGCACCATCTGGTGGGAGGGAGGGAGCGCATGGACCGGAGCGTGACCTTGAAGTGTGTGCAGCAGCTGAGGCCAGCATGTTGAGAGTAGGGGAGACGAGGGACGAGAGCGCTGGGGCTAGTGAACCTTGGACCACGACCCTGGACACGTCCACTGAGTATAACCCGCTCAGACTTGGTCCCCCTGCACCCACGGTCTAATCTTGTACCACGCCCTGCACGTGACTGCACCGAGACGTGTCGCATCTGGCTCTACAGCATCAACGTGCACCATCTGGTGGGAGGGAGGGAGCGCATGGACCGGAGCGTGACCTTGAAGTGTGTGCAGCAGCTGAGGCCAGCATGTTGAGAGTAGGGGAGACGAGGGACGAGAGCGCTGGGGCTAGTGAACCTTGGACCACGAGTGTGTGTACAGGGACCCTCGGATGTATTAATAAATCATTGATGCTTTTTGCAGGGGAATCTTTAAAAGGACAATGTTGGCTAGGACAATAACTATCGTAAAACTTTGCCTCGACTGAGGATCGAACACCAGCAGCTTAGGAACTCTTTCGAGTAGATGGGAATGAGAGCGTTCCCTTTTTTTGCTCCTGTATGCTTCTGCACAACTTGCTACAAGTCACCACATACACCTTAGAAACTGCAACTAGGTTTTTAATTGTAGCCATCCATGGTGACTGGTGATGGACAGCGAACTAGACAGAAAAAAGTCGGGGGGGGGTTCCCCCAGCTCTCTTCCTACGCGCATGTAATAGAACCCAAGGACCTATTACGAAAGCTTTTGCCAAGAGAGCAAGAACATCACATCACTAGCGATCACTAGGTAGAAACGGAAGTTCTGGGTTCGATGCCCAGTTGGAGGCAAATTTTGACGACACATTCCATCGCGGACCATCACAAAAAATAGCTAATTTGAATTTCCACAATTTTAGGGCTCGGGCTCGGCGACACCCCCCCCCCCCCCCCCCGACCTCACAGGGCAAATAATTTTTAAATATATAGGTAAGCAACACTTAGACGTCATAACCGAAACAGTGTGAGTCATTCTCATCGTAAATGCACCGAGTTGAACTTGAAATTTAAAAAGTGAATCACCAACAACATTAATTATGTAATGTGGTCGTTATAATTAACTGCGAAGCACCTGCCCGAGACCAACGTAACGTCCGCGTCCACCTGGCACGAACCCCGTGAGTCAGTGTGTGGAGATGGGCTGACCTTGGCCTCAGCTCCTTCCTGTTCCTCAGTCCCTGATACCTCAAGACGCCAGCTGGCTTCCTGTGCTCCCAGCACGCACTTCCGCGGGTTCCATCCCTCCCTCTCTTCTTTCGTGTCTAGGCTTGCATCTTCACGTTTAGGTAGAAAACAACTTCACATAATATACAACGCATTATGAAAGTTCTCTAACTGTTTGGACTTCAAGTTACTTTCAAATAACTGATAATTTTCAAGCTACTTTTAAAATTATTTGACTTGGACACACACTTCATGTGACACCCCCCCACCCAACCCCACACTCATAAATTTTGTCAGTTACCAAATAGCTATTCGCACGGCCAAGAAGCATCCGACGTAGGCCCATGAAAGCAATAAAGCATACATGGACATGGACATTTTTTTTTTTTTTACAAGTTTTGTAAAATCACGAATATATGCAATTTTGGACAAAAAAAAAATCGAAATTCATGGAACCTAATTTATTTTTTATAAATTATTTTAAAACAAATTTTAGAAATGTGTCACTGACTGCTGAGCCCCATATTTTCAATTTTGCGACATACGTTTAAAATTTCAGGTAGGTACTACTTCTTGTACCGCATTACGACAGTTCTCAAATCCCACAACCATAAAACCAACACGGGTAACATGCACACAGAGTAGTGAATGAGGAGTGGATACACTCTCAATGAAGATTTATTCTAATTTTTAAATTAGAGTGTACGACTGGATAAAGTTAAAATCACAACGACAACACAATGCTTAGCCGAAAATGTGTGTTTGTATTTTTCGAACCGAGCTTACATTTACCATTGATCAAGATAATGTTTCTTATGCCTACTCATAAAGGTGATGCCTGCCTACATGATTTGTTTAAAAATTTAGTTCCATTTGGTGAAAAGATCGAACAAATATTAATTTTATTTATATGATTTTGAGGGCACGCACGAAACAAATCTGTGACACAAATCGAAAAAGGCGCGAGAAATAACAATTTTGTTAGGCCTTATCAGAGGGGAACAACAGAACCAAACATAATTATTTTCCTGTATGTAATTGCATTAAAGTGCAATACTTTTAAAAGATCAACTTTAAGTATTACATTTGATGCCACGAAGCTCGTAGATCATGCAACTAGTAAACAAATGAAGACAGGCCCCACGTGGCAAAGTATGTAGTGTGTGTACTTGATTGAATAACCGAGCGAGTGTTTTAAATTGACTCCAATACAGGGTAATTGACCCCTCGCAACTCAGTCGTGGAATTGGGGGGAGCGTGAAGATGGACTAATGACCACTTTAGCACTGCATTGCATCTAGTATCTTCACCATCACAAAATGAGAATTGAGAATTAAATATGAGACCATGTGTCAAAGAATCATTATTTTTCACAGGGGTAATTTTTTTAATCAATTAAAATTTTTAAGTTTTTAAATTACCAAATTATATTGTTGGCGTTGTAACGTCAAATGAGTACATTTAACTAGATAAACGTTTGCTATGCCTTTGTGGGTGCGTTTAAATAAAATAAATAAATAAATCCGTATTTAGAGTCTATCCACTCAGTCACACAACTGATTTTCAGTGGAGGACAGTAAACCAAAGCGACCGAGCCAACCCTACAGGATCCGACGCAATCGACGAGAGTAGTATTGAAAGAATTAAAACCAACACATTTAAACATGTAAACACCATTTTGTAATGTGAACCTATATGCTAGAGCCTAGACGCAAATAAACCTCCAATTTCCCCTTCTGCCTTCGAGATCAAAACCCAGCTGCAATACCTAGAGAACCTGCTGCGAACGAGTGTTATTTGACCCGCTCAATGTGCGCGTTCATCACTCGACTTTGTCATGAGGTTAACCACTCAAAGAAGGAATATTTCCAAATGATTTGCCACAGGTAATTATTTTTTGGAGAAGGGTTTAAGTTTAAATACAATTAGTAGAGTTATTTAAGAGTTTTCACGAGACATTCATGTAGCCTATTCTGTATGCTAGAAAGTAGTACTCACATTAATTTGTTCAATGCTCTAGAGAACATTTGAAATTGTATATTATGTGAATGCTAAAATTGACAAAACACTGTCATTTTTATACAGAACATACAAAAAAACAGAATTGCTTCATGTACTCAACACTCTATACACCATGTTTAAGCATAAAGCCGATGCACCGGAAGCTCCCATTGCGTGCTCCAGATGCGTAGTAAGGAGGGATTGGAAAAAAACAGTTATGTAGTTTCCTAAATTATTAACTCCTCGTACAAATCACATTTTTACAGTTTTCCCAGCATTTTCTTTTGGCCCGTTTTCACAAATTGTGAATTCTACATGTCGTTATTTGTTGCAGTCTATTACCATAGAGCCCATTATGACATAGGTGGTGGTTTACCCTGTCCGCAAAGGCCCCTTATCTCATAAGTAGTACTGGTCTACTCGCAATGCAGTGTCACTCATCAGTAGCCAGCACTCATTGTACGGAGTTATTGCAAAATTTACGCCATTTGTAAGCATCAAAAAACAAGCACTGATATTTAAATGGATGGCTTACGTACAGTAAAAGAAGCACCTTATTGATGAAATTCTTAACCTAGGCCTATTTAAGATTTATTTACAAAGTTGATAAGGTTCCTCTAACTTTAGACAATACATTACTAAGCACTAAACGTCAAAACATTTAACCATCCCATTCCTAGAGTTAAACTGAGACTACTTCAAGATATTTTCCCAAACCAAGAATGATAAAATCCATAGCTGTACCTGTATCATATTTCTTTGAAGGCCCTACTCAACATAGGGGTACACAAATTGATGTAGATTATTTTGTGTAAAGTTCCCAATAGGGAACATACACCAAGTCCAGATATTGACTTGGGTGTATAGAATGAATAGAAAAACACTTAACAACACTAATGCCGCAATGTAAACCAATCCTTAGAGTAAACCATTTCAATTTTATCGAGGTACAAAGTTGTACGTTTATTATTTCCCGCATTTATTATTTCAAACGGCATATGACGTCACTATCCAGGTCGTCGCCAATGAATTCAGGTAAGAAATCTATCTACTAGCGGTCTAAGTAAGTTCTTTTATCTAAGTTCTTTGGTCGCCACATGGTTTATGCATGGTCTTAAATAGTAACCGCCTTGTAAATCCATGGTGCATGAATGAAATTAACAACCGCCTTCTAGATAACACATCTAAATTTACTGCATGGTCGCTAAACAGCTCGTGTTGCTATGGCAACGATTGTTGTCGCCTTCTTTTGTTTGGTGATCATTCGTTACGTGATTGGTTGATTGGCCATACTGGATTGACGTATGCGCCCGTTTTTCCCGCTAAAATTTTTGGTGCAACTTTCAGCTAACTTTTATGAATGAAAATATTATTATAAAAACAAAAATATAATAGACCCATTCTCACATATATTCCCTATTCAGTATTTTTCGGCAATAAAAAAACAAACCAATATACGGTAATGTGAAATTTGGTGTTATTACCAAATATATAGGCCTACTCACTGCGGTGTTTGGCAGTGATTCAATATTGGTATTGTCTGGTATGGAAATGATAAATTAATACTACCGTTTTTAAATAAATGCATTTGTACATAGGTATATGGTGTAGAGGTGGTCGCGTGATCAATTTTCCATTCACGTCACGTCACGTCACGTAAACTCATTTTCTGATCACGCACAGTCACGCACGAATAACATAATTTTAATTTAACTCACGCACGATCACGTAATATTTTTCAAGTAGCTATACTCGCTCACGCACGCTCACGCACGACAAATGACGTTTTCAAGCACTCACGCGCAATCACGATTACTCAATTGTTGGTATTTTGAGGAGCACCCTTCTAATCCGATCGCCACCAACCTGGTTGTGTTCGCATTGTCAGAATATGGCAGACATCCTGTCGTCACTTGCTCCTCTTGAGAGAGTGGTGAACAAATAAATAACTAGAGATGGATACAAGTGATTGGCAGACAATAAATTCAAGAGATTGTTGGTTTATTACTCTCTCGTCCACGTATTCATGGCTGAATTTTAGGGCAGGGTGCGACTCAAGGCAAGCTAAGAGGAGGGTGGCTTGGCCTCGCGGATTTGAAGGGCTGTTCGGCGCTAGAGCATTTAGTGTCACGCACGGTCACGCGTGTCACGATACACGCGTGACTGGAACATTATCACGCAAATTCACGGTACCTATTCAAAGCATTCACGTTCACGCACAATCACGAGAAAAGTCGTGAGTCACGCGTGACTCACGTCACGCGACCACCTCTAATATGGTGTTAACGTCATGATCTCCATCTAAAAGTATTGATAATCCATAAATATTGATAGTCAAATTTGAAATCAATTACGTATTAAAAATTAGGCCTTACAATTAAATATTGAATCACTAGACACCAATATTAGGGATGGGCAAATGTGAGTACTTTCCTTAAGAGGGTACGCTGAGCTTGGCCCAACTCAAATGCGCGCAAACAGGTGTTGATGATTTCTGCTGAACGGTTGGTAATATCATTACCAAATTTTGAATGGATGTTAATAAAGTACTTTTATATTGATATCCGTAATTGGTTGCACAAAATAAGCCTTAAAGATCCATTGCGAGACATAAGTCCAAAACGTGAAAAAATGGGAAATCCAAAACATGGATTACAATTCTGGAAATTCCCACCAAACCGTTTATCTTACGATAAAACCACATTAACCTGCGCGTTCACATTGATTTAAACGTTGATATCCATTATGCAAATTTGAGTTTAAAAAATCTGTACACTTGCAATTAATTACCAAAGTTGACCAAAATTGAGTAAATTTTGGTGATTTCACTAAATTTTAATTCAAAATCAATTAATTAATTTAGGAATACGCATAATGGATAACATAGATTTATTCTTTATAAACGTTAGTGTGAAATTTGATAATGGTGTTATAAACCGTTTACCCGAAAAATCCAGAAAGCTGAGCGCTTAAACTCGCCTCCGTTCTAGTCTCAGCATACCCTCTTAACGTGTACTACACTAGGGTTGTGCGAACCTTGATTTTTAATTTCGAACCAAACTCGAACTTTCAGATGGGTTGTCTATGGAACTTTGAACTTCTTTAAAATATCAAACCGAACCAGAGATATCATACAGTTAAAATAGGTATAAAAAAGTGATAAGTCTGGACCGGCACCTGCACCAAGAAAGTATGTAACTTCTGGACCGGCCCCTCCATCCACGTTTTTATTTGTAAGCCTATCTGGAAATTGAGAATCTTTTTTTGACAATGTCAAATAGTATGGGCCCACACACCACTACTAATTAGTTTAACAATAAGAATCAAACTTTTTTAAACTTTGAACTTTTTTCACTTGAACTTGGTTTAAACTTTTTTTAAGTTCAAATTTCAAACGTTTGCACATCCCTAGTGTACACGGTTGGCCATCAGCGTACACGTGCACACGTGTACAGTCTACACATGCATGTTTTTGGAAAGCTTAAAAAATATTTGTACTATATATTGTGTTTAGTTGTGTCCAACCTAACAAAATAGCCTAATGTGTACCAACTACCAATAAAAAAATAGTTTGTGTTTAGAGAAATAGTGAACGTTTAGGCCACACCCAGAAAACGTTTGTACATGTTTACACGTGTACCTGTCCCATCCCTAGTATAATCAATATAGAAAGGAATGACTAATTTTTGACACTCCACTGTAAAGTAATGGTATTTTCCACTGGCCGCGCTGGTGAGTACCGTGAATGGTTTTCGTATTTCACTGGTACTTGGAGACCGCCCAAGTGCTACAAGTACGTGTTCCATGACGGCTGCTTGCTCCGGGTGCCGCATTGCATTGCTCCTAGTGCAATGGCGGTAAATGCGTGGAATTTAAATATCTTGTTAAAATTGTTGGTGAATAAACCTTGCCTAGGCATCAATTGCCCCAGTCGTACTTTTGGTTTGGTTGGCAATGACATATATAAACCAGTGGTGTAGTCTACAGGCTCTGGTCAGACATAACTGAACTTGCACTGGTAGGTCTAGACCCTACCCTAGACTGGCTTACCTCTTGTTAATGTATTGTAGGTGAATTATTATATTCATATTACGTATGTAAACTCTGTAGGGAATATTGCTACAGCAGATTTCTGAAAAGAACAGCCGTGAATAGACTCGATAGGCCAATTGGTCAGCTATTACCGAGACAATGCCACAAAAGAACCGAAGGGTGCAACCAATCTTGGCACGCGCCACGCTTTTGCCTTCATTGCATACAGGGTTGCCAAGGTTAAAAGATGTATTTTGTATTTATATTAAATGGGGTTCAGTCCGAAAAGCAAACCTGGCAACAGCGATGCAGTGGGGCCAAATGGCGAGTGCCGCACAAAGAGGGGGGTGGCACTTAACCGAGTTAACTTTATTTCCTGTCAATCGCTTCTTTGAACCCGAATATCTTTTCAGAATGCCGGTGTACAGTAGTTTAATACCCTGCACAGGCTTTATAGGCACCGTGCGTTGATACTACTAGCGCTCGTAGCGGCGGATTCTAACATTAAATTGATGAAGCTGGCCACAGCTGACGTAAAAGCTATGGTAAATGCTTGCATTTTGCTCATGTTTATGTCAGACAAGAGTGTTATTATTTGCCTCCATATGACGTGAAAGTCGATGTCAGTACATTAAATTGTTTTTATCTATATCAGTGTCACTATAAAATTGCCGCAATCGCAGTCTGAAAGGCCGACTAGCCCTAATCGTTCAATAAAATGTAAGCCTCGCCGGCCTAGCCTGGCCTAGGCCTAGGCCTACCTAGACTGGGGCCTACAGTTCAAGGGGAACTGTCATGTCCTGCGATTGTGATACCGAATGTAGTGTTAGCATGTAGAATAATTTTGAAATGATGTGATAAGCCTAGCGTAGGTTACAAACTTTGATTGTGTTTTTTATGGGCTAGGACAAGGCCTTGGCTCATCAGACTAAAGCAAACAAACCTAGGGCTAGGCCTAGCCCTCGGGGGTAGCTGGGCTTGGCCCTAGGCCTACTTCAGGGTTTTTATTGTGAATGAATTGTGTAAGATTATTGTTTCAACGTTTTGCACAAGGTGCCCAGCCTCTAAGGTAGCAAATAAAGTTGTAGGCCCCTAGCATTGACAAAACCACTAGGCCAAGGGAAGACCTAGATCAACCAAGTAGGCCTACCCTAGGTGGTAAAAACCTATGGCTTAGGCCCTAGGGCTGCATGAGGGACTTAATTTCGAGCAGAAAGTCAAAATTACTTCTACAGGCTAACAGAAGCCTACAGTCCGTAGGCCTATCACCATCGCAGGGCATGACATGACTTGACAGTTCCCCTTGAACTGTAGGCCCCAGTATGCCCCAGTCTAGCTAGGCCGCGGCCAGGCTTACATTTTATTGAACGATTAGTCAGTCTTTCAGACTGCGATTGCATCAATTTTATAGTGACACTGACATATAAAACAATTTAATATACTTCCATCGACTTTCACGTCATATGGAGGCAAGTTGACAGATGTCTGCCTCACAACTCCCGCAGTTTTAAGCTGTTTATTTCGCCCGACTTAATTTCCGTCACGTCTAACACATGACCTGCTTTGGCCAGTTTCAATCATTTTTAAAAACATTTAGGTGCATTGAAGAACGCAAGCACACTTTTAAATCCGTATTTTTATGATTATATCGGGACGCTATCGGACACTGCATATGGTAAAGGCCATGTAAAGGCCTAGTAGGAGTTGTTATTCATCAATATGGTTCGGGCAGCTGCCGCTTGTGCGCGCTGCCTGTAAATTCACTAGCGCCATCAGTGGCTATTCACCCTGCCTATATATATTGCCATGTTAGCAAGTTCACGAAGTTTAATTTTAAATCAAGAGTGATTTACGCTGGTTTTAAGTGCACCCAAAATAACGCTGTGTTCCACCGACATATGCAGTGCTACGTCACTCTGAGGTATCCGCCCACTCCGGGAGAAAACCCAGTGCATACCAGTGGAAAACGCCATACGAGTAGGTATAAAATAGCTGTCAGCGTCCTACCTTTGCTGCTACCGCCAAGTTTTGCCTTTAGTTTGAGCCCCTTCTTTGCCCAGAAGCCGGGCTTGGCAGTCGGTGGCGGAGGCGGTGGCTCGTACGACTGTGACTTGTTGAGCCTGCGATAGCCGCGACCCTGACTGAGGCTAGGAGACTGAGGAACCGGCGTCTCCTGAGTCCGAGGGAGGCTCTGGGACGAGCGCGGGGCCAGGGGCTTCTTGAAGCTGCAAGCAACACGGGAGTCGGTTGAGTTAAGGAGGCACTTTAAATAAAATAAATATATAAATGAAGATGCTGAATATGCTGGCGGATATGCCAGCAAAACGTTGTGTAAAAAAAAACTAAAAACACAACACTACCTAAACACTACACGTGGACGAAAACCCCAAAACCCGACAACATAATCACTACACTTTGTTCCAACATCATTTAGTTGGGTAAAGTGGTGTTTCCACCAATTGAGAATCAGTACTGGCCTGCCAAGCTCGGCACTTCATCTTCATCCTCATTCTCTTGTCACAACATCAGCTCTCACCACTTTTTCCTGTCCTCCCACCATCTGTCTCTCTCTTCAACCATTACCCACTCCTCCCCTCTCTCCTCCACATCTGCCTGTACTTGATCTTGCCATTTGTCTCAAGATCTTCACACCGTTCTCCTATCATTTACTACCTGAAATGCTCTGTAGACGATGACATCATCGATAAGCAAGCAATAACCAACTCGAGACCCGCATATTCAAGTAGGAAATTTCTACCTAAAGCGGGAATCTAATCCTTAACCTTCTGCATTGGAAGCAGAGACTCTAACTAACCACAAGACCAATGAGCCACACAAAAACTTTCTGCTGCACATTAACAATATCTTGTCCATGTTCTCTTAAAGTTAAATCTCCTGAGAAGGCCTACAGTACTCTAATAAAATTACTCCATAATCCATAATAATGATAATGCATTATAGAAGGCCTTCATTTAGAATTTAAGTCTTTTGTGACTAGAAACATTGAAAATGAAATTTAAAGTCAAGTAGTAAATACAAAACGGGGAAATTTTGAAACAAGCAGACAGTCAAACCGGCGTGGCAAAATTACTTGCTTTGAATTAATTGAAATTCTATTTAACCCTTTCCAGTACGGTTATTTTCCATTTATTTTACCTGGGAATACCTATTTAATTTCCAAGCGGTCAAAAGTAAAGCAAAACCATATCCACTTGTGCTTGTAGCTTTGAAAGTTATCAACCAATTAACTTAAAATTTTCAGGATAGGTTTACAATAAAGAAGTTATCAATTAAAAAATATAACATGTCTGTATAATTATTATCGCAAATCCAATCCCAGCCATTATTTACGCCTAGGCCTACGCCTACACCGGCGCCGTCATGATTAGAAACTCCTGAATCACTTGAATCAACATCATCACTGTCAGAATCTCCCATTTCACTTGAAATAGAACTATTATTAGAAATAGAAACATTATCATCGTTGTCAGAATCGCTGTAGTCACTCTCAAAAAGAATATTGTTAGCAACATCAACAGTCAACTTCGGTCGCTTAGCAGCCATGACGGAACGATTGGCGGCCGGCGTGTTTACAAAACAAACTCGGATGTTTTTCATCGATGTATCAATGAGCGTTTCACGCCGGTAATGCAGTCGCCCCGATATTCTTACGCGCGGAACCTTCTGCTATCTAGCGGTAAAGATTTGAACTCGATAGGACTGCTGGTATCGGAGATATGGCGGGTTATTTGAACTCGCGTACGGAGCGTCACGGCGATCTATCACGTCCCAGAGGCGTTGTTGTACTGGAAAGGGTTAAAGGCCTGCTGTAGTAAAGTAACCTTATCTAGTTCAACGTCATCTCTCGCGAGAAAATGATAGCCGAAAACGCGACTTAAATCGGACCAGCCGCCTAGGATTTATCGCTAGTTAGTGTAACACATGGCTACGATGTGACGTCATCTCAGTCAGACGCTTCATGCAAGCACAGCGGCTCCTGCTATCAGCTAGCGGCTCGACTTCCGTGAGTGTGACACCGACACCCAACACCGTCATCAGTCGTAGGACCACCGTAGCAGTGTCGTTGGAACCAGGGGAAGACAAGGGGGGCAATGCCCCCCGCATGTTTGGCCCAGGGGGGGCAGGGGGGCAAGAACTAACGCGAGCTAAATATTAATCCCAGTATTTCCGTAGTAAACATGCACAAACACTTATACAATTCGAATCACCTTGGTTAAACAATTATGTTTTCTTCTATGCTTTGTCATTACATAAAAAATAGGCTGAAAGTTACTAAAATTGGCCACTTCTCGTTCATTTTTTGAGTTTTTAGATCACAGATCTGTCAAACATCGTTTGCAGAGTCCGAGTGCAGTTAAAACATGACGAAATAACTGTAATATGGTGAATTTTTTCGCCTTTGGCTAAAGGGCCTCCGGCGGCTGAGGCTTTGCCCCAGACCCCAGCTGCCGCCCACAAAATCTGCTAATAAATACCCCCCTCCCCCCAACTTTCAAAACGTAGGTAACAAAGACAGTGGCTCCTTGGCAGCATTTTTCCCGTCTTTCGTGTGAAGTAGGGTGAAGTTTTGCGTGTGAAGTAATAACTGAATGTTCACTACCCGGTAGTGCTTTATTTAGATATTATACATACAGTGATTATTTTGTATAGGTTTGCGGATATACTTTTTATACACTCTTTACAAAATATAAACAAGCAAGGCAATATGCTGCGGTTTTGGTTGCAGTAACAAAACTGTAAAACGCCAGAAATAGACGGAAAAAGTGAGTTTTCACAGATTTCCCGATCGCGAAAAATCACCTATTAGACATTGTGCGTGTGTGAACAAAGTTGATCGCGAAGGTTTTACTCCCCCCCCCCCCCCCCCCAAATATACTTTAATTTGTTCCGAGCATTCTGTCATTTTGAACTATCATCTTCATTAAAACATCAATATGGCTTATTTCGAAATAAATCTGCTACACGTAATTTTTGGGCAAGCGAAGCGAAGATTCCATTTCACTACACTGGAGAAAAAAATCCGGAATGTTTTTTTTTCTGTATTTTTGTGTGTTTGTCAGCACGATTCCGGCTAAACCGATACTCCATTTGCGATGAAATTTTATGGAGGCCTTTGAAATCTCTGAACTTAGAACTGCCACGTTTTTGAGCGCAATCAAAAAATTATTTCTCATGAAAATCGCAATTTTACGATTTTTTTCGATTTTTTGAAAATTTATTTTACTTATTATAACACCTACAGTCATGCTTTATCCGATTTTAATGATTTTGTCACAGAACCTTAATTTTATGAATAAGATATCCGTGTGAAATTTGAGCGCAATCAAAAAATTATTTTTCATGAAAATATAAATTTTGTGTTTTTTCTTTTTCTTTTTTAAAACAATTTTTTTACTTATAACAACTACATGCTTTATCCTATTGTAATAATTTTTTCACAGAACCTTAATTTTATGAATTTATATATTCGTGCGAAATTTGAGCGCAATCAAATAATTACTTCTTATAAAAATCGCAATTTTTTTATTTTTTATTTTTTTTAAATTAGTACGATTAATTAAAAAAATTAAAAATTAAAGTTTATTTTTTATTTAATTTAATTTAATTTTTAAAAAATCTTCAACTTAGTAATATTTTTTTCACAGAACAACAGATAATCCAAATAACACATGGCAGCTCAATGCACCAATTACGCTCATCCAACAACGCGGCTGGACTTAAGCGTTTTCCTAGTCTAAAGAAAACATCAGTTCCAACAAAATGCCTCAGAGGACTTGTTACGTCCCCATCGACATCGCAATTCCCTACACGCAAGAAGGGAAGAGAAACAACATACACACCTACGGAAAAAAGTGTGTTTGGGAATGTCTGAAGGAACTTTTTGTTCTATGCACAAGATGCGGCTCTCATGTAACAAACGTAGAGCAATCGGTGAAAGGTTTTTCTTTGACGGTTAAAACTAAATGTACGAAAGGTCACTCAATAATTTGGCGGTCACAGAAACCATTGAAAAATGTGGATTGGGTACAATTAGCGGCGTCTATGTATGTCTCAGGAATGAGTTACAATTGTTTTTGTGCGTTTTCTGAAACAATAAATATGTGATTTATGTGTGAGAAGACATTGTATACTTTAATAAAGCGGTTTGTAAGCCCTGCTATAAAACATACTTGGTGAACCAATTCTAGTCTAGTACAGATTTTAGTAATGAATATAATGGTAATAATGTTTGTTCGTGACAACGTACATGGTTAGGATATAGGTCCAAACCGATTAGGCCTACCATCCATAGGTCGTGAGTTCGAATCCCGCCTGAAGTTTAAAAATAGATAGATGACTGTGTTCTAAAAATCTAAAGAAAACTATTTTATGTTTTGTGCCATAATTTCAAGTAAATTCAGATACATAACGAATTTGACTGAACCTGAATTCTTTTCATTTGCACTCAATTAAAATATTCGGCATCGCATTCAACTGCAGCCGTAAAACCAACATAGACGCCATCGTTCTCGGGATAATTCTGTCTTATTTTCTGAACGACACAATAAGGAATCACTTTTCTATTGTTTTAGGGTAGACCATGCGTTCATCCAGCTAATAAATTGTTTGTACTCTATAAAACGCTACATTTTATTCGTGGCATCTTCTTGTGGATTATATAAAAGCTTTCGTTTACCATCTTTGAAGGAGACCATGTTATGTAAGGTAGTTTGGAGCGTATCACGGCATAAAACGATGCTTTGAAATGCCGTGTGATAAGTGATGCACTCTGTATTTCCTCAAACTTTACTTATCACATCACTCTCCGTACAGCAAACACTTTCTTCGTCAGTTTTCATGAAACTACACTATCCACAATCACACCAATCTGTCTTTACCGTCCGTCCCACTAGCTCCCGATTAATCTTTATTTCCTTCTGGTGGTGAATCTTTTTTATCACTTTTGCGGGGCTCGAACCGGTAAGGCTGTATGTTTGACATGATTGCTGATTATTGCCAAGAAAATGCGAAATATCATACTGTCAGTAGTGTCAAGTGTCGGGTCGGGTGTAAATCGGTCAGCGCTAGTAGGGCAATGCGTGCATATTATCTCGCTAGCCGCCGAGTCGACAGCTCTCGCCTCGATAAGACTGAGATGACGTAGGGTTCCCCCACTCCTCGCTTTCAACGCCCGCTAACTTCGCGGAGAAAGAACACAGCGACATGCGGTTTTCGCAGTTACGTTTATGAGCACATGCTTTCAAGTAATGTTATGGAATTGGACTGAAACGGAATGCAACCTCGGTGACTACAAAAAGTCCTACGTACCGAGTGCCCCTGAAACGTAACGACCCTCGTTGGTCCGTCACTGAAACGAAACACCTAAAATAACCCCCGCGTTCTAAACTACCGGAAGGAAAGGTCCTAAGTACAGGCTCTACTGATACCCTACTGTAGCCCTAACCCTCGCAATTTCACTCGATTAGTGATTTATGTACCTATAGTCGGAACAGACCGTACCTGTATCCTAACCGTCGGAGTATCGACCGGATTATTGATAATTATGCAAGCATAGACCCTCTCGGGGTTAGGCCTATGTTGCTCCACGGCTACGACTATGCAAATTAACCTAAGATAAGCACTCCTAACTAACTCAGGGGGAGGCCCTCTCATACGTCGGGGGAAAACCAAAATAAAGACAGTAACCTAGCAAAACATGGTAGACATAAGTGGTGATGACAGTGAACCGGTGACCTGTTGAGCACGATTCCCCGTTTAGGAATGTACCCAACCTTACCCAGTGCGCTAGTGGTGAGCCTCGCCGCTGGAGTCCCACGTCCTCGGAACAGCTGGGTGGTCCACACGTTCTTAAAGTTACCACTATGACTAAACAAAAGCTTATGCGTCAGCAATATGTGACGAGCTGAAGGCCGTGCATTAATTGAAATGTTGAGGTTGTGAAATGACTTGGGATTGAAGGTCGTTAGCATGCCCCTAATGAATTGAAAGTGATTAA
The DNA here is from genome assembly GCA_024449915.1 of Sweltsa coloradensis. NCBI lineage: Eukaryota > Metazoa > Arthropoda > Insecta > Plecoptera > Chloroperlidae > Sweltsa > Sweltsa coloradensis. Next base: position 443,220 of record JAMZAV010000531.1, read on the forward strand.
TTCGGATATCAAAAGGTTGTTTTAATGATTCTAAGTTATGAAAAACAAATGAATGAAAAGATGCAATTAGTGTGAAAGCTTGGATCCAAAGCAAAGATTTGAATATTAAATTACCGTGAACATTACATAAATTGATACAATAAGTCTTACTCTAGATCAACCAAAGTTAGTAGTCAACGATATCTTGAGTTACGATACTGTAGTGAAGTGGGGTGGGACGTAGCCCTCTACTTGGCACGTTCGATGGTGGTTTATGCGCGCTGTAGGCGCCTCGGACCCTCAGGGCGAATTCCGCAGTGGCGGATTGACCTGCTTCCCATCTTGGCGTCCTGGGGGGGACCTCGAAGTGTAAATGTAGAAACGTACTTACTCAGTATGTAGACAGGGTAGGCAAGATATATTCACGTTGAAATTGGTACTAATTAAATGATGATTTGGTTGATTAGCATGCCTAGCCACGACTGGACACGTGGTGTACAAATTATAGTTCGACGTGTAAAATGCCTCAACTCAGGGATATTCATTTTAGTTGCATAAAGATTGCCACTCCGGACTAAAGAAAAACTGTGAACTTTTAAATAGAATGTCCATTGTCTAGCGGGGTGTCGTCGACTGCCCGGTGGCGTCGGTCGTATGATAGCTACCCACATACTGGTGGGCGGCTTAAAACACTCCCGTTTTACCGAAATGGTGTTAAATGTGTTGAAACTAAATCAAAACCGCAAAACTAGCACTTGAAACCGCTCTCTTATACGTGGAGAGGCGTGTGGTTTCCATTTGCCCTAAAATGCCTGCTTCGCCTGTTTGATAGGCCGCACTCGGAAGATTCTTTGGAAACGACTTGCTCGTCTGAAGGCTTGAATCTCAGTGGACGATGCACTTTTGTGCTTCTCCGTCTAAAAAAACGCCCTGCTCTGCTGGCCTAGGTGATGACGTAGACCATTGTCACTGGCCACATCCACCCCGTTCCGCTCGCTGATTGGTCGACTACTGGTGAAAACCAAACTATTTCACTCGGCCGATCCAGGCTGCTAGCCCGCATACCGATTGAAGCCTACCTCGTTTTGCACAGATTTAGACGCACAAAAATTCACCCCGTTGGTACAGCAAATAACATTGCTGACCATTAGCCGCATTTAGACTTATCGCACAAGCCTAGGCTATTCCAATATGACCTTAGCCATAACCACTAGCTTTCCAATTAGGACAAGCTTAATTTACATAGACATGTAAATTATGCAAAAATTATGTAGAACTTGAAAATTATTGATTATGTAAATTTGAAAAATATGTAACTTTTAGGTTTCAAAAATTGAAAAATAGGGACCAACATGGCCGTCCAGGGCTGTACAGTTACAGTGCCCCCTTAACTTCATGCGGATATTTGGTAAAACGTCCCGCAGGAAGTTACCCTCACAACACATACATATATAAGTGCAGCTCGCAGGCTAACACAAAAGTACACACATGTTTTTGAAATCCGACCTTAAAACTCTCAAAATACGCAGGCACCTAAGTGTGCGTACATTCATAAGGTGGGGTTGTCCTTGGCCATATTACGTTAACATAAATAAAACCCAAACTGTTGGCTTATTCCGGACCCCTACAATCCTACCTAACGTTACGTTACTGACCCTTGTGGTCGCAAGTACAAATTAACACAAAATAAAAACAAGTTCCCAGGCAAGGAAGTACCCCCCTGAAACCATGATCCAAAAACTTGACAAGTTATTGCCACTTGTTCTCAGAACGAGAACACAACGGTTCCGCTCTAACCACCCTTACACTACGCCACTGTAGTTGCAAGGTGCGCGTGACCCGCTCAACGGCTCCTCGGCCGCGGCCACTCCACTGCGATGCGCCTCACTAGCGCCGGGCTGTCACCCGCTCACTTGTCATCCCCACCTAGCTGCCACACCCACTGACAGCTGACGTCGCTCGCGTACGTACGGCGGACTACCCGATGACAACAGGATAGTGGTGCGGTCTACATCCACTACCTGCCCCAACCAAAACTCTCCGGACCCGATGTCCTGACTACGCTTAGTAGCCAAGCTGCATATCTCGCATCGATAGCAATTACTCTAACCTGATTCGGTTACGCGCCTACGCGCTGCTACACAAAGTAGACCCTAGTCCGTAGACTAACTGACACAACTCCCTTGGACCTACTACGGTCTCTACGCACGGAGGCTAAAAATTACAATGACGCATAAGTGCGGTCTCCGACTTTTAAAACTAAGTACACGCCCGTCCCACGAAGGCAAACAAAAGAAAGAAAGACGGCGAATCAAAAACAATTTACAAAACCAAAGTCCCGTACGTCCCGTGACGTTACAAAGTCAAAGACTAGGCTCGCAAAGAAACTACACCGAAGTGTTCCGCCCGCCTACTTCTCACACTACACTGAGTGGGCGTGCCACTCATGACGACAAAGTCACTGCGCGTATCGCAACAAATCACAACAAGGTTGACTCACTGGCCTGGACCTGGACTCGAATTTAACTATGAAATTCTAAACTCTACGGGTAACTTAACTGACTGACAGATGCGCAAACTTGCGACGAAAAACTCGAAACTGCACTGCAAACGCGTGTGGTGTGCCCACACAAGAACCAAGGACCTCTACGTACCATCTCACAAGCCACGGAGGCTACAAAAACATCGGGGAACCCTAGGCTCAGTGATCAGAGGCTATCCTAGATTCTATCGCGTGATACCAGTCGACTCAGATCGCTGTATTGTCACAGGTACGTCCTTCTAGGTGCGACTCAGTCTAGCTACCACAGGTACGTCCTGGCTCACGACACACGAGATCTCAAAAGATGCATGATCCTGGCGAGGTGAACAACGATGTAGCGTAGGGTATGTAACCACAGTTACTGGTTCATTATCGTGGTACCTTCTGTACAGACGATAATATAAGGCGTTGCTTAGGCAAAGTTTCAAGTCATTAGTTCCCTGAGTTGTTGTGGAGTCGTGAGTCTATTTCTACCCTTGCTGCTTCCAATTGTGCTGTCCTGCTGACAGTCAAGGTCGATGACCTGCGCGTAACTAGCGTCGCCTTGAACGGAACTCCCGTCCAGCTGTGGTCGCTGCAGACACACGTGCGCGCTCCGTTGACACTTCTCCACTTACCGGCTTGTCTAGCGCGGCACTCTCTCGGTGGGCCGACTTGACAGTTGCTCTCGCCGTGGTTGCCGCATTGGCTCGCGCTGCGGTACTGGGTTCGATTCACTCCAGACCTCGCGTCTTATTTCCACCACACTGTAGTCCAATATACACCCCCGCTCTTACTCTTTCTTCTCCTCGGGATTTGTACAACTTAAGATTACTAATATTGTACACTCCTTTTACTACACCTAGCTCGTCGGACAGCTCGTACGCGTTCGTCCCTGCGATCGCACTGACCGAGTATGGTCCACTAAAAAAACAATGGGAAAACATTTTCCCTCGCCTCCTTATTAGCAAGATTAGACACGTTGAGTTCTTTCAACAGGACCAGGTCGCCTACATTCAAGGTGGTGTTCGTCGTATGTTTACCCGCATGGAGCTTCTTTCTCCTTTCTCCCTGCTTGTCTAGACGGGCTTTAACTAGCATTTCACGCATCTCGGCAGTGATTTCGCTCGGCTCCGCCCAGGATATTTAAAAACAGTTTTGACACACCCCTCTCCGGTAACTTATCATAGTAAAGTTCGTACGGCGTTACACCTGTGCTCTCGTGGCACGGTCGTGTTTAAACATAACTCGATCTGGGGAACATTCATTTCACCCAAACTAGCGTGTCTCTGATTGCAGTAGGCTCTCAGAAAGCGCCCGATCTCCCTCATTATCCGTCACTAGGATTCGACTGCGGATGGCGTATGGACGAATGGTACGCACGTATGTTGTGAGCCTCTAGGGTCTCGTACCAGATACGCGACGTATACTGAGTACCATGATCGCTCAGCATACCCTCCGGGGTCAAAACGTTAGCAACGTAATGCTCTAGCTTTTTAACACAAGCTTTCGCCGTGGCGGTACGCAAAACGTACAGTGCGACGTACTTCGTAAACACGTCGACGAAGACAAGTATGTACCTAGCAGCGCCCTGTCCTTTAGGTAAAGGACCAAAGAGATCTGTAGCTGTGAGTACTCCGCTCTTCTGGGGGACGATGGGTTGGTACGCGCCGTGTAACGCACAGTTGCTGTGTTTACTCTTCTGACAGAGGTCGCAGGTCGGAAGCAACTTGCGTACGGTCCTCGCCATACCTTTCCAATAAAACCCTTCCTGAATCGCCGCCAAACATTTGGTTGAACCAAAATGCCCCAACTCTAGGTGGTACGCCCACACTATCTCCTTCTCCATACTTGCTGGTACGCATACTTTCCAAGTGGTGTCACGGTCCACGCGTTGCGGACGGTGATACAATACTTTGTCGTACACCCTGTAGTTCGCGCTCCATCGTGCTGCGTCGCAGCCCCCTAGTTCGGTAATTATCTTCCCGAAATACTCGTCTTCACTCTGATGAACCGACATGCGCCTGCATCTCATTGCAGCCCACGTAACTGTGCGTGGCTGAATCGCCCTAGGCACCACTCTCGCTCTCGGCTAGGCATGGCCTCCTCTGCGCCAGCTCTGGGCTGCGCCGTGCCGATGCGCGTACGATCGCCTCCTCGGTCGGGGCCTCGCTCCACGTGACTAGCTCTGCCTCGCACGTGGTCAGGCTGCGCGCGCTGCACGCCCCCACGTCCGCTAGTACGCTGCCCGTGGCTGCTCCCGTTCGAGCCTCGGTACCGGCGATAAACTCACATTGAGCCTTCAAAACAACTTCTACAATCTACAAAAGGTCTCGGGGATCGGACACACAAATAAACACAAATACAACTATACAATGACTACTCCGCGATCTTGGTGAGCTCTCTGGCGTTCTTAACCACAGACCCGGGTTCTGCCCCCTAGCACTCCTTGGCTAACAGGTGGGTAGTTGTACCTGACGGCTCCTGTCCCCTGACTCCTTCATGCGTTTCTTAGACGCCGCGTCGTGTTTCAGTACTACACTTTTCATTTTCACTTTTATTTGTGCCATGAAAATGCTTTCATTTTCCATGTTCACCCGGGCCTGGCTGCCCCCTCCACTTCCTGGTATCTTTGTCTCGCCCGGACCATACACTGGGACGTGTTTACCTACAAACAACCACGTTATCGACCAACCTATGGTGGTGTCCGAGTCCTCCTGTGCCGACTCGACCCTGGCTTGTGGTCTAAGCATAGACATTTTCACAACGTTTATGTGTGAGCTCGCTACACGTCTCTCGGTCGGGTACCAGCCAGTCCAAGTACTCTCCTTTATTCGGCGCATTCCGTGCCCAAACGTCTCGATACGCCTTGCTTTGATAAGTACTTCTTGGATATTCTTATCAATCCATCGGTAATTGACTCTCTTATCAGTCAACCCTTCCGTTTTCTCTACAGGGTCCGTCTTATCTACGGAATCTGTTTCTCCTAGAGCTACGCTCTGGCGTTCCTGCTGACTGAGCGCGTCCAACTCCTCGGCGCAAGACGTCGCGACGCGGCCCTCGGGCTCCTCGCTCAAGTTGGCGCTAGCGGTAGTGCTCAGCTGATCTGTCGGCTCTCTTGCACTCCTCTCTCTCTCGCTCTCAGCGGTCTCGCTGCGCAAGGTTGCCAGCTCCTCTGTCTGCTGCACATTCCAATCATCCCTAGCGATGTCTGTTTGGGCGGCTATTTCCTCCTCTGTCTGCCCCTACGCTCTTCGCTGGCCTTCAATATCCGTACTCCCCAAGCCAGTTCCTCTTCGCGTCTCAGCTGGTTCTCAGCTCGCGCTGCCTCGAGGTCTCGGATTCGAGTCTCTTCCCGTGCTTTCTCGGCTTGCTCGTATTTCGCATCCCACCTATCCATGACGCTAAAGAACATACGTTCTACATTGGCTGTGATCCTCTCTTCCATTCGCTCTCCATGTTTATTTAACGTTTCTACTAGTTCTTGTTTGCTTACATAGGCATTATCTTCCGATGAGATGGACGGAGTAATTTCCCTCTCTAGGCTACTGCTGCCTAGGGTGGTCGCCTCGCCTTGGGTCTCGTTACCCGACTCGATGCTGGCCGTGAACGAACATTCCCGAATCACTTCGTGTACCCCCTCGTCCGTTATTCGCACATACTCCACGCCTGGCTCCACGATTGCCTTAGGCACTGCTGCGCTTCTTCTGGTTTCCCTTCCCGCCATCTTGTCCGGTTGACAAGGTTCCTACTTTGCACCTGCGTGCTGCACTTGGCAAGCCCCGTGGCTACCAATCCGTGACGATTGACCTCGTTGTCCTACAACACTTCCCCAACACAAAACTACTAATCTCGAGTTGACCGTGATGATTACTTCGTGTCCCACGTTGTCGCGCCACTGAAACGAAATGCCCCACGTACGGGCTCCACTGAAACGGAATGCAACCTCGGTGACTACAAAAAGTCCTACGTACCGAGTGCCCCTGAAACGTAACGACCCTCGTTGGTCCGTCACTGAAACGAAACACTTAAAATAACCCCCGCGTTCTAAAACTACCCGGAAGGAAAGGTCCTAAGTACAGGCTCTACTGATACCCTACTGTAGCCCTAACCCTCGCAAATTTTACTCGATTAGTGATTTAGTACCTATAGTTCGGAAAAAGACCGTACCTGTATCCTAACCTTCGGAAATATCGACCGGATTATTGATAATTATGCAAGCATAGACCCTCTCGGGGTTAGGCCTATGTTGCTCCACGGCTACGACTATGCAATTAACCTAAGATAAGCACTCCTAACTAACTCAGGGGGAGGCCCTCTCATACGTCGGGAAAACACAAATAAAGACAGTAACCTAGCAAAACATGGTAGACATAAGTGGTGATGACAGTGAACCGGTGACCTGTTGAGCACGATTCCCCGTTTAGGAATGTACCAACCTTACCAGTGCGCTAGTGGTGAGCCTCGCCGCTGGAGTCCCACGTCCTCGGAACAGCTGGGTGGTCCACACGTTCTTAAAGTTACCACTATGACTAAACAAAAGCTTATGCGTCAGCGATATGTGACGAGCTGAAGGCCGTGTATTAATTGAAATGTTGAAGTTGTGAAATGAATTGGGAATGAAGGTCGTTAGCATGCCCTAATGAATTGAAAGTGATTAATTCGGATATCAAAAGGTTGTTTTAATGATTCTAAGTTATGCAAACAAATGAATGAAAAGATGCAATTAGTGTGAAAGCTTGGATCCAAAGCAAAGATTTGAATATTAAATTACCGTGAACATTACATAAATTGATACAATAAGTCTTACTCTAGATCAACCAAAGTTAGTAGTCAACGATATCTTGAGTTACGATACTGTAGTGAAGTGGGGTGGGACGTAGCCCTCTACTTGGCACGTTCGATGGTGGTTTATGCGCGCTGTAGGCGCCTCGGACCCTCAGGGCGAATTCCGCAGTGGCGGATTGACCTGCTTCCCATCTTGGCGTCCTGGGTGGACCTCGAAGTGTAAATGTAGAAATGTACTTACTCAGTATGTAGACAGGGTAGGCAAGATATATTCACGTTGAAATTGGTACTAATTAAATGATGATTTGGTTGATTAGATGCCTAGCCACGACTGGACCACGTGGTGTACAAATTATAGTTCGACGTGTAAAATGCCCTCAACTCAGGGATATTCATTTAGTTGCATAAAGATTGCCACTCCGGACTAAAGAAAACTGTGAACTTTTAAATAGAATGTCCATTGTCTAGCTGGTGTCGTCGACTGGCCCGGTGGCGTCGGTCGTATGATAGCTACCACATACTGGTGGGCGGCTTAAAACACTCCCGATTACCGAAATGGTGTTAAATGTGTTGAAACTAAATCAAAACCGCAAAAACTAGCACTTGAAACCGCTCTCTTATACGTGGAGAGGCGTGTGGTTCCATTGCCCTAAAATGCCTGCTTCGCCTGTTTGATAGGCCGCACTCGGAAGATTCTTTGGAAACGACTTGCTCGTCTGAAGGCTTGAATCTCAGTGGACGATGCACTCTGTGCTTCTCCGTCTCAAAAAAACGCCCTGCTCTGCTGGCCTAGGTGATGACGTAGACCATTGTCACTGGCCACATCCACCCCGTTCCGCTCGCTGATTGGTCGACTACTGGTGAAACCAACTATTTCACTCGGCCGATCCAGGCTGCTAGCCCGCATACCGATTGAAGCCTACCTCGTTTTGCACAGATTTAGACGCACAAAATTCACCCCGTTGGTACAGCAAATAACATTGCTGACCATTAGCCGCATTTAGACTTATCGCACAAGCCTAGGCTATTCCCATATGACCTTAGCCATAACCACTAGCTTTCCTATTAGGACAAGCTTAATTTACATAGACATGTAAATTATGCAAAAATTATGTAGAACTTGAAAATTATTGATTATGTAAATTTGAAAAATATGTAACTTTTAGGTTTCAAAAATTGAAAAATAGGGACCAACATGGCCGTCCAGGGCTGTACAGTTACAGGACATTTGTTGAAATTGACCTCACTTTACTACAGCGGGCCTTTAAGTTTAAGACACTGAAGAGAAATGCTAGGTGTAGTAAAGCTAGGTGACAGGATGGGAAGGACAAGGTGGAGATGGTTTCAAGTTTTAACATATGGAACGAATGACGGAAGAGAGAACACCCAAAAGAAAGTATGAAAGAAGGATTGAAGAAGGAAGAAAATGACAAGGGAGGCCAAGGAAGAGGTGGAAGGATACCATAGTAGGAGACTCAGATGCAGGAGGAGAGAGCTGGGATAATGTGGAAGAGATACGACTGTGTGAGGATGGAAAGTGAAAAGATTTGGTTGCAAAACCCAAGCTGACCCTGCCAGAAGCAGGGAACAGCGAGGGATGAAGATTATATTAAGCATCATTGAAGCGCATTTAGGGGCATTGAAAATTGAATACATAGGCCTACTACGTAGTAGTAAAGAAAGCTACAAAAGTATGCTTGCTACCTCGCAAGCTGCGAGTGTTTTTTGATAGGTTAACAATCTTAACATTAAACTTTTCTTACTTCAGAAAGTAGGCCTACCTAGTCACAAATCACCTGTAAAAATTATCCAACAAAATATAAAGAACGGCTGAATTACAGTGTGGGCCTCAGCAGGCAAGCCAATCAGGCTTAAAACGCAAACATGTTTTCAGACGTTCAAAAATCAGTAATGGCCAAAAACTTTCTCACGGTTCTGAATTCACCAAATTTGGCTCTAACCACTTGGAATAGAGTTGTAGCTGATATGACTGATGAGCAGGGGTCAAAATTAACTTTATCTGCCACCAGCCCTTTGGGCTAGGGACAAACAATAGTCCTCTAGCCCAAGAGCATTTTTACTAGCCCACAATCAAATAGTTTGCTTAGGTATAGATGAGGCCTAAATGGCTAGGATACTTTAACAAGGAACACGAATAAACATGTTTCAGTGGGGGGAAAGGTAGCCTACAGAAGGACGACAGCTTACCTTTTTAAAACGTTAGTTAGGTTGCACAGACACAAATAGATAGATAGATAGATAGATAGATAGATAGATAGACCAGACAAGTTGGTGATGAACTACGTAGTGGTCAGATAGATAGACCAGACAAGTTGGTGATGAACTACGTAGTGGTCTTTATCACTCAGCGTGAGTCGAGTCACAAGTAAAGTCAATCAAATAGGATTATTATTGATGTAAAAAGATAATACGTGAATGTTTTAAGTGACAATATTCGCCGGGTTTGACGTGTGCATGTGGGGGACTAAGGAGTGACCGGAAACGAATTTTCATCATAATAATACTAATTAATAAGATTAGCCTAAATTAAGAGATTTTTATTTTGTGTACATACTTGGAATGATTTTCCATACTAGGTAGCGCAAACTATTGGAAACTCGTTAGGTTATCGACGGGAAATATTATGATTTTTTGAACAGAAATTGTTAACTCTGGAAAATGTACGCCCGTATGGCTACTGAAATGAAATTTTTACTAGCCCGAGCAAAGTTTATAATTTTTCCCGCAAAATTGCTGCAAACAACGACTACTATAGTGTTTGGTGATCCATCGATGATAATCACGATTTATTTGATTTAAATCAACCATATCAGTATTGGTAAGCAAATCAAATACTTTCACAAGCGTTTCAGAAAATACAATTAGGAATTAGCCGAATTACATATTTTATTAAAAGGAAAACTTTGCATAAAGTCAGTTAAAACTCTTGTGTTTGTTGCCCTAAATAAAGAAAAAGTGCACTTTTAAATCAATGATTTTTATTAAATAAATCATTTGATTTTTATTAAATAAATCATTTGATTTTTAAATCAAGCATACCCTGCACCGCTATTTACTTTAATTGGAAACGAAATATCCCAAATGATTCTACCACTTCCCCACACCCCTACACACACCTCTCCCAGCATGTTGCTTGCTACGCACCTGTGATAGCTGGCCGCGGAGCTGCCAGAGAAGCCGCTGTCTTCGCCGACTGTCGGCGACAGGAGCTCGTCGGTCGGACCCACGTTCATCAAGTCTTCCAGCAGGTCCGGTCGGGGGGGACTCGGCTCCTCCCTGGGGAAGAAAACCAGGCTTGAGACATTTTGCCCAGACAAAAATAATACAGGTGAGAGAGACAAATGAGTGATGATTGATGACCAATTGACGGCTAAAAAAGTAGGCCTCCGCCTACATTGCATTAGGCCTACAATACTGCAAAGTAGGCATGCGAACTAACACGGGGCGGGCGTTTGTCTATCAGCTGCTGCCAGCTTCTGGTTAAGTCCGCCGACTGGACTCGTTTTCAATTCTCATGCACCTGTCATAAGATGGACTTACGTCAAAAGTTTCTTGCAGTGTTCTGTTGATGGTTAAGTAAGTGTACAAAGTTGTGAAATAGCAAGATGACAATAGCCCCTATCTAAAAAATATACATACATATATATATACACTTTGATTTATGCCTTCCACAAAACAGAATTCTTGTTTGTAAGATAAGGCTGAAACAGTGACAAAAGCCATGAATATCTTCGTGAGTAAGCTTACATTTTGCAGACCAAGATTGGCTGACAAGCGTTACCACAAACATTGCAGTTTTAAAGTAGCGACTAGCGAGTCTCATAATTTTTCGTTTCAGCAGAGTAGAGGGGGAATCTTAAAATCTGAGGTTCTGTTCCTTCAGCGGTTGTCTAGGGTTTGTTGCTGATCATGGGGGGGGGGGGGGGGGTGTAAGGCTGTGAATTGATATTCTAAGCATGTGTGTAGGCCTACTGTGTAGTGAATAGATCCTCGTTACGAACTGTAGGCTTCAAATGTCAAGAACTGAGCGCTTGACTCTGATTCAGGATATCCCTGCTTCAAATCCCATCACTGGCGTAGGAACCGGGGGGGGGGGGGGAGGGGGAGGGCAAAACTAATGCGAGTTAAAATATTAATCCAGAATTTTCCGTAGATAGTTGCTGTAAAACATCATTTACAGAGTCCAATTGCAGTTAAAACATGACGAAATAACTGTGGTATGGTGAAAATTTGTAAGAGGAAATTTGTTGTGGGCGGCTGCTGGGGCCCACAAAATCTGTTAAAAAAATTTGTTTCCCCCCCCAACTTTCAAAACGTTCCTACGCACCTGAATCTCATCATGACCGGCAATCCTGACTGGAGGTTTTTCCAAGGGTTTCCTCACTCATTAAGGCAAATACAAAGGGATTGAGTCATAAACAGTCCTCAGACATCCATTTACAATTGTCCAATACACAACCAACATACCTAGTTCACCTGAACAGGGGCATGCATTGCACCCTGTACACCATGTAACAGGTTTAATTCCCTCCATAATTTTGTTTTGCTCAAAAACATTGCTAGACCGTAAAAATTGTGCGCCTGCTGTTTAGGCCTATAGGCTATCGAACATTGAACATAGCGCTCTGCGGGTAAACAACACACCTCCCAACCAACAAACTTTCACTCTCAAATCATGAGCTTGTGAGTGGATGAGTGAAGGATTGGGTCTAGGGCGCAGTCCGCCTAACGTCTCCCTCCCTCCAACTCACCTGGGCTTGGCCGAGGCCGGGTCGAGCCCGCCCGGCATCAACATGTCCTCGACCGTGAGGTTGAGCTCGCCGAGGACCCTGCGATGTCCGGACTCGACCCGTAAGACTTCCTCCTCGTAGACGCTCTGGTTGAGCGAGAGCTGCGACTGCTGCAGGCTGCGGTTCAGGCTGCACCAAACACAACACAGATATTTGATTTAGGATTGCAAACATATGTTAAGACAATTACATTGAATTGTGTAATCCTATTTTTCTAGCACACATCAGATCAAGCAACACTAAATTCAAAATATAGATCTGCCTAATAACATAATAGGCCTAATGTTCGAGCAACAATTTGAATTATCTTATGAAGTTGAACAAAGTGAACTAAATTAGAATTGAGAAAAAAAATGAATTATGAAGTTAAGAAAATTGTAGGCCTACTCTAGCCTAATTGAGATTGATTGTAGGCCTTTTGAAATTAAATTATACACAATTTAAATCTTCAAAGTAGGCTACCGGTACTCGTCTAGGACTATAGAATAATAGGCCTTTTTCTTTAGAATCTCTGTGAGTCTGTTTCTGAACTTGCCAATATCATTTAAATTAGGCTAGTTAGTGTTTTAGAGAGTTTATTATCTAAATAATTGATAGGTATGTTTAGAGTTATGTTGGATGAGGTTTGTTCTTTGTTGAGTGAAATGAATATTAATGAAAGCGTTACCGGGGAAAGATTAAGGATGGGACGGTTGAACGTTTAAATTTACAGTGGCCGGTAGGTACTCACATTATTGGTAGGGGTCTACTGGACAGTAAAAATAATAATTATAATTTTTTTAAAATGTGCTTTTTTACTGGGAGGGGCAGGTGGCATGCTATGCTAGTCATCCATTTTGATATTGGTAGGCGGGTAGGTCTAGCTACAATTTATTAGCCTACGTCCGTTGCTTAATCAAAAGTCATTATCAACAATCAAAATAGCAATAATTGGTTGAAAACTGCCCGAAACACAGGCTCTACTAATTCGTATTTCCCACTTGGGCAGACAGAGATAGGTCACAAGGTGTCTTACTCAAGATTTATGTTTGGGAGCGAACTTAGCCGATAGCGGGAGGCAAAAACAAAGACAATACAAGACAGGACGAGGCAGCGAGTCGCATGAAATTGTATTGTTTTGAATTTCATATAGGCCTACCACATTTGAGATTCTAAATCTATGCCGGAACGGACTTGATTTTTTATTGGTAATATTGATAAATATCGATAATGACAAAACCATTTCGATAATGGATAAAGAAAAAAGAATAACTTGTTCATTAGGTAACGGGACCCCCCAAAAAGTGAAAAGCAAGTAAGAGAGGATGGGGGGGAGCGCGAAGCGAAGCGCCGTGGGGGAGCCTAGATGACCACGGCAACGCACTTCATGCTCCCCCACGGCGCATCGCGCCCGCCGCCCCCCCCCCCCAACCCTTCTAAACTACTTTCCTTTTCGGGGGGGGGGTCCCTATAATGAATGAACAAGTACTGAAAAAAGTATTGAAATGTATCCCTAGTTATTATTGTACCTTCGACTATTGTTGCACGTGAGTAAGGTAGTGAATAGACCTCTAATCGACTCACCTCTGCTGTTGTCCAAGCTTAGACGCGAGGGCGGCCACCTCACTGATCTCTTCGTAGATATTCTCCTCCGTTCCGTATCGCGTGGTGTACGTGTGTCTAGTTTGCGGGTCGCGGCGATAGCTCGCGGGCAACATCGTAGCGTTGGCAACACTGGGACCCGGCTCGTAATACGCGTACGAATACGCGTCGGGTTCGAAATCCTCCGCCGCGCACTGAGGCCCGAACTGTTTCGTTCGCACCGGCGAGGCGGTTTTCACGTTGGACCGACCACTGCTGTTGTGGGCCTTCTTGTTGCGGAACTGTTCAGAGTTGTTCAGGTGTTCGGCGATATTTGAAGAAATGTTTCGGCGAAGGGACGACGTTGTCGGAATTCTTAGAATGTTTGCGACTTTTTGGAATCCCTTTTCCCGGACTTGGCGTGAAACGTTCGGGTCCGTTGGCAAACTGTTCTGCGATGTGTTGTTCGTGACTTTTTAGGAAAACTTCCGGAAGTTTTGTGTGAAAACGGGGGGAATTATTCTGGAAGTCCGCATCCACCACAAAATGATCGTGACTTTGTAATAACTGTTCGTCGTACATTTCCGGCTGGAACGAATCGATATTCTGTGAGTTGTGTTCGTTCCTGGAAACGTTTAAACGTTTCCGACTGCTCTTCTTGCTGTGCAGCTGTTCGGCATTGTTGAATCTGTACGGCGTAGAGCACAAGTTGAATTCGTGGTCTTCGTCGATACACATCGCAAGATTGTGCATCCCTAGATCCTCCTGCATGATGATGTTTCCTGCCTCATCTGCGTAGAAAGCCTGGTTTCCTTCCCCCTCGTAGAAACCCTGAAGACTACCCTCTTCGAAGAACCCCTCGTTGCGGAAACCCTCAAAGAAAGACTCGTTCCGTCTGTCTTCGAAGAAAACCGGATTCCTCTCGTCTTCGTAGTAAGCTTGCTGTCGCTGGTCGCGGTAGAAGGCGGGGTTGAAGTGTTCGGGGGCGGCAGTCTGGGCCCTGCTCTCCGGGGGTGGGTAGGGGGGCGGAGGGGGGAACTGGAGGTAGGGTCTACGGGGGTTGGTCGCGGGGGGTGTGCCGTAGCGGGCAGAATACACCGCGTGAGGGTTGTCACAGCGGGTGGAATACAGCGGGGCATCTTCACGTTCCATCGTGCATCTGCAACAAACAAGGCAGTGTGAAAATAATGGCGGGCATGCCAGATAGAATTTAAAGAATAGACCTTCATAAATATTTCATTGGCGACGTAATTTTACTGGGTACCGTAGGCCTACAGGTCTGTATTATTTCCAGATTTGCATGCAGGGTGTCCTTATAATAATTTTTTAATTATATTTTCTGAAGCCCTTGTGAAAGTAATTTGATCTGCTCACCAACTTGACAAGTTTTGAAACACTGATTTTGATGATTTAAATCAGTAAAAATCTGATTTAAATCGAAAAAAAAAAATCCGATTTAAATCAAATAAATCATGATTTTTTATTTTTTTAGTAAGAATTTAAAACATCACACACCCTGCTTGCATGAAACAAAAGAAAATTGTTTCCAGATACCTACTCACTAGATGAAACAAAATTTAAGGAACTTACAAAAAGTTGAAAGTACCGACTGGTACCGGTAGGCTACCTATGTCTGTATGAGTCGACAACAAACTTTAGACAATACAATTTCATTAAGAGTCAAATGTACCGGTACTGGCGGGCCTTAAGACGTGCAAGTAGGCCTACCGATTGAAAAGTTCACCAAAACAGTTTGAATACTTTTTCATGAATGTGTTCTTTTAAAAGTTACTTTCCAACACTGGCTATTTAAAGATCAAAGAGTGCATACAACCAGCCATTAGACTAGACCTACTGTACACAAGACTCGAGACTTACTAAGATCAATGACAGGAGGAAGGAAGAACATATGGCAATTAGTCACTAATTCCAGATTAAACATAAACACAGTCCAACCTTTCTAAAACTAAAACGTATGCCCGCCTCATTCATGATCTCGGGAGTTAATCCCATGAATGCAAAACAGACAACGTGATTTACATTCCAGTCACTTCCTCTAGAGGACATTCTTTGGTTAGTTAGGGCAGTGACTCACGTGCTGAGTTGGGCAAGTTTCAGGCCAGGTGCAGAATCTATGATTAGTGTGGTCAGTTAGGAGGACTAGGAGTGCATTACGACAAAAGCAACAGGTGTTGGAGCTTGGGCATTTAATAATAGATCGAGAGGAGGGTAGCGTAAACATGAAAGAAAGTGAAAACTAGATGCAGATTGGCTGGAGAACTGAACAGGAACCAGCTGACATGTTTTATATGCAAATAGACCTCGAGTTAGTAACGAGCTTTCTGTGTACGACTACGAGGAATCCAACAATTTATATTTACAGTCTCATGAAGGTTCATTCAATGTGGATGGACCAGAAGTTGTCTTTTTTTATCTTGGCAAATGTTTTATTTTATTTGGGGTAGGCCTACAGGCTAGCAAGGTGTCTACAAATTTTCCATTACAAAATTCCCAGACTTTTCCAGGTTTTCCAAATGGAAAATTATATTTTTCCAGGCTGCAAATTTGGCTTTCCTGCACATTATAATGGAGGAAAATTTGTTTATAAATTCAATGTCGATTTCAGCAGGAATTTTAAACACCAGACAAGGCAAAATAATTTCAGAATTGTTTTTTTTTTAAATTGAGAATTTCAATTTTCAATTTAAAAAACAAAAAAGGTAGGCCTAGGCCTAAGTTATTGAAAATTTTCAAAACATTAGGTTTTTACATTTCTAGTACCGTAGGCCTACCGGTACGTAAAATTCCAGAAAAAAATCGCTGACGTTTCCAGATTTATTAAATTCCCTGACTTTTCCAAGTTTTTCCAGTCTTGTAAATCCAATTAAGCCTATTTTTATTTTTAAAGGCCTACATTTTTCTGAGTTTTGATTCTAGGCTGATGTCACTATTTTTTCTGCAGTCCTGGTCCCCTGGATATTTACTAGTTCGGCTACAATATTAGCTTCCTAGTAGCTAGAAGAAAATGTATCTCATTTTGGCTATTTGAGGAAGAATTATAGCAGTCAGAATGGCATTGTGTAGCCCTAATGAGATTTTGAAAATAGGTTAGACCTTGATCATTGGTAGATAATGCAGACGACGCACGTTTAGACAAAACAGTGTTCATCTCACAGAAAACATAATTAGGCCTAGAGCTTTTTTGGATGAGCATAGCAAAGACTTCAATTGGACTACCCTGATGAAAATAGATCTAATTTTTGTCTTCTGTTTGTTTGTTCGCTCTCTAGGCCTACCGTGAAAACGGCTGATCCGATATTGATGACAATTTTAGGGGAGTTTCTAAATCTTTGAACTTATTAGACCTGCCACGTTTTTGAGTCTACAACTAAAGAAATGCTTCTCATAAATACCGGTATTGTACTAAAATTTTGTACAATATTTTCGTGGGATTTTGCCCTCCACCGGGTAAACCGTAACGGCTCCGATCTTGCTGAAACTTGATGGAACATTCTAAATCACTGAGCTTAGATAGCCTATGTTAGGGTTTTAGGTAAGCTACAATCGAAGAAATAATTCTCATAAAAATCCTACTTTTAGGGCAATGAGAGAGGTCAATATGACATTGCCGCCCTGCACTTTTCCCAGCTGGCATAACGAGGCACGTGTCGGTTCTCAGTCTCTCTCCGACTCGCAGGCTTGTAGTTGACCAGTACATAACATAAAATGAAACATGAAACCGTAATAGAAGGATAAAATATAGTCAACCAAAACAAAACAACTCATCAATCAACGCAACTGGAAAAAGCGTTCACGAAACGGACTAGAGTTATTTAAATTTTAAGTAACCTACCGGTACCTACTAATTGAATGGTGTCTAATATCTAGGCTTATAGCCCTAAATGCCATAGGCCCTACCTAATAGGCCTAATAAAATAATGTAGGCCTATATATTCGATTTATAGCCGACAGGGCCGACCTACCTACATTTTTTGTGTACCGGTAGGCCCTACTTAAACATTGCCCATCGATAGAACTCACAATCCCAAGTAGGCTTAAAGAAGTAAAATTCCTCAAAAATCTCGTATGCCTACCTTCTTCAGTTGTTGTGGTGGATTGAGTCGGGCCCGATTCACATTATAAAATTTTGCCAAACATATTTTCAAGATCTAGCTACCAGAAAACAACAGTAGCTATGATGCCAAGTCGAGGAACTCGCAAACCAGCATAAAAGGGTTGGTGAGGTGGCAACTCTTCACTCAAAAGGGAGACTGTTATTCTACATGATAACGAAAGTACATCTCACCACAAACCACAGGTGCATGACCTACAGAATGCACTACGGAAATTGCGAGCGTTTTGCAACTTTTATCACATTCCGACTATAGCCATGCCACGGATAGGCTGTGGCCTCGATCGAATGTACTGGCCATTAGTAAAAAAATTGATTGAAAACATCTTCAAGAAAACACACACCCAAATCCTAGTATATACACGTATGCAATCTCTCGAACTCCCTGTACCAACGCCTGACGTCACAGTAATTCAAGCACCTCATGTATCATCGAATGCTGACGCCATTTCTACCAGTAACCCACATACCATGTCAGCGGCACCACAAACTACGGCCGGGTCAGCCATTCCCGAACAGTGTTCCAACATCTCCGTTCAGAGGCCAGCCTGGGCACTAACACTGAGGGTATCACTACGGCCACACCAGTAAAATTCAAGGCAGTCACCTCCAGGCCTATTGAGTATGCCACGAAGCAGCACACAACCCCTATAATCATAGAGTTGGAAACCTTATTTGGCCCACCCCCGCCAGTGGCCTTTGTTACATCTCCAACGCGGTCTATGCCCCCAGTGACCACTCCTGTCCAAGAAGAGTCCATTCCAGCGGCGGAGCTTACACAATACGAGTCATCTCCAGCAATAGAACATATCCAAGATGATCCTACACCAGTCTCCATGCCATATCCAGGTGCCAAGACTGACCTGGAAGAAGTCTCCCAGCCAATGACCTCCCATTAACAACAATCATGCCAACATCACAAGGCCATCAACCAACCATGGTGCCTGACATGACTTTTGAGGAACTCCAAAGCCTAGACCACCCATTCAACCCCTTTTGGACATTCCCACAAATACCAAACACATCGATACCCATCCTTACTTTAACCACTCTCAAGCAGAAAAGTGCTTAGGCCAAATGAGTCCAAGCCAACATTCATCAACTCATTAAAGAAGTCCAATAACATAGTGATAAGTGATTCCATGTTTGCTGGTTGCAAATTCCTCAAGCCAAAACCCAATAGACACTACACACAAGAAATTCATGCAGGTGTTCAACTTCACCAACTTCATAAGTCCATCTACAACCGTGTCCCCGATCCAAAAGTTGCGACAGTGATTCTTCACTGTGGTATGAATTTGCTTCATAAGATGGAGACCAACAGAATATTGGATCAGGTGTACCAGTTAATACATACAACGCAAAAATCGTTTCCCAACGCAATTATCGT
The DNA here is from genome assembly GCA_024449915.1 of Sweltsa coloradensis. NCBI lineage: Eukaryota > Metazoa > Arthropoda > Insecta > Plecoptera > Chloroperlidae > Sweltsa > Sweltsa coloradensis. The sequence goes on from JAMZAV010000531.1 coordinate 462,401, forward strand.
ATACATTAGCTTATTCTATAGAAGCGATATAAAAAAATCAAATTATTGACAACGCCAACGAGGCTATCAAATGGGCATGCCGAGAACTTGGAGCAGTATACGTCCAATCAGCCATGTGGTTAACTGACGCCGACATCTCCATTGACGGATTACAACCTAACAACTCAGGCAGTCTCAAAATCCACAACATGATTGAGGAAATTTGCACCACAGTTACATGGCGGCCCTTCCACCCGCAAATCCAGCACCTGAAAAATAAACCACTGAAAAACTTGCCATCAACGATGCTAGCTCACGATCCACCTGCAAAGCCAATCTCTCCGGTAATCCTGATGGCTACCAAGGAACCTTCTGTAAGCCTAGAAGAGTCGCCCACCTGGCCTATCGCAACATCGTCTCTATCCAATCCCGATGTGACTACCATCATGTCTGCAGCCAATCCTAACGCTGCAGGCACAACGTCTCCAGTTGATCCAGTCCTATTTGCTATGACACCCGGGCTACTAAATCAAGATATGGACCAGGTATCAGAATCATCTGTCTTAAAGCTTCCATCCCACTCTACAAAGATGCTTCAGTTAGACACTCAGCCCCTGGTTGCCAAGGACCCTGCTGCTGGTTTAGACCAGCCCTCCCAGCCTAGATATCTACCCGAAAATGCAGTTCAGCCTGAAGACTGGACAAACACATCAGCCCAGCCGGATGTAGACAATCCTCAGGCAGATCCAAAACAACAAATTACTCCTATTTTGACTTCCCGTAAAACAAAAAAGATAATGCCACCACGTAGAACCATTCCGTCCCGATTATCTAAAACAAAAAATAAAATCATACCTTCCTCAAATTTTCAATTAATCAAAAGGGTCTCAAGACCACCATAACTCCCTCCGTAGACAACACACACATTCTATCTCAAAATCCTAAATTCACAAAGACTGATCTAACAAAAACTGACCTAATCAATACTCAGCATGTATCATCACAAAAGGCACTCCCTAGCATAATGTCCCTTAACATTCGATCTATAAAAAATAAAGTTGATGAAGTAGAAGTGTTCCTTGATATTCAGTCGCCAGACATATTCTGTATTTCGGAACACTGGTTGTCTGCCTCGGAAGCCATACAACTTTCAATTCCCCAGTACTGTACTTCCAGCATTTACTGTAGAACCTCTCCATTTGGCGGGGTTGCAATATTTGCAAAATCATGGCTTCATACTATCCTTATTCCAGGCATTCATGATAATTGCATTGAAAAAGTGTTTGAGTGTACTGGAATCTTGTGGAGAGGAGTTAATATAGAAGTGATCATCCTCTCAGTTTATAGACCACCCTCTACTAGCATCTCACAATTTATTGACAATCTAGAAGCAACTCTTATCCGAGTTACCAAACTTCATCCAAATGCAGAGTTAGTGGTCTGCGGTGACTTCAATATTGATCTTCTTAAACCATCAAATAATACTGTTCTTTACCAAGACATTCTAAACTCCTTTGGTCTAATAGCGTCAGTATTCACTCCAACACGTACAACCTCTACCACCTCTACTCTTATAGACAATATATTCACCACGTTCAATTTAGGACACCTTCAAGGGGAAACTTTACTAGTAGACTCGTGTTTATCAGACCATTTTGCACTCTTCCTTAAATTCGAATCTTCAATAAACTGGAGTGGTCCAAAACTGGACTCTAAAACGAAAATTTAATGAAAGAAATACTTTAAAATTCCTTGAACTCCTTCAAGATGAGCTCTGGGTTGCTGCTCAAAATATATATACTGTCAATGAGTGTTTTGATGCATTCCATTCACAATATGTGTATCTCTTTAACAAAGCCTTTCCAGTTAACAGATGTAATACTATTAAACCAGTTAAATCAAAGAAATGGATTACAACTGAGATTCGCTCAGCATCTGCCGACCTCAGGAACCTACATGCACTATGTAAGAGAAAACCACTTGACCTTATTCATAAAGGCAATTACAATCGTTTAAAAAATCTTCACTCTAGAAATATTAAAATAGCCAAAAGAAAATTTAACGATAGCATTATTTTATCTTCCACAAATAAATCTAGGGCATCCTGGAACATTATCAGATCAGAGACATCATCATCTACTTCACCTATAAACATGGCAATTGCGGTTGATGGGAAAATGAGGTTGCTAATAGATTCAACGTGTTCTTTAAAGAAATTAGTGCTATACCTCTTTTAAAAACTCCTATTGTGTCTGATATATTGAGACCAATCAAATCATTCTTTTTATATCCAACAAATCCTACAGAAATTTGCAAACTAATGAAGAAAGTAGCTCCTAAGTACTCGTGTGGACATGATGGCATACCTAGTGCCATCCTAGTGAAATCAATTAAACTCATTGCATTGCCTCTATCCAACATTATAAACATGTCGTTCGAAACTGGCACTTTCCCCACAATTTTGAAGCAATCAACAATCGTCCCTATACACAAAAAAGGAAAGAAGGATATTTTAGATAACTATCGCCCAATCTCGTTACTCTCATCGTTTTCAAAAATTTTTGAACTCGTAATGTACAATCGACTTACCTCCTATCTCAATAAATATCACATTCTAGATGACAGTCAGCATGGCTTCCGTTCTGGGAAATCTACGACGACAGCTATTTTTTCATATCTCTCATCGCTTACTCTGCTTTAGACAGAGGAGATCAAGCCATTGGGCTCTTTTTTGATATGAGCAAAGCTTTTGATACAATCGATCATGGAATTCTCCTCAAAACACTACATTCCTTAGGCATTATCGGCCCTGCACACAGTTGGATAACGTCATTTCTCACTAACCGCAAACAAACGGTGAAAATAATGTCATCGAAATCACACATTCCTTCAATATCTGACCCACTCCCAATAACTAGTGGTGTCCCCAAGGGTCTACGCTTGGCCCTCTATTTTTATAATATATATTAACAGTCTTCCCAAACTTCTTAATATGGAAAATTTCCAGGACATTGTAAAATCTTTCCTCACCTTATATGCTGATGACATCAACTCCCTCCTCATAGCCCCCATAATGTAAATTCAATGTTGCTAACATCAGCTGCAAATTCTCAAAGTATCACAAATATCATCATACTGTAAGTCTAGTAGACTGGCTATCCAAACGATAAAAACAATTTTCTTAAATTTTCATACTTATGCATCGCAATACCCCTTAAGCCCCCTTATTCGTCTGGATGGTAAGAGTATAGCAAGGCAACCTACTGCAAAAATTCTAGGGCTTTCTGTGAGTGAGTCCTTGACTGGCTTCCACATATCCAGACATTGGCACCGCGACTGCTAAGTGGTTGTTTCATGCTTCGAAGGCTAAAACTTCTTGTGAGCCCTTCTACGTACTCATGGTATATCATCATACATTCAGTCAATTATCTCATATGCAGTTCTATTTTGGGGCATCTCAAGTCATGCTAAACGAATATTCATAATACAAAAAAGGGCGGTGAGAATAATCGCCGGTATATCAAGGCGACATTCATGTAAGACACATTTCACTAATCTTCATATATTGACTCTTACATCCGAATTAATTTTGTCAGCTTCCACATTTGCACACTCTCATCCTGAACTGTTTTAACAAATGCAATAAACCACTATATTTAAAAACAGTCCAAGCTACCTCAGTAGTAAAATTTACAATAAATTTCCACAATCCATCAAAAACGATACTCCAACATCATTTAGAATTAAAATTAAATATTTCTCATTCATAACCCTTTTTATTCCTTAGAGGAATTCCTTATTGCAAAAATTGAATTTAACTAACACATTTTGTGTCCCATCTTCCTTCTTGTCCATCACATAACGTATGTATGTTTATCTTATCTATTCTTATTAATTGTTCTCTTAAATATTTTATTGTATTACTATTTATATTCTAATTCTAATTACTATGCTAGTTATTCACTCCCTCTCTCTCAGGAGAGGGTATATTTTACTATGTAAGAATCTGTGAATAAAGAATGAAATGAAATGAAATGAAATGAAATGAAATGATTTGCTACTTACTATGGCTTCGCAAATGCAATTTTCAGTTCAGTAGGTAGGGCCTACCGATAGCATTGAAGGATGTGCACTTAATTAAATTTTGAGCCCTCTTTTCCTATGCTTTGACCTAGTGTCATTTTGTCACTAAGTTTATCAAAATCTTTATGTTCATTTTATCAAAATATTTATGATCATTCCCAGGGTATTAATGCCAAATATTGATGGTTTTAGCGAGCGGCTAGTGTGTAATTGCTTTTTAAACCGCAACCACAGTACGACAGCAACAGTGCTGCGATCCCTCGATTTGTACCGATAGCCTATGTATAATTTTATTAAAATTTAGACCCAATTTAAATTAGGTCCAAGCAATCAATGCGGATTAGTGGGTTACGTGGATAAAATAGCCTACAATGTGTAGAACGGACGCCGGATGCAATGACGGTCGAGTTTTCAATTTCAACCTTTGTTCCAACACAAATGTTTTCATAGTATTTATTTATTTAAGGTCTTTATTCAGTTAAAAAACTGATTACAAAAGAGCAACTAAATAACTCTAACTAGGCTACATAGCCAAGATGCAAACACAACAATGAACTACCTACAGTTAGCCTAAGTCTAGGCCTATTTGAAATATATCTAGGTGCCCGTTAGGGCGCCGCAGCCAAGCCGCGGTGCGCTACACACTCGGGCACCTTATACAGCAAGCAAAGTTGGGGTGATTTTGAGGTGTCACCCAGCCATCATTAAACGTGATGTGAACTTGAAAACTATCAAAATCGAGGGGATTTAGGTACCATACCCGACAACACATGCCAAATTTGGTTAGCATTCCTTCTTGGTGAAAATATGACTTGAAACATGCTCAAAATCACTTTAAGGACGTTAGCTACTACTGGCTACTACTACTACTAGGCCTACTACTACTATCTAATTCGTCAGTTTCAATTGCCCAGCGATTCTGACCAAACGGGTGGGGCTACAATGTTCATATTTTACATGGACATTAAGGTAATAGTGATGTAATTCCCTTTGAAAGAAAAAGTATAAAACAATTGCTGGAAGGCTTCCAAATAAAAGTTTTAAAATAAGCCTTACAGGCATACAATCAACAAGTACCTAACTATAGTTACGTGACAATAATCGCCTACATTGTTTACAAAAAGCAAGTCTTTGGACCACTATATTTTTTCATTCTATTGTTAATTGGTAATACCATAGCAATTAAATCGACTTTGATAAATTTATTATATTTTAACAAATAATTTTGCAATGGAACTTGAAAAAGTAATGAGATTCCACACATAACAAAAACTTGTAAAAATACAGCCAAACCTTACACACTCAAAAGAAATGAGATCTAAAAAAAGGGCCAAGCTCATCTACCCTTCCACATTTGCGCATTTGCGCAACGTACAGTGTCCCATAACAACACCCTTGAAAAGCTTGGTAAAATAGAATTTGCATGACCATTACGTTAAAATTAATTAGAAAACGTCAACTGGGGTAAACAATATTACCGTCAACCGGGGTAAAGTTGAACAAATTTCAACTTCAATCCTAATTATCATATGAAATAAACTATGTCATTATAAAAACCTTGTGAAATAAACATGCATTAGAGGTTCCTTTACATAACCCACCAAACATTTCCCAAAATATCCCAACATTTCACCCCTTTTTTTAAAAAAAAACTCAAGTGTTCAACTTTACCCCGGTGTGGGGTAAAGTTGAACACAGTACTGTTTAGCCTATTAACTTGAGAACCATGAGAGATGGGGTAAAGTTGAACACAGAAATGAACTCGGGGGAAAATTTTACATTGAAAGCATGCTTCACAGTAGCATATAAAACCAAGGGTTATGAGGAAATCTACCTATTCTAAAGTAATAGTCAAATGATTGAATTTAAATACACTTAATTCATGTATAAGCTAATTTAAGAAAAATTAGATGGGAAATGTACATATTAAGATTTAAAAAAATCGTAGTAGGACTACCCGGAAAGAAAAGGATTTTTTTTTAATTAAATTTTTTAATTAAGTCAATTTAATTAGAAGGTCATGAGTGTTCAACTTTACCCCTAGTGATGCATGCACTCAATTTTGAGGTTATAACATGACTCCAGTAGTAGGTAGACACAAATATGAAGTTGCTTTATTTTCACAAAAGGTGTCAGCACAGTATTCAAAACATGTGTCAATTTAAAAAAAAAATCTTATAGCTGTCCCAGAGAAAGTTTTTCAGACTTCATTTATTTGCGACAAAGAGGATTGTGTGTCTTAATTTATTTTTACTATATCACCATTATTTATATCATTCTTATTTCAATAATAATGTTATTTTATGGGTTTCAAAACATAATACATGGAAGGTTTTTAAATTTTTGCATTTAGAAGCTGTTTCACAGGAAGGGAAAGATAATTTGTAATTTGTGTTCAACTTTACCCCCTAGTTCAACTTTACCCCGGTTGACGGTACGTTTAAATTAATACATAGTTGCAAATTCTATTTTGCCAAGCTTTTGAAGGGTGTTGTTACGGGACACTGTACGTTTATGAATTAAGAATGCGCAAATGTGAAAGGGTAGATGAGCTTGGCCCTTTTTTTAGATCTCATTTCTTTTGAGTGTGTAAGGTGGTTTGGCTGTATTTTTACAAGTTTTTGTTATGTGTTAATCTTACAACAACAATGCATTAAAACACAAAAATTTTGGTACGAAATTCAAAAAGGATATTAAATGCAATTAATAATTTAATCAAATTTAAAAATGGGGCGGGGAAAAAAGGGGAAAAAAGACAGCATTTCATGAACATTTGTTAGGTTAACTAATGCAATGCAATCTTGGCATCATAGGCCTAATGGCATTATTCAAAACCATTTAGGGTGAATATAAAATTATAAATAAACTCATTAATTACAATAGGTATATTCTTTCAACTTTAAAAACCAAATTAAAAGGCACTTTTTTGTTGTTTTTTTGGAGGGGGGGGGGGAACTATTAACTTGTGGTAGGGCCTAGTCCTAGATGAATAAGCCTAACCATCACATTAGTGTGTCATTTAAACAAATGTGTGAAATTGCCTAGCCTGCGGATTAGGGTAAACAAGGCCTTGTAGAAAAATTTTTTTGTGTTAAACTGACCATTTAATTATTATAAACATGTTTTTAAATAGTAGCCTAGTAATAGTGTTGACCAGGCCACAAAATACATATTAATAACCTCTAGCTAAATTGCTAGTTTACCTACGCCGATCATACAAAAAAAATTAAATATGTATTGGGTCTACTCTAGGAAATTGATGTAGGCCTAGGTGATTGGATACACAAAGCCTAGGTCCTACAATAACAAAAATAAAATAAAATGGTTCTTTTTAAAATCATTATTGCGTGCATGTGAAGCTCCTGCTCATAATATTTAAACCACATGACCAATGAATGGATTGTTTCAGCAATAACAAGAAAATGATGCGTCCTCGTAGGCCTAGCCTAGCCCCTAGGCCCTACCTGTTGATATCAAACGCGCACGCACCAAATACAAACAGAGATAACAACTAGAAATTAGTCTACGTCGCCTTACTAGCTCGTAGCGATTAAAAACTGTGTGTAACGTCGTTATTATTTCGTACGCATATCAAAAATGTTATCAGCTTCCGTTTTCAAGTGGTGTCAATTATAATCTGACTGGGCAAAGATGAGGAGGTCAATTATATTCGACCTCCGACGAGCGGAGTTCCCAGCATCGGCGAACATCTGCCTCTCTCGCGCTTGCTGATGGAATGCCAGAAGGAAGAAACAAAACACTACAAATCCGAAGTTTTAAACCCAAAACGAACTTATTTCGACGTTGGAACGAACTAAACTGTGGAGAAGCGAGAGCAAACTTACATTTTTCCCCGATCAATGTGATGTTACTGTTTGATGAACGTTCCAAACTCAGATATCGGTGTTTGTGTCTTGAGGCTGTCAATCAAAGAGACCCATTGTTGTCGCAAGACGCTAACCACTCGAGTTCGCTCTCTGGCAAGGTTTCTTCGCCTAGCCGTAGCAATTCAATTACGGCTAGCCTACCGAACAGCACGTACTAGGCTAGTAAAAACGCTTCCACTTTTAGACCGTTCGTTTAGAATACCATTCGACCATGAAAAACAGTCGCAAAAAACTGTTCACCGACGGCAGCGAACAGACGGCTCGGGAGACTATCGAACAGGTGGCGCCATCTTGGAGTGGACGGAATGGAGGGGGGTGGGGGAGGAAGGGTAACTTTCTTGACCAATCAGAGCGCGAGAAACTTGGCCGCGGCTAAGTATGAAATAATTACTCGCCGAGAGATACACTAATGAACTTTAATAAAAGCTGTATCGGTTTAATTGTTACGGCCTTGAAGGGAACGAGGAGAGTAAAACGAAAGTAAAAGTATTTCACATGGAATTTAAAGATCTTAGAATCAATTATGTAGACGTATGATTTGACGCGACGCGACCGTCAAAACTCAAATATCAACTTGGAGTTTCCCCTCCCGCCCCTCATTCGGTCGACAAAAACATCATAATGTTCCCTACAATTAGCACCCAAACGAACTAGAATTAGTAGTACTCGTAGTTTGTTGCTCCGCGCTCTACCAATGTCGTGTCGAACTGGAGACAAGTAGTTTGTACCATATGGAGTGACCAGCACACGGAAAACTAAAGAGGGAGCGAAGCAACCCCTTTCCGGCCCAACGGTACCATATGGACCCATAACGTTTATAAATTTTTATCCGGGTAAATTTTTTTTTTTCATTTGATTCAATATTTTTTGTAAACAATAAATAAGTATTTTTTTTCCACATTCCAATAGGACCAAAAGTGAGTTTTTTAGAGAAGATTGAAAATACACATCTGCAAAAAAAGGCTAGAAATGGGGGAAAACGGTTTGTCCCGGAAATGTAATGAATCTCTAGTATTGCTATTAGGCCCTATTTGAGATACAAAAAATTCATATTATGCAAAAAATCTAGGAAATATCTAGTTTTAGGAATGTATTTTGAATTTGAATTTAACATTTATTCAAATTCCAAAATTTCCCAAAATTCATTAAAATTCATGATAAAAAATATGAAAAAAATACTAAAATTCTTGGAAAAAAATGCGAAACTCGAATTGTTTGCTTAAAATTACCTAATTTTCACGGATTTCTTCAAAGGGTTTTAATCAACAGATCGCCGAAAAATACAAAAATAAAAAAAATACATTATTTTGGTTAGCAATCAAATCTCGTTGATGGTGGAGGTGCCGAGTAAAAAGAGGAATACAAAATAAATTATTGTTCTTCGTCTATTCCAGGCTTCAGTTTTAGTGAAGGTATACCGAGTACAAAAATATGAATACTTTCTGGATGAGAGGATATCCCCACCCCCTTACCTCCAGGGGCCGAATTCCTGCAACTGCTACCCTGCCCTAACCCTCGAGGATAGAAGTATATTCCAGTACAAGTGTAGTACAAGTACAAGTGACGTGTGTGTAACACTTGTACTAAAATACAGTTTCATCCTCGAGTGTTCAATCTAATTACAGGAATCCGGGGTCCGGACCCATGGACAGGGTCACCAAAAACATTCTTTATCAATACCACGTTTCCTTGTATTAGCGTATTCTCATTTCTCAGGGCCCTTTTAGGGTTACCATACGCCCAGGAATTCCGGACATAGCCTTCATAAACATAAATATTTAATATCCTTCAGGAATTTTGAGAAACTAGAGGATGGTACGGAATTTCAGTAAAATTACATAATTTTCCTTGGAAAACAAAAGTGACATATTTGTGATTTACGAAAACAACTATGCATTGTGATTTCTTTCGTTACACTTGTTCATCTAGATCGATCTATCTACTTATTGATTGTGTCTGCGTCCGTGTTGATTACGCCTTCAATGGTCGCTGTGAGTTTGTAAATGGTATAAGGAAATCCCTGATGTCCCACAAAGTGGATGACGTCACGAACTAATACAAATTACAAAGTCCACTCGACGAGTTGAAGAATCTTGGGTCAAACCGCGGTCGTAAAGATTGTTGATTGCACTCGAGTATCAAGAGGTTTGTTCGCTGGCCTTACTCCGATCTACTCGGATCACGAAATAGCCGTTCCTCTCGCGAGCTCTCCTACTCGAACCCATTACACTTACACACAGTTGTCTAAGAAGAGTAGAAAGATCAAGACTTTCTTGCGCATTCTTTTTAGGAGGGTCAAATTAGAGTCAATAGGAACAAGCTAGAGTAAGTTCGAGTAACAGAGTATGTTCTAAGAGTAAGTTGGACAAGCTAGAGTAAGTAACAGAGAATGTTCAAGATAAGTTGGAGTAAGGCAGAGTAAGTTGGAGCAAGCTAGAGTATGTAAATGAGTAAGTAAGTTGGAGTAAGACAGAGCAAGCTAGAGTAAGAAAATGAGTATGTTCTAAGAGTAAGTTGGAATAAAGCAGAGTAACTTCGAGTTATTCGATCTCATCACAAATGACACGTGGTAATAACTAGGAAAACGATTAAGTCCCGCCGCGATGATGGATGAGCGTAATTGGAGCATTGAGATGCCATGTGTTATGTAGATGATATTTAAATTGATTTTATTTTCGCATTGCTAATTGCCTGCGAACACGCTTGGCGATATTGTTTTAATTTTTACAATGACATGAGGATTAGGGGCGCGTCAACTGGGTAGGTCATATTTCCGCGCCACCTGTTTTATATGAAGTTAATAAATATTGTTTTATTTGAAAAAATTGTCTATTAGGGATTGAAAATGTTAATTTTAGTTTTAAATTTTTTATTATCGTCGAACAAGTAGTTATAGACTGTAATTGAATTGATAAAGTACCGAATTTCCACATCACCTTATTAAAATTTTGTCTTTAATGGAGGTATCGGTTAGACGCGTTATTACCATTTTTTAACGTGGATGTATCCCCATTAGGCACTACACTTTACCACAAAGACATCATTTTGTTATAGTTTCTGACTATAATAAATTAGAGCGAACGGGAAGTAACATAGAAGAATGTCTTGGCTCTTCAATTGACCGTAGCCGTAAATTCTTCATCATATGAAGCTTCCTAATCCGAGAGATACCAACAAAGCTAATTCCAATTGTAAACGCTTTGGATCCTAGGCTTATCACAGCCGAGTCAAGGGTCATTATAGTCATTTTCATTGTGAATTTAATACATAATTATAACAAGGATGGAATGTTAGATAGAGCCATTGTGGCATAGCGTTTCTCTTCCAAATTACGCATTTGTAAACTCTTTAATTGATGAAGTTTGCCAATTCTATCGTAGGGAAATGCTGGATTGATCATTATGTCTTCTAGCTTACGAACACGAGAGAGACCAACAAAGCTCATCCCAGTAGCAAACTCTTTCGTTCCAAGGTTTATTGTAACAGAGTTAAGCGTCATGCCTTGACATTTGTGAATGGTGACTGCCCATGCTAATTGGAGGGGGAATTGAATGCGAGTGCAGTTTCTTTCTTTCTCTGTCCATGCCCTTGTTACAGGACATATGGGAATCATTTTTGGTTCGTGATAAGATGGGCCAGTGTAATTATCGAATGTAACCAAGATGCACAAAGGTTGGTCGTTTGGTGGCTTTGTGTGAGGAGCATATATGATGTCTTTTACAGTCCCAGTTGATCCATTGACAAGTCCGTGTTTTGTCCAAAGGTTGGATCGTAGCATAACACGACTCCCACGAGAGAGATAAATCGTTGGTTGAAGACCTTGAGCTGAATCCTCTGTCCCTTGAGCAGCTTGTTTGCAATTATGTATAGCGTTTATTTTTGCTACTGGGTGACTAAGATTTGTTATTTGTTCAATGTTGTGACTATTGACTATATCCTTGGTAGGTGCTAAATATAGAGATTTTAAAAACTTTTGTTGATCGTCCATGCTTAATGATGTTTGAAACCGTGTCGATAACAAATCCCAGTCATCTTGTGTTGAGCAGCCATTGCTCAGTCTGCTGAGTAGGTCTCTGAAGCGAATCTGGGCTGGACTGTCCCCTGCCTGACGCTGTACTACAGATAGAGTGTGGCAGTGGCTAAAAGAACGGTACGCCAGCATTCCGTCGTTTGTTCAACCCATAATTGCATATCTTGTCAGAATATAGGGGCCGATCACATACAGGAGGCAGTTGACGAATGTCACCAAACAGATAAACAAACAAGTTTCCGAATGGATAAACGGCTTGACCTGGCTTAGCTTGGCGTGTACGCTTATCGATCATCGCCATGAGTGTGCAGCCCAGCATAGAGTATTCGTCAATGATTAAAAATTTTACTGATTCCATTTTGATTTGGAACTCACGTTCGCTTTTCCCCGAAAGATTTGTAAATTTTTTAGCGTTAGTACCAATGTGAAGGGCAGAATGTATCGTCGAAGCATTAATGTTAAAGGCAGCTACGCCAGTGGGTGCTAACAGCATGTAACTGTCGTTACCTAAAGCTTCACGCAGCATAGTTATCATAGCTTTAATTAAAGTGCTTTTACCTGTACCAGCGGTACCTTGAACAATTAGTCTTTGAACTTTGTTATGGTCTGTTTCTGACTGTATAGAGTGTATTTGGTTTGAAAGAATGTCAAGCACCACCTGCTGTTCAGTACTATATGTTATTTCATTGGGTATTTCGTCATCGAGTTCCATTTCAATTTGTTTAATATCCGGCAAAAAGTTTGAAACAGATTCAATGGAAGGATAGTTTACAAAGGATTCTGTCCAAGGAAATGAGGTGTCAAATTCTCTTAAGCCAATATCGACTTGAACAGCCTGATCATTGGGGCCCATGCCAGCCAAGACCATCCACTCTTCTTGATCCCTTTCTGGATCTTCATCCTCCAACTCTTCATCCTCTTCCGGTTCAATTTCATTGGTCACATCTTCTTCCGCAACCAGCCCGGAGTCTAGGAAAACTGTTTCCCATGACTGTTCAGTTGGGTTGAGTTCTATCTCACTGGTCCAAGGGACTTTCAACAGAACTAGCTGATGGTAAAAGGATTCGTTCCTTTCGTGGTCGGGTCCAAGCGATAGTTTGGGAAATACCCTAACAACAGCGGGAGTTTAACGACACACCCAGTGACCCTTCCAGTAACACTTGGATGCAAAATCAAGAAGACAGAGGTTTTGCATTGGTGCGGGACGAGTTGGATACATTTCAGATATTTTTTTGTTGGTGCCGTCTTCAGGTTCATTCGCGTCTGCAAGAGGTACCCATTGATCACCTCCAACATTAAGAGAAACGAAAGCGCGACTTGAATGGTAAAGCGGATATCCCATCAAAAGATGGCAGCATTCTTGTGCTGAAATATCGCGCTCGGCAAGAGATTGTATTATTAATTTTTGAATTGCAAGTTTAGCCGGGTCTGTATCTTTAACTGTAGTTGTGAGGATGTTTTTTAATAGGTCATTAAATGATTTTGATTGTGGTTCACTTTTTGCTGCATACTTTGCAATGTAGTTTAGAACTGCATTCTTTGACATGACGGGTTGGATGTCCATGTTTGCTCTCCATGATTGAATAATGAATTTGTTGTAGCGATTTAAAAGAGGGTCATTACGTTCAGTTTGTAACACCATTCATCTTTTTCGTCCGTTGACAAATTCGTTTCTTCGCAAAGGGGAAATGGAAAATGAAAACGACATTTGAGAACTGTCGAGTTCTTCTTGCGACGCAAACAATAGCCTTCGCTGCAACGGGTATGTCGTTGTACTTTGTTCAAAAGATGAATAAGATCCGCATCTTTGTCGACAACCTCACCGAATCTGATTTGGCATGGATGTACAATGGCGGGTGGCTCATTTAGACCAGGATTAATAGTAGAAACGAGATTGTCGTAGTAGTCTATTATGGTAGTTAATTGTTCGTGGTTCGTGAGGTCAATACTTTGTACATCTGGCGCGTCTTTCAGCCACAGTAAGCCGTGAACATGACTACTTCCACGGTGTTGCCATTCATACCGAAACCAAGAGTCAGTAACATTAAATAACGGACCAAGAACTTTGTTGATGTAGAAAGATGCTCGTTCTTGGAAACACCACGAAACAATTAATGGATTTTCACAAAGTAATTTCCGACGGAGATTAGTTGCAACCTGAGGTCCCATTTCTTGGAAATTTTCTCCTGGTGCAAGAATGTCGTACAGTTCTGGCCAATGCATGTCAGCTGCACTTAATGTAAAAAAAACTGTTGGAATGCCAACAAATTTAACCATATCTTGTAACTCACTACTACGTTTGAACCAGTATGATTTTGTAATTCTTAGAGATGAAGCAAAGAACATTACTTTGTTTGCCAAGTTAGGATCTGTTTGTAGAATTTCTTTAAGTTGTCCAGCTGTTTTTTCCATTGAGATCAACCTTTTTAACCAAAATATTACCCTGACTTATAGAATTCCAACGTAAAATAGAGTTTAGGGCAAAGAAACGAAATCGATTATCGTGTGCAAACCGGCCATCACGATATTGCATTAGGTATTGAAAGTATTGTGTTGCCTTTATCTGTGTCTGACGTGAAGTGTCTCTGAGGTCACCATCTCCTGTAGGGAACAGAGTGGGGAAGGCTTGCACGATATAACCTTCAGTGGTAAACTCATTAATAGGTGTATTTGAAACGGTTGGCCATGGAACAGTGTCGGGTTGAAGAGAACTCTCAATACGGTCTTTTTGGTTTATTGGCATAACTTGAGGAACGTTAGTGTATTCAAGACCTTCATCTACATTGACTTCATCATTTTCCTCAATTGTCGTGTACTGCAAGTCTCCGTATACATTGCCATTTTCTGGTAAAACTGATAGAGCGGCTTCATCTATTGAAATGTCTTTATAAAAACGATTATGAGACTTCAACCATAACAAAGCACGCCGAAGACGAATTGAGCATACGTTGAAGTCTGCAATGTTGTCGGAATGTGCAGAAGTGCGCCTAACAACAACAATTGAGGATAAACTGTTTATAGAGTTAGGCAGACGTTGTGCAAATTCAGAGACATTTTGCGGGAAAATTAATAACATTGCCGCTATAAGCGTATTGCTGTCCTTTAACTCTGTACACTGATACAACAGGATGGATGCGAGCAATTAAAAGACTTTCTATCATTGATAAACAAGATAATTCTTCTGGTACAACTCCAGGATCCATGTTGTTTGTTTTGGTGAACGAGGATGGTGATTTTGAACAGATATTACATATATTTACAGCGTTTAATTTAAGCCCAGGAAAATTCCTATGACAATTGTTACAGGTTTTCCAATTAAAATCATTCTGCATGTGTCTCTCGAACGCTGTAACTTTAACATTGGCATTAGGTCCTGGAGGAAGTCTCCCTTCTTCAATGTTAATATCTCTAGATTGTTGTTGTCGGACATGAGTAATCCGTTGTAAGCTATGTGTCCTCCTCTGGTTTGTTTCAGAGGGTGTTTCACGTGCAATAGCTTGCGTTACACGTTGCAAGCTTATTGCACGGCGTTGGATTGTTTGAGATGGTGTTTCACATGCAATTGCTTGTGTTACACGTTGCAAGCTCATTGCACGGCGTTGGATTGTTTGAGATGGTGTTTCACATGCAATAGTCTCTGTCTTTCTTTGTAGGTCTAGTGCACGGCGTTGGGTTGACTGAGAAGGTATTTCATTAAGTCGTGTGAGTGTGTTTCTCTCTAAACAAATCCGTTTTCTACTTTCGGCTTCAGTAGTTGTTTCGAGTTGCAAACGATCTCTACTCCTTTTCAGTTGCGCAGACCTCCTTTCTGACACAAGTTGAATAGGTTGATTAGCTCTGGATGTTAACGTTCGTTGACGATTTTGTTGGCACCGCAGAGCATACGCATCCTCATTTTCTCTAGTTCGAGCCTCAAGCATACGAGTAGCAGCATCTCTAAGGCGACCAATGCGTTTGTCAGGGCTTTCGTTCTCTCGACGCTCTCGCATGAGTTGAGCTGACTTTTCTCGTCTGGCCTGCGCTGACTGCTTACGCGGCATATTTATTGTAAAAGCCCGTTCTGGTCAGAACCAGTCACGGGTGTGGATATGGGAGAAAAAGTCTGTGCTAGTCAGAACCAGCCACATACAGGAGGGGATACGGGAGGAAAAGGTCCGTGCAGGTCAGAACCAGTCACGGGTGTGGATATGGGAGGAAAAAGTCTGTGCTAGTCAGAACCAGCCACAGACGGGTGGAGATTCGGGGGAAATGTAGGCCTTCAGACCCGAGTTTGCAAAACCAGCCGGTAACGACAACCACGGGATAAATATTACGTAAATAAACGTAAAGGCAGCCTATAGCATACCAAATAAATACAGACGAATGTAGACAAAACACACAACTACAGTACCGTAACTAATTTCGAATCGGATAACAAATTATCACCAATAAAGATAAGTTACAAGAAGGAGTAAATGTTTCGTGAACTGTAGAAACAGAAGGGAACACGACCCCCAAAGACAAAACAATAACATTGGAGACAACAAAGAAAAATACGGCCCATAGGACGCACGAGTTTTTTTGGATGTGCTTTGGTTAGGCCACCGCCTGCTTAATGTAATTTTAAAAAAACGTAAAATTACTATACACGTTAGTTATCATTCAATTGAACTCAAATTTTACACGCATATATTAATTCATTAAATTAAGATTCTATGAAAAAATCATTACAATCGGATAAAGCATGTAGGTGTTATAAATCGAAGAAGTTTTTTAATAAACGAAAAGAAGAGTAAAATTGTGATTTTTATAAAAAATAATTTTTATATTGCGTTCAAATTTCACATGAATGTATAAATTCATAAAGTTAAGATTCTGTAAAAAAATCATTACAATCGGATAAAGCATTTAGGAGTTATAAGTTGAAGAAAGCTTGAAAAAATTGAATAAATCGTAAAATTGCGATTTTAACAAAACATAATTTTTCTATTGCGCTCAAATTCAACACGAATATTTTAATTCATAAAATTGAGGTTCTGTACAAAAATAATTATAATCGTATAAAGCATGTAGGTGTTATAAATAAAAGAAATTTTTAAAAAATCGAAAAAAATTCTAAAATTGCAATTTTCATGAGAAATAATTTTTCGATTGCGCTCAAAAACGTGGCAGTTCTAAGTTCAGAGATTTCGAAGGCCTCCATAAAATTTCATCGCAATCGGAGTATCGGTTTAGCCGGAATCGTGTTAACAAACACACAAAAATACAGAAAGAAAGAAAAAAAAAAAAAAAAAAAAAAAAAAACATTCCGGATTTTTTTCTCCAGTGTAGTGAAATGGAATCTTCGCTTCGCTCGCTACGCTCGCTACGCTCATCCAAAAATTACTTCCTCATTTGCTTGAAGCTGAAACGTGAGCTCCAGTCAAATAATTGGTTCGTAAGATTGTTGTCAAAATATTAGTCAATGTGATTTATCTTCAATGAAAATCAATCCAGAAATTACCAAATCCATCTCAGCCGGGTATCGCACCAGGTTCTCGCGATTGTATTTGTATTTTGTATTTCAGGTTATCTTTTTTGGGGGAAAAGCCCCCAAAAAAGTAATCGTTCTAACCTATCTATCACCGGACATCCGACTTTAGCACTGAACTGAAATCAACACACAGTCAGTATTATCTAATTAGTAATGTTTTGTTATTCATTATTTTAGCAACATAATCATTGTGTATTTTGTAGATCGTGTGTTTGACGATGTATAATATCCATGAATGTACATTTATGTTATTCTCTAGGGATCTATGTACAATAAACAGCAATCAATCAATCAATCAATCTTATCATGGAGTTATAATAAATAGTACTATGATCTTATCATTGAAGTGTTGCACTGATTCCATATTCGGTGCATAAGTGAACTGATTGACTGGAATTTTCTACAATAAAAATATAAAGCAACAGATAATAAACAGAAGCTGTGTAGAGCCCTACTTAGAACATAAGTCTGTGACGTTATTTCCTCGACCAATAAATCGACCAAACAAGGGCATAAGTTTACGTTCGAGTAACCAACCATACATGATAAATACATAATCAATTTGATATCTCAAAAGTCAAAATATACGTAAACATCAACCAACATTCAAAATTAGACTCGCCGGAAAAATATACAAAAGGTACAAGAGCCGTCTGAGAGGAATTACGATTTGGTTATTATCTGTATGAGAGATGAGAGAGAAAACAGACCCAACATGTGTTGCCTTGCTTGCACTTGCACGTAGTTCAAAACGTACGATCGTAGGCCCTGCTGCTGCACTCGGGCCGTCCTGAGCGGTGCATGAAACGCACGCAAACCTATTAAATCCACCCGAGTGAACAGACAACAAATAATCGTTGTACGTAGCACCTGGTCGAATTATCAACAGAATCAAGTCTCAACTGACCGAATTTCTCAACTGATTTTCAGTGGGGGACACATTCATATCAATATATTATTCCCGAGTCATTATGTTAAATATATTTATATGAATGTATTTATATTTAATTTTTCCAAGGATAAACAATCAACATAAGTTTCAAAGATTACAGTCGGTAATTCTATTTTCTCTTTTGACGCTCTAGGATTCAAATTTCGTCGAGACCGGCAATCCTGACTGAAGGGGTTTTCCTCAGTCGTTAATGCGAATGCAAGGGATGTGAGTACTCATAGTCAGCCCGGCCCTCGGACATCCCGTAACATTAATTTGTCCTAACTCCAATATACGTTAGACAACTTAAGAGGGGCATACCGCATACATAGCACCCTACAACAGGTTTCCACAACAATTATTATAATCAATATACCCCAACTGATTTGGTAAAATGATAATATATCTTCACAATAATTATTTTATAGATAATTGTCGGCGAAAGCACGCTAAAAACAAGTAAAATGTCAAAATTCAAAATTAAAATTAATCTGAGGAGACCCTCGTCCACCCACTTATTATTTTCGAAATTAACCACAGCACCCAACTAGAAAGAAATGTCGACGAAATGTGTTGAATGTAGCTTCCATTATCACGTGTTTGTTGGTTTAGTGGTTACTGATAACTAAGGTCAAAGTCAATGCCAACTAGTTCTCCAGATATTGAAAACAAGAGGCAGCCAGGAGCTCATTCCGTGTGGGGACCTTGAAGAGTCAGGCTGTAACTCTCACTTTAGTCGCCTCTCTCTCTCTCTCTCTCTCTGACGGTACGGGCCACGTGTGCGTCGCCTAACCTCTCTGACAACATGCAGGTGGGTACTGGTAAACATTGCTATCAGTCAGCTGTAAATCATTGATTACTTTGTCTGCACCGAGGTAAGTACGATGTAATGGCATTAATTGTACTAGTGTTGTAGGTAAAGAGAAATCTTCCAGCTTGCAGGGAATTACATTAACTTGTTAATTCGTGACACATATGGTGTGGTATTTTAGAGCATATGGAGGGTGGATAGTCCTTTATTTTAAGTCCACACAACATTGCAGTGTTCCATCAATACCAGAAGAACGCCACACAATATCAATCATGAAGAACCTAACCAACAATGTAGTATTTTTGGAACTATCAGGTCAGGTGCATGTACAAAGAAATATTGTACTTTAAAATCATATGGAATTTATTAATAGCAGTTATAAATCATTCTTTGATTCCCGGTGTTAAATTTTCAAATATTGATATTAACATGGATGATTTTATTAGTACCGTAGCAGTTAGAGATGTAAAATTACCGGTCACATTGAAAAGCATAGTAATTTTTTATATTTACTCATAATAAAACCTACTATTAGTCTGCATACAAAACAGGATTCTACAGAAAGCAGACATAATTAGGTGACTTGCCAAGTTTAAAAGATGTAAGGTAATTTTTGAAATATATGCCTATTGCAATCAAATTATATAAATGCAATGCATAAGATAGTACTTTAAAGTTTAAGGTAAAGTAATTGAGAGCTGTGCTACTGCTGGGTTTCGAACGCAAGTGCAAATTTGGTTTGTACAGTAAGATCTTCTGTTAAAAACACCGAGAGTGCGTTTGATAAGTTTCACACTAGACACAATGAACAATGGAGGAAATTACCCCCTCGACACATTCCACACATAACGCGCCGAGTATAAATCGTATCACTTTTTGTTTTTTAAAATAAATTTTATCACATACACACACTCAGCCAAATAACTAAATTAAATAGTGGCCAGCCTTTAAAATCTATGATCCTCACTTTCTGTTTAATTACCGAATGTTTCAATGTGACCAAAAATCGGCTAACATTTTACTGTAATATTACCGACTCACATCGCAGTAATTAATCCTTTATTCATTCACTACAGTAATTTCAGCTACAGTGCTCATAATAAAATCCGTACTAAAAATAATATTTGAAATTTTCTTCCTGCAGTTGATAGTTCCAACAGGGTTCGTCTGGTAATTTTTTAGATATTGTGTAGCTTTCTTTAGAGTTTAGATATTAATGAAACACTGCAATATTATTAATATGTCCAGGAATTTATCTAAAGACTATCGATCCCTCATTCATCGGGAAGACAGGAACTGAGTATCTACACAAAATGGGGGATAAATTCACAAATTAATTATTTTATCTGCAAACATTGAAACTAGTGAAGGATATATCTTTCGTAATAGTCGGTAAAGTTATACCCGACAGGATATAGAAAACGGATCCTCCGACTTTACGTACAACCAGGGAACTGACAGATATAATAAATCAAACACACGTTGTAGGATTTTTAATTTATTATTTGAATGAATGAACTTTTGAACATGAACTTTTGTAATGAACTTTTGTAATACAACAGTGAAAAGTGTATTTAAATTAAGACACATAAATATCGATAAAATATATTTATGCCAACCAAAAGAAATGTTTACTAACGTGAAGTGCAAGCAAGTGCGGGCGCTCAGTTACACCACTGATCATCAGGTAATTTATTACTTATTATTACATGATCATTAGGAATATCATAACAAGCATAGTCCTTTATTGTTATTTGATTAATATTATTGTTGTTGTATGTAGTAGTGTGAAAGCTATAGTAGACAGTAGAGGGGTGCGAGTAGTCAAATATTCAAATTTGAACGAACATACCAAGACTGTGTCCAAACTCGATTCGAAACCAAACTACCTGTATTCAAATTCCTAACTATTCGAATCCTTTTGAACAAGTAGTTCAACCACTGCAGAACGAACTGAATTTAAAAATCATGTGCACTAGCAGGAAACTCTATTTCTCAACACTACTTGCAGTGTGTTTAGGGTGTTACGTCAATCGGAAAGTTCCAACAGTTGCATCTTGAATTAGATTTGAAATCTCAATAAGCGTCAATTTATTAAATGCAGATAGTCCTAAATGATAATAATTGTTCTATTATTCAAACTCGAAATATTTGAATGTTTGAAGTTTGAACACTTAAACACTTATTCGATTCCGATTCGATTCGAAGTAAAAATCAATTGTCCGCACACCTCTAGTAGACAGTATCATTGGGTTGAGTCAAAAGGATCTGGGTTCGATCCCTAGTCGGGTATGAACATGATTGTAAAAGTATGAATAATAATAGAATGTGTATGCAAGGAAGACGTTTCTTAGAGAGGACTCAAGAATAAAATTAGTGAAAATTAGCAAACAGGGTTTGTTTGGTTTACTTTAAAAGTATAAAATTCAAGTCCCACACTGAAAATCAGTCATAATGTAACCGAGTTGTAGACTAGACATATTTATTTAGGCCTATTTTATTTATTGAAAACAAACAAAAATTGAGCTATCTCAAGGTAATGTGAAATCAAAGAATGATGTATTTTTCAAAAGTCAGAAAAACAGTATAGACACAGATAATATATTACACTTACTGTATTAGGCCTACAGGGCAAAATTAGTTACTTATAAAATTTAAAAAGCCTACAAAAATAATCCCGAGATATAAGTGAAGAGTGGGATCAAAAACCTTAGGTAGTAATTATTTACATCATCTTCTGTCTGACGGATTGAGTACTTCTTTAATCTCACAACTCCCTTGCACTTGCCTAATTATTTTTATTTTCTAGTCTTAATCTAAAGACCGGCTTGGCTTGTCAGCAAGCCAACCGCTTCGTATTTTGTGCACCCAGGAAAAAAGTTGAGGTTGTGACAATTCACGTTGTTCAATCTATCTATCAACACTCTCCGCCCTCAATAGGTATATTCATAAATCTCATCATCAAATCATTGAACAATTTGAGATTAAAGTTGCAGAAACAGTAGTGACACGTTGTGAATTATTCTTTTGAAATCGTTGGGAGCATGGGTTGGAGTCCATTCAAACCCCATTTCCTTTAATTATAGCAGGCCCGTTTAGGGTTTAAAAAATTACAGATTTTCATTAGTTTGTCTTGTGTTGCTACCCTCAGGCGCTAACAAGCCAACGCAAAAGTTACATTAACCACGGAAGCAATAGATGAAAACAAGCACATTTACGAGAGTACCCACAAAAGGGAACAGATCGTCGAAGAATATACAAAAATAAAATAATTCGCCAAGCGTTGATATTTGATTTGTATGGCGGCGCGGGGTTAGCTTACGATAGGCTTGTTCTCGCATTCAGTAACCGTGGTGGTAACGGGTCATGAATTGTCAAACTTTCTGGGGTTACTCATTTCCCAGTTCCCACTTACCCCCAGGGTCACCAAACACTTGCTGTATCATCCTTGTTGAAGGGCAATGCCAACAAAAAAATTGCATAGCAATCAGACGTCCGTTTCGGTTTTTATCGCGAGACGTGGCACATGCACACTCACAGAAAAGTTATCGTCCGTCTGTTTTGGGGATGGTCGTGGGGCTCGAAGCCTCTCCCCTGGCATTCTTTAGTGCCTGATGCAAAGCACCTATAACTAAAAATCAGATATGTGCCAGAGTTGGGCTATGGACAGCGTCCTTGCGCTGCATGATGATTGGTGACAGGTACCTTTGATTTCGGTTAAATACTGCCGGAGCTCGGGAATGGCAACAAACCTCTAGGTTTTACATGGATGTAGTAAGTAACAGCACCCGGGCAGAAAAAGTCCCATAAGAGACATCCAAGGAGAGTTATGCTTATAGAAGAGACCTTTATATATGCAGATGAGATACAGCAATCAGCAGACATATTTGCCAAGCACAAGAGATGTTGGGGTAAAACAATTCACTGACACACCAAGTTTCATAATGAATGTCGGCAGCCCTACATCCAGGTGCATAATATTATTTAATATTAATTAAATATAATTCGGAAATTAAAAAGTCCGGTAAATATGAACGATTCCGTATTATTGTCAAATTTGAAAAATAACTTTCAAAAAGGCTTTACTAAGCATCACTGGTCAACATATTAATGTTTCAAAACGGCGCTTACCTTGGAAATGTGTAAAAAGTTGAAAAACATGAACTATAAGTGGCGAGGAGTGACGCAGCCTAGGCCTACCGTGCTGAGATGTTGTACTCACTGCAAGTACCTTAAAGTCCCCCACTGAAAATCAGTTATATAACTGAGTGGGTAGACTCTAAATAAAATTTATTTATTATTTATTAATAACATAATTTAAAAATCCAAAATAGAATCATCACGTTTCTGGTGTTACCTATAGTAACAAAAAAACTTCAAACCGGCCTTTAACGTCACTATTTTAAACGAAAGTCATGTTGCGTTGAAAGTCCTTTATATTTAAAATAGCGACGTTTAAGGTTTTGTAGGTTGAGTATTTTAGTGCAAAAGGTTGGTACTACGTAAAAGCAAGATGTTAATGTCCAACATGGTAAACCAACAACAGTGAAATGTCCCGATTGTTTACGTGTCAATCTGTGTTCATTTTTCCATATTCCCGCCTACGCGGGTTGGCATTGTAAAGTTTCAACTATAATTGAGGTAATTTGTTCAATTACCAGTGGATTTTTGCTGGGAAAAGAAGGTTAGCCGGGGTTTGTGGGGGGGGGGGGGGGTGCGCGAAGCGCCGTGGCGGGTTGGTACACAACTTGGGCATACAGCCTTGCAGGTGACACTAATGTTTTTCCTACTTTTTACACTTTTTTAAGGTAAGCGCCGTTTTGAAACGTTAATATGTCGAAAAAGTGATGCTTAGTAGAGTCTTTTTGAAAGTTTTTTCAAATTTGACAATAATAATACGGAATAGTTCATAATTACCAAAAGTCCATCCCGAGTCCCGACCTGGGATTATCCAAATCAATGCATAATATTGTAGAATATTCTCAAAATCGCTTTTAACCCTTTCATCCCTGACGGGACTTCCAATCCAAGTCCCTCAGTTTTATTGCGGTATAGCAAAAGCTCAAAAAGCCTGACGGGACGTTTGAGTCCCACTGCTCCTGAGCACATAGAGCTATTGAACATTCACATAGGATAATATTTATGCCTTGTACATAGTTTTTCAACTCTTTTGGTTTTTGGTGTAAAAAATTGAAAAAATGGAATTTTGAAAATAATAATTATATAATAATAATAATAATAATAATAATAATCATCATAACTCAGTTCCAACTATGTCGGGTTGAGTGGTGGTTTTCCACCATTATCTAGGGCATGAAACTGTAGATACTAAGCTTGCCGGACTCAGTGTTTCTTTCACATCATCTAACTCCTTCCTCTAAAAAAATAATAAATTTGCCATGTTTGATTGATGAATAAGTAAAAAAAAACATTTTTAGTTTTTTAATGTTCAGGGATGGTTAACAATCCAAAAGCTCCACAATCGGATATTATCTAAAAATATCTTGCAATAAAATTTATTGTTTAACAATACAGATAGGCAGTTACTCAATGCTGCACAATTAAGATGTTTATACTGTTTATTGAGTAGAATTTCTGATATTTCATTTCATTTTATTATTCATCATAGGGCCTACAGGTTATGACTGAAGCTCTCTATACTCTCCAATTTTTAACCATGATGTATTACATAAATAATACCAGCAAGGACAGTTTTCTACAGAAAGAAAAAGAATCACATGATATTTTCAAAACGTTGCCGGGTAGTGTGGTTTGTTTATAGTTAGGCACAAAAAAGGGGGACCGAGGACATGACCCCATTAGTTTATTTTTATTAAAATTATAACAATTCAATTATTTGTATACATACCTAATTGGTTTTGTGGTTGGTTTGAGTAAATTGCCAATTTGACGTAAATTGCCAAACACTATTTCTCTTTTTGCGAGTGCAAATTAATGTATTGTTACTTGTTAGGTTTAAAAAAAAGAGTCCTAAATAATATTAATAAGAGATTTACCGGAATGTTTTACAACACAGTACTAACGCCATCAACATATGAGTTTGTAACAGAACGATTAACATAAAACCGGTAGTAAATGTACGGCATCATTAATTTTGTTAGCATTAATTAAAACCCAACTACAAGCATACAATTAGGAAGTAATTTGTATCTTGAATGTTTTTTCAAGCTACTCCAGATAATTATTTTATGAATATAAAATAATGAATCATAACAGCACCAATTATTGTTAATATTAAATCAGAAGGTAAGATCAAATATAGGCTACACTAATTGGTAATTAACTATTTACATCTACTTGTATTGAGAATAAGTAGGGCCTACCTGGATTCATATGAACAAAGTAGTTTAGGGCCAAGTTCATAGAAAGATAAACGGATCTGAAGATCTGACCTTCATTGAAGAAAAAATTGACAGAAATAAGATCAACCTAATAAAAAGTAATTTCAAGTACAAATGACATCCTATTGTTCAGGTATTTTGCCCAACCTTAGATAGTAAATAAATGATTCATACATTTTATGTTTACAAATATTACAACATTTTTAATAAAATAATAAAATAGCTATTACTGCAATTCACCGCAAGAATTGTGTAGGCTCTATGCTAAAGATTCAATTGAAGATAACAATGTAAGAGCCGTTCGCATTGAAGATATTCAAAATTATACTCTTAACCCGGGAGACAAAGTGAGTTTTTAAAGAGCTTTGTTAGATAAGATTTAAATCACAATTTTGCTATAGTACTACAAAGTATAAATATTTTTCTTGTTCCCCCTTTTACTTATTTCATAAATAGGATTCCTTCCGTATGTTGCACGCATCAGATGGACATCGCGCCTCCGGATGTATTGCGGACTCCCCTCCTAGTCCGGGAGAAGCTGCTCATGGGTCCCGGACCCTCCAACGTCTCCCCTAGAGTCCTGCACGCCATGAGCCTGCCCATGATGGGACACCTCCACAAGGAGACCTGCCACGTGAGTTAATACTGTACTGTATACTGTACTGTACTGTGTAAAATACTGTACTGTCTAGGGATGCACACAATACTTTTTTCATTATCGATTATCAAAATGGTTATGCCATTATCGATAATATCGATAGGACTATTGATATTGCCAACAAAGCCTGTTCCGACCTAAAAGTGTAACCTCAAGTGTGGCAAGTGTAACTGAAAACAATACAATTGCGTTCCTTTGCTGCCTCACTGTCTTTGATGTCATGTTTTTGGCTTATCGACTGATAGCTCATTTCCAAACATAAATCTCGAGTGTGACACCATCAGCCCAGCCAGCGCATGGCACAACGTGAGATAATCTCTATCTTTAGAGTTTGGTTCGTGCCACTATTGACCAATTATTTGATATTTCGATAATCAATAATGAATTTTGGTTATCGATTATCAAAATTATATCCATTATTGATTATCGATCGATAATATCGATTATCATGTGCATCCCTACAGGCACCCTTTCGATCATCAATAATTTGTATTTCATTGTTGTACATCCCTAATGAGTACAGCACCTGTTAGGCTTTGAACCAGGGTGCATCATTGTGGATACAGGGTGCCGAAACATGGGGGAGGTTATGAGACTCTGATTTTAAATGCTTAGACAATATCACCATCACCTCTACTACTATTATATTATTTCCTTTAAACATGTTTTCAAGGTTTAAAAATTGCTAATTCTCAAATTGTTTCGTCTTCAGCGATATGAGGAATTCACAGCTAGAGTCTGAACCATTGCCTTGACCATCGATCCCATAGACCCTTTGCAATTCCTGTAAATTGCAACTACTTCCAATATACATTTCATATACAATAGTCTTTGTTGTCAAGGCACCCTAAAATTACTACTAGTATTAACCCTTTCAGGCCCGAATTAAATTTGTGAAAATTAGGTAATTTTAAGCCAACAATTCTAGTTTTGCATTTTTTTCTTAGAATTTTAGTATTTTTTCATATTTTTAATCATGAATTTTAACAGATTTTGGGAAATTTTGGAATTTGAATAATAGCTTCATTTTAAGTAAAAATTCAAATTTGAAAAACATTCCTAAAACTAGATTTTTCCTAGATTTTTGTTGCATATTTTGAATTTTTTGTATCTCAAATAATAGCAAAACTAGAGATTTATTAAATTCCGGGAAATCCCGTTTTTTTTTTTTCATTTTTAGCCTTTTTTGTAGATTGTTTTTTCAATCTTCTTTAAAAAATTCACTTTTGGTCCTATTGGAATGTGGAAAAAATTAAAAAATTCGGGTCAAATTGAAAAAAGGATTATTTGCCCTGAAGATAAAAATTGAAAAAGGTTATGGGTTCATATGGCGCCTTTGGGCCGGAAAGGGTTTTTGGATGAGCGTAGCGAGCGAAGCGAAGATTCCATTTCACTACACTGGAGAAAAAAATCCGGAATGTTTTTTTTTTTTTCTTTTTTTTTCTTTTTTTTTTTGTATTTTTGTCTGTTTGTCCACACGATTCCGGCTAAACCGATACTCCGATTGCGATGAAATTTTATGGAGGCCTTTGAAATCTCTGAACTTAGAACTGCCACGTTTTTGAGCGCAATCGGAAAATTTTTTCTCATGAAAATCGCAATTTTACGATTTTTTCGATTTTTAAAAAATTTCTTCGACTTATAACACCTACATGCTTTATCCGATTTTAATGATTTTTGCACAGAACCTTTATTTTATGAATTAAGATATTCTTGTGAAATTTGAGCGCAATTAAAAAAATATTTATCATAAAAATCGAAATTTTTCAGGTTTTTTCTTTTTTTAAACAATTCTTTGACTTATAACACCTACATGCTTTATCCGATTGTAATGATTTTTTCGCAGAACCTTAATTTAATGAATTAATTTCTAATAGGGAACCTAAGTGGGCGTTGTCTGGTTCTCTCCGGTCAGCGTGGTATAGGCGATTAACCCGTGCTAAATGTTTCGTAAGCGATAGCGCGAGAACCCGACCACGGACCGGAATAATATTCATACTGTAAGAAACTATAATCTTTCCTCTTTGCGTGGATATACATAACTCTGCTCTATCACAAATATTAATGACATTTGTTTTGAGTCGAAGTGAACTCTACATTTACACTGTTGCCAAACATTCCAAACTGCTCATGAAAAAGCACGTAAAAACATTTTGTCCGTGGCATCAGCATAACATTTGGTATCCGACTTGCTTTGTGGCTACTGTGAGGTCACTGGGTTGTACTAGATTATACATTACTAATAAAATATCCTTTAATGTGCCAACAAAATCTTGAATAAAAAGTACATTTAGCAACCATGGACAGGCGCGTGGTATGCGAGGATGCCACAGCTGCACACAACGTGGCTGCGTCTCGCTTAGGTTGCCGCTCAGTCAGAGTACATTTGCGACAGCGCGCAAACATGGGTCCATTTAACTCATAATAGTTTGAATTTAGGAAGCGTCATCGAGCAAAGTAGAATGCCATCATCTTCTTCACAGAATTATGGATCTTGTGATGTTATTGGTTTAGATTTCTTTTGCGCGAGTCAAAAGATACGGCGAGTTACATTTTCGTACCATGCTAATTCTTATGGGCGCTGAGACCAGAGAGAACCAATTTCCTTCCCGCCTTCAAAACTTAGGTTCCCTATAATATGAATTAATTAATTTCCTAATAAAAATCGCAATTTTACGATTTTTTAACAATTACGATTAATTAAAAAAAAATTTAAAAAATAAGTTAATTTTTAATTTAATTTAATTTAATTTAAAAAAAAATTCAACTTCGTAATGATTTTGCCACAGAACAACAGAAAATTCGCATAACACATGGCAGCTCAATGCACCAATTACGCTCATCCAACAACGCGGCGGGACTTAAGCGTTTTCCTAGTAGTAATCAATTTGGGTAGGTATAATAAACAATGTAAAATAAGTCTTATGAAGTAATGTAACCAAAAATGTCTGGGACAAATTGTTCTTTGTGGCAACGCCAAATATTTAAGGATTGCTAAGAAGAATGATGAAATAGGAATTTCCAGGTAGGATAGATAGATAGATAGATAGATAGATAGATAGATAGATAGATAGATAGATAGATAGATATAGATAGATACTTTTATTCCTTCTTCATTTTGAGTAATTTGATTGTACAAAACAGTACAGACATGTTTAGCCGGTTAGGGCCTAAGTAGAAGAAAGAATACCCACCTAGAGCTGTAGCCATGTGCGTGGGAGTATTCAAACGTAATTAGATATAATTCATTTGAAAGATGGCGCTTCGGCTTAGAGAGACATATACAGATGTATGTAAGTTTACATTTCTTAATCTTGAGACCTAGAATACAGTGTTAAAGATACAATTTATGTGTAATGGACCAAAGGGCAGACCGCACCGACCCAACGCAGAGTTGGACGTAGCAACAGATGATGTTGATTTAATGATAGCCTGATGCATGTATATTTTCAGATAATGGACGAGATAAAAGCGGGTCTACAGTACGCGTTCCAAACAACCAACCCCCTAACTCTGGCAGTGTCGTCATCAGGGCACGGAGCCATAGAGGCTGCCATGTGCAACCTGATAGAACGAGGAGACAAGGTGCTGATGGGGGTGCACGGAATCTGGGGGGAGAGGGCGGCAGACATGGCCATGAGATACGGTAAGACAAGGTCCTAATTTAAAAAAAAATAATAAAAAGAAAATTTAAAATAAAAATTCTTTTAGGATTTCACCTTTGCTCTGAGGCAGTAATGAATTATTGCTGAGCAAAGGGAGAATATTGGCTGACCAGACATCACAGTTCTACCGGAATAGTCTTGTTTTTTTTGTGGTCTATCCCATTGTCCCGAAAATAAATGTTGGAACGGTAAAACGTCCTGGTTATCACATTTTAACCAATTAATTCATCTTCATCATTTAGGCCGGAATAAATATTAATAACAATAAAATACGAGTGTTCCAATGTAAATTGAGAGAATTAACACAAAATACTGAAGTTCGATTCTGGGCTACCACTTTACAAATACATTGCCCTTCAAGTTACACAATGACGCTTGAGTTTGCCTTCTCAAAAATGTTTGCAATTAGTAATTCAGTGACGTCCTTGCTAAAATTACTCTAGAAAGGCTGTCTTGAGGACAAAAATACCCGCAAAAATCTCGCCTCCAGTTGTTAGGGCTCTGCGTCATATCCCCCATAACCCATGATGGTTCCGTTTTTTTGTTTTTAACTATGGTCACCCTAGGAGAACACTGTAGTAATATTTTAAGTTAGGTATTGAACTCTTCATTCAACAGGTGCGGTGGTTGAAAGAATCGAGACTACGCCCGGGAAGCACTTGTGTCCCGATAAAATCGAGGAGGTTCTACGCGAGGTGCGACCGGTCTTGTTCTTTATCACGCAGGGGGAGTCCTCGACGGGAGTCTGGCACCCCCTCGAGAGGCTAGGAGCAATCTGTCACAAGTAGGTGATCACCACTGTGTAGTTTGTATAATTTTAAGTTTATCTAGCACCCTTGCGAGAGGCTTTAGGAAGGAGCTAGGAGAGGTTTCTTCCGCAAAGGTTTGATTAATCACTGATTTGCTGTTCTTGATTTTTGGCAAATTTCATATTTTATTCGTTTGAGTGGAATGGTCTAATAAATCAATTATTTTTTATTTTCATTTTTCTTGATTTTTTTTGCTTTCTTTTCTTTCTTTCTTTTTTCTTGATTTTTTCTTCTTTCTTTCAGTTATACATTGTTGATAGTTCATTATCGTGAATTCATTTATGTAATTAGAATTATATAGTTGTCCTCCTTTGTAAATCAGTTTTTTAACTAGGATAGACGTTAAATAAATAAACTAGGAAAACGCTTAAGTCCCGCCGCGTTGTTGGATGAGCGTAATTGGTGAATTGAGCTGCCATGTGTTTTGCGGATTTTCTGTTGTTCTGTGAAAAAATCAGAACTTTGTTGAATTTTTTTTTTAAATTAAATCAAATTAAATAAAAAATTAACTTTTTTTTTTTAATTAATCGTAATTTTAAAAAAGGAAAAAATCGTAATATTGAAATTTTCATAAGAAATAATTATTCGATTACGCACAAATTTTACACGAATATATTAATTCTTAAAATTAAGGTTCTGTGAAAAAATCATTATAATCGGATAAAGCATGTAGGTGTTATAGGTCGAAGAAATTTTTTAAAAATCGAAAAAAATCGTAAAATTGCGATTTTCATGAGAAATAATTTTTCGATTGCGCTCAAAAACGTGGCAGTTCTTAGTTCAGAGATTTCGAAGGCCTCCATAAAATTTCATCGTAATCGGAGTATCGGTTTAGCCGGAATCGTGTTAACAGACAGACAAAAATACAGAAAAAAAAAAAAAAAAAAACATTCCGGATTTTTTTCTCCAGTGTAGTAAAATGGAATCTTCGCTTCGCTCGCTACGCTCATCCAATAAATCTGTAACAAGTACGTCACCATTGTGTAGTCTTGTGTTTTATTTATCTTTTATATATAAAATATGTTTAAAATAGGCCTAGGCCTACATGTTTCACTTAGGTATACCCGGCATCAGAAGTAAATCAAGGGGTCTCGTTGTATCTACAATACCCAGCCCTTCATTTACTTATGACGCCGGGACCATTTTAATTCTCAAAGAAAATCTTGGTTTATACAACCACGGGACGACCGGGGTTCGATATTCCCTTGACATGATTTTTTAATTTCTAGATTGATTTCCATATAACCATGGGTGTTTAAACGTTTAGATAAGTGCAGATGGTCTAATGTTTCAGGTACGACTGCCTCCTGGTAGTGGACACGGTAGCCTCCCTCGGCGGCGTCCCAGTCCTGACAGACAGATGGGACCTGGACGTCGTCTATACGGGATCACAGAAGGTGTTGGGGGCGTCGCCCGGCCTCGCACCCATGACCTTCGGACCGCGCGCAGTGTGAGTATCACGGAGAAGGATAGATGACAAATGAGCGGTTCTTAACTTTTTTGGACTCGAGACACCTCAAAGTAACAACAGTTAAGAATTTTGCGGTTCACTCCTTTACGCCATATACAAAGGGAATCCTGTCTCTATTGGATAACACGACAACACATGATGGCCGAGTAGGCCGATTGGGGGCATATGAAAAGAAGAAGAAAGAAGAAGAAGATAAAAACCTATCAGTTTAAAAAGGGGGTTCAGTTTGAAACACACAACGTGACAAGTTTAACTAGGTTCCCTTATGATATAGACTATCGTGATTTCACAGACACATTGTTCAACAAATTGTCACACAGCCTGTTTCAACTGAGATTGGCCTATCCTATTGTTGTTACTGGATCCAGGCGGGGGGGAAGGGGGGAACTGCCCTCTCCACTTTTTTTCCTGTGGACCCCCCTACTCCCCTTCAGAATGTTAAACACCAGCTTCAACTGAAAAACTGGTGTATCAGTCTGTAAACTTGTAAACTTAGAGCTTTGTGTTTGAGTGCGCTGACTTGTTGTGGCTAACTGAACTTAGAGCTTTGTGTTTGAGTGTGCCGACTTGTTGTGGCTAACTGAAAGGCTGCACAAGCAAAAAAAGCTCATCAACTCATCTATTTCTCCAATCCCCCCCATTCAAGAAAGAATTTGTATGCGGACTATGCACCTGACTGGATCTATTAATACTACTGTATAATAGCGCTCTTGACGGCCGCCATGCTCGACCGACATCCAAGCAACCGTATACAGTAAAAACTAGATTTTTCACCTTCCTGCGATACCAGCTCTAAGAAATATTTATTAAAGAGTGCAACCAAAACTACTTCCGTTACGAATGGTATTAGTACACACTAAAATTAAGCAGGAAATTGGTGCACTATTATTATTAATATCCCGTATTTTTATCCTGGCTCTTTTATCACATGTCTCTGACATTGAATCACTTGCCAACCTCAGGAACTGTTTTCCCGCGTCCATGTTCAATAGTTTAATTCAACAACAAATATTTTCTTTACTAATTAAAACAAATAAAATACTGTGGCATGTCGAAATGATATTCACGGAACCCCGGACGGGG
This sequence comes from Sweltsa coloradensis, assembly GCA_024449915.1. Classification (NCBI taxonomy): domain Eukaryota; kingdom Metazoa; phylum Arthropoda; class Insecta; order Plecoptera; family Chloroperlidae; genus Sweltsa; species Sweltsa coloradensis. Next base: position 495,682 of record JAMZAV010000531.1, read on the forward strand.
ATCGTTGGTCAAAATGGCTTAATTCCGTATTGAACAAATAATCTTTTTTATTGAAGCAAAAATAATAAGCATTGTTAAGAATAATAAGAATGTGGCTTACATGAACATTGAACACAGTAGTATTTTACATGTTTGCAAGTCAGTTACGGCACAAATTTTGTAAATATAGTCTCAATAAATGGGCTTATCATTGTCTACCGAAAGGTGAAACTAAAATCACATATCTCATTATTTTGTAGGAAGAAAATCGAGTCAAGGAAAACGCCAGTTGCCGTGTTCTATTGGGACATGATGATACTTGGCAACTACTGGTCCTGCTTTGGCAAGCCACGAGTGTAAGTACCTCTCTCGATTTGGTTGGTCGGGAAACACTCCCGTAGGTGTAATTGTTATTATTTACTACAATTCAGAAATTAAAAAAGTCCGCCCCAACCTGGATTCGAACCCACGGATCTCCCGCATTCCAGACAGGCGTCTTTACCACAAGACCATCAGGACGGGTACCTTTTAATCTCTGAATTGTAGTTGCATTATACATCTGAATGGATGGAACAGTACTGCAACGAATATCAGTTGTCTTTGAACTGACCACCAAACATTAATTATAATGTCATTACCTTTACGCAGGTATAAGCGAGCGAGGAGTACCTATCTAGTAACACTTGCTACGTATGTCAGTTATGTTTGCAATGAACACCCATAGGAACACTGTCATCAACACCATGTGCCTATGCACTATGACACTATTCTATAGATAGAACACAATCGCCCTATAAAACTGACTTCAAAATTCATGTATCCCATTTTCACTTTTAAGTCAAGATTTACAATACTAGGAAGCTTCGCAAACGCTTTTTCAGGCGCGTTGTTGGATGAGCGTAATTTTTATTTAAAACTTAAAAAAGCGTAAAATTGCAATATATTAGACAAACACATGCACACAAATATATTAGACCCCTAATTCATAAAATTAAGGTTCTGTGTTTTTAAATTTAAAAAAATCGTAAAATTGCGATTTTCATGAGAAATAATTTTTCGGTTGCGCTCAAATACGTGGCAGTTCTAAGTTCAGAGATTTTGAAGGCCTCCAGAAAATTTCATCACAATTGGAGTATTGGTTTAGCCGGAATCGTGTAAACAAACACACAAAAATACAACAAAAAAATTCCAGATTTTTTTTTCTCCAGTGTAGTGGAATGGAATCTTCACTACCAGTGGCGTCGGAACAGGGGGGGGCAAGGGGGGCATTGCCCCCCCCTAACTTTCATGCCATGGGGGCATAGGGGGGCAGATTTTAGAGTTGAAAAATCAAGATTTCTACTCTACTTTTTGGGAAAGCAACATCGGATGATCTGTCAACAATTCATTTCCAGGAAGAAACAACCCAACAGCAGCAGGAATGTTAGGTTGGCTGACGTACCCCATGCCTGAACCGTCTATCCGACTATCTTTATAACCAGCCACCCGTCTTGTATTGTGTGCCGGTCACTTACTTTCAGTGAGAGTGGACACGTGACTCAGACTCACGTCTAATCCAAACATCCCTTTGAATGATTTGCTAGAGTTATTGGCAGACGCAAGTTGGGCTTTGGTTCCCTCGTGTCGCATCGTTATGCATATAAAGTCATCTTTGGAGTGGTGTAGGACTGTAGTGACTGTGATTATAGCAAAGTGGCAAGTTATAAGATTATTCCTCTTAGAGTATAAGTAGTGTAGTCTGAAGTGTAAGTGTGTGTGTGTAGTGTTTATCACTGTTTCGTGTTTAATGGTGTTAAAGATTAAATTGATATCGTAATTTTAAATATGAATCCGTATGAAACGTACTAAACAGCCTTCAGTTAGTACTTTTTTTTTTAAAAAAAGAGAGTAAAACATTCAACAAATATGTTGCCTGTATGCTTTGTCATTACATAAAAAATTAGGTTTTAATTTATTAAAATGGGCCACTTCACGTTCATTTTTTGAGTTTTTAGATCGCAGATAGTTGATGTAAAACATCGTTTACAGAGTCCGAAGACGAAATAACTGTAGTATAGCGAAATTTTTTTCGCCTTCGGCGAAAGGGCCTCCGGCGGCTGGGGCTTTGCCCCAGACCCCAGCTACACCAGATTTGCCCCCCCCCACTTTCAAAACGTTCCGACGCGCCTGTTCACTTCGCTCGCTACGCTCATCAAATAAAAAAGGAATAGGTAGTCGAGCCCACTTATAAAGGACTCTGTTTTAAGTTTTAACAAAGTTCTTCTCAAAGTAATTTTCATCATCATTCATTATCCATCGCCGCTTTCTACTTCAAGCAGGGTCAGCTTGGGTTTTGCAACCAATTTAAATTATAAAGCTAGGGCTGGACTTTTGTTCACAATTGACCCTAAGTAGAAGTACGTGTAGCCCTATACATAGCATTTTCAAGTGTCATTTTATGTTTTTTTTTAGCATATATTCTTTGGTGGAAAAAATAGTGCTTTGTAGCATCTATACACAAAAAGCTATTTTCATGTTACTCTAACCATAGAGGCGTAAGTAAATCACGACGTCTAGTACCAGTTACCTAGTTGTATTTACCACACCCAGCCATTGATTTACTTCTGGTCACGGGTATTGTATTGTATTGTATTGTATTTTATTTGCAGCTGTTAGATTACATTGGTGATGCCGTAACAATTACGGGCATCGTAAACAAGGCGTGTGGCCAACTACTAAAACCCACAATGACTGAACACGATATAATAACATATTGCAAAGTTCAATCACATAGGCCATGGGTATGATGATATTGTAAATCATAAATTCATCATCACATAGATCATTGATTCATTGTACATTATCATTACGTAACTATAATGTTTGAAAAGGCTTAGATTTTTGTTAAGTCACTCAAGTGTTAACCTATGTTTACTGAAATGTTTATGTTGTAGTAGGCCCACTGCTTTTATTGCGCTTTATGTTTTTAACTTTTTTTTTAAATTAAGCCGGCTACCTCAATGTAAAACGGCAGCAATGCTGTGTTGAGTGTTATAAACCAATAATATCTTATCTTATATTGAAATGTGAACGGCATTCACAGGTACCACCACACGATCCCCGTGAGTCTACTGTACGGGCTGAGGGAGGGTCTGGCTATGCTGGCCGAAGAAGGGCTACAGAACTGTTGGGAGAGGCACCGACTGTGCGCCAAGATGCTGCACAAGGGAATCAAAGAGCTTGGACTAGAACTGTTCGTAGAGAGAGAGGACGTCAGGCTGCCAACCGTAACAACCATCAAAGTGCCCGACGGCATCAGTTGGCAGCGAGTTACGCAGTTTGCTATGGACAAGTGAGTGGGACAGTTTTATTTTTTTTATTTTTGTACGATTTTCTCAAGTAATAAATACTAAATAAATAAATTTGTATTTAGAGTCTACCCATTCAGCCATATAACTAATTTTCAGTGGGGGACATTAAACCAAAGCAACCAAGCCAACCCTCTAGGCCCGACGCAATCGACGAGTGAGCGACAATAACCAAGCAAAGATCGATATTTTTTAATAGGAAATACAGCAATCAGTGGTCTCACAGGCCCTACTGGTATGGACAGTGCAAACACCCGCGGATCAACACCAGAATCAACAAGGCCGATTCAGAACAACTTTAAATTTATTATGTGCCTCGTTGCTAGGACGGCTAGTAGTAGGCATACCGTTCGTAAACCTTGGCCGAGGCCCTACCTACTTCATGTTATATCAAATATTGCTGCTGAATCAATGTTTAAAGAAAAGGAAAAGAAGGGTTGTTACTTGTTAGGTAGGGTAAACCCCCCATGAGATTCAGAAATTGATTGCGTAGCCAATTATTACCATGATCTAGGCCTATTAGTAGGTAGGCCTATGCAATTTTCAATTTTTTAAAGTTGGAAATTCACAAATATTGGCACCTTCGGTGATAAGAGACACCGATGTCGAACTTTAAAAAACAGCAAAATCCAACTCCCTCCCCCACCCCGCATATATGCTACTGCTTTGCTTCCAAATTTGTTTTTGTTTGACAATTATCTGATAATCTTGAGGGAGAATTTACCCCCCCCCCCTCTCAGTGCCACTGAGGGTAGGTGGCCACATCCATTTTGTGAGACCTGTAGTTTATTTCTCTCCACGCGAGTACAAAAAATTAATGATTATTAATTGCCTCCCAGTATTTTGACTAGGGATGCAATGACACGATAATTGGTACTTGTTCATTATAGGGACCCCCCACCCCCACACAAAAAAAGTGATTGAAGTGATTCAATCTGCATGGCTTGGGACCACAACGGGAGTTCCACAGGGGACAGTTTTGGGACCAGTGTATTTTATCAACTACTATATCAATGACCGTCGTTCCTGCTCGCCCCTCTCCTTTGTTCTCACATATGCTGACGATTTCACATATTTGTGCTGGGGAAAACGGCTCGCAGAGGCTGCTAATGTAGCGCAAATGGAAATCGACGCGAAGTCTCTATGGCTCCAGAATAACCAGCTGGCAATGAACGCCACAAAGACTGCGACAATGCTTTTTTATAATGCTTTTTAACCTGGGGCATAGAAAGGCACAGCCGCTCGACTTATAGGCCTACTATCGGGGACAACCGCTGCCGGAAGTACAATCTTCCTCGTCCCTTGGCATTACTATCGAAGCCTCGCTGAAGTGGGACCTGCACACTGATAATCTCGCTAAGAAACTGAGCACGGCCTGCTTCGCTATCAGAATTGTCAAAGAAAGAATAGGACCTGGCCCGGCTAGAACAGTATATTTTGCTTACTTCGAATCCCTCCTTCGTTATGGTATCCTTCTATGGGGCTCCTCATGTAAGAAAGTCTTTATGAAGATTTTTATTATACAGAAAAGAGCTGTGCGAATTTTAAAAGGAGTTGGTAGGCGGCACTCTTGTCAAAAGCTCTTCTCTGACATGGGTATACTTACCTTAGCGGATCTCTATATCTTTGAATCGGTGATGAGCACCCGCAAGAGACTACATGAATTCAGAAGAAATGAGGATTGCCATAATTATGCTACCAGACAGCAGAGAGACCTACACCGGGACACAGTGAGGCTAGCCATGGGACTGAAAAGCTCTAGTAACCAGGGGATCCGACTATACAATAACCTGCCAGCTGAGCTCAAGGACATCGGGAGTGAAAATAGATTTAAAACTTAACTAAAAACCTTTTTACTCTGTAACTCATTTTATTTCATTGACGATTTTCTGTGATTCTAGTTGAACTCTTTTAGATTAATTCATACTACTACTGTGACTATGTATAATATCCCACGTACCTGTTACTCTATTGGGGATCTATGTACAATAAATAAATGAATATGAATATGAATATGAATATGAAAAAGGTAAAGTAGGTTAGTGGCGTGGGGGTGGGGGACGCACGGCAACGCACTTCATGCTCCCCCTCCAACTTACCTTCCTTTTCGGGGGGGTCCCTATAATAACCAAGTACCTGATAATTTCTATATATATTATTGATAGATAGTGAGTGCACATGTCACCTAATGATAGCCTATAATAATAAAATAATATAGTATCCCTTATTTTTACCGATTTCAAGGTTAGAGGTTCAAGCATCAAGATCAGCATCTTATTTACCTAGAGAGACTAGGCTATAATTTTAATATGATTGTCGTAGGTACCTGGTGGAGATCTCTGGAGGCCTCGGCCCAACGGCCGGGATCGAGAGACTATATTTTAATATGATTGTCGTAGGTACCTGGTGGAGATCTCTGGAGGCCTCGGCCCAACGGCCGGGAAAGTGTTCCGTATCGGGATCATGGGCTACAACGCCACTCCGGAGAAGGTCGACATGGTTCTCAAAGTCTTCAAGGAGGGACTCGAGTACGCTCGCAGCGACAACGCGAAACTCTGAGGCCAACACACACGAAACTCAATTACCTACCAAACTATCTAGACCTAGACCCGACTCTACCAGAGTCGGGATATTATGAACAAGTTATAAGATAGGCCTATGTAGGCCTACCTAACACTAAAGAACAATATTATTACCGTGTACATGTAATAAAAGCATCAACAATGTCAACCAATGAACAAGCAACAAATTATAAAAGCAGTAGGCCTACTAATCAATAGACCTAGGCTATGTTCAATTCTATTTCTTTAGGCCTATGCATTCCCATCATTTGCTGCCTACAATCAAGAGTTTGCCTATCTTTCCCAATCTCATGATTGGAGCAACAAGTGGGTGTTCAAAGACTTTTTTTTAATTTGTATTTTTTTTATATATATATAGGCTAGGCCTACCGTACCGTAGGCCTATTGTTTGTTTATTGGTACGGTAGGCCTAAGTTAATTTGTTACAATATTGTTTTACACATTCATCATTGGCTAAGGAGTGCTGAGCGTAAGTGCACAAAAGGGGTCTTTACAAGAACATAGGGCCTTTGGGCCTACTTGGCAGGAAATACTGAGATAACATTTATACAAAAATTACAAAAAAAATTAATTCTTAAGAGGTAAGTGCTAACTTTTCCCCCCCTTTTCTGGATAGTTACGCTCTTGCGGGGAGCGGGAAGGGAGGGAGATAGGCGTGAACAACTAGTCATCCCCACCGCAACTGAACATGGAGCCGAGGAGGGGTAACGCACCGACAAACAGCGCCTTATCTGATTTATTGCGTGCCCAACTCAACTCCGTCGACGATAGCTCTGTCAAGGTCAAGTTACATTGCCGGCAACGTTATAGTGGATGCATGCGAAGATAAATATCAATCCAGTAGTAATTACTATCCAAAAGTTTTTTCTGGTGTATGGAAATGATTAACATTGTTAAATTTATAATTGTATATTTTACACAGAACGCTACCAAAATTTGTTTTTCTCCCGTGACAATGAAATACTTAATTTTATTAGGATTGACAATTGAATAATGGTTACATGTACAAGTGATGCAATATACAACACAATCAATATAAGTTACGTTATAAAAATATCAACTCTACGTTCTAAACACTAATCATCTCAATACAATACTGGGGGAAATACTCCACGAATCCCGTTTGCGATTAAAACTTATGACTCTAGTTCCATAAGCTATAACGTCATAAACCCATGACAAGAGTATTCTTTGTTGTATACAGTGTTCTATCGCATCTATTTATTACATACAGAGGCGGAGGTTCTCTGTTCGAACCCTAGTGTTTGTTGTTCATTCAAATGCGTTCAAATGTTTCACTATAATTCAATTAAACGCTAACATTGCGTAATATATTATTGACACAATCACTCTTTGGGATATAAAAGGCAGAGGGTGCAGCCACAAGCGGCCCAGTGGAGCCGTCCCACAGTGCCGCTTCCCGTAAGGCCATCAACCTTTTTTTTCCCCCTATGCCATCATTACTACCTGTCGATAAAGACCATGTTACACTTGTTGGCCTAAGGGGAATTGATTTATTCCCCTTAGGCCAACACCCTGCATTTCATTATCGAAAATACAAAGAAGGTTTGTTGGCCTTGGGGTAATTGATTTATTCCCGTTAGGCCAACAGCGTGTATGCACCCCGCTCCTTACCGTAAACGATGTATATACGCTGTTGACCTAACGGGAATAAATCTATTACCCCAAGGCCAACAAACCTTCTTTGTATTTTCCATAATGAAATGCAGGGTGTTGGCCAAAGGGGAATAAATCAATTCCCCTTAGGCCATCAACGCTTCCTGTAACATGGTCTTTATCGACAGGTAGAAATGATGGCATAGGGGGAAAAAAAAGGTTGATGGCCTTACGGGAAGCGGCACTGTGGGAAGACACCGGCCCGGTCCTCAGAGACGTTTTTTGAATACCGTCCATGTCCATTATTTCCCGATTTACGAGGTAGCAACTGCGGCTTCGCGATCGTGACACGTTTTCTTAAAAGTATGTATATGAGGTTGTTGTATTCATGATACACTCGTAATTAGCATGGGTAGGTAAAGTAGCCTACTTATAAAACATCTACTAGTTGGACAATAACCAGTAAACACAGCACAGCCATACATAACGCATCAAAAATATCCCCGCGTCTCAGCGTCTGAGGAAGAGAGCCACTTTAAAAAAATGTAGGCATAATCACTTTTTTGTAGTGTTTTTTGTTTAATATATCTTGCGGTCTAAACATCTTTTTTTGATCATGTAATTATATATAATGTCTATCGTATTCAGATATGAAGTGAATTTAATTACTTTAGAGCAAGGCACTCACACTCAAATGTGTAAGTTATATGCTTTATGCTACGTGCTCACGTCCATGCAAAATATATAGGCCTACCTCAGAACGTAATTCCTAGTAAACAAAGTTATTTTTTACACACAACAAAAATAAATAGAACGTATTTTCACATAAGGATTTCCACATTCAACAGAAATATTAATTGTCAATCTAGGTGCCCGTTAGGGCGCCGCAGCCAAGCCGCGGTGCGCTACACACTCAAGCACCTTATACACCAAGCAGAGTTGGGGTGATTTCGAGGTGTTACCCAGCCGTCATGTAACGTGATGTGAACTTGAAAACTATCACAATCGAGGGGATTTAGGTACCTGACAACACATGCCAAATTTTATTGGGGTACGACCATTCCTTCTTGGTGAAAAAATGTCTTCAAACATGCTCAAAATCACTTTAAGGATGTTAGCTACTGCTAGCTACTGCTAGCTACTGCTAACATCTAATACGTCGGCCCGCGATTCTGACCAGACGGGTGGGGCTACAATGTTCATATTTTACATGGACATTAAGGTTATAGAATGATAGTCTCTTTTGAAAAAAAAAGTTGAAAAAGTTTGTTGGAAGGCTTCCAAATAAAGGTTTTAAAATAAGCCTTAAACACTTGGCATATAATCAACAAGTAACCATAGTTACTTGACACTTGTTGACGGTATAAGCAGAGTTAGGCGGGAATTTAAAAATTTTCTTCTTTGTGTGGAACGAGAAAAGGTGTCATTATACTCTCATAAAACAAATCAGAAACCGTCCCTGGCCTAGGCCCAGATGTAGAAAATTATTTATAATACAACAGTGTAGGTCTAAAGTTCCATTTGGCTATAGGACTAGTAAAATTCATACTTACATTACATGTTTGACAAGCCTAGCCAACCCTATGCCAGCACAACATTGTTTTGATATGAACTTGCTCAACTGTTTGTTTACATAATTGCAACAATCAAATCATTTCATACAACTTGTCTTTCGATTGGCCCGCGTTTATGAAGGCACTGCCATCTAGAATAAATATAGAACTTTTTCGAGCTCTTTGCTATACGCAAATCTTTTTAAAGTGTTTGGATTTCGTGATACTCTTTCAACCATAGACATCCTATATAATTGGCTAGACCAGCAGTCGGTGGTCCACTTCCGGTACAATTAGAAGCCATCTTAAAATGACAGTTTACATGTTAATCAAATGGGAGCGATTTGTGGCCAAATAGTTCTCAAGATTGCCGCCAGGTTGACAGGTAAGCATACTAGCCTTTAACACCAAATGATTACTAAATTCCCTTATGCAATCACTTCGTATTGTTTCTTTTGTTTAATACCATGCTGCACAAGCTAAAACCATATCAAACAATCCAGTAAAATACTTTATTGCATTAAAAAAGCATAAATTAAAACACCAAATCGCCATCTTGAAATGGGCCGGTTGAGTCTTCAATTTGCTACGCTCGCGCCTGTGCGGAGGTATAGGAGACTGCTAATCTAGCCTACTATAGGGGTTTAATATCAATGCTTTCAACTCACAACCCATGACGTTTTCCACGATACCGTTCAAGAATACCAATTCCTTCGAAAACGAAAACGACTTCGTTTTCAAATTGCGTTTTCAACTCATCTCCCACGAACTCAAGAATTGGGGTCCAGTCCTTATACCGTCGTTATACCATGGTTATACCACCTATACCCAGGATGTACATGAATCCGGGTCTAGATATTTTACATCCTATATTGTTACTGCTAATACCATAGAATTTAAATCAACTTTGATAAAAATATTATATTTTAGCAAATAATTTTGTAATGGAACTTGAAAAAGTAATGAGATCACACACATAACAAAAACTTGTAGAAATACAGCCAAACCTTACACACTCAAAAGGAATGAGATCTAAAAAAAGGGCCAAGCTCATCTACCCTTCCACATAAACGTACAGTGTCCCATAACAGCATCCTCGAAAAGCTTGGCAAAATAGAATTTGCATGTTTACGTTTAAATTAATTACAAAAAAAGAACTTTGATAAACTATTACGTTAAATTAATAATCGCAAATTCTATTTTGAAAAGCTTTTCGAGGATGCTGTTATGGGACACTGTACGTTTATGTGGAAGGGTAGATGAGCTTGGCCCTTTTTTTAGATCTCATTCCTTTTGAGTGTGTAAGGTTTGGCTGTATTTCTACAAGTTTTTGTTATGTGTGTGTAAATTATACCGGATACACAAGATAACAATCAATAAAAAAAGTTAGTGATCGTTTGAGACTCCGGATACATATAGGCTAAAATACATTGCAAATGCAACAACAACAGCTTTTGGCAAATTAAAGGAAAATGGAAATCACTTATTCGAAGTATAAGGTTTCAAGGTTAATCGAGACGATTGGTACATTGGAAGAATAACAAACCCTACGGTGCAGGGAATTAAGGCATATTTTTAGTAATCATAATAACTCAATACATTTTAACTTACTTACCCAAGCAATGATTAGGATACTTTACCCAGAACAATATTAAAACGTAATTTTTTTTTAAAAATGATCTGAACAATTCTTGGAAACATCAAGGTTCATAAGTGACCATGTGATATTATAATATGCCTCCCACTGTCAGGGGAAAATGGGCTATGCACGAGAAATAAGAATTAAATTATATCAGAGAAAACAACAGAATGAATTATATTCGGATGATTCTCCCTGTAGTTCGTAAAGTACGGAAGAACTGCAATTGAAACGCTCAGCGTGGTGTTTAATCGCGACCAAGCACCTATGCATGATATCATTATCGTACTGGTAATCAAAACAATTGTTACAATGCCGGATTTAAAAATATACAAATCATAATTGCAAGCAACGAGAGTCTTCCCACACAGTCAAAGATCTCATTTCAGTGACGAACCGACGACGCCATCGATTGACGAAATAATCGGACATTTGAAATAGTAGTTCACAGATGTCCACGATTCATTCGCGGATGAGTCAGCGTAGATATAACTACTTCGGAACAACCATTTACAACTTGTTATGTGCTTCGTTGCTAAGACGGTTTCAAAGCCACACTCAGTGCAGTGGATGTAATGCGATACCCTGCCTATAGATTATGGGTTGATTCAAGTCGGGAATCGAACCAGCGACCTTCTGCTATATGGAAGCGGGGACGCTATCTTTTGACAAACAAGACACAAACATTACCACTTAGCAGACTTGCTTGCCCCCATGCAGATTAATGAAATGAAATATTCTGTAATAATAGGTTAAGACGCCTGTCTGGAATGCGGGAGATCCGTGGTTCGATTCCCGGTTGGGGCGGACTTTTTTAATTTCTGAATTGTAGTAAATAATAATAATAATAATTCAACCATTACGTAGTGCATGGGTGATGTCTGTCCTATGGATATGACCTGTCGAAAGGCCCGCCTACCGTGCGTTAGCAAACGATGTTATTTTCTTTATCGTGCTGAAAGAACGCTCTAGCGCTATCTAAAAATAGAATAAAGGTTCAGATAATAACATAGACTTATCGTCAACAATATTTGCTTAGTTCTTTCAACGCGGGTAATTATGAAGATTGGTTGAATGGGAGCATCACAAACCTTGCATTGCGGAGAATCAAAATTATAATCTACTAATTATAGAACGCGATAAACATAATATTTATGGTTGTATGCAGTTTCAAATTCTGATATCGTCCGTGGTCGCACATATTGTAATAGTATAGGGACGCTGGCGAATTACACTAGGAGGACGCGGATTCGAATCCCGCACAAGGCATACGGTAGGTTATCTTATCTGTAATAATTGTTCTTCACTCTCGTCTATCACCACTCTTAGTCCGAATAGCTAATGGTAATAAAAGTGACGTTGAGCAACAATAATCATAATTAATTTCTGATAGCGAATATTATAGAATTCTCACGACAGCGATGTAAAAAGCTGGAAGCAAACCTCAAAATAACAGATTGTGATTATGTAATCTGATGACAAGCACATCCGGTGTCCAGATCCCGCCCACATTACCTCCCCTACTTGTTTCGAAGCAGACACGATCGAATTTCACTAGAGAGCGCCACCAAATGGAGCCAAAAGTGTGCTTTGCAAGGCGTTCGTACTTTTCAAACTACGTCTACATTTTTCGTCCGATTTCAAATATGTTTTTTTTTATTTTACTCAGAAATGAACTGTTATTCTACGTACATGGCCTGATTTCCCAAATTTACTCCCCTTTGGTCACACAAGAGCAGTAAACTTTGACCGGAAATGAACATTTTCTATGGACTTTGAGGACTCGTGGGGGAAATGTTATGACTAAAATGAACAAAAGGGCTATGTACGAGAAATAAGAATTTAGTTATCTATCAGAGGAAAAAAACAGAATGAAAAAATAATGATTTCCCTGTCCGTAGTTTGAAAAGTACGAAAGTACTGCACTTGGCACGATCGGAGTGGTATTTAAATCGCACCCAAGCCTCTTAAAATCAAATTCAAATTGTACAAATAGGCCGGCCTAAATTGAAATGTGAGGGTAATTATTATTATAGGCCTAATGTTAGGTTCAAGATAAGTAAGACCAGGGCCTATGCAAATTGCAATTTAGCTTTAGACTGTTCAATGAACTTGGACTATTCTCCATTTAAGGCTATTCGACCACGTTTTTCTATTTTCCAAAATATGCTACCAAGTCAAAATATAGTGAATGGCTTTGAAACCTGGCTCTTTTTGAAAATCAAAACTATTTTTTCAAATTTTTCTGATCCGGTAGGGCTACACGGCCAATATCGCCACCTCAAAATAATTTCAAACTGCAATTCGCCAAGGCACACCATTCTACATAGGGTGTTGTGTTTTTGTGACATTAATTTTCAACTGTTTTTCTAGAGGCTGACTGAGAGAAAAAAGATTTTTTTCAAGAATTATCTTTCCTGCAAATTTTTTCGTTTGGCGATATATTTTGTAGGCCTACCGATTTGTACCGCCAAACGAGATGGTGTTATCGTATTTTATCCCCGTGTAGGCCTAGGCCTATATTGATATGTTGGCGAAACAAAATCGCAAATTAATTCATACGTTGGATGCTTGCCATTGGTCGGGTTTCCAACGCCTAGGCCAGGCCTAGTATTCGTTGGGAACAAAATAAAATCATCATTTCTTTCACTAAAATAGCCTAGGCCTACTCCAAAATACACCACTTGACGTGAGTAAAATATATAGCCTAGGCTATAAATATACGGTACAAAACCTTCAACGTTTCTATTTTAATAAAGGACTTTCAACCGAAAAGGAGTTTGGTAATTATGCCGTATAGCGCCTCACCCAAAAGTAGAAAAAGCGGAGCGATTGGCCACGCCCATCGTACGATTTATACCTACAGCGAATTTTTACGTCCAGTGATACCCAAAACATAACCGAGGATCCAACATACGAATATACTCAGGTATTTTATTCATAGGTCTAAGCCTAGCGCCTAAGGCTAGCCTAGGCCTAGGCTTCTGAATTAATCGTAACATTTATTAAAATCAACAATGTAATAAAAAAAAATGCAAGCGGAGGGTATCAAGTTTAAGAACGAGGTTTGATCACTAGCTAAGCAGTAGCAGTTCAACAACTGCCTAGGTCTACCTTTACGGGAAAACTGAATGCTTTGGGTTTAGAGTAGAGTAGAGTAGAGTAGAGTAGATCTTTATTCACTTAAGACTAATACATGGTACAAGTATACACCTCTTCGTGAAGAGGGAGTGAATAGTTCCTAAGGCTAAAACATGGTAAAAAATGAATAATAAAATAGAATGCATATTTCATGTGAATCAAGTTATATGTATATTACTAGTATGGTATACTAGTATTGAGAATTGAAGTTGTTTGAATAGATTAATTGAGTATTGAAATGAAAAAATGAAATGAGTTATTGGTTTGATATGATACAATACGATGTTATTTAGGATGAATAATAATATAAAACACTAGCATTTGATATGATATAATGATTATGAAATGGAATTAGTATTGTATTTAATATACATATACGTGTAGTAGTACGAATCTATAAGGGGCAGTTTGTAGTGGACATGGTAAATTTAAAAATTTACTAAATATAAAATGGATAATCAAATAAAATGTGTATTTTATGTTAATCAAGTTATATGTATTATTAGTATAGTATACTAGTATTGAGAATAGAAGTTGTTTGAATTGATTAATTCAATAATGAAATGAAAAAATGAAATGAGTTATCGATATGATTATAATACAATACGATGTATATCAAAGCTGAAGGATCCAACGTGTATAACCACGTCATCTTCCTCCAGCTTCTCCATATGAACACGAATTCTTAATATTACCTTCAAATAGCGTCCACTCGTCAACACGCTGTTTGAATCCTCGCCTCCTCGGGGATGAGATGACAAACCAAACTTGAAACGCTCTTTTCAGTTTCCTCTCACATGTTTATTCCGCCCTTGATAAAGGAGAACAGGCAGTTAGCATATTTTATGATCTTAGCAAGGCCTTTGATTCAATTGATCACAGGACGTTTCTGTCAAAATGGAGTACTATGGGATCAGAGGTATTGCTCAAAGTTGGCTTTCATCATACCTATCTGGACGCTCACAAGTAGTCGCTATCCGCACTGTTGACAATAATTTAACAAAAACAGTTCTCTCAGATCCTCAAAAATTAGTTAAAGGAGTCCCTCAAGGCTCGATATTAGGTCCCTTAGCTTTCCTCCTTCATGTTAATGACCTGCAGCTGCACCTAACCGGTGGATTTTTCTACAGTATGCAGATGACTACAGACATCTGCTAACTGCCCCCAAACACAATATATCTAGCTTTCCAATGATATTAAATCAAAAGGCTGTGCAAATGTCTCAGTACTGCCAGCAAAACATTCTTTCATTATCTCTTCCCAAAACAGTATACATGAATTTTCATACTCCCCAAAATATACCCCTGTCAAGCCCTCTAATCCAAATTGGGAGTAACCACATTATTCGCTCTTCTTCATTTAAACTTTTAGGATTAATCCTAACAGAGACTTTGGATTGGTCGGGTCAAACAAACATTGTTTCATCTAAAATTCTTAGTGGGGGTTATATACTCAGGAAACTTAAAACTATAGTCCAACCTCATATTTTGATTATTACATACTTTGCATTTATCCACTCCCACCTTTCGTATGGTACACTTTTCTGGGGTGCATCGCCTCATGCAAAAAGAGTCTTCATCCTCCAGAAAAGAGCATCAGGATAATAGCGGGAGCTTCTAGAAAGCGATCTTGTCGGGAACTCTTTCGACAATTAGAAATCCCAACACTAGCATGTGTCCTGATTCAGTCAGCATCTCTTTTTGTTCGCCTTAATACCCACATCTTCCAGCAAAACACAACTGTTCATGATCACTTTACACGTTCCAGCAATTTAGTTCACATTTCCTCTCATAATCTTTCCCTTTTCTCTAAAGGTCCATACTACTTAGCATCAATTATTTATAATAACCTTCCGAATAAAATTCGCTTATGCCCATCTGACAATTCTTTCAAATCTAATCTTAAGTCCTTTCTGCTTAAAAACAGTTATTACTCACTTCATGAGTTTCTATCTGACGGCTCTCCCAAATAAATTACCTTGTTGATTGTCATTAATATCAATATTTACAATGTATTAATTATTATTGTGTGCGTCATTGTAAATGTAATTGCATTTTTTTATGTTTCATATTGTATTATTACATTTATCTATGTATTAACAAAAACATTTGTTAACCTTAATTTTATTATAACCTTATTCATTTCACTCCACCTATCTCTCTCTCTCTAGAGAATAGGTGATAGTGTTATACTTCTACTCTGTATTAGTCAAATGAATAAAACATTACTTACTTACTTACTTACTTACTTACCTACCATAACCTAAAAACGACAGGTGGCATTATTTTGTAAACACCGCATGTTGTTTATTCCACTGCCTTCTAGTGATGCAAAAAGCGCGCAAAACATTACAGCGCGAGTTTTAAATATATTTTGTACCAAAACAAATTTAGGTAAATATAGGAAGGAACAAGCCTTAAATTAAAACAAGGAAAACATATTTTAAATTAAAAACATTAAGGATGATGTTTATGTTAGATTTAAACTGGGCAAAAGTAGGCAGACAATGATATTGGAATTGTATACGAATTTTTGTGGATGAACGCTTTTCACCACAAACATAGACAATTTTACGCACTAGCAAACACTATCTTCCGATAAAAATTAGTTTAGTTCATAGTCCAAAACAAACATCCACATAGTTTTATAGAAGTATAATAAATTTTAAAAGTGTTCCTACTTCCTAATCCTACCATGTTACGAGATCGATGTATTTCTTCCCTTGTTAGTTCATGACGACTGGAGCAAAGATGTGGTTAGGGGTAAGAGTTTTAAAATGTTCATGTGTGCACCAAATTTGAATTGCAAGTGGACTTTTCGTATTCGTATGTGGATGAGCGAAGCGAAGACTTCAAATTTCACTGACCCTCAAAAAATTTAGCTCCAATGTTTTTTTTTGTTTGTTTGTTTTTTTTTGTTTTTTTTTCTGTAAATAAATAAATAAATAAATAAATTTTATTTAGAGTCTGCCCACTCAGTTATATAACTGAATTTCAGTGGGGGACTTTAAATCAAAGCGACCAAGCCAACCCTGCAGGCCCCGACGCAATCGACGAGTGAGCGATAACCAACCAAAGATCGCTATTTTTAATAGGAAATATAGCAATCAGTGGTATGGACAGTGCGAACACCCGCGAATCAACGCCAGAATCAACAAGGCCGATTCAGAACAGCTCTGAAATTTATTATGTGCTTCGTTGCTAGGACGGCTCCAAAGTCACCGTTTACAAACTCCTAAGACAAGAACTGATGGACTTAAGTCCAAATCAGAAGTTAAAAAACTTCTGACTTTAGCACGATTCCGGGCAAACGGCATAATATGCGACCTTGATGATAATTGAAGGGGACCTTATTAATCTCTGAACTTAGACCTGCCACGTTGTTGGGTACAATCTAAGAAATATTTCTCATGAATATCGTACTTTTACGATTTTTTTCGATTTTTGTGCGATATTTTCGTGACATTTGGGCCGATTCTGGAAAGGAACTTATAAAGGAATGTTAAATTCGTTCCAAGTTCCCACGAAATAGTAACTGACGTTCCAAGTTCCTGATCTAAAAAAAGAAACGCGTTCCCACAAAAGTTCCTGAAAAGGGAACGCGTTCCTCCCCAAGACTGGCACAGGGAAGGGTAATGAGTCACTGGGCAGTCTTTGAGCCGGAAAGGAAAGGCACGTCGGCCGAGCACTGTTTTGGCCGGAGGGGGTTGGAGGCGGGGGTGCCTACTATCGTCGCCTCTTAAGAGGATGGGATAGTCGCAAAATTAAAACCGAGCGAAATTACAGTTTTTTCGTGATATCTCGAGAACGATGCAAAATATCTAAAAAACTGATTCTAGACCGAATTGTGGTTTTGTTAGAACAACATAATGCAAGAAAAAATATTCAAATATAATAATCGGTGCGGTTTGTATTTAAGATATAAATTTAATTAATTTCATTTCTAATAAAAAACTTAATTACCATCACATTACAATATTTTTTCTTGCATTATATTGTTCCAACAAAACCACAAATCGGTCTAGAATCAGATTTTAGATATTTTGCGTCGTTCTCGAGATATCACGACAAAACTGTAATTTCGCGTGGTTTTAATTTCGCGACTATCGGCCCTGGATGATGCGCGCGCATGTAGGGCCTTATACCCGTGGCAAAGGGACGAGGCACGGGGGGCTCTGCTCCCCATTTTTAGCGCCGCAAGCGAAAATTTTTGAAAACGATCATATTTTCAATTTAGCATAGAAGACACATTTCAAAGGCAGACTGAAGATGCAGGGGCGGATCTAGCCTTGATTTATGGGCAGGGGAGGGGGCGGGGGGCGGGGGGCGGGGCCTGGGGGGTGGGAGTGGGGGTGTTCGACTCTATTTTCAATAACTAAAAAAACTGAAATAAAATAATATCTGAAATATCACGTCTTTTTAACGATAAATATAAATAATTTCCATTTTTTTGGTCATTGGGGGCAGTCGCCCCCCCCCCCCGTATCTGCCCCTGGGTGTACTGCAGATGTTTTTTTTCTACAAGAAAAGTTAGGGGGTCGGCTTATATTTAACTGGCAAGTGATGTTGTACATTAGTCATTTGAATACATTTTAATAAAACTGTTACATTTCATATTGTAAAATAATTATGATGAAATTATTATTATTGTGCTCTTTCAATCTTTCCATTTGGGGGCTAATACTAAAATTTGTAATTTGAATTTGAATTTCTTGAATATAAAGACATGAACTGAATCAAAATTAAAATTAAAAACCTCGACCTGAAGCACTACTGTAGATTATCGCAGAGTGCGTACACGCGTAATAGACCAACACAATTGTTAAATTTTGTTGCTAAGTATCTTGTACATTTGATAACATGCCGCCCGAAACACTGCCTATGATTGATACTACCCTGCCATTGGCAGCGTAGGTTATATTATACTAGTATCAATGATTGGCAGTGTTTCGGCTGCCAATGGCAGCGTAGGTTATATTATACTAGTATCAATGATTGGCAGTGTTTCGGCCTGCCTATGATTGATCGGGCTGTACCGCCCCAGTCAAACTCCCCTCCATGTCCTCGAATCGGATCACGCCGGGGATTGCAAGTTTTACAGTCAATGCAGTTTGCATGTTCTCAGGACCATGAAGGTAGGACCGTTGAGTGACTAATAACGCCCGTCTAGCAATAAAGTTGTGCACTATGAGCTGACGATGCCTATGTATTTTATTTTGTATTATTTTATTTGTACTTATCTACACTCTACAGCCAAATAAAACTTTACTTTACAACTTTATTGATCGACTTTCGAATGCTTTGATATGCCCGCCTTTATGACTAGCATCCACTTTAGAGATAAGTGCTGTCATCTAGAGACTGGATACTAGAAACTAGATAAAGCGACGTCACTGCTATCTAGCGTGTAAAATAAAAACAAAGTAGTAAAACTTTTCGGCTGTTTCCTGGACGTTCGAAATTAACCTGATTGGTCCCTGTTATATCTAAGCGACCAATGAAAAGAATGAGTTAACAGGGCGCTGCTGCATCTCACTCACTTTTTATTTTTAAAAGGCAGTGCGATTTTCAAGTGTTTGCGGCGGGCCGTCTAACCTTGACTAAATTGCTGTATCATCAACTCATGTTTCATTCATAATTTTGTGTAAATTCAAGTCATAAAACCTTCTCGTCTATAAAAAAACGTTAACTTATTAATTTCTAAATTTACATGGTAATATAACTCATTAGCTTAGGATTGATTGTCATAAGCCTTGGGTCTACCTAGCCTGTTGTAATTTTTTGGTTATGTTTCTAACAGGCGGAAAATTCGCAAACCCTGCAAGCCGAAGATGAATTGGACCTAGATGGCAAAGAAGTTGAAATTCCGGTTCCTTGGGGTCATGTTAGTGGTGAGACCTAGAGATATTCTATAAAACAAGTAAGCCCTAGAGGCCTATCTTGTGTCGTCCACTCGTCCTAGGCCATTGAATGCCTAGAGGGTAGGTTTTTCGGTTTGCCTAGAGCATGTATAGGCCTAGCTAGGCCTAGGCCTACATTATAAAATAACGGGAGTGTATACCTATTCTTACGTTCGAACCAGTAGCACAGACCCCTAGCCCTACACAGGAATGTATTTCAGGAGGAGCTTGGAAGAACGTCCACTAGGCCTATAATGCATAGGGCCTAGGCTAGGCCTATTTACAAAATATTAAATATTTATAGGTGCCCCAAATGTGAACAACCCCCTAGAGTAGGATTCAGCCTAGATTGAACGACCTTCAAAGTTGCATTTGTTTAAATCGGCATAACCAACACAGGAAAAATAAAATTGCTACCATCATTTTTCTACTCCGTGCGCTGCGTGCGTGTGGCGAGGTGACGAACTAGGTGTATGTCAACAGACCATTCCAAACGTTGGAGGTTATGTTTCATTAGTATACTGTCATTGCGTGTTATGTTTTGTCACTGAGTTGTTTTGGATATTACAATTCTTTGCCTTATATTATTGTTATTTTATTTTAATCAACACAATTCTATTTGCATAAAAATTGAACTAGGCGCTAGGGCAAGGATACTAACACTGCGTTCTAGTCTAGCCTAGGGCCAGGCCTAGTCTATGCAATTTCTCTTTGTTGGTTTGGGGGGGGGGGGGGGGGGGGCAAAAGCCTAGGCCTAGCTTCAATATGCAGCCTAGGCTAGCTAGATCTAGTCCTACATTGATGGGAGATTCTTGTGATATGTGTTCAATTTCGGGAAACTAGGCCTAGCCTAGGGCTACGCGTAGTCTAGCATCGGCCCAACCCAGGTAGTGTAGCCTAGGCCTAGGCCTAGTATTTATAGCCCTACCCCCCAAAAGGAATATTAAAAGTTTTTTTTCTAAAAGCCTTAGGTCTATAACCGTTGTCTTGTACGTATTTACTGTTTAGGTACCTAGGCCCTACCTAATTGGTTTGCTTACTAGACTGTTTTTTTTTTTCCGCGGGCCCTATTAGTGCATGGCTTAGTGGCAAAGACCTACTTTACTTCAACATAAGACAATTGATAGACCTACTCATTTAATCAATACTTAGGCTAGGCCTACATAACATTAAAATATTATTAATTAATAATTAGTCAAGCCCAGAACTCAGAAGAGCAACCAAGTAAAGAAATTAGTCAGAAACAAGATTAAAGCAAGGGCCTATCTGTGCTGTGCAGACGACAGGCCTTTAGTAATATTTTAGCTGATTGTATGAAAGTGGTATTGGGAAGATCGCTCATTGGTCAATAAAATAAAACCATTGTTGTCAACTGTGAAAACGAATAATGACTTGACATTTGTTTGTTATTTATTACTTTCAATGAATTTGATCGTCCAGATTACATTAAATTAATCTTGTAAACCATAATTTAGTATTTTTATTTAATAATGCACCGTGTATAATTCATTAATTTTTTTTAAAGTACTTTTTCAATTAGACCTCCAATTTTGTTCTAGTGGTTCACATGAAAAATGGCCGCCGAACAGTGTCAAAAGGTCATTCAAAGTTGTGTGATTCCTACTCTACCAACTCTTTTTCGGGTGAAAGTCCTTTAGCCCTATATTTTAAATAGAATCGTTAGGAAAAGGTTTACACATGAATGTAAGAACATGGTACCTAGCCCTAGGCTAGCCTCTAGGCCTTATCCCCTATTTGCTATTTTTACTGCCATCTAGGCCTAGGCCTATCACATGATGGGGGACCAATCAGGATAGGCCTACTGAACATAACAACACAACAAAATTCAACATAGGCTTAGAAATAATATATTGTAAAACTTAGTTTGAAAAATTTCAACCATATATTTTTCATGAGAATTCCTATCACTAGACATGAATTTGAATTTTATTCCCTTTTTCAAAATTAATTAAGCACTGGCTTTTAGGCCTAGTGGAATTCGTTAAGACTAGTGATGGGAATTTTCATGAAAAAAAATAATCTTAAAATTTCATGAAAATTTTCAAGGTTTGTTAATCTGTTATTTGAACTGTATTTTACCATAGGCCTATTATAAATAAAAATAATTTCTTTCTTTCGAGGATGTAGGCCTACAGTGGGACTCAGGCTGAGGTGGAATAAGTCTACTATGCAATATCTTGTTGATTAATTTTATTCTTGCAATTTGCAAATAGCAAAATAGGCCTACATTATAAAAATAATCGTTGAGACAAAAATGTTGAATATTGAATTGGGATAGTATCCAACATGAATGATGGAAACAAAAGCAATATAAAAATATAAAACATATTAGTAGGCCTATATCAAAATGTAAAAAAAATAAATACACCCAACGTTTCGGGTGGTTAAGAGAAAGCCTAGATTATTGGATGAGCGTAGCGAAGATTTCATTTCACTACACTGGAGAAAAAAATCCGGATTTATTTTGTATTTTTGTCTGTTTGTTAACACGATTCCGGCTAAACCAATACTCCAATTGCGATTAAATTTTCTGGAGGCCTTCAAAATCTCTGAACTTAGAACCGCCACTTTTATGAGCGCAATCGAAAAATAATTTCTCGTGAAAGAAGCAATTTTACGCTTTTTTTTGTTTAAAAAAAATTACGCTCATCCAACAACGCGCCTGAAAAAGGATTTGCGAAGCTTCCTAGTAGTCACTACAAACAATACGGTAGGCCTACTTACAGACTAATTGGAGGCGAAGACCTCACACCAAAGTAATGTTTGTCCCGGTCTTTCCATTCCCTACCCTACCCTACCCTAGGCATTTAAGTTCTGCATAACCCTCTAGCATTTGTGCTAATTAAAGATGGATTTTATCTGGTTAGGGCCCAACCAGAATATTGCCTATACAACCTACAAAAATAATAAGTGAGCTAGACCTTCATTTGCAGGCTTTGTATTTGCAATTGCCACATTGACAAACCTTATAGGCCTATGTCAATGCCTCTGTTCTAGGCTAGGCCCCAGCATGCATTAGGCCTGTTGCTGTGCAAGAGGCTAGCCAAATACTAAATACCAAATACCAACTGCATAATTAAACAACATAATAATAATAAAACTTGAAAATTTTCATTGCACGGCCCTTGAAAATTTTCAATGAATGAAAATTTTCAAGTCCCAACACTAGTTAAGACCTACCGGTTAATGTATTTTTCTTGTGGGAATTTGTTCCCATGCCCTATAAATTAATCCAATGGCCTATATCTGCAAAACTTCTACTCGACCACTATGAACTTCAGACACAGTTACTTGCCTGGAGGTACCTACGCAGAACTAATGCTTGTGTTTTGATTTCAGGCAAGTGGTGGGGACCGAAGGCAATCCAGCCCATCCTAGCGATACACGGCTGGCAGGACAATGCCGGAACGTTCGATCGGGTTGCGGCCCAGCTCCCGCCCGACATGTCAATGTTGTGTATCGACCTACCCGGCCACGGCCGGTCATCGCACTATCCAGTCGGTCAGTTCTACTACCTCTTCTGGGACGGCCTGCTATTAGTTCGAAGAATCGTTAAACATTACAACTGGAAGAAAGTTTCCATACTCGGACATTCTCTCGGCGGGGCCATCGGGTTCTTGTACGCGGCTACGTACCCTCAAGAAACCGAACATTTAATCTGTATCGACATCGCCTGTCCGACGGTAAAAGAGTCGTCTAAAATTCCCAACGACAGCGCATCTATTATTGACAGGTTTCTGAAGTATGAGAATCTCACAGACGACGATATGCCGTGCTATTCGTACAACGAAATGGTTGATTTGGTCCTCGACGCGTACCAGGGTGCCTTGACTCGGGAATCTTGCCAGATACTGATGAAACGGGGCATGGCGCCCGCCCCTCCGTCTGTCAAAAACAACAAAGGGGAAGGCTACCACTTTTGCCGGGACGTACGTCTTAAGATCGCCGGACTTGGCTTCTTGTCGCTGGAACTTGTGCTGCAGTACGCAGAGAAGATAACCTGCAACTATTTGAACATCCGAGGCAGGCCAGGAATGTCTTTCGACAAACCCGAATACTATGTACTAGTTCTTGATAAGATCAAGCAAAGATCGAGGAAATTTGAGTTCCATGAAATCGAAGGGACTCATCATCTCCATCTAAATAACCCTGAACGCGTCTGCCCAATTATCTTCGATTTCTTAAATTCTAATTAAAAATCCTCTGCCTAGGCCCAAATTGATGGTAATGAGAACAACATTATACAACTACTATGTAGGCCTAGCTACTATTAGTACTGGTAGTATTAATGTTGGCTTCATTATCTAACGTAATCCGGTGACTAATCTTTCAAAGAATAAAAAATATTAAAACTAAATATACTAATGACAAGGATCTATAAGATCTCGGCAGCACATGCACACTTTCCTAGAGGAAACCAACTATTGGTTAAATATTTATTACTCATTAGGCATATAAGCCTAAATATCTTAGGGTGAAATAGTGCTGGCACTATTTCTAGAAAGACAAATTAAACACGTAGGTACCGTATCTTAAAACATAATCTGCTTCCAATATAGACTACCAAAGACTCATAATCAGGTGGTCTACTATTCCTTAGTTAAGTTGTACATTTCAACTTAAATGTACAGGTGGTCGGTAGCAAAGCTTAGATCGAGTGGTATTAGATTTCAGGCACGTCTTTCTTTAAACAATGAACTGGTTACCTAGTTTCCTGTATGTTGGTTCAGTTGGAAAAGAATCAGATAAACCTAAAAGATAAAACAGATAACAGATTCATCACTAAACCCAAATAAAAACTACCTTATTAAAAATGTTTCCACTTTCTAGAGCTTTGGTAGAATACTGTCGATTTACACAGATTTGGCTGATAATAACTGAACAATTTTAATGTAGGCCTAGATTTAGATTTGTGCAAACTTAACCACTAAGGCAGTGACAAAATCGAAATTTTCATGAGATAACGATGGCCAACTTTGTTGGTTGAATATCAAAGTAACCCTCAGGTATTGGCAAGCTTATTGTGGCAACTTGTAAATTTAAAAATGTGGGCCTATAGTTTTAATAAAGTTGACGAGACAATTTGCTACCTACCTAGATTCTGATTTATTTTAGAGTACTATTTTATTTTACATCACAATGCTATGTAGCATCAACTGCTTATTAAGTTTAAGCAGACATATAAACTGCGGAGAAGACTGAGGCCTAGACGCAAGCCTTGTAGGCTTTAAAAGCAAAGCAATACAAACTATATTTTGTAGATGAATTTTATTTATATTTATGGTAGGTAGGCCTATGTAGGCTACAATGAGGCTGTTGATAAGCGCATGTTGTTACCGTTTAACATAGTTTACCGTATGTGAATGTTTTATAAGTTTTGTTTATCTTAGGCTGTAGAGAAAGGAACACTATGCCTACCATTGTGTTATGTGACCGAGTGGTTAGACTATTATACTAATTTATTTTAATTTTATTTATTTACCGTACCTACCGCCGGTCATTTCTGTATCGTAAGCTGCAATTAACTAGTATTGCAATTGCCTTATTAATAAGGTGGTAAAATCATTTTATTTTTTACTTACGGGTACGTTTTTCTGCTTTCCTTTCATAGCAAAACAGTGAAATTTACTTTCATAAATTACATATTCAAGTCAACACTATATTCATCTCGTAGATAGTGAGATACCAGGTTGCAAGTTGTGAGGACTCCTTTTTTTAGCTGTTGGTTAAAATTTAAAAGCGGGGCTAACACCTTTACAAACTTTAATAAAATGAAGAGATTTTACAAAAATGTAGAAGACTAATAGAGTAATAGCTTTGTTTTTTGGAACTGGTATTTTATTAAATGCTAAAGTAACTAAACCTAGGTGGGGTCCAAAGTTAACTGCAAATTGAAGCAAACGCCAGTGAATAGTGGAAATAGACTAATGGTGTCAGTTTGGAGGTGAACAGTAAAATAATATGGCTTTATTTGGTTTTATTACCATTTGGTGGTTTATTTTTATTCGTTGTTCTTTTGTTGCTGTGGTGCTTTTTCCTAAAATCAAATGTCTACCTTATTAATCATTGCTTGAACTGCTAGAGCTACCTGTAGCATTGACTATGGTTATAGCTTTTGATTTGTATGTGCCAAGCACAATCCTAACATTCACTGCATTCATTGCATGAGTTAAAACAGATTTGAATTAAGAGTTAGTTTGAACTAGTGTACGTATTGATAAACACTGCGATACATAGTTAAAACGATTTAACTTTAGTCCACACTCCACAGCCATATATAGTTTGGTTTAAATTTCCGTGATAAACGTATCGTATTACGGGAACCGTTTTAGTTAAACCGAACTAAATGTCTGTTATAAACGCAGTGATTGGTAAGCTCATATTACCATGTTGTACACCATCAATAGACCATAAGTAAATCAAGGGGTCTAGTAGTACCTATCTACCATTGTAATGTATACTACTATCTACTCTTTATTTAATTCTGGTTGAGGGTGTACGTTGCCAACTGATGTATGTAGCCTACCGTCACTGGTACGCTAGGCCTACTTAGATTGATACGTTCTATGAAATACCATTGTCATATTTTAACGTTGTAACAGTGTATGTTATATACCAGGTTGCTGCATGTAGTTGGCACCAGGTGGCTGGTTATTATTATATTAGTTATTTATTAACTTACTTTAGTAGCTACACCGGTTGTAATTAAGACAAACTGTCCAGAAAACGCTTTGGGGGGGGCAAAGGGAAGGGAAATGGGACTTTTTTTATAACAAGATTATTTGTGTAATTTAGGTTCACAGTGTGGTATCTATTATTTTGTGCCAATAATATCAATGTTAGAATTTAAAAGTTAGCGGTATGCTGGTAACTAGGGAAAGTTGGAGTTAAAAGTTTTGTTTGGTGAGGGACCAGTTATTTGATAGATACAATTTACACATTTTTATTTGTGTAGGTGTAATTTTGTTTTTATTTGGCTTAATATGAATGTAGGGTAACCGTGTAACAATTCATCCCCACCCCAAGCAATGTCGAATTGTTTGAATAAATCAACAATCGTTTGACACCCCGCAAGTAATGTTGTAACTTGTAACGAGGTAAAGTGCCTAACATATTAGCATAGTTTAGTACTATTAGTAGTAGTTTAACCCTTATGGGTCCTCTGTCGGACTGGATTCGACAAGGGTGTTTTGCACACTTTACTTCACCCCCATAAAAAATAGAAACATTTAAAAAAATTATTTACGGAATTTTGTTTGATGAATTTTTTTAAATATATTGCTCACTCATTTAAGTGCTTAAATGTACCGGTACTTTATATTGTAAACTGTTCCACCGCCTTCTAAATAATTGAGAAAAAAGGACCCAAAAGAGTTGATAAATGTATTTTACCTGTCCCTGGCCAGCCTAGGTTTGTGGACATGTCCATACCCTCTTCAGCCTCATATGGTAAAAACTAAAAAGTGGTATATGCGTAGTTGGGCGACAATATCAAAACTAGTTTTAAAATTAACATTGAATGTAACAGTTCAAGAATCAAATGTCATACTCAAAGTTATAATAATAAATTGAATTGAAAATTTAATAGAAGATAATAGAATGATGAAGTTAAGGAATCATTAAGTAGGGGTGTGGATAGGGAGCCCAACAGCTTACCTGGTCGGTGACTGCAGGGATCTCGTAAAAGAAAGACACAAAATAAAAATAAACATAATACACGAAAACGTCGATACTGTTTCGGCCAAACAGGGCCTTGCTCACTCGACGAGAGCGGAGAGCTAACTCAAAGTTAAGGAATCGTATCGAACGAATGATAATGGATATTTAAATTACGTAGTTGATTTGGATTGTTAAATTTAGTATAAACGTAAATTAATAATTAATACAATCGTTCATTTTGTAGAAAGGATTGTCAATACAATGACACACACAGACACTAGTCAAAACAAGAAAGGTTTATCAAAAGTAAAAATTTGATTAGGTCTGAACTTGTTAGGGCTAGTTTTAAAAACTTGACTAACGTTAAATGTGGCAAGTGAAAATGTAAGAATAAATATTGTTCCCTAAAGATGTTATAACATCTACAAATGAAACATGTCAAATGGAGATGTCTCTGTGTTTATCTATAATTAGTTGTGGCAATGGCATGATAGCAATGTATCGGCAACAAGAATATAGATAGTAATACATACAATATAAGGAAATTGAGGAAAAGCAAGTCTCTTTTCATTTTCATGATTCCTGTTCATAAAATTGATAGACACTCGTACGGTCGTACCCGATTATACATTAGCTCTGTGGAATAAGCCTTTGATACGTACATATTGCAAGTGACCTTTGCAATCACAAATAGTGATGGGTAAACATATCAATATGATGCCAAACAATTTATCAATACATATCACCAAATTAATTTTTGATGATTGGGATATTTACAAAGCAATGAACAACTTATAAGTCTCCAAAGGGAAAAAAATAAAGCCACTTATTTTTGCACAAAAACTGTGAATTAATGATGGAAGATATTCAAAATTTTGTTTTTACCATTAGTATCTGCATCCCTTACAACGAAGGTCATAAAGGTGTACGTAAGTACATTATAGGGGGGGGGGGGTAGTTGTGTCTCTAGTTGATTGTAATTAAGCCTATGAAGGCTCGTGGCAGGATAGTACCACTAACAATCTTTTCCACTCGAATTCCTTTATTTATTTTAACAAAGTGTGGAAAAGGCCTACTGGTTATCAGACCTGGGTAAGTTACTTTTGAAAAGTAATGAAATTACATTACTCATTACTTCAGCCAAAATGTAACTAAATTACTATTTAGCTACGTTTCCAAAAAAAGTAATGAAATTATGTTACTTTTTATGAAAAAAAAGTAGTGAAATTACTTTTAAAAATTACTTTTTAATTTAAAATGTATCTGACGGATACTCGGACTCGAAATCTCTCGATCAG
Organism: Sweltsa coloradensis; assembly: GCA_024449915.1. Lineage (NCBI taxonomy): Eukaryota > Metazoa > Arthropoda > Insecta > Plecoptera > Chloroperlidae > Sweltsa > Sweltsa coloradensis. The sequence continues at coordinate 524,417 of JAMZAV010000531.1, forward strand.
ACCTACGAAATGTCGGAAATGCTGCATGCACATGCACATTGTTCAAGCGGGCGATATGTACAAAGTCAGCAGGCGCACTGGCGCAGTGACTGATATTTGATACACAAAGGCACGGGCTGCGCGGCAAAGGTAACGCGTTACTAACACCAAATTACAATGATAAAAGTAGTGAAATTACTCTTCCGTTACATTGAGAAGCTTGTAATTAAATTACTGGCACGTTACTGTAAAAAGTAGATTCGTTACAGTAACGCGTTACTTCCGTTACATTACTACCCAGGTCTGCTGGTAATTTAGTTAAGATTGGAGAAGGGTTGATGGTTGGGAAAGAATAGAGAACATAAAGCCCAGCCTGAAGGGCTGGGGGCGAAAACACTTTTCACCTGCTGATGACGACTCGTTGACTACAGCTTATTTAAAGTTATTTAACGTACGTACATCGAGTCATGTTAAGTACATTCCACATTTTAATTTATATGTGCCACTATTTTACTTGAAGTTATAGATATGGTCTAGAGGTATTTTTATCAAAATGTTTATTTTATTTTTTATTTGCATTTATTTAATTGCCAAATTTCTTTGTACAAGGTGTTGATTTAATAAACATGCACACAATTTATGCTGAGAACTTTTTGTAACCCAAACCCTCACCATCCAAATTAATCCAGCAAGTTACAGTTTTTAATATTTAATATTTATTAGTTTTACAGATTTGTTTTATTCCAGAATGTATTAATTTAAACAAATTTAAAATCAAACAGAAATGAGACAATATATTTTAATTTGTATTAAATTTGGTAGATGTTGGATTTGAAATGAATCCTTAACAAAACACTAAAACAGAAAAATACATAGAAGCCTAAAAATAAGCCTCTTAGTATCCAAATAGAATTTTTGCCTGGTAGGGGTATGTTCAAATCTAATGCATGGCAATTTAGGGTACCTCGTTTATTTTTTATTTCTGGTTATAAATTGCTTGAACTCCTGTGTATCTAGCAACATAATCTGCCGATTTTTTACTTTACTGCCATTTTACATTATACCAAAATGTGGGGTCTATTTATTATAGGCCTACCGTACTTGTGTACAGTGTATCTACAAGTGTTAGATTCTATTTGTTAATTTTGTGTTTCATCTTCTTGAGAACATTTTTATCGTGCATTTGCCTCCTACGTTCGGCGGCGGTAACGTTGGTAAAATCCAGGGACCTTAGCTCGGAGAGTGCGTCCAGGACGATCCGCTTGTATCCCTTGCGCTCCTGTAGGGGATTCCCGTGCAGCGTCAGGCTGTAGAGATGAGTCAGCGGAGCGAGGGTTCGCAGCACACCGTCCAAGTCTTGCAGCTGGTTGCCGTGGAGATACAAGATCTTGAGGCCGGGGAACGCTTGGGTCACCTCGGCGCTCACGGACGTCAGTTTGTTGAACGAGAGGTCGAGCCAGGTCAGTTGGTCGGGGTCTTCCAGTACCTAAGAAGAACAAGAAGAGTTATAAGTGTTATGCTCAATGCATCTTGGTCAGTAAATAATCCAAGACTTAATTAATAGAGACAACTCTTATTTATAATATGAAGACAATATATATTAGAGATGGAACAATGCCGGTTCCAATACCTATTTGAATGAGCGAAGCGACAACGTTAATTTCACTTACCTCGAGGAAAATAGCTAAGGCATTTATTTTTTTGTCTCTTTGTTCGCTCTTTACCGGGTAAACGGCGCATGCGATCTAAATGAAATTTTCAGGGGATCGATCTTCCAAATCTCTGAACTTAAATCTGCCAAATTTTATGGTACAATCGAAGAAATATTTCTCATGAATATCGTATTTTTACGATTTTCTTCAATTTTTAATGCAATATCTTAATAACCAATCTTGAAGAAACTATATTGGAACATTCAAAATAACTGAAATTAGAAATGTTATGATTTTGGGGACAAGCAAAGAAATATTTCTCATAAAAATTGTGCTTTTAGGGCAACAATAGTCAAATAGTCAATTAAAAAAGCTCATCCATCAACGCGATTGTAAAAAGGGTTTGCGAAGCAGCCTAAACTTAAACATCATAATGTGACACGAGTTTAAGGGAACTTGCTTGTAATTAGGAGTTTAGGACATGGGATGGGAGTACACTTTACCGCACTACAATAATCATTTCACACTCTGCAGCTCTTATTGCACCACAGGCCGTGATGCAATGCTTGTTTTTCTCTACGTTGTCTTCTACAACATGAGCAGCCGAGCAACTGCAATTCATAAATTCGACTTTTTACAATCTTGGTGTTTGCTTAAAGAGCCATGTTGGAAAAAAAGGAAATTGAAAGAGGCTGCTCTTATAACATCAAAAGACACTTGTATAAGCCAGCCGAGTACCTATTTTCCTCCTATGTGGATTCCTTTAGTAAATACCGTACTAAGAAATAGTCTTTTTGTATATATCACCTTGTTCTTGTCAACTTCCATGTGTGAGAAATGTTAAATTTTATCTACCTTGGTTAGAGTCTTTGTTTGTTTTGATATATTTTTGATAAAATGAGTTTTTGTTTATCATAATAAACCTGAGGACGGAAATAGTTTCAGTAATTTCCGAGACGTTATTAATATAATAAAATAAAGAGTTATTTCCACTAAAGTGTTTTAAATATTATAAAATGAACTCTTCTAACTTTAAAACAAAAACAAAAAAAATCTACAAGAAACTAAACTAGCATCCGAGTTTGGTGCAGCTCACCTGGTACGCAGCGGCCTGTATTCCGTCCAGCGAAGCCAGTTTGTTGTTGTTGAGTCGGAGAGCATGCGACATGTAGAGGCCCGCGGGTGTCCGTCTGTATCGTTTCACCCCGCGTCTGGGGCTGCGTTGTCGCGTCTGGTTCACGGCGGAGATGTTGCAGAAGGAGTAGTCGAGAGGGGGGCTGGCGTTCATCTTAGCTGATGATCTGTCGTACACGGGGGGGGGGAAACAATCTACGATGAACCGAGTGGATCATGGTAGAATATGTTTAACTAAGTTATCAATGAGGTTCTATTAACCCATTTTAAAATTAATTACAATTATTGCATTATTACAAATGTAAGTTTATGTTCAGTTAGTTTGAAAATTCCATAAAGATGTAGTGTACCGGTACCCACTCAGTTATATAACCAATTTTTAGTGGGGGACAGTAAACCAAAGCGACCAAGCCAACCCTGCAGGCCACGACACAATCGACGAGTGAGCCATAACCGACGGTCAATATTTTTTAATAGAAAATATATAGCAATCAATGGTATGGACAGTGCAAACACCCGCGGATCAACGCCAGAATCAACAAGGCCGATTCAAGTTTAAATTTATTTTGTGCCTCGTTGCTATGCAGCGTCGAGGTAGGTAGTCAAATTGATATCTTTGTATGTCCATTTCAAAAATGAGATACTAGGGCCTATATTGAAAATTTTATTTTTGTTAATGGCATTCTATATTTTTCTTACACCTGACCTGAATAAAACACTATCAATCCCAATACAGTAGGAATAAATATTTGGATGAGCGTAGCGAGCGAAGCGAAGATTCCATTTCACTACACTGGAGAAAAAAATCCGGAATGTTTTTTTTTTTTTTTTCTTTCTTTTTTTTTGTATTTTTGTGTGTCTGTGAACACGATTCCGGCTAAACCAATACTCCAATTGCAATGAAATTTTATGGAGGTCTGTGAAATCTCTGAACGAAGAACTGCACGGGGGGAAGAATCGATCAAAAATTATTTCTCATGAAAATCGCAATTTTACGATTTTTTCGATTTTTAAAAAAATTCTTCGACTTATAACATCAACATGCTTTATCCGATTGTAATGATTTTTTCACAGAACCTTAATTTTATGAATTAATATATTCGTGTGAAATTTGAGCGCAATCGAAAAATCATTTCTCATGATAATCGCAATTTTACGATTTTTTCCAATTTTTAACATTTCTTCGACGAATAAAACCTACATGCTTTATCCGATTGTAATGATTTTTTCACAGAACTTTAATTTTATGAGTAAATATATTCGTGTGAAATTTGAGCGTAATCAGAAAATGATCTATTAAAAAATCACAATTTTACGCTTTTTTCAATTAAAAAAAATTATGCTCATCCATCAACGCGGCGGGACTTAAGCGTTTTCCTAGTAAAAAAAATTTAGAATTTGTTTTATTGTTCAAAGAAGTCAGTGTTGAGTAATTTTCATGTCACTTGTTTAACTTGCACAAAAACAAACAAATTGTTCTGTCAGAAGACTGCATTTATTGGATGAGCAAAGCAAAGACTTCAATTTCACTGACCCCCCAAAAAATTAGCTCGGGTGTTTTTTGTTTTTTTTGTCTGTTTGTTCGCTCTCTACCGGGCAAACGGCATATGCTATCTTCATGAAAATTGGAGAGGACCTTCGAAATCTCTGAACTTAGACCTGCCATGTTTATGGGTACAATCGAAGAAATATTTCTCATGAATATCATACTTTTACGATTTTATTTTATTTTTAGTGCAATATTTTCGTGACATTTGGGCCAATTCTGACTAAACGGGTGGGGCTACAACGTTCATATTTTACATGGACATTGAGGTAATGATGATGTAGTACCTTTTGAAAAAAAAAGTTGAAGTAATTAGCCAGAATCCATAGAAATAAAGAAAGTTTTTTTAGGTATATAATAACAATTAACAGGTAACAATAGAATCTTGACAATCACCCACCTACAATGCGTTCAAAAAACAAATCTTCCAGCCTCCACATATTTTACCACTGCCTCCTAGATGTTCGTCGTGGCTCCTATAAAAATGATCTAAATTTAACAAAAATGATTTTGCAATGGAACTTAATAAAGTAAAGAGATCCCACGCAAACTAAAAACTTACATAAAAGCTCATCCATCAACGTGACTAAAAAAAGTGTTTGCGAAGAGGGCTACTTAAAAACATTTGTTTCAAACAAATTTAAGAAATGTAAATGTGGGACACAATCAATCATTGGTTGCTATGTTTTGTTTGTTTTAGTAAACTAGGAAGCTTCGCAAACGCTTTTTTTAGTCGCGTTTATGGATGAGCTTTTTTAAGTTTTTTTTTGCATGAGATATCTTTACTTTTGCAAGTGCTTTGTTTTGCTGCCTACGCATTGTAGGTGATTGTTGTCAAGTTTCTATTGTTTCTTGTTGTTATTATTTACCGCAAAAAACTTATATTAAAAGCTTTATTTCTATGAATTCTGGCTAACTTTTTCAACTTTTTCTTTCAAAAGGTACTACATCACCATAACCTTAATGTCCATGTATAATATGAACGTTGTAGCACCACCAGTTTGGTCAGAATCGGCCCAAATGTCACGAAAATATCGCACTAAAAATCGAAAAAAATCGTAAAAGTACGATATTCATGAGAAATATTTCTTCGATTGTACCCAAAAACGTAGCAAGTCTAAGTTCAGAGATTTCGAAGATCCCCTCCAATTTTCATCAAGATCGGATATGCCATTTGCCTAGTAGAGAGTTAACAAACAGAAAAAAAAAAAAAAAAAAAAACACCCGAGCTAATTTTTTGGGGGGTCAGTGAAATTGAAGTCTTTGCTTTGCTCATCCAATAATGGTACACAGTTGATAGAATGATGTTAAATAAATAAAGAAGTGAAATTGATGAAACAATGCCTACCGGTACTTACATATTGCACAACTTAACACAAACAAATCTGTCAGTTTATTCAGATGATCTATTTCTCTCTGAAAGTTGTATCACTTTCAAGACACGGCCACAAAACTGACCCAGATCAGATCTATTGAGTAGGTAACATTTCAAGGTCAACACTCACCTACGTCAATCCGCTCCAAACAATCAAACTACCATCTTATTGGTTCAAGTTTGAAGGTAATTCTAAGCTGTGATTGGCTCGACAGACGTCAGAGAAGCAAGATGTTTTTAAACTTGTTAATTAAACAGCCGCTAATCACTTAACCGTAAACATGATTGTGTGGACGTCAACACTCAAAGTATAATATTTAAAACACTTTAGTGGAAAACAACTCTTTAGTATATAATAAAAAAAACAACGTTTAGAAGATTAATGATGACGGATGTAGTTTTCATTTTTCCTAATATTGTTGTTTTTATTATAAAATAAAGAGTTGTTTTCCACTAAAGTGTTTTAAATATTGTATCATGATTCATGAACTCTTCTAACTTTAAAACACAAAGTATAGCTTATTTATTGTGATCTAAGCTTAACTCTATGGCTACATTAAAGTTGTTGATATAAAGTGCATTCATAACCTGCCACCAATACAGAAGAGAAGGTTACCGGCAAACTTGTAAATCAATATTTCGTACCTCTACCCAAGGGTTCCATTCAGAAAATGTTAGATCAATAATTCAACATTTTGACGGTACTTTGTTGCAAGATTGTTATCAAGTTGATTGCAACGCAAAATATTCAGACCATCTAGAATTTGGGTCACAAATAATATGACACAATTGCAACAGAATTTGAATTACAATGTCAGTGATTAATTATTATTATGTTCGGCTAGAGAGATTTTTCTTTAGGCATCAACTACTTTGTTATTTATAGTTTTCATGGAAAGTCTAATAAATTGAAACTAGGAATGCAAATTAACATCTCCAACAAGGGATAGTAACAAAAAGAAGACAGTTTACCATATTAAAAATGTTAGGTAGCTGTCCATGTGGCAGACAAAAGCCATAGATGTTGTATGTTGGATAAAATAACAAGTAAGATGTACAAAAGTTTGGAAAAGGCCAACTGGCTAGTTTAGTTTAGATTGGAGAAGGGTTGACAGGTTGGGAAAGCATAGAGAACATAAAGCCCAGCCTGAAGGGCTGGGGGCGACAAAACTTTTCACCTGCTGATGACGACTGCAGCTAATTTAAAGTTGTTTGTTACCTTAATCCACGACGCGTTTCGTCCTTCTCGGACTAATCAGGCGGATGGTGGCCACTAAAAAAATAATTATAAATTTTAAATGCAATGATTGCATATAATGAGCAAGACCATTAGTTATTTTCAATACTGCAATTATTCTCGTCTCGAGTATGTTTGGCACAGCAATGCAAACATTTCAACTATCAACAGAAATTACTATATCGTCGTTGGAACTGCAAAACCTCCTATCAGCACTTTTTCTGGAAACATGTATTTTTATCTCGTTGGCAGTATGTAATTCCTAGGCATCTGTGTGTTATCACTGATCCATTCTGACCAATGGAAATGTGTTTAAATAGTGGTTTGTTAAACCTCCTATCAGAGTGGGCTTGAAAAGTGTCAGCAAAACCTCCTACGAGTATAAGGAATGAAGGATGCTGTTTCTGTAGGCAGAGTTTTGCCAGTATGTTTTTATACAATTACTGATTGTTATCATATTCTCATAGCAATTATAGAAAGCTAAAATGACACAGTTGTTATCAAATATAAAGATCAGTCAAATAAAGAACAACATTTTAAAGTAAAATCCATGTTTATCTTGGCATTCTGATAGGTGTTTTTGCAATGTCTGAAATTTTGTAATGTTTTTGCAGATATTTGCAGATAGGAGGTTTTAATAAATATTGTTTTTTGTGTCTCCTGAACAATTTCAGAAAACACTGATAAAGGGTCTGCAGTTCCAACGACGATATATAAAAGCTAGATATACCGGTACTTACCTGGCTGGCTTTATACAGTTAATAATACCAGACTATGTGTACTGAACATGCCATAGTCTTGGTTCTTGGTGTGTACCTAACCCACGCAGTGTCAAGAGCAATATGTGGGGAAGTCCTGGCTAAAAATGTAATGACACAGCTGGAGTTTGAAGTTTAATTGTAACACCGGAGTCGAGATCCTTGAAACAACTTGGATACTCGGTCATGTCACATGTGGCTTGGCTGAATAGATACATTTGTTTCACACAATCATATGGGATGAAGGCTTTATATGGCCAAATGATATGGCTGAAGCACTGCCTTCTAAATATGTCACATTTGTAACTGTCCTCGTCATACTAGCCTAGATTCTCAACATGACATAGACATCGGGAGCGTACGAAATCACGTAGGCTTCGATCTACATTTTAAGGGGCTCCGACTTCTTAAGTTACAACACGGAGAAGGAGGAACGCACGGTTCTGCGTTTCCCAGCTGCGCTCCGACATCCATGTTGGGAATCTAGCATTAGAAGTATGATGACATCGGGTCCAAAAAGTCCGAACCGGTTCTGAAAAATACTGAAAAATACTTTTTTTTTTTTTTTTTTAAATATATATATATTTTTTAAAGTTACAATTAACAATTAGCAGGTCAAAAGTGCCCTTTAATAGCATTCTTCAAAGTTCAAACAATGCGCGTGTTCTTGAACACCCTTGGGCCTTGGCCTATTGTGCGATCGATCTGGAGTGGGATGGGCCTAGCACAGCTGAATAGGTACCTAACTTCACAATTTGTGAGAAAAGAAGGTGCTGTTACGTAATTACGTACCAAAAAGAAATACAAATTTGAATTTAAATTATCAATTATTTAGGCTATTACAAATTTTTAACATCACTTTGTAAAAAAAAAAAAAAATTGAACCGGTTTGGAACCGGTTTCCGGGTAGCCGATGTCATCACTAATTAGAAGAACAAGCATTTAAACAAGATTGCAAAGATTGAGTGCTAAAATACCATCTAGGACATATTATTGCCTTAGCCAAATCAGAAGCAATACTTTAAATTGTAATACGTATAGATAGGGTAACGTAAATTGAGGCATTAAAAAAAGATCAAAACAATGATTATTAATTAAAATTAATACAAGTCTTTATTCAATATCAAAAAAATATACTCTACACACTACGGTGATAAAATACTTTGTTACTTCTGTTACATTGGATATTAATGAATATGTTATGCTTATGTCATTTATGACTTATACTTATGAGATCGCATATGATTCATTGATAATTAATATTATATAAACAGAGACAAGCAATACAAAATAAGTCTACCCTTTAGGTAGGACATGCCACATGGGTTGTGGAAAAGGTGTACCTACATTATAAGGATAACTTCCAGGGTCTAATTTTACTTGAATACACTGAACTGCCGGCAGACAACCAGATAAACAGGGTTCTACTCGAACATGTTTATAAATGAAACAAGTAGGCCTACAAATGTTATAATTTTCTTTAGTGACATGACTTAACATGTTGTGGGCTAACGCTCAGTTTCACCAAACTTTGATTATGGTAGGCATATCTGAAGAAAACATAAAGAATAGAGTTTATTTAGGATCTAGAGTTTCAAGATGATTCACTGTGAAAAGAGCTTTTGCATGGACTTACAAATATTATATTATATATATACGGTATTATACATTAATTGAATTATTTGTAAAAATTTTGTTTTAAATCGGTGCAATAAACTTATGTCAATCGACTTTGAAATTTCTTCCTAAAACATTTCCTCTTAGTAATCTTTTGAGAATGATTAAAAACCTGAGTTTGTTTAACATTCAGATCAAAGTTTGGCAGAACAAGGCTAAGCTCTAAGTCTAGGCCTGTAGCCCCACAAGTAACACCTAGTTTAAAGCTAGGCTAAACCGTATATTTCACAATTTGTCTTTACATACATAGCTACAATCAGAAAATCATCCACAGCAATGTTGATGATGATCATTTGGATACACAGAATTCAAGCCGATGCAAAATAGACCATCGATACTCAAACCTTCCAAGGTCATTTCAGGTTAATGATTAACAAAAGTTTGAGCAGGCGTACAAGGTTGCAAAGCTACCATCAACAAAGAATCACACCTTAAAAGTAATAGGAGAATCAAGAGATACAAATATAGGTGGTGTATAGTAGGTTGCAGTCTTCCATAGATGGCACCACGAGTGGCAACTGTAGGCTTAGGTACGTCACCGTTGAAAATTATACTCGCTTTTATGATTATTAACACAAGTCACAAACAATTTATTATTATACGGAATCCCGAATAATTATTAATTAAAATTGAGTGGAGAATACGATATAGTAAAATGTTAGCATTAAAAACAAATTTAAATTTACAAGGGTAGTTTTAAATTTACCACAAATCCATTTTCCACTGTCAATCTCAAAACATGTTGGCCAACATTTTGGAGGTAGGGGTAAAACTGTTATGTATCTAAAATGATAGACGGTAGTAGTTTTTTGACAACGGTGCTGCTACAGTGGCAACTACAACCTATGGCGTGTCGCCACCTATTTAAATAATATTAATACCTGATCTAAGTTAGGGATGGGCGTAAATATCAACGTTACGATATTGATATTTGGGGTTTATCGAGATTGCATGCAAAGACTATTGAAAAATGGCTGCATATAATGTCCGCACCACTTTTTTATAACTTGATAATTTTAAATATACCCGAGGCATATACAGTAAGATCTCTCTTATCCGAGTTGGATGAGACCGGGGGCACCTCGGATTTGCGAAAAACTCGGATGGCGCGGATCAATTGTTTATTTGCTCTCGTAGCATAGCCTGATGTGGTAAAATGATATATGACACATGTAATGGATAAAGGAACATAAAATACACACGATACAGTTCATACAGGGTATACTAAATGATTTAATAGCTTGTAATTCAAGCTCACGAACACACGTACACAATTAGGCCTACATGTCGTAATAAAAACGTATGTCTAGGCCTAGGCCTAGGCCTAAACTCGACGCAGTAGGCCTAGGCCTACAATGCAAACATAGGCCTAGGCCTAGCTCTCTTTCTCATGTGGGAAAACCTCTCACTACTATGCCCGCGCTGAAGCTCACGACGCAAGATAAGTCTGGGAAAGAAATAAGATAAGCCCAGGAATAACAATTCAATGCGTCGTGATTACGAATTTCGTGAATCGGTTGAAACATGATTGCATCTAGTTCCACAACGACCATCTTTGAACAGCTGTGTGTGAGATGGCTGGATCGTATGCGCACGCGCAGGCGCGCGACGCACACTGACCTCTATATGCTCAGTGGGTGGCACTGACGCTTACCGGCGATGCGCCCGACGCACACTGACCACTGAACTCTATACGCTCAGTACACTGATGCACACTGCTCGAAAGTCGAGATATATCGCCGATCTATCTTCTTTGCACTCACTCGTAAGGCATGCCTACAAATGTATGCGAGTACATTTAAAAAAGTGCGGCGCGGCGTCTGTAATTATTTTTATGTTTTATATTTACGTATTTAAAACTTTAATTTTTTTTTTTTCTTTTTTTTTTTTGGCGGCTCAGTTAACACGGAATATCGGATAAGAGGAGATCGGATAAGAGAGATCTTACTGTACTCACATAAATACAGTAAGTCTATATTGAACCCCTAAGCCAAACATTTAAGAAAATTCAATTTTTGCAATTTGATTTTTGGTTGGACCACAAGTCGTTGCTAGAACAAAAACTTGATACGAATATATTAGATGGAACTCCTTTTTGACGCTCAGTCCTATTGCAAACAAATGTAGCTAATACTAGGGAAACGCCAAAGTCGTTGTTAAACGAGTGAGTGAACCAAGTGTTGAGTACCCGGGAACATCCCCTTTCCTCCCCTTTACCTAAGGCTGGATCTAGCTCAGTATGGAGAATTATACCGGGTACTCAACACATGGCTTACTCACTCATTTAACAACGACTTTGCGTTTCCCTAGTTTAAATTGAACATTCAAAATGCGAAACGTGTTCAAAACGTATTAGCGTGAAACATTTACAAATTTCCAATATAAAACAAAATCACATAATTTTTATTTCCCATTTAACACCCTTCAAAATAATATGTGGGTCTAAAAATATAAAAAAGTTCTACCCAACGGGTATCGAACCCCAACCCTCCGTGCGGTAGGCTACATGCTTACCACTAGGCCATGCAAGCCACGTAACTGGCGTCCCGCTAGCTGCTACTAAACAAATGCTTTCGATATTTAAAAAATCACATTTTTATTTATTGTGGGATTAAATCGCAATGGATCTAGCTGATTTTGTTAGCAGTTCTCAATAAACTCGTACCGGATGTCTGTTTAAAATTTCAGCCCAGTCTGTTCAGCGGTTCGGCTGATTTTCGACGTACAGACAGACAGACAGAATCACAGAATGAGACCCGTTCGAGTTGAATGGAGACACTCGGTCGCTCCGCTCCCTCGTTTAATTATGCTTTTGCTTGTACATCTTTGATAGGGCAATAAAGGAATTTTCTTAGCAATATCGATAATTAACAAGTCCTCGTCCATCCCTATAGGAATCATCAGTCGTTACACATCAATGAATAACATGAAGAGATCAAAATGAAATTATTTAAACCGTTCACTCAGTCCCAGGGGGCGGATCTAGCTCTGGGTTCGGATTGTATACCTCCCACTCCACCTCAAACGCTTCGAGCAATGTCTTGACTCCGTTTGGGTCGTTGGTCTTGACGAATCCGTCCCAGTTCCCGCACAGCGACTGCATCGTCCAGTTGCCGGTGCCGGACAACATCCACTCTTTGTCTACGATGACCGACTTGCGATGCATCATGTGGCGCGCTGAAAACAGGGCCGTGCGGACCACGATACCTGCATCAAACCATGTTCATCATCACGCAAGGTGGGGGAGATCATTGCACTTCACTTCACTTCACGAGATCAAGATTGATTTTATTTTTTTATAGTATAGGAAAGGATCCTCGGTGATGGTATGGAGTGTGGGCACATGAGAAGAGTGGAGAAGAATAGAATCCCAAGACAAGCATTTGAACTAAAGAATGAGAGAAGAAGAGTGGGAAAACCTCAAGACAGATGGCAAGACCAAGTAGAGGCAGATGTGGAGGAGAGAGGAGTTGATAGTGGTTGAAGAGAGAGAAAATTGTTGGAGGACAGGAAAAAGTGGAGAGAGCTGGTGTTACGACAAGAGAATGAGGAAGAAGATGAGTTGCTGAGCTTGGCAGGCCGGTGCTGATTTGGTGATGCCCAAGATCAATGGTGGAAACACTGGAGAGTCACCGTTGTCACATTCCTAAGCTAAGAAGTAAGAACTGATGGACTCAAGTCCATATTATAAGTTAAAAACTTCTTCCAATAGCGGGAACCGAACCCTGGACCTTGTGTATTGGAAGCAGAGACGCTAACCATAAGACCAACCAAGCGTACGTACCTGCGGCGCGTAGGTGTGGTATGGCGCTTCCCGTACCCTCGGACATGGTAGCATCAGATATGAAGCGTATCTGCACGCCCCGGTTGTGGGCGTTGATGAACGCTTCCTTGAATTCTGAGCAAGTCATCAAGTAGATCGCAGCGTCGATGCTTGTTTGTGCTGAGTTCAAGAAGTCCACTATCCACCTAAAGAAAGGTTACCAAGTATTAGAGAAAACAATTCAAAACATGCAATACATATTGTTCAGTTATTCACACAGTTAACAAAGTCCAATTCACTGAAATTTCTCAACCAGACTTGAAAATTTTCAATACTATTTTGTTTTGTTGATTTTATTAATAGGCCTACAGTTCAGACCATTACATAGGTACATTTAGTGCTCCCATTCGTACCGTTTTAGCCGGGACAGTCCCTTTTTTGAGTTTTTTTTTAGAATTGTGAACGACCGCACTATTTTTACGGTCTAGCATTTGAATCGCCGCGCCTGCAATACAACTCTTCACCCCGACCATGGCCAGCTACCAACCACTTGCCAAAAACAAACTATAAAGATTCAAGAAGTCAAGGTAAGTTCTAGGCTGCCAACAACGCAAGACCTTGCACACTGCGGCCCTCAGTGACTCAATGACTCACTCAGTGGCTCACGACGAATAAGTTTGCATTTGTGTCTTGAAACCGTTGTGAAAACCGTGACTGAATGTTCAAGACAAAAATAATGTTGTTGATAAAGAGGTTGCCGCTGCAGATTGCGATTTCGCAGCAGTTGGCCCATCTACAGCAAGTAGGCGGTGTAGCTTCATCCAATCCAATCATCAAAACATTAGTCCTGACTCCTGACATTCTTTTCTGACATCCATATTTCATTCCGACTTCTGTAAGTAACAGTTACATTGTTACAGTGATAGACAAAAAATGTACAATTTTCACATTTTTGTTCTCAAATAAATGCACATTATATAAAACGAATGCAATTTAACTACATATATGTAGTAATGTGTAATGGTTAACCACCTAGGCCTATATCTCCTAAATTTTGTTTCAATGTTAACATTTTCGGGAACAGGCGCGTAGGAAGGGGGGGGGGATAGGGGAATTCCATCTCTACTTTTTACCGTGACCCCCCCACCCCACTTCAGAAGAGTGATAACCAACAATTTCGTCAATTTCCCTTTTTTGTTGGACGTGATCGCGAAGGTTATGAAATGATATTATAATGCATATTCAATGGTTGTAACATGGTCTATCTAGTCACTACTCCAATTCTTTGTTTGGGTAATTCCATGTCTAATCAACCAGGCCATTTCCATGACCATCTCCGATTTTGATGAAACTTGGCAAATTTACTCTTACTAACATGTATAGGCCTATTGATCGTGGAAAATTTTGTATTTCTGACGCGCTTAGTTTTCGAGTAACGCCCCGCTCAAAAACTCAAATTTAGCGACGCCGAGCGGCGTATTTGAATTCGTAAGTTTTGAACCGTTGGACATAAAAGGCCAATTTTTTTTTAAAATTAAAGAGCTTTTTATTGGCAATTTCATATATATGTATTTGAATGCATTCCTAATTGTGAAACCATGTAAAAAATCAAAATTTGTTTTTAAACCTACCCTATGAGAAAAAGTATCTCTGAAATAAAAAAATTAAAAAAACGTGTTTTTGTTTAGATGTTTTTTACATGCCCAAAAAATTTTGGGATGGGATGGCATTGGGATCATGATATATCACAGGGTCATGCACCAAATGTGTAAAATGTGTCAGTTTTTACCTTCCATTTGTAGTGAAATTCAAATTTGCCGCACTTAATTTCTTTGAAAAATAAAAACGGAAAGTAAAAACTGGCACATTATACACATTTGGTGCATGAACCTGTGATATATCATGATCCCAATGCCATCCCATCGCAAATTTTTTTGTGCATGTAAAAAACATCTAAACAAAAACACATTTTATTTATTTTTTTATTTCAGAGATACTTTTTCTCGTAGGGTAGGTTTAAAAACAAATTTCGAATTTTTACATGGTTTCACAATTAGGAATGCATTCAAATACATATAAATTAAATTGCCAATAAAATGCTCTTTAATTTAAAAAAAAAAATAGCCTTTTACGTCCAATGGTTTAAAACTTACCAATTACAGTACGCCGCTCGGCGTCGCCAAATTTGAGTTTTTGACTGGGGCGTTACTCGAAAACTAAGCGTGTCAGGAATACAAAATTTTCCACGATCAATCTACATGTTAGTAAGAGTAGATTTGCCAAGTTTCATCAAAATCGGAGATGGTCAAGTTTTATTTCAGGCTCGGCTTGGTTGATTTGACATGGAATGACCCGTTTATGGTTTTATAGTTTTTACTGTAGGCCTATAAAAAACTAAAAGCCATTAATTTGGAATTGCATTCAGCCCACTTATTTTTTTCTAGAACGCACCAAACACACTCTTAAAACCAGATTTTCAAAATTTTAGCCTGCGGCTCAGCTGTACATAGTTGGTCACCCCCCCCCCTGCTGGTCCCCTAAAATATTTGTCCCATTCTTTTGGTTTTAGTATTATGGGTAGAGGTAATGAGAAATGGTGATATAAAAACCCAAATTTCGGGTTTTCATTTAAATGGTCAAAAACGTACCATCTAAAAAAAATTTTTTTTAAAGGAACTTTTTAGTAGGGATGACATCGATTCCAATAATTTACAATCGATCATTGTAACCCAAAAATCTGTTCAGAATCGATTCCCAAGACAAAAATAAATATTTGTACACGCCATTACTTTATTATTATTATTATTATTATTATTATTATTATTATTTATTTTCCACTAATAGGCTTAGTAGGAAGGTTGGCAGAAAAGGGCAGTAGGCCCTATGCCCCAAGCACAAGGTGTCTGCCAGCCTCTACACAACACACTGTGATAATAAACAAGAACTTATAAAACATAGAACATAGAGATAAAAGAGACAAACATAGAAGAGACAAATTAACAAAACAATAACAATTCAATGAATTGATAATATCAAAAAAGCAATCATAATGTAGAAGACTTAACAACTCTCTTAAAAGCAGACATGGCAAGACCTTGTGTTTCTTCGGACAGGGAGTAGTTCCAAATTTCGGCAGATCGGCAGTAGAACCCACTTATGTACGCGCTGGTTGAATAATATAAACGTGGAGTCCGTGACACGCGCCGTTATTTTGGCGGTCTATTTCCGTGGAGCCCATGACGTCACTAGATAGATCCCCCCCAAAAACAAAAATTTGTGAAAAAAACGGCAGCCAAGCTCTCCTTCCAAAGTCTTTGGCTGTGAATGCTGTGAGATAGAAGTTGAGCCAAGCATTTCATTCTTTCTCCCTAGTTTCGCATTGAAAAGAAGTAAGATCATTTCGCCTGTTGACGAGCGCCAAGCCAACCATTTTCGTAGAAAAAAAAAGTAAAAACTTTTAACTCAAAATCATAAAAAAAATTACTTGGCCATTGAATTTGGTTAACTAGGAAGCTTCGCAAACGCTTTTTCAGGCGCGTTGTTGGATCAGCGTATGTTTTTTTAAACGAAAAAAGCGTAAAATTGCGATTTTCATGAGAAATTATTTTCCGATTGCGCTCAAATTTCACACAAATATATAAATTCATAAAATTAAGGTGCTGTGAAAAAAATCATTACAACAATCGGATAAAGCATGTAGGTGTTATAAGTCGAAGAAATGTTTTAAAAATCGAAAAAATTCGTAAAATTGCTATTTTAATGAGAAATAATTTTTCAATTGCGCTCAAAAACGTGGCAGTTCTAAGTTCAGAGATTTCGAAGGCCTTTAGAAAATTTCAGCGTAATTCGAGTATCGGTTTAGCCGGAATCTTGTTAACAAACAGACAAAAATACAAAAAGAAAAAAAGAAAGAAAGAAAAAAAATGATTCCGGATTTTTTTCTCCAGTGTAGTGAAATGGAATCTTTGCTTCGCTCGCTATGCTCATCCAAAAAGTTATTGGCCAAGTAATTTTTTTATGATTTTGAGTTTAAAATTTTTACTTTTTTTACCACGAAAATGGTTGGCTTGGCGCTCGTCAACAGGCGAAATGATCTTACTTCTTATCAATGCGAAACTAGGGAGAAAGAATGAAATGCTTGGCTCAACTTCTACATCTCACAGCATTCACAGCCGAAGACTTTGGAAGGAGAGATTGGCTGCTGTTTTTTTTTTTTTTTTTACAAATTTTTGTATAAAATCATTCTCTCGTATAGGCCTATATTTGTTTAACCTTGGCTTTATAGTAGGCGACTATGACGCTGTGTTAGTACTTAAGACAGAAATTAAAAAAGTGACTACACCGGGGTTGTAGTCACTTTTTTAATTTCTGTCTAAAGTACTAACATATATATATATATATAGAGAGAGAGAGAGACGGCTTTACACCATTGGCAACACATTTTATGTTAGGCCTACCCTTAGGGTAAACACTAGTGATAATTTTGGTAAACCGGAAACCGGTTTTGAATTTTAAATTCGGTTTCAACTTTTTTATTTCTTTGGTTACTAGGTAGGCACAATCATAAACAGTTCCAAGGTAAGAGCTAACTCGCGTAGGAACGATTTTTCGATCTCACAATCGCATTTTAAGACCCGGCTCCTCCACCAAGCCAGGATACCAGCCTAAATTTATTTAATTTCAACTATCCCGCACCTCCTCAAAATTACAAAATTTAGCTGTTCTTGTGTAAATTTTGACATGAAGCAAAATATTTATATCCAAAATATTAGCCTACCACTTAACTAGGCCCATACCGTATCGAAATATACCGTATTGATTTTTTGGCCCAGCCCTTCTTTTCATATCAACTCAATTAAATTGTCTTTTACCTCTCACCCATCTCCAACCAACCAAGGTCACCCGCTTTCCCGATCGTCAATATGTCGAAAAAGTAGAGGCAACAAGCATCTTTGCCACCCCTTACCAACAAGTATTTTTTTTTGCCACACTAGTTAGCAGCTTAGCTTTTACCTCAAGTCAATAAAGCATCAAATTTTCAAATTTCACGAAAATTTCCATAATTGACGAACCTTTTTGCCTACACACAGTCAAGACTACAACTAGGCATACGGTACCGTAATATTGCGTAGGAACACTCCAGCTCCCCTCGCGGACACATTCTTCGTAGGTAGATGCACGCTCGACACATCTTATTCATATTTGTCATGGCGCGAAGTTCTATGACTGGCCCCGTATCAGGTTTAACTCCAAGATCAATAGTCATCATCCCATAAAGTGCGCCTACAAAACAAAGATATTATTTTAAATATAAGTAGGGTTTAGTGAGGGTATACTTGAAGGAAGAGATGGAAGGATATACCATAGCAGAAGACTTACCAGGCAAGAGGTGAGAGCTGGGAAGATGTAGACATGATAAGCCTACAATAGGGAATACCTACATGTACCAAGTCCAAATATTGATGTGGGTGTAAGAAATGGATAGAAAACCACTTAAAACCATTTAAAAGTAAATATTTTAAATTCTATTGAGGCTCAAAGTTTGTAGTAGGTAGGTATTTTATTCCCAGTGCAACCAGCACCAGCACGTGACGTCAAGATCTGGTACCTACCTATGTATCTGGTGGTATCTGGTGTGTGTGGTGGTATGGTATGGTGCATACTCTCGAGTCTTGACACAAGAGGTAGACACAATTTACGTCAGAGGTGCCACCGATTGAAACTTTTAGATAACGACCCAGTTAACATTGGTGTGAAATTTTTTAATAAACTACCTGATGCCTTGAGGGCTATTGACTGATGACCCGAGAGCTGTTTTTAAAACGCATTTAAAGCAATATTTATTGAAAAATTGTTTTTACTCTGTAGCTGTTTTTTTTCCCTTCAGAAATATCCTAGAATGGTTCTTGTATAGAATTAGAAACTAGTAGAAAGATGGTGGGTTAAAAGTGTTTTATTGTGTTGTGCTGTGCTGCTGGTTTTAAACTTTCGGCCCTGTAATCTGTAAATATGTAGGCAATGGTAGGGCCCATTGTTTAATACCATTAGGCGTTAGTATTTTGTGTATTTCTTAAACCAATTGACAATTTCTAATATTTGCATGTTTATGACGTGTAGCCTCTGCCTACATGAGTTAATTGGATGAAGGCTTGTAATTTTGTAAATAAATAAATAAATAAATAAATAAATAAATAAATAAATAAATAAATAAATAAATAAATAAATAAATAAATAAATAAATACAATGATTGAGCGCTGTTACTTAGGCTTAGGCCTACATGGTTTGTAGTGTTTTAAATCCGCACATGTTCATTTGGGTGCCATGTTTTTAGGTCATTTGAAAGGTTTATGTTGATTGACCAGTGGCGGCTCGTGGGGTTTAAAATAGGCAGGGCACAATATATTTGAATGGACTTGCGTGGGCTACAAGGGGTCTAGGGCAAAGGCCCAGCCGCCGGAGGCAAAAAATTTTGGCATATATTTAGCTCCAAGACAGCCTTTACAGCAGTTTGAGCAAGGGAGAACTATACTCATAACACAAAAATATTTTCAATATTTTTTTAGGGCGCAACAAAGTTGCGCCCCTGGGCTAGAGCCTAGTTAGCCTAATGATTAATACGGGCCTGGGCACAAATCAGTTATCATTTAAAACTGGTAATTTATCTATATTTTTCGACCTTGCTTAAAGTAAAAGAAGATAATAGCAGCACATGCAAATTTACCTGGTATTTTAATGCCTGTAAATAAGTTGTACTCTTCTTTCTTTGGACACGGCGAATTCCTCGATTACCCGCACAACGCAGCAGCGCGTTACGTGTTCTCCTTACAACAGCTCTGGGCTGACTAAAATCATGCCCATTCTGTCGGAGTTCCAACGCTTATTGCGAAGCAACGATTCGGCTATTTCCGAATAAAACTGACTGCGCAGGCGCTGCCTGGGCGCAACTTCGTCTAGCCCGTAGAAGGCTCACTCGAGTCAAGCGTTGTTCGCTGTTTCCTTACCGCGCGCGCGCTCACATTGAAAATACAAACTATTTTATTTTATGTAAATGTGTGTACCACGACGTCTTCAACTCGTATATGTGAGTGATTGTTGGCGGGAAGAGTAGGAGGGGCACATGCCCCAATGCCCTTATGGTAGAGCCGCCTCTGTGATTGATATAGCCTACGTTGATGTTTACGTTGTGAATGAGTGTGTTGTATATTGGCCGGAGCAACGGCGGGGTGGGGGGAATGATGAATAGTGCTGGCAACTAAACCTTTCCCGGGGGTTGGGGGGCAACATTCCCCAGTCGGTTGTGCATCGAATTTCATTTTGGAATTCCTAGTAGTTGATAGAACTGGTTTAGGCTGGATTTAAGTTCGATTTGTTATTTTGGATTAAAGACGCGTCAACCGTTAGGTCATAATGCACCTCTCTAGCCTCGGATGGGGGGGGGAGAGGAGGGGCCAATGCCGGTCAGAACCAGTCAAGGGAAGCATGGGCATGGGGGTTTCTCACATCGCGGTCGTCATCATCGTCGTTCATGTTGTCAATTGCAATTAGGGATGACGAAACCCGACTTTTTTACGACCCGGGTTACCAGGGTAGTAACACAAAAAAATCGTGTGGGGTGTCTAAAGCGGCTGTCACACGATTGAGAAAATCGCGCGAGTTGGCTCGCGCGAGTTTATTACCATCCTTGTCACACGACAGTCAATGAAGGTAACAACAACGCCACCTATTGGTGTTCACTGGTCACGTGTTATGGTAGTGGGTTCTGATTGGCTCTCGCTACCTCGACTTGCTAGGAAGTTGAACAAGCTGGACATTTTTCGTAGCGAGCGCGAGCTCGCGCTCGCTGGCTCACCGTCTGACGGGGAGGCGGTGAGTTCCATGTAAACAAGTGTAGGCCTACTCCCAGAGAGTTACTCGCGCGAGTTGCTCGCGCGATTTTCTCAATCGTGTGACAGCCGCTTAATGAACTGCGAAGAAAAGCGCTCATCAATTATCGTAATATCTCAGACGTAGGCCTAATGCTGTTCTATAAACAATGACGTGCTGATGAAGTAGTATTTCATAATCATGAAAGAGGAACAGCAGCGGGCCATTAAGATAACACTCCTTGCATCTGGTTTATATCTTGTCAGTCTATCCAAGGTCACGATGCGTTGGCGCGGGGCTTGGGGGGAGAGGCTGGAGCGGTTATGCTGGCGCTCAGATAATTGTTACAAGATAAGGAAAGACCACCCTCTACAGTATCTCTATTCCCATGTGCGTAATTTCAGTTATCACCATAGCTTTTGACTTCAAGCAGATTGAAAACATTAAGAGATGTTATGGCAATTATTTACGCGGTAATATCTCTGGAAGATCGCACGAGTGGTAAGGCAGGAGGGGGGGGGGGGGGGCAATTATACTCAGCACACTGCCACAAGTCGGCGGCATGAACAAAGCCGCCACAGGAAAAAAGATATGAGAAAGTGCATGTTTACATTAGCCTTCCGCCTACAATGTGACACCTCATTTCAGGAACCGGGTTTGACGGGTAAACGGGTAATGGAAACACGTACCCGATACCCGGGTACCCGTCGTCTTCCCTAATTGCAATTGGTCGTCAGCGGCGGGGAGGTCGACAAGGGAAGGGGAAGGGTTCCCAGACGACGACTGCCAAAGCTCGCCTCTAGTTTCGAGGAGTAAAAATTAACCTACCCTTCTCACTAGCCGATTTTTGTGAGATGCACTTTTTCTCTTGAATCGCCTTTTACAATAATTAACAGAGCCATGCTCTGGGCCAATTCTACCCCGGGCCCAGACGGGGGATTTGAGTTTGACGTTCGAAGATGGCTGCATGTGGAAGTGATAGTGGTTGTTTGTTACCTATGTGTTGAACATTAGTGTAGGCCCTATGTTGTTTTGTGTTTTATTTTGTAGGCTAAACACTTGTGTGCACCTGTTTAAAAATTAATTTAAAATTGCTCTGTTATGGTTCTTCTGGAGTTTCTTCAACAAAAAAAGGATTTAAAACATCCACGAGTAACCTTTCACTTTTAGGCCTACCGGTTTTTTCACTAGGTAGGCGGTAATAGCCCGGGCTATGGCATTTTGGAACTCCTTCGGTTGGGGGTGGGTCCAAAAGTAAAATCATCATTATTTTCACTAAAATACCAAAATTTAAGGTCTCTATTTATAGGCCTAAAGGACTTTCAACCAAAAGAAGTTTTGCCAAAAATAGAAACGTTAGGGCCAAAAGGTTTTGTAGGTTTTTTGTTTATAAAACAGCAAAAACATGAAGATTTTATTTTGGACCCCCCCCCCCCCCCCCAACCAAAGGAGTTCCGGCATTTACCCTGCAATGATGAACTGCCTAATGGAATGGTCCTAGGTAGGCCCTAGGCTAGGCGGTACTTTTTCGGTTGGCATGCAGCATGCCCCAACTTTTCAACACTGCGATGTTAGGGGAAAAGTAGGTTAGGGGGAGTGGGGGGGTCGATATTATAATAATAATAATATTGTCAAACATAGGTACGCTCTTCGCGCCCCCCACTCCCCCTAACCTACTTTTCCAACGTTGGGACATGGCAAGTTGGCAATTTCTTAATGACAGAAGACAGAGGGTGAAGGTGGGGGTGGACCTATCAGACGAGGTGGAAGTGACATCAGGGGTGCCCCAGGGGAGTGTGCTGGGTCCTCTTCTGTTCGCAATATACATTAATGACATAGCAGACAGAATGGGAGCGAAGGTAAGGCTTTTTGCAGATGACTGCGTTATCTACAGAATAATCAAGGTAGTAGGGGACGTAGATGACCTGAAACAGGACTTGGATAGGCTTGGTGAATGGGTAGTGGGAAATAAGATGAGCCTAAACGTAAACAAATGCAAATGGATAAGATTTACAAGGAAGAGGAAGGTACAAGGGTTAGGGGATGGATACTCATTAATGGGGAATGATCTTGAGAAGGTGGAGAAATTTAAGTACCTGGGAGTATGGCTACAGAGTAAGCTAAGCTGGGAGGTCCAGGTGAATGCTACCACAAAAAAGGGTTTTAGATGTCTGAACTTTGTAATGCGAACATTGAAAGGAGCCAGTAGTGAATTAAAGGGGCACGCTTATAAAACGCTGGTAAGACCTGTTGTAGAGTACGCTGGGTCTGTATGGGATCCATATAGGAAAGGGGAAATAGAGGAAATTGAGGCAGTGCAGAAAAGAGCGGCAAGAAGGGTCCTAAGGAAGGGTAACAGGTGATAAATGGGCAGCTTGTAAGGACATATGATAGTGTTACAACCATGGTACAGGATCTAGGATGGGAAAAGCTGGAGGATAGGAGAAGGATCGACAGATTAGGGAAAATGTATAGGGTGACCAGGGCTCATGAAGGTTGGGGGGAAATAAATAGCCAACTAAGGAGGGCAAACTATGTTGCCAGAGGGGATCACAAGTGGAAGTATGAGAGGGGAGCATGGGCAACAGACATAGGCAGATACTCCTTCCTGGCTAGAACGGTGGTCGAATGGAATGGCTTACCAGAGGGAGTTGTGGAGGAGAAAACCGTTAAAGGCTTTAAGAAACATATGAAGCTGCTGCCGAAGGTAAATCCTGAACAGGGTCTAGGGAACAGGCAAGACTAGATCATGCCCATGATGGGATATGAAGAGAGAGAAAAAGGGGAAGCTAAGGGCAAGATGAAAGAAACTGGGCATGTAAAGTGCATAAGTGCAAAGGATTAGAGAAGAGTGAATAAGGCAAGCCTAGAAGAAGGGATAGGCCTAGGCCTACCCTATGTAGAAGGGGAATGACTAAGTATGAAGGAACAAGGAAATGGAATTACAATAAGAAGGAAGGAAGGAAGGAAGGAGAAAACAAACCTACCACCGACTTTAGTCATTTGTAGGGGAAGAAACCAAATACAAATACAAATAGGCCTACAAACCAAAGAAGTAGGCCCTAGGCTACCCTAGGCCTAGGCCTAGGCTAGCCTAGCCCACCTCGTTGAGTTTGGACGGGAGCTAATAAAATCATGGGCCTTCTAACTAACTTACCCATTATAAAGGCTGCGCCCATTACCATTGGGTACCTACGACCACAAAAGTCTAATATTTTTGACATTACGCCCATTGCGAAAAAGATAAACTTTGAACATGTGCTAGAAACGCCGCTTTGCTGTAAGGCTAGCCAGAGTCGATAAAGATTATGGGACGGGGAAACTTCTTTATCGACAAAAATGGTAGCATGACAGCCAACGCTCCGCAATCAAAACCGATTAGGTCAAGCCATGGGTTAAGCCAAAGGACAATATCTTATGACCGACGGCGACATTACCCATTGCTCTTAATGTTTGGTGATAGCATGTAATTATGTATTAACATCTTTGGTATTAAAAGCAAAAAATGAAGCAGAATTTTCAAGTAGGCAAGGAATCGCGATTACAAAACAAGTGTTACAAAACCTCTGTTTTGCCATGTTGGTAATTGTTTGTAGCAAAGCAAGCAATGTGAAAAATAAAATAACATAACCTCAATTATTATACAACGATTTTTATCACAAAGTTTAGGGGAGCCGTCCAATTTAAGTTGCCTCAAGGCTAGGCCCTAATTGTAAAGAAATTTAATTATTGACATGACTTCGCGGCATGCCCGATTCATCGCAAGAACAGTCTTGGTGAAAAACGACAACGTCGAAGAGGCGTGTAGACTTTTAAATAGGGTTGTGGGTCGTGATGGTATCTTCGACCAGTTTCGTCTCACCCGCTTCTACGAAAAACCTTTTCAAATGAGACGACGAATCAACTTTGAAAAGTGTAAAGCGCTGTATAATGAAGACATGGACAGAAAAATCCAATTCGTGTTGAGGAAAAATCGTAAGGAGCCATTTCCTGGGTGCCTATAAAATGGCCCAATATAATATGTAGGGCTTAGGCCTAGGCCCTAGGCCTAGGGCTATTGTATATTGGGTAGGCCTAGGCCTAGCCCTAGGCCTACTCTTTCGGTT
Organism: Sweltsa coloradensis; assembly: GCA_024449915.1. Classification (NCBI taxonomy): domain Eukaryota; kingdom Metazoa; phylum Arthropoda; class Insecta; order Plecoptera; family Chloroperlidae; genus Sweltsa; species Sweltsa coloradensis. The sequence goes on from JAMZAV010000531.1 coordinate 549,508, forward strand.
GGTATGGACAGTTTTTTTTATGTATACCTACAAAACCTTTAACGTCGCTATTTTAAATCTAAAGTACCTACAAAACCTTTAACGTCGCTATTTTAAATCTAAAGTAGGCTACTACCTACTGATCAAAAACTGTCCATACCAACCGAAAGAGTTCCGTATATTGTAACATTCTAGGCCCTGGCATTAACCATAAAGGCCTAGGCTAACTCAGTATAAGTAGGCAGAGGCCTTCTTTTGTGCTCAAGGTTACGTTCGAAGTAGGCCGTATAATATTGTATCAGGTCTAGGCCTAGGGCCTAGGCCCTAAATTAATAAAATATTAGTGTTTTAACAGCTGATGACTATATTTAATGGAAAAACTATGCCTTCCTTTGTTGACTTACATAGCTTTGACTCGAGCACAATCAACAACACTCAACATAACCGAGGAAGCAATGCCGTACAAACCACCATAGGCCTATTATATTCAATTTAAAATGATAAATAAATAGTTGCCATCTCTGGGGTGCTGAGTAGCCAATCTAAACATATTATGTAGACTCTAAATAGAAATTTATTTTATCTATTTATTATAGACCTATGCCCAGTTCCCACTCGTAAGAAATTGTTTTAGTTATAAGAAATCCGATATTCTGATTGGTTAGTTTAGTTGGCTAATGTTTTATTGGTCTGTCATAATGACTAGGCCTACTCTTTTTGATTCGTCTGCCGTAAGGATCTAAACTCTAAAGCGACGGTTGTTCGCCCGCAGCCAAGCGCACGCGACTGCTTAATGACTAGCTCGACCTGTAGGTATTCTAGGTAGGCCTACAGTGTTCACTCATATGCACATCATATAGACATGAAGTTGTCAATGAGAAAAATCTGTGAAATTGTTAAATATTATTTACAAAGTACATACATACATACATACATTCATCATCTCACACACACATACATTCATGTTTTATAATTTTTATAGTCATTTTTATGTAACTATTTTACATTGTATTGTTGCGTTATATTTGTATTGTTATTGTATGGTAAATTACACTTGTGGGACATTCGTCCTGTTGTAATGTGGCAAAAAAAAAAAAAAAAAGTAGGCGCTATTTAGGCCACATAGGTATTTACAAAAGTTTCATTTGATAAAATAGTACAATTAGTATTAAAACAGTTTACATTGTATGAATGTACAAAGCAGATGTACCGTAATTTACAAAAGTTCCATTTGATAAAAGAGTGCAATTGGTCCTCCTCCTATCCGAATTGGGGGGTTTTCAGCTGTCTGCACACTCCGCCTTGAAAGATTTACAATCTTCTCGGTAGACCTATAGATAGTATGACCTAATGATTATGTGGTCCATGGGACCATAGAACATAGCATACCAAAAAAAAAAATCAGCCCGATCCGATAACCCATTCTGTGTTAAAAAAAGTGCCTTAACAAAGTTGAAAACCTTCCCGCTGGCTGGCTAGCTGGCTGGTTGGGGGATTCTGACGGAGAGGAATAAGAGCCTACAGAGAAAACGGTACATCCTAGAACAATGAAACTTGGACCACACTTAGATGTAGGCCTAGGCCCTACCTCAGACGCAGAAACTTATGCTTTCAAAACCAAAATCGGGTAACAGGGACTGGAGAAAATCAAATTTTGGACAACTAGGAAAACGCAGTGATATAAGTCCCGTCGCGTTGATGGATGAGCTTTTTTTCGTTTTTAGTGTGCGTGGGATCTCTACAGAGGTACTTCTTCAAGTTCCATTGCAAAATCATTTTTGTTAAATTTGAATAATTTTTATAAAGTACCGGTTGCTATGGTAGGTCTAATTAGAATGTCAAATATTTGTAGGCCCGAATATTGCTTTATGAATGCATTGTAGGTGATTGTTGTCAAGTTTCTATAGTTACTTGTGGAGATACGTGAGAAGTGGAATCGCCATGTAGATAACTTGAGAATAAAAACGTCAAGACTCCTCGGCTTCCTGTATAGGAATCTGAAAGGATGCAAGATATGCAGGCCCAAGAGACATTTTTTAAAGCTAATAAATTGAAATGTCACCCAGATAAAACAAATTGTATACTGATCACTAGCTCAGCTGTAATGAGAGACCAACTACTGAAAAATAATATCAGCAAAGTAAACATTGAAGGAAAAAATTTTGTTTTTCAAGACCATTTTAAGTACTTAGGAGTCATGGTAGACTATTTACTTAATTTCAAAGAACACATCAGTTACATCTCCAAGAAACTTGCTACAAAAATTGGGTTTATGCGAAGAAATTGTTGGAAATTGTCAAAGTGGGTGCGTCGACAAGTTTATAACACCATTGTAGCTCCACATTTCCACTATTGTCCTACCATTCTTATGGACATAAATAAAAGTGACCTTGATATTCTCCAAAAACTTCAAAACAAAGGTATGAGGGCAACTCTTCAATGTCACAGACTAACACACAGAATGGACATGCTCGAGCAACTTCAATGGCTTAGTGTTGAACAATTAATCAACTACAAAGTTTTATGTTTCATTCATGAAGTGATGTGCAACCAAGAGTACTCATACTTCTCAGAATAACACAATAATGATTTGCATGGACATCATACTAGATATGCTCAAGATTTTTACATGCCTAATCAAAATAAGTGCTGTGGGCAAAAATCCCTGTTTGTAAATGGATTAAAAAAATTCAACGAGTTACCTAAAAATCTAAAAATGTTGGTGGGTAAAAAAACAAACTTCAAAAGTGCTATACAAAATTGGGTGCAAATTAAGTTTCCACTTGTCTAAAGAAGAAAAATCAAGTTATGCACAACCAGAAAAAAATAGCAGAGTCTAGCTGCTAAAAAGAAGATTTTACTACCAAGCTTGACACTGTCGGTTACTGATATTTTACTGTCCTGAATGATGTAGGTGTTCAAAGTTGACAGTAAGTAAGTAAGTAAGGTGACTTTTTTAGTCTGAGCCACACAGATTTTTTTACGTTTAAAGGCATCCTATTCACTTTGCACCAAACTGCGATGTTGTTGAGGTCGTCCTGAAGGGCCCTGGAGCCTAGTACGGTGATAATTGGCCGGAAGATCGTGAAGTCGTCGGCGTACTGGAGACATTGTGAGTTGACGCATGCCGGGAGGTCTAGCATGTAGGTAGATGACAAAAAACAGGGAACCAATGACGCTGCCCTGGGGTACCCCGGATGTGACGCTTCTAGGACGTGAAGTGGCGCCTCCGAAGATGACACTCTGTTGCCGGCCAACCAAGAAGGAGCTGCACCATTGTAGTAGGTTCCCTCTGATTCCGTAATGGTGCAACTTGTTTAGAAGGCGGTGGTGTGGCACTGAATCGAACGCTTTGCTCCAGTCCAGAGAGACTACGTCGATTTGCTTCGTATTTGGTTGGTCGAATGTGTGTTGCCATTCTTCAATTAGATTCGTCAGCATGGTTGTGCACGAGCGCTTTGGTAAGAACCCGTGTTGATTGTTGTTGATTAGCCCGTTAGATTTCATATGATCGAATATAGTTGTCGAGATCTTTTTTTCTAGTAGTTTACAGACCACCGATGTGAGGGCGATATAGGTCTATAATTCTCTGTATTTTCCTTTGTACCTGATTTAAAAATTGGCACTATGCGTGCTTGTTTCCAATCAGATGGGATGGAACCGGCTGACAGCGAGGTGTTGAAAATGCTCGTAAGAGATGGTGATATGGCAACAGCGCACTTCCGTAGGATTCTCGGCGAAATGCCGTCTGGCCCAGTGGCCGCCCCCTCTCGCAGATTACGCAGGTGTTCGGTACCTGTTGCTTCCGAGAAGTACAAGTGTTGTAGGGGTAGAGGGGGGGAAGGAGCATTCAACCCTAAGAATGGCGAGTTCTCTGGCCTCGAGAAGTTAGCCTTGAAAACATTGCTGAAGGCTTCCGCTATGTCTGTCTGATCTTTTATCTGCTCTCCTTTGTCCACATAGAAATCTGGGACAGTGCTACCACATTTAGCATGAATAAACTTCCACACGTTCTTGGTGTGACTTGATGTTCCAAGACCCCACATGTATGTTCGGTGAGCCTGCCTGATGGTATTTTTTGCGAGTTTTTTCTGAGCCTTTAGCATGTTCAGATTGATTTCACTGTCGTTTGCTTTCCACTTTTTGTATAATTTGTCTCTTCTTTTAATTTGCTTTATAATGTTTTGATTGATCCATGGCGGTCGCTGTCTACCACTGATTTTTGTTTTGGGTATTGCTGAATTTACACATTCCCAGAAGACCCCCTTACAAGAGTTCCATGTTGTCTCAATGCTGTTTCCTTCAATCAACTTGATCGTGAATGGTCGGTAGGTGTTTTTGAAATAATTCCCTGAGTAAGTCCCAATTTGCATTTTTGTAATTGTAAGCTTCTTTCTGCACTGTTTTGATTTTGGGTTTGTTGCATTTGAGGGTTGTCAGAACTGCGTGGTGGTCACTCACCCCGGGTATGACGATGGCCTCTTTTATTAGGTGTGGGTCATTACAGAGGACAAGGTCGATGAGGGATTGTTTTGTAAGAGACGAGCGGGTAGGTTCGGAAACATGTTGTGAAAGAAAGAGGTCGTGAAAAGAGTTCAGGTATGCGTCTGCGGTCTTGTTTTGAGCAGTGCCGTTACCTTTGTTGTCCCAGGTGATGTCGAGATTAAAGTCTCCAAATAACAGCACAGCCGAGTAATTTTTCAGACAATTTGGGTGTTTTCAATGGAAAGCATCAACTGTTTGTCTAGGAAGGCATATGTTTTAGCCCTACAAGCTGAACCACAGAGGAGTTTTTCTTTACCCAGTTTTATTTCAACCCAGACCACCTCGGCTTCGGTTTCCAAGTGGCGTCGTCTAGTGGCAACTATGTCTGGGTGTGTAGCAATGAGAACACCCCCACCAACACTTCGTCTATCTTTTCGGAAAACATTGTACGAGTTGTCAAAAATCTTTTTGTCACTTATATTATCATTGAGCCACGTTTCACAAACGCAAATTATTGGGGCGTTTTGTGCTTCTAGCCATGCTCGAATGTAAGGCCTTCTGGATGGGTTGTTTAGGCTCCTAGCGTTGAACGACAAGATAGTGATGTTATTGATGCGGTGATTCATCAAGGTGGCGTCGCCGTCGTCGTATGCCTCTGTGGCGTGCCCTTCAAAGAATGATTCCGAGAGTTGTGGCATTGTACACTTCCAACAGAGAAACGTCCGGGGATTCTTCCTGCAAGGCATGCGGTCAGCTGAGTTTATACAAGTTCTATGGGCAAAAGCATTGCACGATGCACAGGCGATAAAGATTTGATTTTTTCTTCCTTTTGATTGGCATAACTGGCACCATTTTGTTGCAACTCCTGGACCCGGGTTCAGGCTAACATCTCCGGAGAGAGATAGAAGGTAGAAAGTAATGACACTTAGCGAGACAGGTGACCGGTGTGAATGTTTTTGTGCCGTTTGGCAATGCCGCGTAGCACGTTTCGGTTTCGCCTCTGCATATGGTGGACGGACGATGGAACTCGCGCAAAGTGTAAAACAGGAAACTCTGCAGTTAGTACTCACCATACCGTATTCTTGCAAATCTGTTTGTTGTAGTGTGTGTGTATTAGAGTACTCTTCTCGCATGTAGTTTTTTTACACTGATACCTTAACCTTAACATTATAAGGAATATATGTGACTAAATTGTATCATTCTACTACAATAAGGACTTGTTTCTGAAAGCATCAATCGATTTCTTTTTAAATTCAGATGATATTTTCATTCATAAAAGTTCGCTGAAAGTTTCACCAAACATTTTGGCGGGAAAAACATGTGCTTACGTCATAATACAGTATGGCCAGTCAACCAATCACGTAAGAAATAATCACAAAACAAAAGAAAGTGGCAACAAATGTTGTCATAGCAACACAAGCTGTTTAGCGCACCATGCAGTACATTAAGATATGTTATCTAGAAGGTGGTTGTTAATTTCATTCATACTCCATGGATTTATAAGGTGGTTACTGTTATAGGGAACACACACGTGACGTCACAACTCAGTGGCAAGTGGCCATGGATCTTACTGATGGACAAGCATCCTAATTTCGCAAGTTGACGCCTGATGAACGGCTCAACAAATATCACGCTCTAACTTTTAACCTATTCATTATTTGGACAAAACTTAAGAGAAATAATATTTAGCAAACATATCATTTCTTCTAATAGCGATTATTTCAATTTTTCTTACAGAACCGTTAGGTTGTTATACCAAAGTACGCATTATGAATGACAAAATTATCAACAACTTTTAAGTCTTCTCAACTTCAATTGACAAAAAACTACTGATCAGATTTCAACAAGAATGTTCTCTAAATTTGCATCCAACTAATTAGACAAGAAATAAATTAGCTTTCTAGGTAGAAAAAGCACTGAACGAAAATTAACAGCATAGCGTGCAGTTTTTCACGGCTCATCTGCACGTCAAAAGTGCGTATTTTAGATGAAAACACATAGGCCTACCATGCATATTACCCTATGCTGTAAATTTTCGTTCTGTGCACTTTCTATCTAGAAAGTTTATTTATTTCTTGTCTAAACAGTCCCATGCATATTTTGAAAGGGATCTTGTCGAAATCTGATCACTAGGTTTCTTTCAATTGAACTTGTTTTATGAGATGTTGTAGGCTTTCACGACCCGTAGATGTCTTCTGTAAGAATGATCATCATCATTCTTGAAGAAGCCACCAACATGGGTGGCGAAACGTCGAGCAGTGCCTCATCATCGACACGACGAAACAGCCCAGGGATCATACAGAAGACTGAACTTGTTTTAGTTTAATTTTATAAGTAACAAGTGAGTCTTAAATTTTATTTTGATACGTACATCGATATAACAAGTTAAGGGCTGTCTAGAAATTCAAAGTAATCGCTATTAGAAGGAATGATATATTTGCTAAATATTATTCCTCTTAAGTTTTTCCCCAAAAATGAATAGGATAAAAGTTGGAGCATGATTAGTGTTGCGACGTTCAGCAGGCGTCAACTTGCGAAACGATGGTTGCTTGTCCATCAGTTGGGCGAATACCCGGCATGCTCCTGGATGCGTGACGTAGTTGTGTGTAGGCTACCCTATAAGCCCATGCATAAACCATGTGGCGACCAAAGAACTTGAATGAAAGAACCTAGCAGATAGGTTTTCTTATCTAAATTCATTGGCGAAGACCTGTATAGTGACGTCACATGCCGTTTAAAATAATAAACGCAGGAATTTAAAAAAGTACAACTTTGTACCTCAATAAAATTAAAATGGTTTACTTTGGATTGGTTTACATTGCGGTAACGGTTTTGATAAGTGGTTTTCTATTCATTCTATACGCCCAAGTCAATTTCTGGAGTTGGCGTATGTTCCCTATTTATTTATTTATTTATTTGAAACATGCCATTTTAATACTAGTACCTTACATCTTTTGTGGATCTGCTGTCTGCACCAAACAAGAACGTTGCAAAATGCAAACATAACTTAGTTGCTGTGTATGGTTCAAACGACACAGTGAAGAACGGTCGATGTTTATCAATATCAACCTAGACAAAATGTAAATATTAAAGTTTCGTCCATGTGGAACGTTGTTAATGGATTAGTACCTACTAAGTTAATATCTATAGGGTAATGGAAATGTCTACAAAGAAATAAAATCAACTAATATTTCTTGGTAGCTTATTGATGTTCGCAGTTAGTGCCAAGTCCAAGTCCCGTATTTGTAGTCTTATTTGAAAAAGTTTCAGTCAGTATTTTATTTTAAGCAGGCGACAAAATATTTCTACATATTACAAGCAGTTTATTAATTTTAATTAATTATTATGTTTGTTCCCATTCACAACATATACTCGGCAATATCGCCCCTCTTGTACGTTCTGAGGGCGGTTGGTCTGGCTCCTTTCAAGCTCGTTGGAAGTGCAACAAGCCGGCACTTAGTTCTTTCAAAACCACTCTTCGTCTACAGCGTATTGATAATATTGATACCATCATGTGTGCAATTTACTTCATTAATAACATCCTTTTTATACGTCAACATATCCCTTTTAAATTCTGGTATGATCTTGACAACTTCAGTTTTATTGCTCAAATCCAACGTAGTTCACTATAGTTACTTGTATCAGAATGATAAAGTACGCTCAGTTTTTAAAAATATATCTGAAATAGACGTATTTCTTAAATTATCTTCTACTTATCGCAGCTTGTTTTATAAACTTTTATCTATGACAGTAGTGATTATTTCAGTAATTATTGGTTTATGCTTTTTTATTATTTTCATAAAAAAGTCACCTAGCATAAGCCATAAAATTTTTGTTGTCCTTAGTATGATTGGTGCTTTAGAATACTTAATCAGTGACTGGAATTACATTGTCCTCATGTTTCTCATAAAGCAACGATTTGCAGCGTTAAACAGTGAATTAATCAAATTATATCCAAAGAAATTTGTTGGGTCAACAGCCAAAGTGAAGATTCTAGGTGTTATTAACACAGATTTCCACACAAAGGAATTGCGTATACCCTCTAGGGTAGTCGCCCTCTCTCGCATCCATGTCTTGCTTCACGATACGTCAGCAAAGGTTAACTCAATCGGCTCGGTACAGATGCTTCTTGCAAGCGGGATGGTCCTAGTGCTGATAGCATGGGTTATATTCTACCAAATCTCGGCAGCATCTCAAGAGAACCAGAAAAACAATATACTTCCATCAGCAGCAATAATCTGCACAACATTCATGTTCACGGTGATCGCAGCAAGCACTACAATGAATGAGGTTTGTGAATTCTACTTACTTTATGTAGGGATAAGACAAAATTGACTTACTGCAGCATAATGCTACAAAGTTTGATTTGAAACAAAAATTGATTTACATATTTTTCAAGCCAACATATGCTTAACTATTGGCACCAATCATCATTAGTTGAGATATTTTTTGTAGCTTGTGATCGAGTTTGAAATTGGACAAAACAAGTTTTTTCGTAATTTACTTTTTTAAAGTTGAAATAGTTCGAATTAACCCTTGTATTTAATATACAAAATCATGCCATAATAAAAATTGTCAAATAGTTTTTAAAAACACCAAACAGTGTAAAAAATCAAAATTTTGGGTTTGATTACTACAAAGATATCAAGTGTTTTAGTAAAATATTTACTAGTGTCGACGCCTTTTCTTGTTGTAATAACAACAAGGATAAACAATAAAATAAATAAATAATCTTTTTATTGGTTGGTCATGACTGGTCACGGTTTTTGTGAAACATTTCTCTCAGAGTGTGAGACTTTCTGTAGCATTTTCTGAAATTTTTATCTGGCTAAACTTTATAAACTAAACAATTGAATTTCCCGGCTTACTTTTTCCTACGACCCCCCATTTCAGAATGTTAAACATCCAGTTAGCCGTTCATCATAACGGACGGCTATAACTGAATAAGTAGTTGCAGTCACTATACTAGGGTGGGCCGACTTGTGACTAGTTGTGTCAAGAAAGCAGAAGTGAAAAGAGAGAAAAAGGTTCATTCCCCCCCACTCAAAAACGAGTTCCAAAGTGCCTGAATACACTCCCATGTTTAGCAACAGACTACACTAATTACTACTATAATAGCATATCACACTCATAATGTGAAATAACTAGGAAAACGCTCAGTTGGACGCGTTGTTGAGCGAGCACCGGTACGTGCAACATGACCCGAGTATGACATTCCCATAAGGCCCACCACACAGTGTAGGCCTAACTGGATATTGACATTGTACACTGTATACTATTCCAACATCTTTGCATTGTACTAATTCACGTCATGCCTTCTAAAGTGTATCTTTGTATCTTCACTGCCTCCTTCATTTTTTAGCATCATTTTTCAAATTATGATTACCAATAAGTCTTTAACGTCTTGACCGATTTAGCTGAAAATTTGAAAAATAGGAGAGAATGGTGTACTTATTGACCCTGCAAAATTTCATAACGATCGGAACATTTTAATTTTTTTATTTATTTTTTTATTTTTTATAACCAACGATCGGATTTTGTTCAAAAACTATACAGCAACCCGCCTAGGTGGTATGTACATGTGTGAAAAATTTCAGGTCGATCAGAGAAACGGTGCGACCTGTATCGAAGCAGTAACAGGAAAAAAAAACAAACAAACAAAAAAACAAACAAAAAAACAAAAAAAAAAAACAGACATTCGAGCCATAAGAGTCAAGTGGAGACGCTCGCTTCGCTCGCTCAATTAATCAGACACGAATTATCACTGACTTAATAATAATTTATATATTATAAGTTTAGTTGAGTGTAGATCATTAAGTATTCTGACTTCTTAAAATATACACCTTTTAAAATATAACTGGATGACCGAAGCGAAGACTTCAATTTCACTTTGTGTTGTTTTCCCCCCACTAACGTTACAACAACAATCACTACAATGCTTAAAAAGTAAATCTTCGGGCCTCCAGATATATTACATTCTATTAATTGGTATAACCATTGCAAGAAATACTACTTTATAAAAAATATCCTAATTCAACAAAAACGATTTTAAAATGGGACTTGAAAAAGTAAAGAGATCCCACGCATAATAAAAACTTACAAAAAAGCTCATCCATCAACGCGACTAAAAAAAAGCGTTCGCGAAGCGGCTAGTAATTAACAAGTAACAATAGAAACTTGACAACAATCACCTACAATGCATTCAAAAAGCACTTGCAAAGGAAAAGTGGTCCTACGCAAACTAAAAACTTAGATAAAGCTCATCCATCAACGCGGCAGGACTTAAGCGTTTTCTAGTAGGCTATATTTACAAAAAATGATACATAAATTTTCTGTCACTTAGTCACATAGCAATTGATCGTGTTACTCGGGGGATTGAGTTTGAAGAACTAAGGTAGGCTTCATCTTCGATACAACGATGCGATTCGTAGATCAAAAGGGACAACTTTGAAAAAAAGGAAATTTATGAACCCACAGTTGCCTATTATAAGGACCATTACAATTTAAATAAAACTACCGTTACGGGATTTATGATAGGTACAAAATGGACTATCTCAGAACTCTCCAAATCGTTCAGAAGAAGATTTTATCTGTCAAGTGTATTATGGGACGACATACTAGCCTATGTATTGCGATGGTCAATACGTATTTTTAGGATTCATTTATATTTATTAGTTAATTGCATTATTGTTTTACATTTTTATTTTTAATTGTAAGTTTATGCGTTTTTAACATGGTAGATCTGTGACACTCAGAAAATATATTTGCAATTAATTACCCATATTACAGAAAATATATTTGCAATTAATTACCCATATTATTAAAAGTAGCCTACCTATATTCCATTAAATCATTCCCACATCAGTAAAATTATGTGATTTTGTAATTTTAGTATTAACATCAGTCGCAATAAGGTACAGGAATTAGTGATAGTGCTTTTTCTAGTTGCGTTGATGAATGAGCATTTTTACTTCATTATTTCTGTCCTTTTATTACTGTTTTGTGTCGTCATTGTTAACATGTTTCATTTAGTACGTGTTATGTAAAGACAAAAGCAAGCGTGAACTTTATCTGCCCTTCAAAAATGAGAGGCGACCAACTGGGAGTCGGTGTCAGACGAGAACAGAAGAACATGTCGATATCAATCAATATCTGTGTAGACAACATGTCAATATTTTAACTAGGAAGCTTCGCACACACTTTTTATAGGTGCGTTGTTGGATGAGCGTAATTTGTGCATTGAGCTGCCATGTGTTATACAGATTTTATGTTTTGTGAAAAAATCATTACAATTGGATAAAGCATGCAGGTGTTATAAGTCGAAGAAATTTTTTTTAAATAAAAAAAGGGTAAAATTGAGATTTTCATGTGAAATAATTTTTCGATTGCGCTCAAATTTCACACAAATATATTAATTCATAAAATTAAGGTTCTGTGAAAAAACATTACAATCGGATAAAGCATGTAGGTGTTGTAAGTCGAAGAAATTTTTTAAAAATAAAAAAAATGCGATTTTCATGAGAAATAGTTTTTCGATTGCGCTAAAAAACGAGTCAGTTCTAAGTTTAGAGATTTCGAATGCCTTCAGAAAATTTCATTGCAATTGGAGAATCAGTTTAGCCGGAATCGTGTTAACAAACACACAAAAATACAAACAGAAAAAAAGAAAGAAAAAAAAACGTTCCGGATGTTTTACTCCAGTGTAGTAGAATGAAATCTTCGCATTGCTCGCTACGCTTATCCAAAAAGATCGTCCATGTGGAAAGTTTTTAATGGATTACTTATTTAATTCCTATCATGATAATGTCTACAAAGAAATAAAATCAATTCATACCTTTCAGGTAGCTTAAGTAATTGATGTAAACAGTTAGATGCAAAACCAAGTGCCGCGTCTGAGAAGACTTGAAGAAGTTTCAGAGTTGATATTTTATTTTATGTAAGGCAACAAATTTTTTAAACAAACTAGCAGTTTATTTTAATTATTAATTACGTTTGATCGCCTTCACGATATATACTCCAGGGTATGTCGTGAATGGGACTTGGCCCCATTCAAGCTCGCTAGAAGTTCAAGAGGCTGTCACTTAGTTGTTTCAAAACCACTCTTCGTCCACAGCAAAGAGATAATATTATTAATACCATCAAGTTTGCGTTTTTTTTCCCGATAGTCTTCACTATCTCTATGCCAGGTTAAATATTTTTAAATCCTCATCTTGACAACTATTATTTTTTTCCTCGAATCTAGCGTATTTCACTTTACATCTGCACAGTTTTAAAAAATATATCTGAAATAGACGTAATCCTTAAATTATATTCAATGTGTCGCAGCTTGTTTTACAAACTCTTAACTACAACAGTGTTGCTTTCAGTAAGTGGATTATTTCTTTTTACGGTTTTCACGTACAAGGCACAAAGCATTATCCAGTTAACTTTTGTTGCCTTAAAGGGGCAATTAACCCAAAAAATTATTTTTTACCACATGATCTATAGCACAATACTACACTAAAATGACAGTTTAAAAAATATATCTTGTAACTGTGATTCAACACAAATTTTTCAATTTTTTAAGCCAGAAATTTGCAAAAATTGGTGTTTTGGGAAATTTCTTAAATCGCCTTTAATCTGCTTCTTTTTTGGGTCACATAGTAGGTACTAGAGCATCATACCAATCTAAAATACCCATTTTTTACATTGTGTCTTGAAACTGTGCCCAAATATACCCTAAAACACGCTTAAATATGCATTCCAAAATCACACCCCATCTTGGTAATCAGCATATTTTGACCAAACTACTTGCCCAAATTACAAAACAAAATACTATAGAGAATTTACAGAAAAGGCCATAGAGTACGCCAATAAAGGCCAATATTTTTTTAGAACAAAATTCTCCAAGGTCACGGGGCATAAAGATCGTCCCCATGTTATTTCTTATGGGAGATTTTTGCCGATGGGACCTAGCTCGAAAAATGTCATGTTTGACAATTGTTTGGGAGGCCATGGTGGCCCCAAAATTTTTTTCTGTTAATTGCTAAATTCATTACTAGTTAGCCTGAATGAAATATATTTTTTGAGTTTAGCGGTTAAATACCCCTTTAAGTAAGATTAAATTTTTACTTTTTAGAATACTTAACCAGTGACTGGAATTACATTGCCCTCATTTTTTTCCTGAAGCAAAGATTTGCATCCTCAAATAGTGAATTAAAAGAATTGTATTCGAGGAAATGTTTTGGCTCAACTCTCAAAGTGAACATTTAAAGCATAATAAATGCGAGTTACTGTGGAAAGGAATTGCGTTTACCATCTAGGGTAGTCGCCCTCGCACGCATCCACTAGAGATGCGAATTTAAAAAAAAAACGGCGGCCCGGCCTGGCTCGAGGCCCGAACCGAAACGGTCCGGCCCGGGCCCGGGCCGACTATTAAAAAAATACTGCAGCCCGGCCCCAACCCGGCCCGAAAGATAATCATCCTGGCCCGGCCCGAAAGTCTGGATTTTTAGACTCGTCAAAGCAAATGGGCCACCTTTGCCAACAGTATGATAGTATTTCTTTGTTCTGCGATTATATACCATTATATCTAGATCTGGGTGGGCATTGGGCAGTGTAGACTAGGGTGACCAGACGACCCGGAAATTCAAGGACAGCCCCGTTTTTTCGTAATGTGTCCCGGTGTCCCAAAACGTTTTTGGGGACACTGTTTTGTTGCGGAATTTGAAAATGCCCGTGTTTCAGCAATCTTACCAATACTCCTAGTAGAGTTTGTGTTGCTCAGGTACCTATCAAAGATTTCTAGCTCTCTGTGATGAAAGTAATAGCAAGGTTAAATGTATTCTCTGTCACATGGCCTTTTCAATAAAACACAGTGGGCGCACGGACATAAAAAACATGTGCAATAAAAAAAAACACAAATCTGCAATTGCCGGTGAAGCTGTTGGTCATGTATATGTCACACCAACAAAAGAAAGGAAAGATAGGAGGAGACAATAAATAAAAGATGGGAGACCTATGGACCAGGCAAACAACAAGGGAAATAGAACATACGGTTCCAAAGGAAGATAAGATAAATAAATTTGTATTTAGAGTCCACCCATACAGTCATATAACTGATTTTCAGTGGAGGATATTAAACCAAAGGGGGGAAGCGGACCCTGTAAGCCCCGACGCAATAGAAGAGTAGGCGATAACGATTTTAGCACAAATTTTTCATACTGGATAGTAATATCAACGTTTCCCATTGTTCACGTTTTGAACTTATCTCTCGCAATGATATATTAAGGCTAACTCTTGGCAAATAGGTGCGGTTAACAATAGACAGAACTCTAATTAACATCCTTGTAAATTTGGTAATTATATTTCCACCTTTCAGCTGCAATTTGTCAGCACTTGAGAGCGTATATTTGAGTTGGGCCAAGCTCGGTATTTCATTTTAATAACCACACTACTCATTGTTGCAAAATCATATGTTATAATTTATCAGACACATGCAAATTTTGACTGACTGATTAATATATTATAATAAGCTTAGTTGTGTGGCTGTTTGGGAGCGAGCCCAGCCTTCTTAAAATATACTAGGAACACGCCAAAGTCGTAAGACGAGTGAGCGAGTCATGTGTTGAGTACTTGGTAATATTCCCTTTCCTCCCCCCACCTACGGCTGGATCTATATACAGCATGGGTCTTCCTTCCCTAGCTTATCATAGGCTAGAGTGGCACATAATGGCCAAGGTGACGCGCCCTTATACCAACTAAACTCATATACCCTACCATTTATACCTTAATTATATATCAATCAATTTAATGCAAATGTTCCCGGGTACCTAGCACATGACACGCTCACTCGTCTAACAATGACTTTGGCGTTTTTTTACTCTAGTTGGCTAAAGCGCCTTTATACCCGGAATATTGGGAGACCCGGGTTCAAACAACGTTCGGACGAGATTTTTATTTCTGGATTGTATTAAAAAGTTAAAGAACATTTATTTTGAAATGCATATTAGGCCTATACAGTACTATGGAAAACATAGCCAGTGACGAAATACATGTAAAGATTGCAAGGCTTACCCAATCTCCCAGCAGAATGATGGGGAACCTTGAGCGTGTAAGATTTGATACACCTTGGTCACTGCATGCACCCACAGCCTGCCAAACATGATTCGATAAAAATTAATTAAATCCTACACATTTTCAGCCTATATTTCAATTTATTTTTTCTTGCTAGTTTAAATCGTAGCGGATTGTGCTCAAAATGTTAACTGCACGCTAAAGACTTGTACCGGATGTCTGTTTAAAATTTCAGCCCAATCTGTTTAGCTGTTCGGCCGTTCTGGAGCAAACTCAATCACACTCACAAAAAAACCAGATCTTGGGCCGTTTAACTTGCGTTGTAAGGCTCAGCCACTTTGCTCCCTCGTCTAATTACTTGCAAACAAACGGAATTAATTTTCTGTTTATAATGTTTTTCAAGCCACACAGCAATGTAACCACACAGAATATCCATATGTGAATGACAACTTTCTAGAACACGGGTGTTCCCTTGATTCCTCCTAGGGCCAGAACATTGGCGTACCTGAAAGGGTTTTTTAATCGATCTGTCTCGTTGTGGAATCTTCTGCTAAGCAATTTAAAAAGTGACACATGTTTCAACACAGATTTTTAATTAGAAATTCTAGAGATTTTTTTTGTTGAATGTGGAAGTGCTTCTAATATGTTATATATTAATGTTATGTTGTATTTATTTGATATGTAATTCTAGCATGATACGACTTGTTTGTAATGTGGGGATATTGTGTACCAAGGGTAACAGATACGAAAGTACTACGAGGTAGATGCTTTTTCTGTAACTCTTGCACTCATATTATATTTTCTTAGTTAGAGAGAGAAAATCAATGTGTTGACTGCTGACCAACCATTGTGGACGACCACAAGGTTCAAGCTTAATAATTATATAAACTAGTCCGCTTCGCAAACGCTTTTTTTAGTCGCATTGATGGATGAGCTTTTTTGTAAGTTTTTAGTTTTCGTGGGATCTCTTTACTTTTGCAAGTGCTTTTTGAACGCATTGTAGGTGATTGTTGCCAAGTTTCTATTGTTACATGTTAATTCTTATTATATACCTAAAAAAACTTATATTAAAACATTTATTTCTATGGATTGTGGCTAACTTTTCCAACTTTTTCTTTTTAACAAAGTACTACATCACCATAACCTTAATGTCCATGTAAAATATGAACGTTGCAGCCCCACCCGTTTGGTCAGAATCGGACCAAATGTCACGAAAATATTTCACTAAAATCGGAAAAGTACTCTGTGGATTCTGTGGATTTTACAGGGGATAAGTCCACACGATGTTCCAACCTTGTAACTTGACAGGTTGCGTGATTAATCACCATTAAAAATAGGGTGAAAGATTAATTTTAGGGTCAATAATTCAGCTGTCCATGAATTCCACATCTTGCACATATTTCATTATTCATTACGTATAGGCCTAATGAAGGGGAGTTTTGTCCAAATTGCTCTCCAAACTAAACATACCGGTAATTATTTATTTATGTATGTGAATAAAGGAACACTCCACTTTCAAAAACTTCTTTTGTGAAACTTCACTAGACAAGAACAATGCTAACATGTTGTGTGGCTGTGGTTCAGACAAAGTAACAAGAACTGAAAACATCAATCAACAACAGTCTAGGCAATTAAAGTCAATATTTATACAAGTTTTGTCCGTTTAGAATGTTAATGGATTACATAAAAAATTCCTGTAACGGCATTGTCTACAATGAAAACGAAACTCTTTCGTATTGGTGCATTGGTGCAAAAACAAGTACCTATCATGATTGTCTGTAGTCTTATTAGTAAAGTTTCTTGATTTGATTATTTCGAGACATTTCTACAAATTGGCTACTTATTAACTTTGATTCATTATTATGTTTGTTCGTCTTCACGACATATACTCGGCAATATCGACTCTCTTGTGCGTGTCACGGTTGGTTGGCTTGGCCCCGTTTAAGCTCGTAGGAAGTGCAAGAAACCGGCACTTACTCATTTCAAAACCACTCTTCGTCTACAGCGTATTGATTATATTGATACCTTCAAGTTTGCAATGTACTTCGATAATCCACTCTATTCGCAACATCAAGTTTTCCGTTTTAGAATCCGGTCACATTTTGACAGCATTAATTTTTATGCTCAAATCCAGTGTCGTTCACATAAGTTACTTGTATCAGAATGATAAAGTGTGCGCAGTTTTTAAAAATATAGATGATATAGACGTAATTCTTAAATTGTCATCAACTTATCGCAGACTGTTTTATAAACTCTTAACCACAACAGCAGTGTTGCTCTCAATAGTTATTGGTTTATATGTTTTTCAGATTTTCAGATTTTCACAAAGAATTGATCAGATCATTTTTAGTGCCTTCTATATGATTGGTGCTTTAGAATACTTAACCAGTGACTGGTATTACATTGTCTTCATGTTTCTCTTAAAGCAACGCTTTGCAGCGTTAAATAATGAGTAATCAATTAAATCCAGTAAAATTTGACGGTCAAACAGTCAGAGTGAAGATTTTAAGTGTTATAAATGCGGGGTTCGTGGAAAAGAAACGCGTGTGCCTGCTAGGGTAGTCGCCCTCTCTCGCATCCACGTCTTGCTACACGATACGTCAGCAAAGGTTAACTCAATCGGCTCGGTACAGATGCTTTTTGCAAGCGGGATGGTGCTAGTGCTGACAGCATGGGAACTATTCTACCAAATCACAGCGGCATATAAAGATAACCAGAAATACACTGAACTTTCATCGGCAGCTATAGTTTGCACAACATTCATGTTTATGATAAACGCAGCCAGCTCTACGATGAATGAGGTTTGTACATATACCTACTACGGTACTTACTATAGATAGTCATGGACAAGATAAAATTGACCATAATACTAGGAAAACGCTTAAGTCCCGTCGCGTTGATGGATGAGCTTTTTTGTAAGTTTTTAGTTTGCGTGGGATCTCTTTACTTACCAAGTGCTTTTGGAACGCATTGTAGGTGATTGTTGTCAAGTTTCTATTGTTACTTGTTAATTGTTATTATATTCCTCAAAAACCTTATATTAAAACCTTTACTTCTATGCATTCTGGATAACTTTTTCAACTTCTTCTTTCAAAAGGTACTACATTACCATAACCTTAATGTCCATGTGAAATATGAAAGTTGTAGCCCCACCCGTTTGGTCAGAATCGGCTGAAATATGACAAAAATATCGCACTTAAAATCAAAAAACTCATATTAAAACCTTTATTTCTATGGATTCTAGCTCTTTTTCAATTTTTTCTTTCAAAAGGTACTACATCTCCATAATCTTAATGTCCATGTGAAATATGAACGTTGTAGGCCCGCCCGTTTGGTCAGAATCGGCCCAAATGTAACGAAAATACCGCACTAAAAATCGAGAAAAATCGTAAAAGTACGATATTCATGAGAAATATTTTTTCGATTGTACCCAAAAACAATACACCTCTAAGATCAGAGAAAATGAAGGTCCCCTCAAATTTTCATCAAGATCGCATATGCCGTTTGCCCGGTAGAGAGCGAACAAACAGACAGAAAAACTAACAAAAAACAAAACACCCGAGCTATTTTTCTTGGGGTAACGTAAGTGAAAAACAAACAAAAAAACAGAAAGTCAAATTGAAGTCTTCACTTTGCTCGCTACGCTCATCCAATTAATTTACTTCCATCTTGCCTCTCTTGTGAAGAGGGCTTCAATAAGATTACGCAATACAATATAAATTTTATGTACCCCCAGCTTCATTTGAAAATATTTTAACGGGTACTAGTATAAAGGGATTTTTATTTTACTTTTGGTGGTAGTATTGTACGTATATCGTACCCCTAAATTGTTGGTGCTCTAGGCTGCAGTCTTATTAGCCTGTGTGTGTTTATACGGCCTTGCTCATGAGATAAGTTTAAACACAAACGCATTTCAAAAATTTTGGTTAAAACGTTAACAGTTTTTAAAGAAAATGTTTACAATTCATTTAAACTAGCCATTAATTCACTGGTTTTAAGTCCAAGGAAAAAAATTTAAGGTACCTCATAATAGTTATATAGGCCTACGTACTTTAAATCTGTCAAGTTTATTTATCAAGTGCTTTGAAGTTTGTAAAAGTTGCAATTTATTTAAATAGAACAATATTAATGTTAACATAAGATTTTTGCAAAATGTTGTAGAGACATGTCTTGGGTAGAGGTAGAATTGGGAAGATGGTTGAAAGATTGGAAGAAATGAGACAATAATTGGTAAAAGCAGCAGGACACAGAAGAGTTATAGGCTGAAGAGAAGGCTGTGTCAGTTCTGACTAACAGACAACTGAGAAAGACAAAATAGCCAGAGTTGCTGAAGCTAACGCTCCCCCCAATCTGAATGATAATTTCTTTGGAAATGGGAAAGATTATAAATATATTATATATTATTATTATTATTATTATTATTATTATTATTATTATTATTATTATTATTATTATTATTATTATTATTATTATTATTATTATTATTATTATTATTATTATACAGCTTAGCCATTTTTTTTTAGGGAAATAAGGAAAGATACAAAAATACATACATAGAGCTTAGGGCACCCTTCTTGGAAATATTTTGAATGAACCACATGCCCATATACAGAAATAAAATGTATCGGTACCCTATGTTCAGAAAACGATTTTACGCCAATAATAGTCAATATAATTTCTCACCAAAATCCTCTTAGGTCACGGGGCATAATGATTGCAGTTTTTTTTTTTTTTTTGCCTATGAGACCTAGCTTGAAAATTACCAATTTTGAAAATATTTACCCACGGGTCATGATGAACCCAATATTTCTTATACTTAATAAAATCGTTAACTACTACTTAGCCCGCATGGAATATATTTTTTGGTAAGCGGGTAAATATCCTTCAATAATAAAATAGTATCCAGTAGGAGTCGGATAACTGATCAATAATTGGTTATGGTATTGAACGTTTAAAGATTTTCTTGGAGAATTCATGGATATATGCAATATGCATCTAAAATATGCCACATTTTTTTTCTTCGCTTTTTTCTTGCAGTTTATAGCCTACTTATTTTTTAAATATTATAAATACCGGTATACAACATTTTGGTCTACAGAATGTAGTTATGTTGTAGAATGTAGTACGTGTTAGTTATGTAGTTGTTATAGTTTGATTTTGTCATCAAAAGTTTAATCAATTCAATGATTATACCATGCCTAGCACCCGGTACATTCTACATTGACTTCATCGGCCGCCTTAGTAGCGATTCTGACGGAGCACTATACATACGAGTTACATTGATCAATGTATATGTAGGCTATGTTTAATCAAGCTGATTAAAAACTTTGGCTGCCCAACTTTCTATCCTTCCCTTCACAAAAGCAAACGTAACACAATTAATGATTTATTAAATTAATTAATTACAAAACAGACCTTACATGTTTTGAGACACAAGACTTGACAGCAAAACTGGAAGCCTACATTGTGCGTGATAACTGAGTGAAGTAAAATCAATATAGGACAACATATTATTCTAATATCAACACAGTTTAGTCGTTATAGAAAGGGCTTAATGATGATTGTACTGTTATTGATTATAATCAACTAAAGACATCTATTTTGCAGCACAATTTTCAGTAGGCATACTTCTCAAGTAGTCTAGCCACAACATCCGAGTTTTCTATTACCCTGCGAAAGAAGTGTAGTAGAGTTAAGCCGTGTTTACATATTCTACACCGGAAATCTTCATATACTGGAGAACTAGATAGAAACGCTATAGTTGATATCAAATACAGCCGACCGGTAATATGTTGGGTCACTTTCGAGACGTATATTCGGCAATATCACCCCTGTTGTTCGTGATGAGGTTGGTTGGCTTGGCTCCGTTTAAGCTCGCCGGAAGTGTAACAAGCCGGCACTTAGTCGTTTCAAAACCACTCTTCGTATACAGCGTATTGATTATATTGATACCTTCAAGTTTGCAATATACTTTGATGCTCCGCTCTATTCTCTACGCCAAGTTTTCCGTTTTAGAATCCGGTCAAGTCTTTACAACATTAATTTTTATACTCAAATCCAGCGTAGTTCACATAAGTTACTTGTATCAGAATGATAAAGTGCGTGCAGTTTTAAAAAATATAGATGATATAAACATAATTCTTAAATTGTCATCAACTTATCGCAGATTGTTTTATAAACTATTAACCACAACAGCAGTGTTGCTTTCAATAATTATAGGTTTATATATTTTAAATATTTTCAGATTTCCACTAAGTATTGACCAGATCATTTTTAGTGCCTTCTTTATGATTGGGCCTTTAGAATACTTAACCAGTGACTGGAATTACATTGTCCTTATGTTTCTCTTAAAGCAACGCTTTGCAGCGTTAAATAATGAGTTAATCAAATTAAATGGCAAAAAATTTTATGGTCAAACAGTCAGAGTGAAGATTTTAAGTGTTATAAATGCGGGAGTTCGTGGAAAAGAAACGCGTGTGCCTACTAGGGTAGTCGCCCTCTCTCGCATCCACGTCTTGCTACACGATACGTCAGCAAAGGTAAACTCAATCGGTTCGGCACAGATGCTTCTTGCAAGCGGGATGGTGCTAGTGGTGACAGCATGGGAACTATTCTACCAAATCACAGCGGCATATAAAGACAACCAGGAAAACACTCAACTTTCATCGGCAGCTATAATTTGCACAACATTCATGTTTATGATAAACGCAGCCAACTCTATAATGAATGAGGTTTGTACATATACTCCTACGGTACTCACTACAGTCATGGACAAGATAAAATTGACCATGAAATCAATTTACTTCCATCAGGCTTTCCTTGTGAGGAGGGCTTCATTAAGATATTATGCTGCTAAGTGCTTTGAGCTTTGTCATCATCATCATTATCCATCGCCGTTTCCAGCTTCTGGCAGGGTCAGCTTGGGTTTAGCAACATTTTTTTTTTTTGGGTTTGTGTAAGTTGAAATTTATTTAAATATTAGGCCTACAATAATAATGCTAACAAATGTATTTGTAAAATATAGATGGAGATGTGTCTTGGATAGAGGTAGAATTGAGATGATGTTTGAAAAATTGTAAGAAATGAGACAATAATTGGTAAAAGCAGCAGGATATGGGAGAGTTATCGGATGAAAGTTCTGGCTAACCGACAACTAAGGCCCGGTATTTCAATGTCCAGTTAAAGTGGCAAGTAAATTTAACTGACACATAACTTGTTAACACTATGGCAACCACCATGGTGGTATATAACCACCAATCAGAAGCCTTGTAAATATTTACTGAGAGGACTAACTGGCAGATAAATTTTAACTAGACATTGAAATTCTGAACCTAAGAAAAACAAAATAGCCACCAGAGTTGCTGAATTGCTGAAGCTAATGCTCCCCCCAACCTGAATGATAATTTCTTTGGAAATGAGAAAGATTATAAGCTTCGCAAACGTTTTTTCAGGCGCGTTGTTGGATGAGCGTAATTTTGTTTTTAAACAAAAAAAGCGTAAAATTGCGATTTTCATGAGAAATTATTTTTCGATTGCGCTCAAATTTCACACCAATATATTAATTCATAAAATTAAGGTTCTGTGAAATGATCATTACAATCGGATAAAGCATGTAGGTGTTATAAGTCGAAGAAATGTTTTAAAAATCAAAAAATGCGTTTTTCATAAGATTTAATTTTTTGATTGTGCTCAAATTTCACACGAATATATTAATTCATAAAATTTAGATTCTGTGAAAAATGGATTTTAATCGGATAAAGCATGTAGGTGTTATAAGCTGAAGAAAGTGTTTAAAATCGAAAAAATCGTAAAATTGCGATTTTCACGAGAAATAATTTTTCGATTGCGCTCAAAAACGTGGCAGTTCTAAGTTCAGAGATTTCGAAGGCTTCCAGAAAATTTCAATGCAATTGGAGTACCGGTTTAGCCGGAATCGTGTGAACAAAAGACAAAAATACAAAAAGACAAAAAAAGAAAACATTACAGATTTTTTTCTTCAGTGTAGTAGAGTGGAATCTTCGCTTCGCTCATCCAATTATTAGCTATTTTTTTTTTTTTTTAGGGAAATAAGGAAAGATACAAAAATACATACATAAAGCTATGGGCACACCTTCTTGGAAATAAAATATTTTGAATTAGCCACATGCCCAAATTACAGAAACAAAACGTACCGTTATCATGTTCAGAAAACGATTTTGGACGATTTTACGCCAAAAATAGTCAGTATAATTTCTGACCAAAATCCTCTTAGGTCACGGAGCATAATGATTGACGCAATATTATTTCTGAGGTAGATTTTTGCCGATGGGGACAGCTCGAAAATTACCTTCTTTGAAAATATTTACCCACGGGTCTTGATGAACCCAATATTTCTTATACTTAGTAAAATAGTTAACTAATACTAAGCCCGTATGATTTTTTTTTTTTGATAAGCGGGTAAACATCTTTCAATAATAAAATATTATCCAGTATAGGAGTGGGATAACTAACTGATTAATAATTGGTTACGGTATTGAACTTTTTAAGATTTTCTAGGAAAATTCATGTATACGTAACATGCATCTAAAATATGCCACAAAAATATTTTTAAAATCATCATTTTTAGCTTTTTTCTTGCAGTTTATACCTACTTATTTTGAAAATATTATAAACATGTTACTTAATCTTATATATACCTAAAAAACTTATATTAAACATTTATTTCTATGGATTGTGGCTAACTTTTCCAACTTTTTCTTTTTAAAAAAGTACTACATCACCATAACCTTAATGTCCATGTAAAATATGAACGTTGCAGCCCCACCCGTTTGGTCAGAATTGGACCAAATGTCACGAAATATTTCACTAAAATCGGAAAAGTACTCTGTGGATTCTGTGGATTTTACAGGGGATAAGTCCACACGATGTTCCAACCTTGAAAACTTGACAGGTTGCGTGATTAATCACCATTAAAAATAGGGTGAAAGATTAATTTTAGGGTCAATAATTCAGCTGTCCATGAATTCCCATCTTGCACTTATTTCATTATTCATTACGTATAGGCCTAATGAAGTGGATTTTTTGCCCAAAATTGCTCTCCAAACTAAACATACCGGTAATTATTTATTTATGTATGTGAATAAAGGAACACTCCACTTCCAAAAACTTCTTTTGTGAAACTTCACTAGACAAAAAACAATGCTAACATGTTGTGTGGCTGTGGTTCAGAAAAAAGTAACAAGAACTGAAAACATCAATCAACAACAGTCTAGGCAATTAAAGTCAATATTTATACAAGTTTTGTCCGTTTAGAATGTTAATGGATTACATAAAAAATTCCTGTAACGGCATTGTCTACAATGAAAACGAAACTCTTTCGTATTGGTGCATTGGTGCAAAAACAAGTATCATGATTGTCTGTAGTCTTATTAGTAAAGTTTCTTGAGTCGATTATTTCAAGACATTTCTACAAATTGGCTACTTATTAACTTTGATTCATTATTATGTTTGTTCGCCTTCACGACATATACTCGGCAATATTGCCTCTCTTGTACGTGTCACGGTCGGTTGGCTTGGCTCCGTTCAAGCTCGTAGGAAGTGCAACGAACCGGCACTTACTCATTTCAAAACCACTCATCGTCTACAACGTATTGATTATATTGATACCTTCAAGTTTGCAATGTATCTTCGATAATCCACTCTATTCGCAACATCAAGTTTTCCGTTTTAGAATCCGGTCACATTTTGACAGCATTAATTTTTATGCTCAAATCCAGTGTCGTTCACATAAGTTACTTGTATCAGAACGATAAAGTGTGCGCATTTTTTAAAAATATAGATGATATAGACGTAATTCTTAAATTGTCATCAACTTATCGCAGACTGTTTTATAAACTCTTAACCACAACAGCAGTGTTGCTCTCAATAGTTATTGGTTTATATGTTTTTCAGATTTTCAGATTTTCACAAAGAATTGATCAGATCATTTTTAGTGCCTTCTATATGATTGGTGCTTTAGAATACTTAACCAGTGACTGGTATTACATTGTCTTCATGTTTCTCTTAAAGCAACGCTTTGCAGCGTTAAATAATGAGTTAATCAAATTAAATCCCAGTAAATTTGACGGTCCAACAGCCAGAGTGAAGATTTTAAGTGTTATAAATGCGGGAGTTTGTAGAAAAGAAACGCGTGTGCCTGCTAGGGTAGTCACCCTCTCTCGCATCCACGTCTTGCTACACGATACGTCAGCAAAGGTTAACTCAATCGGCTCGGTACAGATGCTTTTTGCAAGCGGGATGGTGCTAGTGCTGACAGCATGGGAACTATTCTACCAAATCACAGCAGCATATAAAGATAACCAGAAATACACTGAACTTTCATCGGCAGCTATAGTTTGCACAACATTCATGTTTATGATAAACTCAGCCAGCTCTACGATGAATGAGGTTTGTACATATACCTACTACGGTACTTACTATAGATAGTCATGGACAAGATAAAATTAACCATAATACTAGGAAAACGCTTAAGTCCCGTCGCGTTGATGGATGAGCTTTTTTGTAAGTTTTTAGTTTGCGTGGGATCTCTTTACTTACCAAGTGCTTTTGGAACGCATTGTAGGTGATTGTTGTCAAGTTTCTATTGTTACTTGTTAATTGTTATTATATTCCTCAAAAACCTTATATTAAAACCTTTACTTCTATGCTTCTGGATAACTTTTTCAACTTCTTCTTTCAAAAGGTACTACATTACCATAACCTTAATGTCCATGTGAAATATGAACGTTGTAGCCCCACCCGTTTGGTCAGAATCGGCTGAAATATGACAAAAATATTGCACTTAAAATCAAAAAACTCATATTAAAACCTTTATTTCTATGGATTCTAGCTCTTTTTCAATTTTTTCTTTCAAAAGGTACTACATCTCCATAATCTTAATGTCCATGTGAAATATGAACGTTGTAGGCCCGCCCGTTTGGTCAGAATCGGCCCAAATGTAACGAAAATACCGCACTAAAAATCGAGAAAAATCTGTAAAAGTACGACATTCATGAGAAATATTTCTTCGATTGTACCCAAAAACAATACACCTCTAAGTTCAGAGAAAATGAAGGTCCCCTCAAATTTTCATCAAGATCGCATATGCCGTTTGCCCGGTAGAGAGCGAACAAACAGACAGAAAAACTAACAAAAAACAAAACACCCGAGCTATTTTTCTTGGGGTAACGTAAGTGAAAAACAAACAAAAAAACAGAAAGTCAAATTGAAGTCTTCACTTTGCTCGCTACGCTCATCCAATTAATTTACTTCCATCTTGCCTGTCTTGTGAAGAGGGCTTCAATAAGATTACGCAATACAATATAAATTTTATGTACCCCCAGCTTCATTTGAAAATATTTTAACGGGTACTAGTAATGGGATTTTTATTTTACTTTTGGTGGTAGTATTGTACGTATATTGTACCCCTAAATTGTTGGTGCTCTAGGCTGCAGTCTTATTAGCCTGTGTGTGTTTATACGGCCTTGCTCATGAGATAAGTTAAACACAAACGCATTTCAAAAATTTTGGTTAAAACGTTACAGTTTTTAAAGAAAATGTTTACAATTCATTTAAACTAGCCATTAATTCACTGGTAGGTAAGCCCAAGGAAAAAAAATTAAGTTACCTCATAATAGTTATATAGGCTTACGTACTTTAAATCTGTCAAGTTTATTTATCAAGTGCTTTGAAGTTTGTAAAAGTTGCAATTTATTTAAATAGAACAATATTAATGTTAACATAAGATTTTTGCAAAATGTTGTAGAGACATGTCTTGGGTAGAGGTAGAATTGGGAAGATGGTTGAAAGATTGGAAGAAATGAGACAATAATTGGTAAAAGCAGCAGGACACAGAAGAGTTATAGGCTGAAGAGAAGGCTGTGGCAGTTCTGACGAACAGACAACGGAGAAAGACAAATAGCCAGAGTTGCTGAAGCTAACGCTCCCCCCAATCTGAATGATAATTTCTTTGGAAATGGGAAAGATTATAAATATATATATATATATTATTATTATTATTATTATTATTATTATTATTATTATTATTATTATTATTAATTAATTTTATTATTATTATTATTATTATTATTATTATTATTATTATTATACAGCTTAGCCATTTTTTTTAGGGAAATAAGGAAAGATACAAAAATACATACATAGAGCTTAGGGCACCCCTTCTTGGAAATATTTTGAATGAACCACATGCCCATATACAGAAATAAAATGTATCGGTACCCTATGTTCAGAAAACGATTTTACGCCAATAATAGTCAATATAATTTCTCACCAAAATCCTCTTAGGTCACGGGGCATAATGATTGCAGTTTTTTTTTTTTTGCCTATGGGACCTAGCTTGAAAATTACCAATTTTGAAAATATTTACCCACGGGTCATGATGAACCCAATATTTCTTGTACTTAATAAAATCGTTAACTACTACTTAGCCCGCATGGAATATATTTTTTGGTAAGCGGGTAAATATCCTCCAATAATAAAATAGTATCCAGTTCCAGTAGGAGTCGGATAACTGATCAATAATTGGTTATGGTATTGAACGTTTAAAGATTTTCTTGGAGAATTCATGGATATATGCAATATGCATCTAAAATATGCCACATTTTTTTTCTTCGCTTTTTTCTTGCAGTTTATAGCCTACTTATTTTTTAAATATTATAAATACAGGTATACAACATTTTGGTCACAGAATGTAGTTATGTTGTAGAATGTAGTACGTGTTAGTTATGTAGTTGTTATTCTTTGATTTTGTCATCAAAAGTTTAATCAATTCAATGATTATACCATGCCTAGCACCCGGTACATTCTACATTGACTTCATCGGC
Organism: Sweltsa coloradensis; assembly: GCA_024449915.1. Lineage (NCBI taxonomy): Eukaryota > Metazoa > Arthropoda > Insecta > Plecoptera > Chloroperlidae > Sweltsa > Sweltsa coloradensis. The sequence goes on from JAMZAV010000531.1 coordinate 577,887, forward strand.
CGCCTTAGTAGCGATTCTGACGGAGCACTATAGTACTTTACGAGTTACATTGATCAATGTATATGTAGGCTATGTTTAATCAAGCTGATTAAAAACTTTGGCTGCCCAACTTTCTATCCTTCCCTTCACAAAAGCAAACGTAACACAATTAATGATTTATTAAATTAATTAATTACGAAACAGACCTTACATGTTTTGGGACACAAGACTTGACAGCAAAACTGGAAGCCTACATTGTGCGTGATAACTGAGTGAAGTAAAATCAATATAGGACAACATATTATTCTAATATCAACACAGTTTAGTCGTTATAGAAAGGGCTTAATGATGATTGTACTGTTATTGATTATAATCAACTAAAGACATCTACTTTGCAGCACAATTTTCAGTAGGCATACTTCTCAAGTAGTCTAGCCACAACATCCAAGTTTTCTATTACCCTGCGAAAGAAGTGTAGTAGAGTTAAGCCGTGTTTACATATCTTCATTACTACACCGGAAATCTTCATATACTGGAGAACTAGATAGAAACGCTAGTGATATCAAATACCGCCGACCGGTAATATGTTGGGTCACTTTCGAGACGTATACTCGGCAGTATCACCCCTGTTGTACATGATGAGGGCGGTTGGCTTGGCCCCCGTTTAAGCTCGCCGGAGTGTAACAAGCCGGCACTTAATCGTTTCAAAACCACTCATCGTCTACAACGTATTGTTAATATTAATACAATCAAGTTTGCAATATACTTTGATGCTCCGCTCTATTCTCTACGCCAAGTTTTCCGTTTTAGAACCCGGTCAAGTCTTTACAAACCATTAATTTTTCTGCTCAAATCCAGTGTAGTTCACGTACGTTACTTGTATCAGAATGATAAAGTGCGCGCAGTTTTAAAAAATATATATAATATAAACATAATTCTTAAATTATCATCAACTTATCGCAGATTGTTTTATAAAACTATTAACCACAACAGCAGTGTTGCTTTCAATAATTATAAGTTTATATATTTTAAATATTTTCAGATTTCCACTAAGTATTGACCAGATCATTTTTAGTGCCTTCTTTATGATTGGGCCTTTAGAATACTTAACCAGTGACTGGAATTACATTGTACTCATGTTTCTCTTAAAGCAACGATTTGCAGCGTTAAATAATGAGTTAATCAAATTAAATCACAATCAATTTTATGGTCAAACAGTCAGAGTGAAGATTTTAAGTGTTATAAATGCGGGAGTTCGCGGAAAAGAAACGCGTGTGCCTGCTAGGGTAGTCGCCCTCTCTCGCATCCACGTCTTGCTACACGATACGTCAGCAAAGGTTAACTCAATCGGCTCGGTACAGATGCTTTTTGCAAGCGGGATGGTGCTAGTGCTGACAGCATGGGAACTATTCTACCAAATCACAGCGGCATATAAAGACAACCAGGAAAACACTCAACTTTCATCGGCAGCTATAATTTGCACAACATTCATGTTTATGATAAACGCAGCCAACTCTATAATGAATGAGGTTTGTACATATACTCCTACGGTACTCACTACAGTCATGGACAAGATAAAATTGACCATGAAATCAATTTACTTCCATCAGGCTTTCCTTGTGAGGAGGGCTTCATTAAGATATTATGCTGCTAAGTGCTTTGAGCTTTGTCTCATCATCATCATTATCCATCGCCGTTTCCTGCTTCTGGCAGGGTCAGCTTGGGTTTAGCAACATTTTTTTTTTTTTTTTTTAGGTTTTTGTAAGTTGAAATTTATTTAAATATTAGGCCTACAATAATAATGCTAACAAATGTTTTTGTAAAATGTAGATGGAGATGTGTCTTGGATAGAGGTAGAATTGAGATGATGTTTGAAAAAATTGTAAAGAAATGAGACAATAATTGGTAAAAGCAGCAGGATATGGGAGAGTTATCGGATGAAAGTTCTGGCTAACCGACAACTAAGGCCCGGTATTTCAATGTCCAGTTAAAGTGGCAAGTAAATTTAACTGACACATAACTTGTTTTCACTATGGCAACCACCAATCAAAAAGCCTTGTAAATATTTACTGAGAGGACTAACTGGCAGATAAATTTTAATTTAGACATTGAAATTCTGAACCTAAGAAAAACAAAATAGCCACCAGAGTTGCTGAATTGCTGAAGCTAATGCTCCCCCCAACCTGAATGATAATTTCTTTGGAAATGAGAAAGATTATAAGCTTCGCAAACGTTTTTTCAGGCGCGTTGTTGGATGAGCGTAATTTTGTTTTTAAACAAAAAAAGCGTAAAATTGCGATTTTCATGAGAAATTATTTTTCGATTGCGCTCAAATTTCACACCAATATATTAATTCAAAAAATTAAGGTTCTGTTAAAAAATCATTACAATCGGATAAAGCATGTGGGTGTTGTAAGTCGAAGAAATGTTTTAAAAATCGAAAAAATCGTAAAATTGCGATTTTCATGAGAAATAATTTTTCGATTGCGCTCAAAAACGTGGCAGTTCTAAGTTCAGAGATTTCGAAGGCTTCCAGAAAATTTCAATGCAATTGGAGTACCGGTTTAGCCGGAATCGTGTGAACAAAAGACAAAAATACAAAAAGACAAAAAAAGAAAACATTACAGATTTTTTTCTTCAGTGTAGTAGAGTGGAATCTTCGCTTCGCTCATCCAATTATTAGCTATTTTTTTTTTTTTTTAGGGAAATAAGGAAAGATACAAAAATACATACATAAAGCTATGGGCACACCTTCTTGGAAATAAAATATTTTGAATTAGCCACATGCCCAAATTACAGAAACAAAACGTACCGTTATCATGTTCAGAAAACGATTTTGGACGATTTTACGCCAAAAATAGTCAGTATAATTTCTGACCAAAATCCTCTTAGGTCACGGAGCATAATGATTGACGCAATATTATTTCTTAAAGTAGATTTTTGCCGATGGGACAGCTTGAAAATTACCTTCTTTGAAAATATTTACCCACGGGTCTTGATGAACCCAATATTTCTTATACTTAGTAAAATAGTTAACTAATACTAAGCCCGTATGATTTTTTTTTTTTGATAAGCGGGTAAACATCTTTCAATAATAAAATATTATCCAGTATAGGAGTGGGATAACTAACTGATTAATAATTGGTTACGGTATTGAACTTTTTAAGATTTTCTAGGAAAATTCATGTATACGTAACATGCATCTAAAATATGCCACAAAAATATTTTTAAAAATCATCATTTTTAGCTTTTTTCTTGCAGTTTATACCTACTTATTTTTACTTATTTTTGAAATATTATAAATAGACGACATTTAGGCCTATACAAAATGTGGTTTTAAAAAGCATTTCATGATAAAATATTAAACTTTTGCACAAAAAATATGTCATTGTTTGATTTTGTCATCAAAAGTTTAATCAATTCTAAGATTATTTCACGCCTAGCACCCGGTATATTCTACATTGACTTCATCAGCCGCCTTAGTAGCAATCTGAGGGAGCACTATAGATACAAGTTACATTGATCAATGTATGTAGGCCTATATTTAATCAAGCTGATTAAAAACTTTGGCTGCCCATCTTTCTATCCTTCCCTTCACAAAAGCAAACGTAACACAGTTTTATGATTTATTAAATTAATTAATTACAAAACAGACCTTACATCTTTTGGGACACAAGACTTGACAGCAAAACTGGATGCCTACATTGTGCGTGATAACTGAGTGAAGTAAAATCAATATAGAACAATATATTATTATTCTAATATCCACATAGCTTAATCGTTATAGAAAGGAATTAATTATGATTGTACTGTTATTGATTAATCAACTAATGACATCTATTTTGGAGCACAATTATCAGTAGGCATTCTTCTAAAGTAGTTTAACCACGGCATCCAAGTTTCCCATTACCCTGTGAAAGGAGTGTAGTAGTAGTGTAAACGTGTTTACATATTCGTCGTACTACACCGGAAATCTTCATATACTGGAGAACTAGATAGAAACGCTAGTAAATATCAAATACCCCGTCTGGGCCCGGGGTAAATTGGCCCAGAGCATTCCTCCTCGGCTCATCGTAAAGGCGACAAAGAGGCAGTCGGTGTGGACCCCTCAAATAAGATCTTGAGGTGACTGGAGATCGCAAAGGGGGCTCTCAGGCATATATTTTCACTTTCCCGCACTTCACATTTACTCTACAATCATGTATATTTATTACTTTTTCACTATTTCTACTCTTCACCATCCAATGCTGGCCCCCTTTGTGTTCTAAACGTCTACCGCCGTGTTTGCCGTGCGGTGCGACCCGTGCCGGGTGGAAAAGGGGATCCTGGTTGTTGAGGAAAATGTTTTCTTGCGAGAAACATGGACCAACACGCAACTTTGGCCACCTGCTTCATCATAGACGGGAGATTCAGAAAATAGCCCACCTGGGTCAATCGGCTAGTGCAACATTTTGTCACCATTATGTTGCACATTGGGCAGCCCGGACATAGATTGCGTAGGTTGTATGTACCAATGTGGAGAGCTATGGGAAGAGAAGGGTCGGGAGCCGACCACACTGGTAAAAGATCTATTGCGTCTATGTCTTTGGTCCGGACACAAAATTGGCTCTTTCCTACATACCATCCTGATGAAAAAAAGAATCTTTAATGTTTACAAGGCCCTATGTGGTAGAACCAACGTGGGCTAGTTGAGTCTTTTTCCGGGAAATTTCCCCCCATTTCCCATCCCCAAAACAAACAATTACCATCAAAGAAAAGACCTAGGTCTTTACCCCAAAACAAACAATTACCATCAAAGAAAAGACCTAGGTCTTTATTTGAACCAGAAATAACACTTGACACTATGGTCAAAAAACTATAAAACCTAGTACAAAATTACCAAGAATTTTGACAATAAAATCTTTAAAAGAGAACACAACATTTTTTAAATATCATCAGTTGCAATTGCAAAAACGATTCAAGGAGAAGCAGGTACTGTAAAATCAGTACGGAAACTGCGAAATGGATTGCTTCTGGGGGAGACTGCTAATGATAAGCAGGCGGAACTATGACTTAAAACCACCAAATTTGACTACTATTTGAAATCGAAGTTAAGCCGCATGAACAACTTAATAATTCTAAAGGAATTATTAGTTGTTCTGATCTAAAATATGTTACCAATGAGGAAATTAAAGAGGAACTCTCCAAACAAGGTGTCATTGACTTGTATAGAATAATGACCCGTGTTGATGGAGAAGAATTTCCAACTGGCACAACAATCCTCACCTTCAACACTAAGGACTTACCTGAAAAGGTGTTAGTGGGATACCACATTTAGAAGTCAGAACCTATATACCAAACCCCATGAGATGCTTCACCTGTCAAAGATTTGGACACACCAAAATGTCTGTAAGTCTGAACCTATTTGCAGGAATTGCGGTTTCAAATCTCATGGTGAAGTGCAGTGTGAACATCCAAACGAGTGTGTCAATTGTAGTGGTCCACATGCTTCTTCTTCCCCTGATTGTCCTAGATGGACGGAAGAGAAGAAGATTTGTGAGATAATGGCGGTTGACAACTTAATGTTTATGAGGCAAGGAAAAGGTATAGAAAAATTACCACACCATCTAATCTTCCAGTATCATTTTCGCAAGCTGTAACATCAAATAGTAGAGGCATAATTGCAACAAATCAGGAAACAACACAGAACATCTCTAAACCCAAACCTATAAATCCCCAAGCTGATGCGGCTACCAGCCATGTTGAAGACATCACCTGGTTCAGGAGAACGCAAAGCTAAAGGAAACTATAGAAGCATTGCTTGTGATACAGAAATCACTACAAGATCAATTAAAAGAACAAGCAAAGCAACAACAGGAGCAGGGGAAAACTCTTACAAGAGTTAATTTCCCTGACTCGATCTCAAATTCCGAGTGGAAAATTAGGTAAATTTAATCAACAGCAAGACGTCAACAGCAATGTTGATGTTCAAGTTGAAGTAAATTTACCTAAATCACCAAAAAAGTCAAAAACACAGAAACCATTAGAGGTTTTAGTGGGTCCAAATGTAAAGAGGATTTTAAAGATTCCCAACCAAAAAAACAGCCCATCCACGTCGTCACTTACTGATGACATGTTGGAGGATCGGTTAATGGATGAGAATCCTTTGATATTTTAAAAACCCATAAGGTGAAATTTAAAAAATAACAGCTGTATTTAAGATACATACAACATCTATAAACTTAAATGGCTACACTAATATCGTGGAATTGTAGAGGATTCTATGCAAATCTAGAAGAGCTACAGCTACTCTTACAAAACACACAACCCTTGATCTTATTATTACAAGAAACTTTTTCAAACCAACTGATAACCCTACGGTTAAGGGTTATACAATCTACCGTAAGGATTATATAGGAGGTGAACGTGCACAGGGAGGTGTTGCCATTCTGGTGCATGACTCTGTGTATGCCACTCAAATTCCATTGACAACTCGCCTTCAGGCCGTCGCCGTTACAGCTTACATTCCAAATGTAACCACATTATGCTGTATTTACATTCCACCACCATTAATCATTAGCAGACGCGATATGGAGGCATTGTCGGATCAATTACATGGACCCGTAATCTTGGGTGGTGATTTTAACGCTCACCATACTGACTGGGGATCAGTAGTTTCTGATCAACGGGGTTGTGTTGTAGCAGATTTTCTACAACACAATGATGTTTCATTGTTGAACACGGGCCAGATGACTCATTTCACGTCACATTCTGGCACTTTTTCAGCCATAGATTTAGTCATGTGTACACTATTGCTATCGCTTGACCTCGAGCTAAATGTGCTTGATGATTTACATGGAAGTGATCATTTTCCAATTCAGGTGAATGTATTAAACTACAATAGGCCACACAATCCAGGTCAGGGATGGAGACTTGCGCAAGCTGATTGGGGGAAGTTCCAGGAAAAATTAGTGAAGTCTCTTTGCTCAAGGTGGACTTTACTAGTTCTCGTGACCCCAACGTGCTTGTCAATAATGTGAGTAAATGCTTGCTTGATGCAGCATATGCCAGTATACCACTGACTAGTGGTGAAAAAACGTCGTCGTGTCGTCCCCTGGTGGAACAAAGATTGGGCATTGGCCATTAAGGCAAAGAAAGCAGCTTTTAAATAATTAAATACATTTCCTACATTTGAAAATTTAATCAATTTCAAGCACGAGAGAGCGAAAACGAGACGAATAATTATCAAACATAGTAAGAGGCAGTCATGGCAAGAGTATGTATCTTCTATAAATTACAGCACCTCTTCCACGATGGTGTGGAAAAGGATTAAATCAATTAGTGGACGTCAGGTAAACACCATACCCGCTATCAAGGATGGCGGGCAATTAGTTACTACTCCAGCAGATGTGGCTTCAGTACTGGGTACACATTTTGCATCGGTAAGCAGTAATGCACGATATGATGCAGAATTTCTAGCACACAAGCAGTTTACAGAAGCTCGAAAACTTACTTTCTCATCTGAAAACGATGAGCCATACAACAGAGCGTTCTCTTTGTGGGAACTCCGTATGGCGTTAAGCTCATTACGTCGCACATCTGTAGGAGAGGACAAAATGCACAAAGACATGTTTGTGCACCTGACTGATCCCCCATTGGAAGTTATTATTTTATTTTTAATATTTTGTGGTTGTCTGACATATTTCCCGATAGTTGGCGTAGTGCCATCTTAATTCCACTTCTCAAACCCACAAAAGATAAGTCGATGCCGACTTCATATCGCCCTATTTCTCTGACAAGTTGCTTTTGCAAATTGTTCGAAAAGATGATCAACAAAACGACTAATGTGGATGTTGGAGACACGCAGTTTATTGGCGAACGTCCAATGTGGATTTCGTCAACGTCGTTGCACCATCGACACTTGGTTCGATTAGAGACGTTTATTCAAGAAGGGTTGTTGCAAACAACATGTTGTTGGTGTGCTTTTGACATTGAAAAAGCATACGATACAACATGGAGATATATATTCTTCAACAGATTCACAAGTGGGGTTTTCGAGGGCACATGCCAAAATTTTTAGAAAACTTTTAAAAGATAGAACTTTCAAAGTGCGTGTTCACAATGTTTTGTCAGACTCGTTCTCACTGGAAACAGGTGTACCACAAGGCTCGGTCTTGTCGGTATCACTGTTTGCTATTGGAATAAACAGTGTGGTGGATTGTATCCCAAAAGCCTAATGTCGTGCCTATTTGTAGATGACCTGGGAATCTTTTACAGATCGGTAAATTTATCAACAGCTCTAAGACACGTGCAAATGGGATTGAACAATATAAGTGAATGGGCTCGAAAGCGGGGGACACGATTCTCTCCCGAAAAAACTCAGTGCATTTACTTTTGCCGTCTTCAAGGAATCCAAAATGACCCACAACTTTCGTTTAACAATGTAGAACTTCTATTCAAAACAAATGTCCGTCTTCTCGGCATGGTGTTTGACAAAAAGCTAAATGGAAAGACCACGTGTTGATTACGCAAAAATGCATGTTGAAAATCAACCTATTGAAAGTTCTCAGTAATACATCGTGGGGTGCAGATAGGACTTGCATGTTGAGAATTTACGGATCTCTAGTTTGCTCCAAGATGGACTATGGATGTTTCGTATACTCTTCAGCAAGTAACACAACCCTTAAACTTCTAGACACTGTCCACCATTGTGGTCTTCGTATTGCTCTTGGTGCATTTCGAACAAGCCCGGTAGTCAGCTTGTATGCCGAGTCAGGTGTGTCCTCCTTAGCAGAACGGAGAAACCTCTTGATGGGTACGTATGTAATGAAAATTAAAGCTATGCCTAACCATCCAGCAAATCGGAATGTTTTTAACACGACATATGTCAGACACTTTGATAACAAAACCCAAGGCATCTCTTCCAACGGGATTAAGATGTAAACTTTTGTTTAATCTTAAAGAATTTCATCTGCCAAAAGTTTTTAATTTTGTATTTAGCAATAACCCGCCCTGGTTTACACCAGAGCCGATTATTATATTTGACCTTTGTCGTTTTGATAAAAACTCTACTTGCGATAGTGTATTCAAAATTAACTTTAGAAAGATTTGCCATGAACATCAAAGGTTTACTTTGGGATTCACAGATGGCTCCAAAATTGACAACAAGGTTGGAAGTGCCTTTTATTGCTCCACCTTAACTGAACGTTTCAGGCTAAGCGACGTGTGTTCAGTTTTCACTGCAGAGTTATTCGCCATCCGTGAAGCTCTTAAATACATTCTACGCTGTCGTTGTGGAGAATACCTTTTGTGTTCAGATAGCTTAAGTTCACTTCAAGCTATAAAACTCATGTATTCTAGTCATCATTTGGTACAAGACATCCAATTCTATTTAGAAAAACTAACCTCTAAGGGATATATAATAGAGTTTTGCTGGATACCTGGACACGTGGGCATAGAGGGAAATGAACACGCTGATCGGGCTGCTAAGGAAGCTTCCCAGCGTCGCGACGTTGATTTCAATCTAGTTCCCGTTCCAGATGTCAAGAGTGGATACAAGCAAAGATTGTTGGATTTGCGACAAGCATCGTGGGATGTGTTGCAAAATAACAAATTGCATAGTGTGATGCCCACATTGACTAACAAAATTCGTCCACCTACGTCTCGACTCTCACGTAGAGAAGAGGTGGGATTGTCTAGAATTCGTATAGGCCATACACGCCTAACACACGGATATCTCTTAACCAGAGAAAAGGTTTTTTCCCATATGTGACACATGTGATGTACCTTTAACCGTGCATCATATGCTAGCAGAATGTGCCAAATATTATGCATTGCGCACGCAATTTGATCTCTCCCAATCATATGAAGAACTTCTATCATATGATAACGGCGACAAACTTTCTAAATTTCTCATCCATTGTAATCTATTTAACAAAATTTAATTCACATCTTACACATTTGTTTCTTTTCTTTATTTTCATTTACATACATAACTTTTATTTTGCTATTACTTTCTTCATCATCAATTTATTTTGTTATTTATACACTTAGAAAACAATCTAATCATCAAACAAACCTGCATTCACTCTTCTCATTTCCTTTCATTCACAGGCGGCGCAATATGACCTAACCGGTTGAAGCGCCCTAGTTTCTCACGTCGTCGTCGTCGGATATCAATACCGCCGGCCGGTAATATGTTGGGTCACTTTCGAGACGTATACTCGGCAGTATCACCCCTGTTGTACATGATGAGGGCGGTTGGCTTGGCTCCGTTCAAGCTCGCCGGAAGTGTAACAAGCCGGCACTTAGTCGTTTCAAAACCACTCTTCGTCTACAGCGTATAGATACCTTCAAGGTATACAACTCATCGGGGTCATATTGTCAATTTTTATGGAACAATTTTCCCTCCTTTTGTTTGTTACCTTCTCAATAAATTTAACGGTTTTCCTTGTGTTTAGCATAGTTCACTTAAAGTTACATACATCAAAGTAATAAGGTACGTGAAGTTTTTAAAACCCTATCTGAAATAGACCTCGCACTTAAATTATCCTCAATGTATCGTCGCATGTTTTTTACACTATTAGTTATTGCAACAGTGATGCTTTCAATAATTACCTTCTTCTGTTCTACAACGTTGATCAAGAGGACCCCAAGTATTGCTGACATAGTTATGTTAGCCTTTTTTGTTAGCTTTACTAGGACATGTAACCAGTGACTTGAGCTACACTGTCCTCATGGTTCTCTTAAAGCAACGCTTTGCAGCATTAAATAGTGAGTTATCGCATTTAAACAAAAGGAAAATTCACAACTCAACAGTAAAAGTGAAAATGTTTAGCATTGTAAATGCAAGAAACAGTGCAAAGGAATTGCGTGTACCCTCTAAGATAAGTCGCTCTCTCTCGCATCCACGTCTTGCTACACGATACGTCAGCAAAGGTCAACTCGATCGGCTCGGTACAGATGCTTCTTGCAAGCGGGATGGTGTTAGTGATGACAGCTTGCGGACTATTCTTACAAACTTCCAAGACATACAACATAGAAACAAAGATTATGTCAATGATATTGATAGCTATTTTAGGATCGAAATTCATTTTCATGGTGAATGCAGCCAGCTCTACAATGAATGAGGTTTGTAAACACTATTTTCATTTTAATTATTTATAAATTAAAAAATATAAATATATATATAAATAAAATAGAAGACATCGCAGTAGATGAGGAGGTATTGTGCCTGGCTAGAAAGCACTGAAAGTCCACAGCCCGAGAAACTGGTGATACGTCACCCCCCGACCTGACGTTGGAACCGGGTGTTTGATTATTATTATTATAAATTGTACATTTTTCATTTGTTTTTAGTTTTTACAGTCCTCAGCACAATGAAAATACTCATAAGGGTACTTCCCTACATGCATCATTTTCTGTTTGTTTGTCAGTGCATGTGTCACGTCTCTTGATGAAACCAGAACACGACCACCGATTGATATGCATTGTTTTGTTTTGTTGACATTACCCTTCAACATGGATGATGCAGAACGTTTTAAGTACAAGTAGTCAACGAGTAGATTTGAACTAGTAGCAAGAGAAACGTAACTTTCTTGCAAGCTTCACTTTTCTGTCAGTACGTCTGTGCCTGTCATGTCTCACTATACATGATGATTTTTTGTTGTTGCTTACTGCCTCTATTAATGTACGCAGGCTATTTGAGACAATGAGTGGTGATAGATGGCGATGAAGGTGGATTAAAAAAAACATCCTTATGCGGGATAAATAATATAAATAAATAAAATAAATTCTTATACAGTCTTACCCACTCAGTCATGTATAACTGATCTTCAGTGGGGGACAGTAAACCAAAGCGACCAAGCCAACCCTGTAGGCCCCGACGCAATCGACGAGTGAGCGAAAACCAACCAAAGATCAATATTTTTTAATAGGAAATATAGTAGGCCTAATCAGTAGTATGACATTGCGAACACCCGCTGATCAACAAGGCCGATTCAGAACAACTTTGATTTTATTATGTACTTCGTTGCTAGGGCGGTTCCAAAGTCGCCGTTTACAAATTCCAAACCCAAGAACGGATGGACTTAAATCCAAATCAGAAGTTTAAAAACATCTGCCTATAGCGGGAATCGAACCCTGGACCCTCTGCAGTGGAAGCAGAGATGATAACCACAAGACCAACGAGCCACATCTTTGTGGGTCCATACGCTTCGGACCAGCACCCTAAAGTTGTAGTATTTGCCTCCGCGCGGAAATAAAAAGCTTACATAACGTCCGATTAAACAGCATTTATTTTTTATTGGCACATGCTCTTTAACGAGGTTGATTAAGAATATTTTTGGCCACCCTTAGGGGAAAGGTGGGGATAGATAGCCCCACCCCCCTCCCCCGAAGTGTTTGAACATTCATGTGCTCCAAACCTACTCCATTATGAAATATGAATGCTTCAACATGCGAGGATTTTTTTTAAATGGTTAGCTATGTCATAAAAAGGTTAAGCGCTCAGCTTTTGCTTTTTCAGGGTAAAAGGTTAATAACATTGTTATCATATTTCAACTCATCCCTTTCGATTAAAAAAAATCGTAAAATCTCAATCGAGATAGAAAAGATTAAATAGTCTACATTTAAAAAAAGATATAAAAAAAATACACTCATAAAGGTTCAGGTGGTTCTGATCGACAACGACAAGGAAAATTAAACCATTTTTAACAAACTGATTGGTATATACAAACAAACACAACAAAATTACCCAACTAAAAAAATTGCAAATTTATTTATGTATGTGTTCATTCATGGTGAGTTTTACTTTATTTTGTTTACCAATATTATTTCCATGCTTTCAAGAATTCAAACAACAGATTTACTTATTTATGGATGAATAAGTGAAACGCTATAAAAATTTCATTGTTTGTGACAAGAACGTAGAAAACACTATCTCTGTGAATTATTCAATGAATAAGATGTTCCGTACAATCAACGTGTCAAGAAAAGTTGCCAACATGCAACATGGTATTTCACTTATCTGACGTTGTTCCATACAATTTATTTTATTATTATTTGCTAGGTTGGACAACCGACAGTTCTAGAAAATATGTTTTCAGACCGTCTTCACCCATTGTGGATTTACCCCAACAGGTATTGATTGAGCAACTAATGGCATTGTCTTTCTTGAAACAATTGCATTCCTTTCTCAGTGGTTTATAATGTTGTTGGTGCCTTCTACATAAGATTAGAGACAGTTCCAAGGGTTATGGTATTACACACTGTGCTTTCATGTAGATAACACCTATATATTGTTAATTATGTTTGTTCGCCTTCACGACGTATACTCGGCAATATCGCCTCTCTTGTACGTGTCACGGTCGGTTGGCTTGGCTCCGTTCAAGCTCGTAGGAAGTGCAACGAACCGGCACTTAGTCATTTCAAAACCACTCTTCGTCTACGGCGTATTGATTATATTGGTACCTTTAAGTTTGCAATGTACTTCGATACTCTACTCTATTCGCAACGTCAAGCATATAGTTTTAGAATCCGGTTACATCTTGGCAACATTCATTTTTATGCTCAAATCCATCGTAGTTCACTTAAGCTACTTGTATTAGAATGATAAAGTACGCGCAGTTTTTAAAAATATATCTGAAATAGACGTAATCCTTAAATTATCATCAACTTATCACAGATTGTTTTATAAACTATTAACCACAACAGCAGTGTTGCTCTCAATAATTATTGGTTTATACGTTTTTAGTAGTTTCAGATTTTCACAAAGAATTAATCAGATTATTTTTAGTGCATTCTTTATGATTGGGGCTTTAGAATACTTAACCAGTGACTGGAATTACATTGTCTTCATGTTTCTCTTAAAGCAACGATTTGCAGCGTTAAATAACGAGTTAATGAAGTTAAATACCAGTAAATTTGACGGTTCAACAGCCAAAGTGAAGATTCTAAGTGTTATAAATGCGGGTTACCGTGGAAAGGAATTGCGTGTACCCTCTAGGGTAGTCGCCCTCTCTCGCATCCACGTCTTGCTACACGATACGTCAGCAAAGGTCAACTCAATCGGTTCGGTTCAGATGCTTCTTGCAAGCGGGATGGTGCTAGTGGTGACAGCATGGGAACTATTCTACCAAATCACAGCGGCATATCAAGACAACCAGAAAAACACTCAACTTTCATCGGCAGCTATAATTTGTACAACAATCATGTTCATGGTAAACGCAGCCAGCTCTACGATGAATGAGGTTTGTACATATACTTCTACGGTACTCACTACAGTCATGGACAAGATAAAATTGCTGATAAAATACTACATTTATTTCCAATACGCCCCTCGTGTAAGGAGAGCCAGATTAAAACATTAGGCTAGAGGCTAAAAACTTTACGCACCCTCCCCTCAGTTTGAGCAATGACAGTATTGAGCACTTCATTGCTTCATTTGACAATTTTAACTGGTGCCGGTAATTGGGATTAAAAAAAAACTTTTGGTGGATATAGCGTACCCCCAAACAGTGGCGGCTTGACCTATACCCTGACCAATGCCATGGCACCGGTACCTGCCAGGGGTGGGTATGCCAGCTCACCCATGTACCCACCCAGTTTTTTTTCTTATTGTGAATCTAAAAATATGTTTTGTGCAATCTGCTGCTCTAAAACGCACAGATTGCCACCAAACTTGACCTTGAAGGCAAAAATAAATCCCCCCAGACCCCTGTTTACTGGTCGTCCCTCCCAAAATTGCATTTCACCACCGAGGGGGAAGGGGGGCTGCCCCCAAATAGTTGGTGCCCTAGGCTGCAGCCTTATTTGCCTGTGTTTCGTTTATTTCATTTCCCTGCTCGTGAAAAAAATACAAATTTAGAAAAATATTGAAAAATGTTTGAAGTATGAAATTACGTATTTAAGGGGAAAAAATGTTACAATTTATGTAAAACCAACCGTTAATTCACTGATAAGGTGGTTCCAAGAAACAAAGTTGGAGGTACCTCTCATCAAGGTCTGCTTGATTCTCCTAGCAGAGAGTCGGCATAATCAGCATGGGTTCATTCATGTTGAGTAGGCTACTCTGTTTTCCGATTACTTTGCTTGCTTTCAAGAATTCAAACAACCGATTTATTTATTTACTAGGAAACGCTCAGTTGGACGCGTTGATAAGCGAGCACGTGCTATAGCTAGACCCACATTGCACATTTTTTTAAATTTATAAATTTACGACGTTCGCGTTTCCAGTATTATTTATTATTGCCAAGGTATTTGGGTAAACCCGTTTTAAATCTTTACTTTAAAATCCACCGCCATCTAGAGGATCTTGACTCCTTGGGAAAACTATTTAAACTCTTTGTTGACAAATAATAGACTACTTCCTCGAAAGTATTTTGATTACTTCTAGGTGGCAGTGCATTAGAAACTTCGCGCGTCTTTTCGTTGCCATGGCAACGTTACTTTTGTTATGATGTAATTTCCATCTACACTACATATCGGATCAAACTAAAATTAACATATTCGTGACCGGACGGACATTCTAAATGATTTGGCTATCTCAGATTTTGTCGCCGGTTAGTTTGAAAAAAAAACTTTCGATTAACTTTAATGTAACTTTTTAACTTTTTGAACGATTTTGCCACAAAACTAATGGCATTCAATCGAGAACAAAGCTTGCGGATGGTGAAAATTTCAACTCGATCCGAGCCTCCGTTCGAACGTTATCGCGAGACATACAAACAAAAAAAAAAACAAACAAAAAACAAACAAAAAAAAAAAAAACAAAACAAAACCAGTGACTAATTTTTCCGGCAGAGTCAAATGGAAACGCTCGCTTCGCTCGCTTAATAAATAAGAGAAGCACCATTACAATTTCATACTTGGTGACAAGATAAAAAACATGGAAAACACTTCTCTTCGAATAATTCATAAGACAAGTGTACATTACAATCAACATGTCATATGTTGCCAACATGCAACATATTTTTCTCCATTTATCTGACATTGCTCAATTCAATTTATCGTTGTTTACCACTTTATTTTTATTTGTTAGGTTGGGCAAACTACAATTTGAGAAAATATGTTTCAGACCGTCTTCAAAACTCACTTGTCTAACAGGTTTTGATTGCCCAACTAATGGTATTGTCTAGAGTGCGACAAATACTTTCCCTCCTATTCAGTAGTTTATTGTCGGTGACCTACAGAAGATTAGGGAACGTTACACGGGTTATAGTATTTTACTAGTTTCTTTAGTTAATAACACTGTTTCCTTTGTCCTATTAAAAACTGATAGAAACTAACGTTTGTTAAGTATGTTTGATCACGTTAATGACATATACTCGGCAATATCGCCCCTCTGGTACGCACTGAGGGCGGTTGGCTTGGCTCCGTTCAAGCTCGTTGGAAGTGCAAGAAGCCGACACTTAGTCGTTTCAAAACCACTCTTTGTATACAGCGTACTGATAATGTTGATACCTTCAAGTGCACAATTGTTCTCGTTAATATGGATAATTATTTCATCAAAATTTTCTATTATTAATTTTGTTGGGTACTCAGTAAATTTAATAATGTTCCTAGAGTCTAGCATAGTTCACTTTAGCTACCTACATCAAAATAATAAACTACTAGCAGTTTTTCAAAAAATGTTTGAAATAGACTCTGTGCTTAAATTATCGTCAACTTATAGTCAAGTGTTCTTTACATTGTTAACTATTGCAACAGTGATGCTTTCAATAACCACTGGTTTATTCTGTTACACAACGTTGATGAACGAGACTCAAAGTATTTCTGGCTTAGTTTCAATAGCTTTTGTTCTGTTTGTGTTCTTAGAACACATTACAAGTGATTGGAATTACACAGTGCTCATGGTTCTCTTAAAGCAACGCTTTCGAGCGTTAAACAGTGAATTATTGCAATTATATCCAAATAAATTTGTTGGGTCAACAGCCAAAGTGAAGATTCTAAGCGTTATTAATACCATTTTCCACGCAAAGGAATTGCGTATACCCTCTAGGGTTGTCAGCCTCTCTCGCATCCATGTCTTGCTACATGATACGTCAGCAAAGGTCAACTCAATCGGCTCGGTACAGATGCTTCTTGCAAGCGGGATGATGCTAGTGCTGACATCTTGCGGATTATTCTACCAAACCTCAAATAAATACAATATTGACTCCAAGAATGTTGCAATATGTATGGCAGTTATTTTTGGGACAAAATTTTTGTTAATGGTGAATGCAGCCAGCTCCACAATGAATGAGGTTTGTAAAATGTATGTATGATTACATTGTCGTAAAAGTTTGCCCAGACTGGGGATCGAACCCAGAACCTCCCGCTTAACGTACCGATGCTCTATCAACTAAGCTATGTATTGAGGCCTAATCGAAAACGAACCTTTACTAATGGTGTATTCAGCTGGCCACCCTAAAGCGCACCAAATTGCCGCTTGTCTTGGATGAGCGTAGCGAGCGAAGCGAAGATTCCATTTCACTACACTGGAGAAAAAAATCCGTTTTTTTTCTTCTTTTTTTTCTGTTTGTATTATTGTGTGTTTGTTAACACGATTCCGGCTAAACCAATACTCCGATTGCGATGAAATTTTATGGAGGCCTTCGAAATCTCTGAACTTAGAACTGCCACGTTTTTGAGCGCAATCGGGAATTTTTTCTCATAAAAAACGCAATTTTACGATTTTTTTTGAATTTTAAAAAATTTCTTGGACTTATTACACCTACATGCTTTATCCGATTCTAATGATTTTTTCACAGAACCTTAATTTTATGAAATAAGATATTCGTGTGAAATTTGAGCGTAATCGAAAAATTATTTCTCATGAAAATCGTAATTTTACGTTTTTTTTTTTTTTTTTAAACAATTCTTTGACTTATAACACCTACATGCTTTATCCTATTGTAATGATTTTTTTACAGAACCTTAATTTCATGAATTAATATATTCGTGTTAAATTTTAGCGCAATCGAATAATTATTTCTTATGAAAATTGCAATTTTACGATTTTTTTCTTTTTAAAAAATTACGATTAATTAAAAAATTAAGTTAATTTTGTATTTAATTTATTTAATTTAAAAAAATCTTCGACTAAGTAATGATTTTTTCACAGAACAACAGAAAATCCGCGTAACACATGGCAGCTCAATGCACCATATACGCTCATCCAACAACGCGGCGGGACTTAAGCGTTTTCCTAGTTTAGTTTTATAATGTTACTGAAGTGGAGGTCAACAACAAGACATCCCTGCACTCGCCGAGTGCATGTCTTACCTTCTTTGTGGGGGGTGTGCATGCGTGTGTTTTAATAGCGCATCCCCTTACTATTGCTGACACCTAGTGCAGAGCACTAATAATTCAGCTAAATAGATTTAATTTCATTGTTGATTTTTTTAGTTGTGCAACACGTGTCTGTTGCATAATATATTTGGAGTGGTTTCTCGAAATAAGAATAATTTTGACAGGCTTGGCTGTATTTTTTAATTTTATAAAATTAATTGTAGAAATAATATGCGATTTGATTTCTTATCGGATTAACAATAAGATAGAACAAATAACAGGCTAGGGCAATTTTGCCCATGATGTTTGTTTTAAGATCCTAAACGGGAGGGATGTTGTTAGCGGCCACTTGCACCCGTGCTTTCTTAGCCGGTGGTGGAGCCTGAATGTGAGGATTGCAGCGCTTTCTTGCAACAGAATTTGGTGGTATGTTTCGAATGAGAGGGTTTGGTGAGTCTTTTAACGCTGCATAAAATGGAACTGATAGTGCCTCTAGGTGGGCCTCCATCATTTCTAACCCACAGTCTGAATGAACGTCGGACATTCTAGTGCAATGGGGAACGCCAGTGATGATTCTCACTATCTTGTTTTGAAATGTTTGAAGCATTTTTATGTGAGTCTCTGCGCAGGTCGACCACACCGGGGACGCGTACGTGAGGGCTGGTCGTATGCATGATTTGTACAATTGAATTTTGGTAGCAGGATTCATTTCACCAGAGCGTAAAAGTGGATACAACAATGCGAGCTTGCCAGTTGCTTTGGCAATCTTAGCCTTAACATGTGGTCCGAAATTGAGATTCTTGTCTAGTAAGGCACCTAGATAATTATTCCTGCTTGACCATTGAACATTTTCGTCATGGATTACGAATGAAGATGCATCTCTCGGTAAATTACCGAAAAATAGTGTGGCACTAGTTTTTGAAGCGTTGAGACCCATACGCCATTTATCATACCAATCGACCATCAAATCCACCGCTTGTTGGCCAATTCGAACGCAATATTCAGCACGTTTACCCATTATTAGCGCAACAACATCGTCTGCAAAGCATCCGAAAACTACGTTGCGTGGAGGCGTCGGGAAGTCATGGGTAAATATATTAAAGTAGAATGGAGAGATACAAGAGCCTTGAGGAACCCCTGCAGCTATAGGCCGCCTTGAGGAAGTAGCGTTTTGCCATTGAACTAAAAACGATCGTCCAGCGAGAAACTGTTTTGTGAGGTTGATGAGGTATCTTGGAAATTCAAGTTTTATCATCTTAAAAAGCAGACCTTCATGCCACACACGGTCGAATGCTTTTGCAACGTCTAGGAAGACGGCCGCTGTTTGACGCTTAAAAAAAGATTTATTCCTCCGTATGGTCTCAACCACTCTAGCCCACGGATGGCAAAACGAGTGTTTGGCACGGAAACCAAATTGCTCATCAGGCAGGACGTGGTTTTCGTCAGCATGGCGTTGAAGTCTAGCCAGGAGAATCTTTTCAAATATTTTTGACAGGATAGAGAGCAGGCTAATGGGTCTGTAGCTGGATGGATTTCGTGGTGGTTTGCCAGGCTTCCTAGTATATACAATTGTAAATAATTAATTATGAAGGCAGCTTTCGTAGCACTTTTCCAATAATTGGTTATGAAAAATAAACAAAACAAAAGTTATTATCTTTGCCAAATGCCACTTTCCATGAATTTGGGAAATGTTGTAGTGACAGAGCTGCATTGAAGACTGCTAGTAGTACTTTTGCTGCTTTTGTTGGAAGGGATTTGACAATTTGTCCCGTTATCCCGGTTATCCGAGTGCATGCCAGTCGAATATGCCATAAATTGCCATTTGATGTGATTGTTGTGAGCCATGATATAAAACAAACAGAAGACTGCCATGTTGACCTGTCATTACTGAAAGATAACATTGGACGTTTGAATACTGGTCTTGGTCTCATTATTTGATCTTGGTCTGGTTGAAAATACCACACTAGTCTCACTCTCATTACTAAAACATGGCGGCCTCGGGAGATAATCGATATAAAAAAACACTTCCAAATCACGTTGAGTAGCCAAGTAAGTTATTAAATGTTATTAATGATATTAAAATAAATAGTACAGAATCAAATTTTAATATGGAAACGGAATGCAAATACACGTCAATAACGTCCGCCATGATCAAGACCTGAATCGAGTGTGCACTTTTGATTCTTATTCTTATTACTTGATTGCAATCAGTCTCGATTGTGCGCGTGACTATTCGTAGCTACTTGTGACGTCTCGGGTGAAACTGGGTGATTGATGACGTAATTCGTGACGTAAATCGAGACCAAGACCTAAGGTTTTCCACTATTGAGAAACGTTCATAGATTTATGAGTTGGGTAGTATGAGTACAAGGTTTATAAGCATTGCATTCAAGCATAAGTTATTGGTTGATAGCATATTATGTTGTAAAAGTTTAGGCCGGAGGTTCTGGGTTTGATCCCATTCAATCATGTTTAGTGAGGGGAAAGGTACAGAACAGAAGGACAACAGCTTACCTTTAAAACGTTAGTTAAGTCACACATGAGACACATACAGATGAGGAGACGAGTTACTTATATCTAATCACTTGATTATAAACTTTGTTTGCACTTTCCTTGCAGTCAAAGGCAAACATCATGATTATTTATTTATTAAATTAATAAAGAAACAATCCGATATTCTCTTGTGATATGTGACGCACTAGCAGCATACATTGTGTGTTTAGGACACAGAGTGAAGTATAATCAATATCAGACAATACATGTTGCTGATGTCAATGAAGCACGTCTCACCCCTAGTAGAAAGCTTTTTCAATTTAAGTAATACATTAATCGATTAAACTTTATTGATTTATTAGTTAATGGCATCTTTGTTAAAAGAAACTTGTTAGTACCTTCTACGGTAGTTTCTCCACAACATCAGGGCCGTCCATGAAGTTAATCGTATAGTAGTTCGATACCAGATAGAAAGGAATAATTAAAAATATGACAGTATATTTTAATAGCACTGGTTAGATTAAATTAATTATGTTTGATCGCCATCACGAAATATACTCGGCAATATCGCCCCTCTTCTACGTACTGAGGTTGGTGGGCTTGGCTCCGTGGAAGCTCGTTGGAAGTGCAAGGAACCGGCATTTAGTCATTTCAAAACCACTCTTCGTCTACAGCGTAGTGATAATGTTAATACCTTTAAGTATACAATTGTTCACGCAAATAAGGTTACTTCTTTCGATAAAATTTTCCGTTTTGAATTTTGTTAACTACACATCAAGTATAATTATATTTCTAGTGTCTAACATAGTTCATTTTAGCTACTTATACCAAAATAAAAAACTACAAGCTGTTTTTCAAAATATGTTTGAAATCGACATGGTGCTTAAATTATCGTCAACTCATCGCCGCATGTTTTTTACATTGTTAACTATTGCAACAGTGATGCTATCAATAACTACTGGTTTCTTCGGTTACATAACTTTGACGAGTGGGACTACAAGTATTTCTGGCTTAGTTGTATTATTCTTTGCTCTGTTTAAGTTTCTAGCACACATAACCAGTGATTGGAATTACATAGTACTCATGGTTCTCTTAAAGCAACGCTTTGCCGTGTTAAGTAGCGAATTGCAATTATATTTAAAGAAAATTGTCGGGTCAACAGGCAAAGTGAAGATTCTAAGCGTTATTAAGACAGATTTCCACGCAAAGGAATTGCGTATACCCTCTAGGGTAGTCGCCCTCTCTCGCATCCACGTCTTGCTACACGATACGTCAACAAAGGTCAACTCAATCGTCTCGGTACAGATGCTTCTAGCAAGCGGGTTGGTGCTTATGCTGACAACATGTGGACTATTCTATCAAATCTCAAATAAATACAATAACTCCAAGAATA